>CM038675.1:44674949-45885574 GCA_021605145.1 Aegilops bicornis | reverse complement strand
CTCGACCGTGAAGACCCACTCGACCACCAGGAGTCCAAGAGCCACTCGGTACCCAAACAGTCTGTAGAACAAATAGTCTTTATGACCTTAATGACGCTTTATGTAAGGCGTTACCAGTAACGCCTTGCTTTCACGCACCTTAAACCCTCTACTACGTGGGCTGGCTGGGGTCCTGTCGCACTCTATATAAGCCAGCCCCCCCCCCCACAGGTAGAAGGATTCGCACCCCTGTAACACATACGCATATAATCCAGTCGACCGCCTCCGGGCTCCGAGACGTAAGGCTATTACTTCCTCCGAGAAGGGCCTGAACTTGTAAATCCCTTGCGTATACAACTACTCCATAGCTAGGATCTTGCCTCTCCATACCTACCCCCCATTCTACTGTCATACTTAGAACCACGACAGTTGGCGCCCACCGTGGGGCAGGTGTTCTAGCGATTTGTTGGAGAAGTTGGGATTCTTTTGATCTCCGGCATCATGGTTTCAGGTAGAGTTCTGGTCGACGGCCACGAGATCTGTCTCGGTGCACTCACGTTCGTCGCCAACGACTCCGCTTGGCTTCAGGAGGCTCCACTCGACGTGGACGCGCTCCCCGTCCGCGGGGCGACGCACTTTCACGCTGCGGTGTCCGCAAGGGCCCCTCCCACGCAACCGTCGACCCAAAGATGGGCCGGCTCGCGCTGTCTTCACTCCTGGGCCTCCCACCGCGCAAGCGTTTGGTCGATCGAGGCATCGGCGATGGGTGAGGCATGCGGTGGCCCGCCATCGGCCATCCCCAAGTCGCGGCGATCGACGAGCCCGAAATCTCTCTACGGCCTGCTCGACTGGCTCCATAGAGATCGCGTCCGAATGCGATAGCGATGACCAGCGGCAGAGGTTCTGATGGTCGATGGACCACGCAGTCCCCCTGGATTCACCCGCACCAACGGAGGTGGCGGTGGAGACGATCCGGAGCAAGCCCACGATGAGTACTTGCCCGAGCCCCTCACTTCGCTCTAGAGGGAGGAGCTTCGCCGTCGGAACATGGATGCACTTCACACTCCTATCATTGGAGAAACCCCCGAGGCTCGCGCCTTGGAGGATGCGCGCTATTAACCTGGCCGAGCGCACTCGACCGAGAATCTTCAGCGAGTACTCGGCGAGCGACTGCGACCAAGGGTTCCAGAATCCGGTCGACGCCTTGACTCTTTCAACCGCCAACTCAGGTATATCGAACTCCGATTCAGAATTTAGCAGCTGTCGCACGTATAGCAGAGTCAATTCAGCCTTCCCAGTCGGAGGCGAGTAGAGGTTTGCAGCAAATCAGGGATTTGCTCCGGGCGGCAGGAGATCAAAACTCAGTTGTATCCCAGTCGCGGAATAGGGTTCACAGCCGATCCGTCGCTGCGAATTCAGTCCAGTCGGCCCATAGTCCAAGATCGCCCCCGAGGCGTGAGGAACGTGGGGGCCGGCGTGATGATCAATACAAGGGCCGCGAGCAGTATGAGCACCGATTCGATCGCAACGATCGATGTCGAGTGCCCACTCCTCCCCCAAGGGGTGGATCATACGCTCCTCGGCAGCAGGACGACAGACGCCAAAACAGTCTTTGGGCGAAGAGTTCCAATCGACCTGTGGAACCAGGCTTTGATGCGAGATCTATTATCGTTCAAGGTTTGGTCGACAGGAACAGAGCTCACCTAGACGGCCATGATAGATATGTTCCTTCCAGCAGCAGAGTTCATGTCTCAGGACCAGAGTGTTTCAGCAGAGCCATCAGAGCCGCAGTGATTCCTCCCAACTTCAGGTTGGCGATCGAGTCGCAAGTTCATCGGAGAATCCAAGCCCCGACACTTGGCTTGAAGATTACCGAGTGGCGGTTCAGATCGGCGGTGGCAACGATGAGGTAGCCTTGAAGCATTTGCCTCTTATGTTGGAGGGTTCAGCCAGGCGTGGTTGAATCGATTAGCACCCAAAGTATTTACACTTGGGAAGATCTTGCCCGAGTGTTTGTCGTGACATTTGAAGGAACTTGCAAACGACCAGCAGGTTTGACGGAGTTGCAGTCGTGTGTGCAAAAGTCGAGTGAAACTTTGAGAGATTATATCAAGAGGTGGATCACTTTGCACCACACAGTCGAGAATGTATCTGATCACCAGGCAGTCCGTGCCTTCAAGGAAGGTGTCAAGAACAGAGAATTGAGTTTGATATTTGGTCGAACCGGAGATATGACCCTGAGTTGGATGATGGAGATTGCCACCAAGTATGCAAATGGTGAAGAAGAGGATCGGCTCGAGTGGTAATATAAATCGGCCGCCAATGAGGCCGGGCGGAGGAAATTCCAATGGAAGCGAAGCGCAAAGTCGAGCCAGCGGATCCGGAGAGGCCTTGGCCGTGACCCCAGTAAAGTTCAAGGGGAAACCCAAGGGTCCTTGGAACCCCAAGAAGGTGAAAGACCAGGATGGAAACGACGTGTTGGATTTGCCATGTCATATTCATACAAAGAAAGATGAAGAGGGTAAACTCATTTACCCGAAACATACCACTCGACAATGTCGGATCTTGATTCAAAGCCCAAGGGAAACAGCTCAAGGATAAGGATAAGGAGACAGACAAAGTTGAGGACAGAGATGACAGTGATGGTGGATATCCCCAGGTAAATTCCACCCTGATGATTTTTGCTGACATCGAAAGCAAAAGTCGGTTGAAGGTTATCAATTGGGAAGTGAACTTGGTTGCTCCGGCGACTCCCAATTATCTTGTAACATCCCAAATTTTGGAATGTTAATATAATTAATTGAATTGTTTGTTTGTTTGCTTGAGTGAATTAAACTTGAGTGAAATTTGAACCTTTTCAAAAACTTTTGAATGAGAGGGAATAAAATGACTTTCCCCTTCTCCGGTAAATTCAAATTCATCCTATTAAAATCAATGAGAGAAGATGACATAACTTCTTCAACTATAAAGAATTTGAACGGAGTTTTGCAATTTAATTCTTTCATATATTTGCACTTGCTTCTCTATTTTTCTTCCCCGAGAAATACCCCGAAAAATAAATTCTTGCAAGCAAGAAAGAGCGGAGGAAAATGACCCTCCAAAATCAGGGGCATTTTTGAAAATATTTGAGCCAAGAAAAGCAAAGTTTTTATTTAAAAATTATTTGCAAAAAGAAATAAAGCCTTTAGGGATTTTCTGAAAAACATTTTTTTTTAGTTTTTATTTTGGCCGTGGAATAATACTCATCATCTACATTTTATTTTTCCGATAATTTTAGTATATAAAAACTCTTTATTCAATTGATTTGATTTCCTTTTATTGTTTTAGTTTCCTAATTTTAAAATAGGAATGGAATCGTTTTTATTAGGAAAAACCTGCTGGCCCATTAAGCATTTTCCTATTCTAGCCCAACAAGAGATCATCTCCTTCCTGTGTTTCCTCTCACGTTACAGAAGCTTTCCATATCCATGGAGACAGGAATCTCCACCTTCCCGATCTCCCTCGTCTTTCCATCCCAGCGCCTCCCGAGACCGCCTATAAAACCCCTCCCTCTCCTCGTTCCATTTTTCCCATCACGCGCCCCTCCCTGCCTGTAGCCTCCTCGCCACCGTCCTCCTTTTCCTGCCTAGAACGCTCACCAGAGCTCTCCTGGAACCTCCCATCGCCCAGCGCCACCTCCCCAGCGCCGACCCCTCCTCCGCCACCCCCACCTCGCCCGGCGACCTCGCCCCCTCGGAGCAGCCCTCCACATCGCTGCCTCCTTCCTGCCATCTCTGCCTCACGTCTGAGTAACTCCCTTGTTGTTTTTTTCGTTTTCAGATTTATTTCCGTAACAGATTTAGTTCCGTTCTTGTTTAGCTTATAACTTTTGATCTAGAAGTCCAATGATGCTGATTCTTTTGTGTTAGATCACAATTTTCTTGTAGTTTCCAAAAATATATAATTTGTCTATGTTTGGATTTATAAAAATTGAGTTAGATCAGATTTGAATTAAAGATTGTTTTGCTTATTCCGGGAGTTTAAAATAGATTTTATTTTCTTTTTCTACTGATCACTAGTGATCATATTTACCAGTGGTAAAAAGTTCAAAATTGTTTGAGTATTTTAGCTTATTGTTTCATGTAAAACAAATTCTGTTTTAGTTCTATTCAATAATAGCTACTTCTTTTCTATAGTTGTTTTTAAATTATTTTATTTTATATTTCAGAAAGTTTATGTTTGGTTTCTATTAGTTAAACAGTAGGTGTTCAACAAGTTTTTATATTTATTTTTATTTTGTTATCGTGGAAATCAATTCAAGTTCGCTAATAACTTGCAATGGATTTCTCTACTGTTTTAACTCCCAATTGAAAATACTTTCAAAATAGCTTTATGAAAAAATACTTTATTTTTTGTCTTAACTAAATTTATATTTTATTCTCTGTTATTTTAGTGTTTTATTTTCCGTTAGACAAAACTATTTTTGTGAATGTTGTAGAAGAAGACTCCCTAGTTTTATTTGAAGTTCCTTCGGATTCTTATTCGCTCTCTCTTTTGTTTTGATTGTTAGTGTGAGTGCTTATGTGAATGATATGTTTGTTATATAGATTTCATCAGAGAGTGACGAGTAGTCTATCAAGTTATTTCTTGAGAACGATAATTCTTCTTCGTCAACATCACCGAGCAAGTTCACTTTGATCATTGCTTTCATACCTATGTTTTTATTGCATTTAGTGGCATCCTTGCAACCACCCCTCGGTAGTGTTATTGAATCCTTGTAGTTGAGTAGTATGCATGAGGTAGGAACCCATCACCCTGTTACCAAGCCCGGACGTTATTTATTTTAATGCTACGCTATAGTAGACGGGTTTGGTATGAGTGCTCGGAGTGGTGTGAGAATGAAGGATCTACGCCAATGACGACAACTCCATGATGGAATCTGCAAGGACTGCATCTTCAAGACCTCAAGACTTCAAGACTCAAGACAAGAATTCAATACACACTCTGGGTGAAGGACGGTTGACGGGCACCCCGGAGAAAACCAAAGGGTTGGCGGGATGCATGGAGAAGCGCCATGACATCTTGCGGAAAGCTTCACCCAGACTCAAAGAGACGGAAGAATACTTCATGCCGGAAGCTTACTCCGTGCAACCGCAAGTCATTATGGGCTCGGCTTGGTTGACCTTAGTTGTGACTCTGGCTGGGGCGGTACTAGCAGATGTAGAACTACGGTAGGATGGGATGAGTACTGGACGGTGGTCGAGGAACTCTTCGAAGACCATGTTTGGTCATCTTGTTCTCAAACACCACGAAGTGCGAGAACGCAAATAGAGGGATCGAATCTTGCGGGTAAAGTGTACAAACCTCTGCAGAGGGTTATAACCTAATCGATTAGCCGTGTCCCCGGTTATGGACAATTTGAGCCTCTGGACTTGGATCTATCTCGGAACTCTCAACACCGGACTGATAACTTAATTGTGGGCAACTTATGATGATTTGGGCTATGAGACATCGGTTGGCGGAACCATGTCATGATAGAAAATTCCATAGTAAGTATTTCATTTATTTCTTTGATGTAGGGAAAATAAAATCAGCTTTTACGCAAACAAAACTCAGATACAGAGCCATAAAGCCATACTGCATATAGTATAGTTTATTATCTGTTTATTCATGTTGTGATCTTGCCGGTACATTCCATGTACTGACCTACACGGCTGCAACGTATCATGTTGCAGATATTTTCCTCGACGAGTAAGAATACTGCAGTGGTTACGGTCTACACTCAACCCGCCGATGGCGTTGATGGGACTCCACACCCGCTTGATTGTTTCACCGAGTATTATGAGGTATATATCAGTTTTACGTTATTTATGCATGTGATTGCACTTTGATATATACATTGATGTACTGTGTGCCAAAGACATCTTGATCCGTGGATGGCACAAGAATACGCAGGCTTGACCGTCTGAGGTCGGGTCGCTACATATCTGAAATGGTCCCAGACCGCCATCACATTCGACCAGTCTGATCACCCGACTCACATTGCCACCCCTGGGAGGCAAGCATTGGTGGTCGACCCGGTTGTTGAAGGCACTGAATCGACCAAAGTCACGATGGATGGTGGTAGTGGCTTGAACATATTATACTGTGAGACGTTGAAAGGGATGGGCATTCCGATGTCCAGACTCAGTACCAGTAACATGAGCTTCCACGGAGTCATTCCTGGAAAGAAGGCCGAGTCACTCGGCCAAATTGCTCTTGATGTAGTTTTTGGTGATTCAAAGCATTTCCGGAAAGAAAAGTTGACCTTTGAGGTCGTAGATTTCCAGAGCGCTTATCACGCTATTCTGGGGAGACCAGCTTATGCACGTTGCATGGCCCGACCATGTTACGTGTATCTTAAATCGAAGATGCTCGGTCCCAAGGGCGTGATCAATCACGGGCAATCGGAAGAAGGCGTAAGAGTGCTTCGAAGGCTCTAAGATTGCCGATGCTCAGTTGGCGGTGGTAGAGCTACAAGAGTATCAGAAAACTGCAGATCCGAGTGATTTGTTGCGAGCTAAGAAGCCCGCTACGGAGTCAGCATTTCAGTCGACTGGCGAGACGAAACAGGTTTACATTCACACGACTGATCCCGATGCTGCTCCGACCAACATCTCAACAACACTCGACTCAAAATAGGAAGAAGCGCTCATCCAGTTCCTCCGTGAGAACTGGGACATCTTTGCATGGAAGCTCACGACATGCCGTGTGTTCCTGTGGGCTGGCTGAGCATCGCCTACGAGTCGACCCAAAATTCAAACCGTTAAAGAGTATCTTCGGCGGTCCGCCGTCCGTAAGAGAAAGGCCATTGGCGAGGAGGTGGCTCGGCTCTTAGCAAAGCAGAGTTCATCCGAGATCTACCACCCGAGTGGCTCGAAAACGTTGTCATGGTCCCCAAGAAGGACAAGTCGTTGCGCATGTGCATCGATTTCAAGCATATCAATCGGGCCTTCCGAAAGATCATTTCCTCTTCCTCGCATCGACCAAATAGTCGACTCAAGCTGCGGGATGCGAGAGGTTGTCTTTTTGGACGCCTATTCCGGGTACCATCAGATCCGTCTGTATGGACCCGATGAGATTAAAACAACATTCATCACTCCATTCGGTGCTTACATTATGTCACCATGCCATTCGGTCTCAAGAATGCCGGAGCCACATTCATGAGGATGATTGAAGTGTTTGCTCACTCAAATCAGTCGGAATGTGGAAGCGTACATGGACGATATAGTGGTCAAGTCACGAAGAGGTTCCGACCTGTTGGTGACCTTGCTGAAACATTTGCCGATCTCGGGAGGTATGATATCAAGCTTAACCCATCAAAGTGTACATTTGGAGTTCTGGTGGAAAGTTACTCGGTTTTCGCTTACGAAGCGAGGAATCGATGCTAACCAGAAAAGGTTGGCACCATACTCGAATGAAGCGCCTGCGGTGTGCGATGTCCGAAACTTCTTGAATGCTTGGCCGCTTTAAGTCGATTCATCTCGCCTCGGTGAAAAAGGCATTGCCTCTTTACCGGTGATGAAGAAGTCGAGACAAGTTCGAGTGGACTCTAGAAGCTGATGCAGCGTTTGCAGAGCTCAAAGCTCTGCTCTCCACCAACCGGTGCTTGCTGCTCCAATCAAAGAAAGAGCATTTGCTGCTTTACATTGCAGCCACCGGACAAGTTGTCGATCTTGTACTTACGGTCGAGCGGGAAGAAGAGGGAAAAGCCTTCAAAGTTCAACGCCCAGTTTATTATCTTTCTGAAGTAATGACCCCATCAAAGCAAAGATACCCTCACTATCAGAAGCTTGTTTATGGGATCTATATGACCACGAAGAAGGTTGCTCATTATTTCTCTGATCATTCCATTACGATCGTCGGTGACGCCCTTTGTCGGAAATTCTTCATAACAGAGATGCAACCGGTCGAGTGGCAAAATGGGCGATTGAACTCCTTCCCTTGATATCAAATTCGAGGCAAAGAAAGCCATCAAGTCCCAAGCAATAGCAGATTTCCTCGCCGAGTGGGTGAACAGCAGCTTTCGACCCAAGTTCACTCGGAACCTTTGGACTATGTTTTTCGATGGTTCCAAGATGCTTTGAACGGTTCAGTGCGGGGGTTGTATTGGTTTCCCCGAGGAGTTAGGCTATAGTCTGTTCTCCAGATTCACTTTGATTCTTCCAACAACGAAGCTTATTATGAAGCACTCCTATATGGGTTGCGCATGGCCTTGTCACTCGGAGTCCGTCGACTTATGGTCTACGGCGACTCGGATCTGGTTGTTAATCAAGTGATGAAGGAGTGGGATGTCGAAGCCGGCTATGACAGGTTATTGTAATGCAGTGAGAAAGCTGGAGAAGAAATTCGAGGGGTTAGAGCTTCATCATATACCCCGACTGAAAAATCAAGCTGCAGATGATTTGGCAAAGATAGGATCCAAAAGGGAAGCCATTCCCAGTAATGTATTTTTGGAGCACATTCATGCACCTTTAGTGCAGGAGGATCCTTTCACGAAAGAAGCCCCGCAGCAAAAGAGTGCCAATGGTCCAACTGAAGTTGAGATCCCAGCCGTGGTCGACCTAATTATGGAAGTGGTGGTCATCACTCCCGACTGGACGGTGCCGTACATCGCATATATCCTAAGGAAAGAGCTCCCAGAGAATGAAGAAGAGGCTCGACAGATCGTCCGACGATCCAAGGCCTTTACAGTGATCAAGGGACGACTATTCAGAGAAAGCGTGACTGGAGTCGGCCAGAAGTGCATCACGCCAGAAGAAGGTCAGATAATTCTTGAGGATATCCACTCGGGGACCTGTGGCCATCATGCGTCCTCTCAGACCATTGTGGCTAAAGCATACCGAGCGGGATTTCTTGGCCAAAAGCAAACGAAATGGCAAAAGAAATAGTTGACAAGTGTGAAGGATGTCAGTTCTATTCCAACATGTCGCACAAGCCCGCCTCATCCTTGAAGACCATTCCACTCGTCTGGCCCTTCGCTATTTGGGGATTGGACATGATTGGACCGTTGAGAACTGGCGAAGCGGCTTCACTCATTTGCTAGTAGCGATCGACAAGTTCACCAAGTGGATCAAGCCAAGCCCATCAAGAACCTCGATGCATGCAATCGCTATCGGTTTCATCAGAGAGTTGATATTCAGATATGGAGTTCGCATAGCATCATCACCGACAATGGGTCAAACTTCGATAATGACAAGTTCAAAGCCTTCGCGCCTCTCAAGGCACGCTGGTCGACTATGCTTGATGGCTCATCCTCGGTCGAATGGACAAGGTAACGAGCAAACGGCCTCATTCTCAAAGGGCTGAAACCATGGCTGATGCGTGATCTCAAGCACGCAGCAGGAGCTTGGGTCGACGAACTTCCATCAGTTCTCTGGGGAGTGAGAACCACTCCTAATCGGTCGACTGGGAGAACTCCATTCTTCCTGGTCTATGGAGCTGAAGCAGTTCTGCCAAGTGATCTGCTTCACAATGCGCCTCGAGTCGAGCTATACTCCGAAGAAGAAGCGGAACAAGCTCGGCAAGATGCAGTCGACCTCTTGGAAGAGGAGAGAGAAATGGCCCTGATCCGCTCGACTATCTATCAGCAAGACTTGCGTCGGTTCCACGCCAGAAATGTGAAGAGTCGAGCCTTCCAAGAGGGAGATTTAGTCCTCCGAGTGGATCAACAGAAACCACACAAGCTCGCCCCAACTTGGGAAGGTCCCTTCATCGTCACAAGAGTCCTCCACAACGGAGCATATCATCTCTACAATGTTGATCGCCAGATCGACGAGCCTCAAGCTTGGAACGCGGAGCTGCTCCGCCCCTTTTACACTTAAAACTCACTCCGTTGAGATGTAATAAAAGTACTTTGGTAGTTTGTTTATCTAAGACAAGAATGTTATAATTTTCCCAGTGATTGTTATTGCTTTTTGTTGAAATTTCCCCAGGGTGGCTTAGTCGCGAATCCGATTCGCCTAAGTTTGTAAAAAATCCTTTCCGAAAAGCAGCCAGTCTCTCACTCGGGGGCTTAGCTGCGAATCCGCTTCGCCTAAGTATTCAAAATCCTACCGAGTGGCGAGCCAGCCTCCCACTCGAGGGCTTAGCTGCGAATCCGCTTCGCCTAAGTATTCAGAATCCTACCGAGTGGCGAGCCAGCCTCCCACTCGGAGGCTTAGCTGCAGTCCAAGTACTCGCCTAAATATTCAAAATCCTACCGAGTGTCGTCCCAGCATCCCACTCGGAGGATTAGCTGCAGTCCGAGTACTCGCCTAAGTATTCAAAATCCTATCGAGTGGCGAGCCAGCCTCCCACTCGGAGGCTTAGCTGCAGTCCAAGTACTCGCCTAAGTATTCAAATCCTACTGAGTGGTGAGCCAGCCTCCCACTCGGGGGCTTACAACAGCCCAAGGATTCACCTTAAACATCCGAAGTAATAAAAATCCTACCGAGTGGAGAGCAAACCTCCCACTCGGGGGCTTAGCTGCAGCCCAGTGCTTGCCTAAGTAATAAAAATCCTACCGAGTGGAGAGCAAACCTCCCACTCGGGGGCTTAGCTGCAGCCCAGTGCTCGCCTAAGTAATAAAAATCCTACCGAGTGGAGAGCAAACCTCCCACTCGGGGGCTTAGCTGCAGCCCAGTGCTCGCCTAAGTAATAAAAATCCTACCAAGTGGAGAGCAAACCTCCCACTCGGGGGGCTTAGCTGCAGCCCAGTGCTCGCGTAAGTAATAGAAATCCTACCGAGTGGAGAGCAAACCTCCCACTCGGAGGCTTAGCTGCAACCTAGTGTTCGCCTAAGTAATAAAAATCCTACCGAGTGGAGAGCAAACCTCCCACTCGGGGGCTTAGCTGCAGCCCAGTGCTCGCCTAAGTAAGGAATTCATCCCAATCCATAAGGACGGCGAGGTGCAGATCGATCGCTACCTCCTCCTTGAGCTTCGCCACAAGTACAACGTGCGGTCCATCCCAATCCATAAGACTGACGAGGTGCAGGTCGTGCTACCTCCTCCTTGAGCTTCGCCACAAGTACAACGTGCGGTTCGTCCCAATCCGTAAGGCGACAAGGTCGGTCGCGATCTGTGTTCCATCTCTACCTGCAGGATAGATGAAGCACAAGTCGACTAGAATTTCAACGGAATATCTTCCGAATGAGGAATAAAGTTCTCTCGAAGGCAAACAAAGCATGTTAAAGGAAAAATGAAGTTCGGATAAACGTCCTACGGATCCAAAGGTGCTCGGGCGTTAAGCCTGTTAAAGTTTATCGGTTACAGAAACCACTCGGCATTCTGTGGCAAATTTAAAGTGGGACTTAGAAGTTTTTTACTCCTCCGGTGGAGGACTGGAAGGTGCAACAAACTGGTCGAGGTCAATTCCGTCGGCAATACGGGTAGCAGCAGCGATGAAAGTCTCCATGAAAGATCTGAAGTCGTGCTTCCTGGTATTGGCAACCTTGAGAGACACCAGCTTGTCCTCTTGCGCTTCCTTGCAAAGTGGACACGAACCGTAGATAGAGCAACATCAGCACCACACCGGCGTAAGACTTTTCCATTCTTGCACTCGACTTGGAATCTCATTGATCGAGTCATCGTGATTCAAGATCATTACGAAAAGTCTGTTACGCCAGAGAGTCGAGTCGATCCGCGACACCGCAACTTTCGGTCGAAAGCAAGATAATCCACCACGCTAGCAACGCGAGACTCGATCGGAGCACATTCATAGCAGCTTCGTCCTTCACGGGAGAGTTGATGGGGTCCAAGCTGGTTTCCACTCGATCGGTTTCTTCTTCAAAGTTTTGGCAGAATTCGAAAACACAGCTCAGACTCAAAATAACGATCATGTGATGAGCCGGTGAGAGCAAGACAGTCGGATAAAAGAGATTACCTTCAAGCATGAGAAATAGCTTCTTGGCGAGCCCTCCAAGATAAATCTCCAGGTCGTTTCGCTTCCCGCTTGATTAGCCAGCCTTGTCGAACAGAACAATCTTGTCGTTCTTGATCGACCGACTTCCTTGTTAGCAGCGTCAAGAGCAACTTTCAGCTTGGCATTTTCATCTTCGAGTTTGTCGATCGAGGCAAGCTTCTCTTCAGCGAGCTTTGTTTTCTCCAAAGCCATATACGTGCCTCTGCAAGGTCAAGGTCCTTCTTCTTCAAAGTCTCTTCTAGTTTATCTGCAAAGCAACAATGAGAACGGAGTTGAGAATGAGCAGAAAAACAAAGGCAATCGTCAAAAATTCTCACCAGCCATACCTTTTTCTTCATCCTTTGCCTTCTGCAAATTCTCCTGAGCAAGCTTCAAATCGAGGTTGAGCTGGATCTGCTTGTTCTCTAACTCAGTATAGCGAGCCACAAGCTCGCAAGATTTCTGCAAAGAGTCAACCAACGAAAGACATCAGATCACTTCCAAGTGATTAAGGAAAAATAGTAGCATTTCTAAGACTACAGTCGAATCAAAACATTCGACAGTAGTCTCGGGGACTACACCCAGCGGGTGCACTCAGCGTGCCCCCACTGGTTTACCGATTTGGTTCGACCAGTCGACCAAAAGAGGCAAAAAGTTATGATTCTAAAACCATGGCTAATTGTCAGCGGTCAGCCGCAGTAATATATATATATATATATATATATATATATATATATATATATATATATATATATATATATATATATAGCTCTTTAGACTATAGTCGATCGCAATGATCGACCATAGTCTCGGGACTACACCGGTGGGTGCACTTAGCGTGCCCCCACGGTTTTATGGTTCCATTCGACTTGGTCCGTCCGGGTCGAGTGAAGAAGATCACAGCATAAAGACTATAGCCATTTGCGCGATCGACCATAGTCTCGGGGACTACACCGGTGGGTGCACTCAGCGTGCCCCACAAAAGTTCAATCGACACACTTACCCGGTGGGTGTACAGATATGGAAATCTCCGGAAGGAAGCGATTTTGGGTAGCATATCCTAACAAAGCAAGCAACGATCGACTTACTTGGACATTGCTCACGGAGAGCTGAACTAGGATCATAGGCCGCTTGACTAGCCTCTCGGACCGCTTTCACCTGCTCCATCATGATCCCTGCCTGGCGTATGGCCTCCTTAGCAGCACTTACTTGGTCTTCCGGGACGTGGTGTGTAGCAAATAGAGATGGTGGATCAACAGTTGACGAAGTGGGTCGGGCACTTGTCAGCGGTACAGCGAAAGACACAGAAGTCCGAGTGGGGTTGCCTCCCTCGGAAATCAGCGTCTCAGGAATCGCCGCGACTTGAGCAGCCTTGCCAGCAAGCACTTTCTTGTTCTTCCTCTTCCTCAATGGCGCTTCCTCGTCATCATCGGGGAGATCAATGACGTCAGACGGAACTACAAGAAAGATTCAGAAGTAAACATGGAAGTCCAATCGACTAAAAGCTCCAGTCGACTAAAAGCAAAACCTCAGGGATCTTACCAAGGTTGGAGGTGGCCGCATCCTCCATTTCCTGATCATCGTGCTTGGCTGAAGTCTCGGAGGTAGCGGCCAGTAGATTTCAAGAATCGGCTGATCACCATCAAGTCGACCAAAAGTTCACTCATGTTGAACAAGGAAATACAAGGTTACATTGGTTACCCGGAGATGGTGGGGATGACCATTCGCATCTTGGGCAGGGCCTTCGCCGGCTTTGACGACGTCGCTCGAGGTTGCTTCGACGGTTTCTCAGTCGGCGTGGGAGAAGTTGTCCTAGGTCGCTTCGTCGACTGCCCGGTGGGCGCAACAGCTTTACCGCGCCCAGCCGCCGGGTCATGCATCAGCTTGGACCTTCCCTCCGAGCGAGGTGGATCGACGTCTTCCTCCTCTTCCTCCTCCTCCTCCTCATCATCAGAGCTATCATCCTCCTCATCCTCCTCGTCGTTGGACTCCCATTCCTCCGGACTTTCACCTCCACTTCCTTCTTCTTCTTCGACTGTTTCCTGCGCCCCGTTGGGCATCGAGTACATCTCAGTGGTGACCTAGAAGACAACAAAACAAGGTGAAAGTCAGTCGATTTAATTGGCATCAAAACAGAATGAATGCAGCAGAATTACGATCGGAGATAAGTGGTTATACCTTGTCTGGTTGGTAACTCTGGTCGAGTGGTGGAATCCTCCTAGCTCCGCGAGGGTTGTCCTTGTTTCCTGTGATGGCAGTCATCCACTTCTCCAGCGTGGCGCCATCGACCTCCTCTGGATGGACCCGAGTGGTATCATCCGTAGCAGTACATCCACATCGGATGACCTCGGTATTGAAGTGGCTGAATACGCCGTCGGAGAAAAAACTCCAGGAGATCCATGCCGGTCACCCCATCGCGAATAAGCTGGACTACACGCTCCATCAGCAACTTTACTTAGGCCTTCTCCTCTGGTAACACCTTCAGGGAAGATGGCTTGTTCACTCGACTCATGGAGGAAGGAGGGAGCCCAGTCGACTGCCCCGGCGTCGGCTGGTCTTGGCAGTAAAACCAGGTCGACTGCCACCCTCTAACCGAGTTGGGGAGAGTCATAGCTGGAAAGGCGCTCTTCCCCCTCATCTGGACCCCGAGTCCCCCACACATCTGGATTACTTGGGTCCTCTCGTCATTCGGGCTCGTTTTCTTCACCGTCTGAGAGCGACGGTGAATATGTGCTTGAAGAGACCCCAGTCTGATCGACAACCCAAGAAATTCTCGCATAGCGAAATGAAAGCAGCAAGATAGACAATGGAGTTCAGAGTGAAATGATGGAGTTGCGCTCCAAAAAAGTTCAAAAAACCCCGGAAAAAAGGATTTGGCGGCAGAGAAAACCCCCGATCTGCGTGGGTCGCCAGGAGGACACACTCACCCTCTTCAGGCTGCGGTTGCCACTCCGTGCCCGGAAGCCTCGCCGACCCATGGGGGATCAGTCCTTCATTGGCCAGATCGGCGAGATCCTTCTCGGTGATGGTCGGCGGATCCGATCTCCTTGGACCCAGCCCTGCGGCAGCTTGGACATGAAGAGGAGCCGTCCCGGTAGGCGCTCTCCCTTGGCCTTCGCCGCCGCCTTCTTCACCCGTTCCAGGCTGCGGTCTTCTCCTTCACCATGGTCGCCATGCAGGCAAGTACCGAGCTCGCTACCGGATAGACGAAGAGCGGGCGAGAAGGTTTGGAGGCGGAGAGAGGAGAAGTCTGAGGTCGCACTGTTCAAAATGCCCTGTCCAACGCTTTATATGGGGCCGCTTCCAAGTGGCTGACCGGTAGGCCCAGGCAATCCTGTCACAATCCCGCAATAGGCGCGCGCATGATACGTGGCGAAAAAGGCGGCGCGAAGATCGAGGCGTCATCGTCTTATGCCATCCGAGTGCCGCGGTTTTCTCCGCTTCGCACGCTTCCCAAAATTCGGATCCCGCGAAATCCGCTAACCGCAGAGCAACTCGTCAGATAACAGATTTCCTCCGATCCGTCGCTCAGAAATCCTCAGGTTCACGGAGTTCACTCGACAAACGTGAAGAATGGACCAAGGCGACTGAAAGAGAAGTTGATGCCATCACTAAAAGGTCGTTGATCCAGAGTAAGACGCACTCACAACACGAAGAACAGGTCGGAAAGATTATCAACTCCTTCCTCAATCAAACATCGATCCATTCGGGGGCTAATGATGAAGTCATATACCTGGGGTAGGGTCATAGACCTGCCCCAGGTACCCTCCACAAGGACACTCACAAGAGAAGCAGCCTTCCAGTCGACCTGGTAGGTTTCCACTCGACAGATTCAAAGACACTCGACCGTGAAGACCCACTCGACCACCAGGAGTCCAAGAGCCACTCAGTACCCAAACGATCTGTAGAAAAAATAGTCTTTATGACCTTAATGACGCTTTATGTACGGCGTTACCAGTAACGCCTTGCTTTAACGCACCTTAAACCCTCTACTACGTGGGCTGGCTGGGGTCCTGGCGCACTCTATATAAGCTACCCCCCTCCACAGGTAGAAGGGTTCGCACCCGTGTAACACATACGCATATAATCCAATCGACCGCCTCCGGGCTCCGAGACGTAGGGCTATTACTTCCTCCGAGAAGGGCCTGAACTCGTAAATCCCTTGCGTATACAACTACTCCATAGCTAGGATCTTGCCTCTCCATACCTACCCCCCATTCTACTGTCATACTTAGAACCACGACAGGCACCACTTAGATCTATCTTCGCTTTTATGCCTAGCTAGGGGCGTTAAACGATAGCGCTAGTTGGGAGGCAACCCAATTTTATTTATGTTTTTTGTTTTTATTCCTGTTTAGTAATAAATCTTGCATCTACCTTCTGTTTAGATGTGTTTTTATCTTTTAGTTAGTGTTTGTGCCAAGTAGAACCTATAGGATAACCTATGATGATAGTTGATTTGATTCTCGTGAAAAACAGAAACTTTGCGCGCACGAATTTAGTTTTGTTAAATCACAGAAACGTGCTTTTGTGTTGATTCTTTTTGCTGATGATCAATAGACAAAATTTCCAGGACTTCCTATTTTTGTAGGATCTTTGAAGTTCCAGAAGTTTGCGTTAGTTATAGATTTCTACAGACTGTTCTGTTTTTGACAGATTCTGTTTTTCGTGTGTTGTTTGCTTATTTTGATGCATCTATGGCTATTAAAATAGTTTATAAACCATAGGGAAGTTGGAATACAGTAGGTTGAACACCAAAATAAATAAAGAATGAGTTCATTACAGTACCTTATGTGGTGGTCTTGTTTTCTGTCACTAACGGAGCTTATAAGATTTCCTGTTGAGTTTTGTGTTCTGAAGTTTTCAAGTTTTGGGTAAAGCTTTTATGGACTATGGAATAAGGAGTGGCAAGAGCCTAAGCTTGGGGATGCCCATGGCACCCCAAGATATACAAGGATAGCCAAAAGCCTAAGCTTGGGGATTCCCCGGGAAGGCATCCCCTATTTCGTCTTCGTTCATTGGTAACTTTACTTGGAGCTATATTTTTATTCGCCACGTGATATGTGTTTTGCTTGGAGCGTCGTATATTATATTAGTCTTTGCTTTTTAGTTTACCACAATCATCCTTGATGTACACACCTTTTGGGAGAAGCCTACTTGATTAGAATTTGCTAGAATACTCTATGTGCTTCACTTATATCTTTTGAGCTTGATAGTTTTTGCTCTAGTGCTTCACTTATATTTTTTTAGAGCACGGTGGTGACTTAATTTTGAAGAAATTGCTAGTCTCTCCTGCTTCACGTATATCTTTTTGAGAGTCTTTTAGAACAGCATGGTATTTGCTATGGTTACAAATTTGGTCCTAGAATGATGAGCATCCAAGTAGGGTATAATAAAAACTATCATAGAAAGTGAATTGGATGCTATGATCAATTTGATGCTTGATAATTGCTTTGATATATGGAGGTAGTGATATTAAAGTCATGCTAGTTGAGGTGATTATGAATAATACTTGTGTTGGGGTTTGTGATTCCCGTAGCATGCACGTATGGTGAACTGCTTTGTGATGAAGTTGGAGCACAATTTTATTTATTGATTGTCTTCCTTATGAGTGGCGGTCGGGGACGAGCGATGGTCTTTTCCTACCAATCTATCCCCTAGGAGCATGTGCGTAGTGCTTTTGTTTTTGATGATTTCTAGATTTTTGCAATAAGTATATGAGTTCTTTTGACTATTGTTGAGTCCATGGATTATACGCACCTCACCCTTCCACCATTGCTAGCCTCTCTTGTGCCGTGCAACTTCGCCGGTACCATACACCCACTATATACCTTCCTGAAAACAGCCACCATACCTACCTATTATGGCATTTCCATAGCCATTTCGAGATATATTGCCATGCAACTTTCCACCGTTCCGTTCATATGACACGCATTACTTTTGTCATATTGCTTTTTGCATGATCATGTAGTTGACATCGTATTTGTGGCAAGGCCACCTTCATAATTTTCATACATGTCGCTCTTGATTCGTTGCATATCCCGGTACACCGCCGGAGGCATTCATATAGAGTCATATCTTGTTCTCGCTTTGAGTTGTAATTCTTGAGTTGTAAATCCATAAAAGTGTGATGATCTTCATTATTAGAGCATTGTCCTAGTGAGGAAAGGATGATGAAGACTATGATTCCCCCACAAGTCGGGAAGAGACTTCGGACTTTACAAAAAGGAAAAAAAAAGAAAGGCCAAAAAAAAGAGAAAGTCCAAAGAAAAAAAAGAGAATAGAAAAAAAAGAAAAACATATAAAATGTGAGAAAAAGAGAGAAGGGACAATGCTACTATATCTTTTTCCACATTGTGCTTCAAAGTAGCACCATGAGCTTCATGATAGAGAGTCTCCTATGTTGTCATTTTCATATACTAGTGGGAATTTTTCATTATAGAACTTGGCTTGTATATTCCAATGATGGGCTTCCTCAAAATGCCCTAGGTCTTCGTGAGCAAGCGAGTTGGATGCACACCCACTTAGTTTCTTTTATTGAGCTTTCATATATTTATAGCTCTAGTGCATCTGTTGCATGGCAATCCCTACTCACTCACATTGATATCTATTAATGGGCATCTCCATAGCCCGTTGATACGCCTAGTTGATGTGAGACTATCTTCTCCTTTTTTTTCTTCTCCACAACCACCATTCTATTCCACATATAGAGTTATGTCCATGGCTCACGCTCATGTATTGCGTGAAAGTTGAAAGAGTTTGAGATTATTAAAGTATGAAACAATTGCTTGGCTTGTCATCGGGGTTGTGCATGATTAAATACTTTGTGTGATGAAGATAGAGCAACAGCCAGACTATATGATTTTGTAGACATAACTTTCTTTGGCCATGTTATATTGAGAAGACATGATTACTTTGATTAGTATGCTTGAAGTATCACCATTTTCATGTTAATATGAACTTTTATTTTGAATCATTTGGATCTGAACATTCATGCCCCAATAAAGAATATTACATTGAGAATTATGCTAGGTAGCATTCCACATCAAAAATTCTGTTTTTATCATTTACCTACTCGAGGACGAACAGGAATTAAGCTTGGGGATGCTTGATACGTCTTCAACGTTATCTATAATTTTTGATTGTTCCATGCTATTATATTACCCCTTTTGGATGTTTATGGGCTTTATTTTACACATTTACATCAATTTTGGGACTAACCTACTAACCGGAGGCCCAGCCCTTATTGCTGTTTTTTTGCCTATTTCAGTATTTCGAATAAAAGGAATATCAAACGGAGTCCAAACGGAATGAAACCTTCGGGAGCGTGATTTTTGGAACGAACGTGATCTAGAGGACTTAGAATGCAAGTCAACTAGCAGCCGAGGCGGCCACGAGAGGGTAGCCCCCCCCCCCTATAGGGCGCGCCCCCTATCTCGTGGGCCCCTCGGGCGGCCACCGACGTACTTTTTCCTCCTATATAAGCCTACGTACCCTGAAAACATCCAGGGAGCCAACGAAACACAATTTCCACCACCGTAACCTTCTGCCGCGAGATCCCATCTTGGAGCCTTCGCCGGCCCTCTGCCGGAGGGGGAGTCGACCACGGAGGGCTTCTACATCAACACCATAGCCCCTCCGATGAGTTGTGAGTAGTTTACCACAGACCTTCGGGTCCATAGTTATTAGCTAGATGGCTTCTTCTCTCTTTTTGGATCTCAATACAATGTTCTCCCCTCTCTTGTGGAGATCTATTCGATGTAAACTCTTTTTGCGGTGTGTTTGTCGAGATCCAGTGAATTGTGGGTTTATGATCAAGTTTATCTATGAGAAATATTTGAATCTCCTCTGAATTCTTTTATGTATGATTGAGTTATCTTTGCAAGTCTCTTCGAATTATCAGTTTGGTTTGGCCTACTAGATTGATCTTTCTTGCCATGGGAGAAGTGCTTAGCTTTGGGTTCAATCTTGCGGTGTCCTTACCGAGTGACAGAAAGGGTTGCAAGTCACGTATTGTATTGTTGCCATCGAGGATAAAAAGATGACGTTTATATCATATTGCATGAGTTTATCCCTCTACATCATGTCATCTTGCTTAAGGCGTTACTCTGTTCTTATGAACTTAATACTTTAGATGCAGGCAGGAGTCGGTCGATGTGTGGAGTAATAGTAGTAGATGCAGGCAGGAGTCGGTCTACTTGTCACGGACGTGATGCCTATATACATGATCATGCCTAGATAATCTCATAATTGTTCGCTTTTCTATCAATTGCTCGACAGTAATTTGTTCACCCACCATAATGCTTATGCTATCTTGAGAGAATCCACTAGTGAAACCTATGGCCCCCGGGTCTATCTCTTATCACCACTCTTCCGCACATCTTCACAAGTCCATTGTCACCACAATGGACGGCAAGCTTCAAGCATTTGCTCTCTTCGTGATGCTCCACTTGAACTTGCACACAGCAATCTTGATGACGATCACCACTTGATGTCATCCTTTCCACGGGTTGTATGATATCTTCCTCTTGACGCAAGCCCATGGACACGTACCTAACCCCACATAGAACTCTCACATAGACCATGGGTTAGTACACAAAGTGCAACGGATAATGCTTACCATACCATGGGATCACTTGATCCCTCTCGGTACATCTTCTACACTTTGTGAGTTGATCTACTTGATTCACTCTTGACTTAGTCTTGATCAACCTTGAATCTTTCCAACTCTCTTCATTTGGATGATGTCTTGAAGGTAAACATGAATGATCACACAATCTTCTTCTTCAAGACATGCTTGCAATAAGCTCAACACTCACATGACCAATCTTTGGATAATTCCTTAATAGCACCTTGGTCAACTCATAAACTCCTTGAAACCAACACATGGACTTCAAGAAAAGCCTATGGACAAAACCTTCAAATATAACTCAAGGCAACCATTAGTCCATAGATATTGTCATCAATTACCAAAACCAAACATGGGGGCATCGCATGTTCTTTCATCGGCGAACTAACATCACCTGGACTACATTGACAAGTTTGATATTCTTGTCTTCCATATCCTTGACGCGTTCGAGCACCGAGCGATTAAATGGACGAAGACCAGTTCAAGCCCTTATTGGGCCAGGACATAAGCCGCAGGGGGGCTCTGGATCGGAATTCGGGAGCAACGGCCCATTCCGTGCCGCGCGGCTCGGTGATGTAAAACCACTGATGCTGCCACTCCTTGAGGGAATCATTGGAAGTACCTGTTGGCCATGTGACGTTGGGCATCTTGCTTACTATGGCGCCTCCGCACTCGGCGTGCTCGCCGCTCACTACCTTGGGCTTCACATTAAAAACCTTCAGCCATAAGCCGAAGTGTGGCGAGATGCGGAGAAAGGCCTCGCATTACCCACGATGAATGTCGAGATGTTGAGGAAGGAATTGGGGGATAGATCATGAAAATCGATCCCGTAATAATACATGATGCTGCGAATGAATGGGTGGAGGGGAAACCCTAGCCCGCGGACAAAATGAGGGAGGAATACAACCCTCTCATGGGGTTCCGGAGTAGGGACGATCTGTCCCGCCGTCGGAAGACGGTGGCCGATTTTGTTGGCCAGATACCCGGCCTCCCGAAGCTTTTTTGATATCCTTCTCCCGGACGGTAGAGGCCATCCACTTGCCTCCTGCTCCGGATCCGGACATTTTCGGAAGACCTTTTTGGGCGGAGAAGACAAACGCTTGGGCGCTTGGGCTCGAGCGAGGTGGTATGGATGAGCAGAGGAAGAAAAAGGCGTGGGTGAAAAAGGGAGTCCTTATCCCCTTATAAAGGCAGCAGGGATCCTGCGCCTCCCCACTTGCCCGATAAACTCGCTTATTCCCCAAGCACCACGTTGATGGCGCGGTTGGGTTACCCACACCCGTATTGATGAGAATCCCGTGATAAGGGGACACGATCTCTGCTTCGACAAGATGAGCCAATGAAACCGCCTCACGATATGTGTGGTGGCAGGTTGAGAAAAACGGTTCGCATAATGACCGGGCCGCGGCGTGATGTCACGCTATGAAAAGTTGTCAGCAGATTAGATTTGTGAAATATTGTACTCTCTACGGTGGTATGTGGAATTTGTTTTGCAGAGCCGGACACAATCCTCATATTCAAGATCTTCTATGGAGTATTCGGAGAAGGAACCCGCCTTGCAATGCCGAAGACAATCTGCGCGCCGAACTCATCGTCATTGAAGCCTGGTTCAGGGGCTACTGAGGGAGTCCTGGATTAAGGGGTCCTCGGACAGCCGGACTATATACTTTAGCCGGACTGTTGGACTATGAAGATACATGATTGAAGACTTCGTCCCTTGTCCGGGTGGGACTCTCCTTTGCGTGGAAGGCAAGCTTGGCAATTCGGATATGTAGATCTCCTTCTCTGTAACCGACTCTGTGTAACCGTAGCCCCTCCGGTGTCTATATAAACCGAAGGGTTTAGTCCGTAGGACAACAACAATCATAATCATAGGCTAGCTTCTAGGGTTTAGCCTCTACGATCTCGTGGTGGATCAACTCTTGTAATACTCATATCATCAAGATCAATCAAGCAGGAAGTAGGGTATTACCTCCATCGAGAGGCCCGAACCTGGGTAAACATTGTGTCCCCCGCCTCCTGTTACAATTAGCCTTAGATGCACAGTTCGGGACCCCCTACCCGAGATCTGCCGGTTTTGACACCAACAGCCATCCAAGGACAACAACAAGTATCACAGGATCAAAAAGGATTATAGAGACAAGAGTGACGATCCAACTTGATACCCACAGGTGCCTCGATTGCTCAAAGGCACACTAATTTCAGCCAAGGTAATCATCATCGCCATAGCACGAACACCACTTGAGCATAAATAAGCAACACCTTTAAAAACAAATAAAAATGATTCAGGGTTCATTGCATAGTGGGCTCAGATTCGCCTTTCCTCGATCATATAACCTAGCCACGTCATCTCTTATCACCAGATCAATCTGTTTATATAGTGGAGCTGCCCTAGTTATCACTCAACAAGAATGACCATCCAAGGACAACAACAAGTATCACAGGATCAAAAAGGATTCTAGAGACAAGAGGGAGGATCCAACTTGATACCCACAGGTGCCTCGATTGCTCAAAGGTACACTTATTTTAGCCACGATTAATCATCATCGCCCTAGCACGAACGCCACTGGTCAATCTAGCAAATCCAGGAGCATAGCTATAGGACCAGGGCATCCACATGTAAACCAGAGCATCAAATGAGCTCCTATGATAGCAACTAAACATGAAAAGCAGCCTGCAAACCCTAAGATAGCATGGATCCACAACTACAGAGCTCAAGTAGGAAACGATGCATGAGTAGGGCATAGAGCATCAACCAGACGAGCACCACATCAATATAGCCACAGCCATGTCCCATACAGTAGCCGAAGCAGAGGAGCAGAAGGAAGATGGAGCTCTCCGAGGGAGGTTATAGCTGAGGCAGTACTCAGTGCATGCCGGGGTTGCGCCTGAACACCGTCCAACCGGCGAGGAACCGCGTCGGAGTTGCCCTTGCACCGTCCCGCCGACGAGCACGAACGCATCAAACAACCAAGTGACTCTGTGCACGGAATACATGTCAAACAATATAAACAATCTGATATGCCATCACAACAGGCGAATAAACATCTAGTAAAAACAGAACAATGTAAGATCCACACTCACCTAAGATGAACCGGGGCATGCCTATATGTGCTCCATTCAAATGCTTAACGCTACACAGATCAAGATGGAAAGGAACAAATCAGGTAGAAATCAACTCACCCACATCAACAATATAAGAAACAAACAAAAGATATTTTCCCCCGATAACACGAACCTGCAGCCACAACACAAAAAGCCTCCTGGAAGTTGAATTTGGCATCGACCTGGACTGCGAGCTATGAGAAGGGCTGCTCGGAGATCACGTCTCCTCAGCGACATATACCATCTTAGGGAGTCTAAACACCTCTCTCCAGGTCATAGTTGACACCACTACAAACAAAAGGGAAAGGTTTCGATGAGTACAAGTAAAGGAAGAAAAGGCCAACAACAATTAAGTAAGTGAATAGTTGCCATACTTTGAGGATACTCTTATCAGAAAAAAATGAAGCTAAATATGTAAATAAAAGTTTCAGACCTATAAATGCATGCAATTATCAGAGTTGTTATTTTTAGTAAGCACATTATCATTGGTCTCAAATTTGCATATCTGCTTTTGCAGCTGTATCGACCACAAAACAACGATCCAAAAATTTACCATTAAAGACATTTCACATCACACGTCCATAAATCATGAATCGCACAAAAGAATGAAAAAGACGGGAGGGAGGTGGTATACCTGAATTGGAGAGGTTTCCGGCAAGGAAGTACAACTCTGTACAACGACAACTACACCTTTGGGATAGCCGTGCTGCACACAAAACAGGCTCATGTCACGGAATTGAGCGCCATGGAGAGGAGAGGTGGCCAGTAGTGCGACAATGAGAGAACACCTACAACAATCGGCGAGTGAGCATAGGCCTAAAATTCATGTAATTGCATTCTGCAAGACCTAGGTTGTTATTTGAAACTCATAAAGTGATAGGCCTGACAAATAGATGATCTATGAAGAGCAAGAGCGTGTAGAAAGCATCTGATCTATATATATATAGAAAAAAGCACCTACAAACCGGCGCCATGTCAAATTTTAAACTTGTTCAGAATAAGAATTCATGTGCCTAACAAAAAGATGACATCCCATAGCAAAGCTTTTCTCTTCTCCTCTCTGTTACCTTGAATAGTTGCATTAGCTTCTCATATAATTATTTCTACTATATGAAGAGAAGCACTATTTTAATAGATATGTTTGACAGAATTGGCAATAATTCTTTCAACTCAAGACATAAAATAGACAAGCCTTCCAGTATGGGGACTGGTATTTCCTAGCTGCAAGTATTTAGAACCATTGACAGAAATGCTAGTCTATTTAGTCACAGAAATCAGCACATATGTAAACAACATATCTAGATTTAGGAACACTACAAACACACGAAGCATAGACCGATAATAATTTGTAAATCATACTTGCTATGGTGTTATCTTTAAGAGATGCATGTGATCTGATTGAGAAAAACACCTTGTGTGGCCATTCTGCTTGTGTGACCACCCCTGCTCCTCACTAATGCAAACATCAGTTAAACCATAATTGCAACTCAATATTTGGAAACTCAGATCATTATACCCTTGCCTCGGTTATTGTTGAATCATAGGAGCACAGTAGAAAGAAACAATAAATAAAACAAGCAAAGGAACAAAATAACCAACATTCCATGCACAAAGGTGAAAGGACCAACAATCATAGGCCCTACAAAGATCCAGACAAGGAACAAAAGGCATATATCTAGGCTCCACTAAAAACAAGCAGTGAAGGAAGGAAATGACAAACATCCAATGCACAAAGACAAAAATACTTTTGGCCTTTAATGTAAAGGACATGATCTACAAGCGTAACAAAGCGAGGCAAAAAATGCATCTTGCCATACAATCCTACACCTAGGTGCGGAAAGAAGAGGAGGAAAGGAGGAGAAGAGGGTTTGACCCGCAGATCCGTGAACGAAGATGGACGAGGCTGCTAATAGATGATGTGCACGCCGCGGATCGAAGGAGTCACCGACCAGGATTGACGTAAGGTCATGAACCGTGGACCAATCTGCATGAAAAAAGATGAAAAAATAAAGAATAGCGGCTGACCAATAACCAAAAGCGGAATAAAATAGTGACATACCTACGGATCGACGAGTGCGGCGGAGGTGGAGCACCATGGTGCGGTGTGCTTCTTTGCCCGAGCTACTGGCCATGACGCCGGCGGCGATGGCGACTGTGCTCGGAAAGCGAGCAAGCGGACGAGGACCGAGGAGGAGGGCACCCTGGCACGAGCAAGGGACCGCTGCTCGGGTCGAGCACCGGGCGCATCTCTACGGCTCGAGCGGCTGACGGAAGTGCGAGAGGAGATGGGGCGGCGATGGCATGAGAGAGGCAGCAGGGAAACGAGAGCAGGAGAGGAGGGGCTAGGAGATCGAGCGCGGGATCGAGTGGACGGCAGGAATCCACCGCCGCCACGGACGCCATCGCCGGCGCCAACTGATCCGCCGCCCTCCTCCGTGACCCCTGTCGCCGTGGTTGGTGGGAGCCGCCTAGGCGTGCAGGGCCACGCGGTGACGTGTTGAGGAAGGAAGAACGCGGGCACGGGAGCCGTCGCCGGATGAGGAGCGAGTGAGTGAGGGAGGCGGCTGCGTGGGAGGGAGGGAGGGAGGCGGCTGCAGGAGCGAGCGAGGGAGGAGGCGGCTATGTATCCGTCAAATGAGCGGCCCCCTTTTATACCCCCATAAAGTGAAATGACGAAAATGCCCTCGGCGGGTCACACAAATAACGTGCGGTGGCATGGATGGAGTGAAACTATTCATTCCAGCAATGCTGATCCCAGATCCAACGGCCCAGCCTTCTCCAGATCTCGATCGGACGGACGAAAACGCATCAAGGGAAATGATCCGACGGCCGAGAATCGCTGAGCTCTGAGGAGGCTTGTAGGAACATTGGTCTCTTATTTCTGGATATGTACCATTCATGTTCGATTCAACGGCCCAGATTAGTTTTTTCTATTTTTCTATCACAAGCCTAGGTTCTATTGTAGTACAGTAGTTGCTACCGTCCGATCTATCTCTATCTGCCACCATTGCACTTGCACTTTTTTGTATGCCCGCCGGCCTGTCCTCTGAAACGGACAAGGTCCACAAGGAGCATTGGACATTCCATCCTCCTCCTCCTCCTCAGCTGAGATAAAGAAAATGTAAATATAGTGCTCTGCTAAACTACTCGTTGCTGTCTGTCACCAAAACGCCTGCCCTTGACGGATGATTTGCGGAGAGATTCTCATGTGAACAGAACATTGTTATCTGGCTAATAATAGAGTGGAAACAGAACATTGTCGACAAGAACTTCCCGTGAAATTTGCTGGTTCCTAGTGTACTACGTACGTCCCTGACCAAATTCCTTGGTAACCTGGCCCACACTACCAACCTCGAAATTAAAAATCTATAGATAGATTATATAATTATTATACACTCGTTTGGTTATCTTGAACCGAAAGCGATCCGCTGGCATCACCAACCGCCGTCCGGCCCCTCCAATCGCAGCCCCAGTCCATGCATCTCGGGCAGGCGGGCAGGCGGGCCATGCGGATGACACGAGACGGCGAGCAACTACTGTCCGTTTTCCTGTGGTTTTCGTGTCTGGCCTTCTTTTTTTTGCTCTTTTTTGGTGATATCAAAAAAATTGATACAAGTTCGTACTTCTTCCGTTTAAAAATACTTGTCATCAAAATAAATAAAAGGAAATGTATCTAGACAGTCAAAATGGATAAAAGGGAATGTATCTAGACAACCTAGATACATCATTTTTATCTCATATCTCATAGTTGACAAGTATTTTCGGACGGAGAGAGTATAATTCAACCAGAATCAAATATCTCATAGTTTCACAACCAAATAACATCTCACAGTTTAAAAGCCAAAATAAAATTTAAATTGTCACAAAAACATTTGAAAAAAAAAACAACCGATACATCTATTGGTTGCCAACATGAGCACACATGTGCTCAAGCAAATCATCTTACAGATGAACGTGAGTTTTCAATCACCCATTTGATGATGAAATTCGGTGAACTGTGCAGACGTTGCCGCTCCTCCATGCTCAGGCATAACATTTTCACCATGAAACTGAAAACCTTGATCGTAGATTTCATCTAAACGCCCATTCTCTACGATCATGTTGTGCATGATCACACAAGCAATCATCATCTCCCATAATTTCTTGGTGCTTCAAGTTCTAACAAGATAGCGAACAATGCCCCATGGAGATTGAAGATCACCAAAGGCATGCTCCACATCCTGCATAGCACTCTCTTATTGCCGGGCAAATCTCTTCCTCTTATCTCCTACAAGTTTGGAGATTGGCTTCACAACAGTAGTCCCGCAAGAATAGATACCGTCAGCTATGTAGTATCTCTTGTAGTAGGGGTGGCCATTGATCTCTGGGCAGTTGTCTTCTACAAGCCTTGCGAATATCGGAGAGCGTTGAAGCACTTTAATGTCATTGTGAGAGTCGGCCATGCCAAAGAAAGGGTGTCAAATCCAGAGATCTTGTGAAGTCACGACCTCTAGAATGACGGTGTAAACTTTCACATGGCTCCTATACTGCCCCTGCCAAGCAGAAGGGCAATTCTTCCACTCCCAGTGCATGCAACCTATACTACCAAACATCCCCGGAAAGCCCTTACTGGCATTGATCACCAACAACCGGGCTGTATCTGCAGCAGTTGGTTCTCTCAAGTACTCCGGGCCAAGCATTGCTACCACAGCCTTGCAAAACTTTTGTACATGGAGTCTACGCACGTGGACTCGCTCATTCGGACATACTCACCAATGAGATCACCGGGTACTCCGTATGTAAGCATAAGAATAGTTGTAGTGCATTTTCTGCTATTAGGAGAAGCCAATCTTTACCAGGGCATCCTCCTTGCACTCGAAATAGTTTTCGTACGCCACCACCCCCTCCCGGATACGGTTGACACGTGTCTGGCCATCCGGCGCCGGAATAGGTTGTGTTTGAAGAGTAGGTCAGCAGACTCGGAGTAGTCCTGCCAGAGTAGGCGATGGCCTCTCTCTCTCTCTCTCTCTCTCTCTCTCTCTCTCTCTCTCTCTATTGCGATTCAATGTTGGAGTATGCCCCGGGATCGAGCCCCTTAACATTAGCCATTGCCTACTAATATGGTCATGGACGACCAAAGCAACAGCCACAATCTCTTCATCATCGGATGACGAATCATCCGAATCGCAAAATGGAATTGTTGGAAAAGTACTCGTCGCAGGAGTCCATTTGTACCTTCCCGACAACCGGCGAACACCTTGCGGGCGTGGTGCAAGAAGTCGACCGGTGAAGAGCCCCGCGCCTTTCCGAGACCAGGTAGCAGGCCTGTCGGCGTGGAGACGAACATGGAGGCGTCCGGCGAGCGAGGTAGACGCGCAAGGCGGTGTTGCCGGCGATGGAGGCTAGGGGGTGCCATCGACGTTGGAGTGTTGTGACGACGGCGAATATAGTCCCCCAAAGCCGAAGTATGGGACACTAGAGGGGAGGTATCTGGGTGTGGGCGGCCGGCCCGGGCATCAGAACTGGGCGGCGGCGGCTGGGTGTGGTGGCGCCAATGGGAGAAAGAGGAGGGAAATGGCCAATGTGCTACCGACTAGCGGGCAGGGGGGGAGGGGGATAAGGGTGGACGTCGTGCGCGTCCGCTGCATGTCCGTGCCGACGCAGTGTGGCTCAAATTTGGGCGAGTCCAAAAACCGGACGCTGATCCGGTTGCGTCGGTATGTCGAAGCGCCTTTTGCCTTTTGTGTCCGTTTCGGTCTAAACAGATACTCCCTCTGTCTCAAAGTTAATGTCTCAACTTTGTGCTAGCTTTAGTATAAATTTATACACGGAGGGAGGGAGGGTGAGTTGGAGTTGCTGCGAGAGATCGAGACCGACCGAACAAACAAACAGCGACCCTTCCTCCGTGGACTGGACGCGTCGCCGGCCCAATCATCCCGTCCCCCCGAAGCAAACGGACGGGCCAAATCCACGCCGTGTTTTTTTCGAAATCCAACGTCCGCCCCCAGCCCCAGCCCCAGCCCCAGCACAGCACAGCACCAGCACAGCTAGCCCAACACCGAAACCAAACCGCCCGAGCCGGCCGCCAGCCTAGCCTAGCCCACCCCCACCCCCACCACGCCACTCCGCCAACCCCCTCTCCCTTTCCCCACTCCCTTCCGCCGTCGTCAACCCCCACCACCGCCAAATCCCTCCCCCGCGGCGCCCCCCGAATCCCCCGCAGATCCGGCGCGCCGGTCGCCGCCCCGCCGCCGGCCGGCACCGCAGCAGCGCTCCCCGCCCGCCCAAACCCTAGCCCCCCTCCCCCTCCCCTCTGCGCGGAGATCTGACCGCCCGACTGACGGGCCCGAGGCGGCGGACCGGAACCGGAGCCGGGGCCCCAACCCGGCCGAGATGGGGGACTTCAACGTGGCGCTGGTCATCGTGGCGGCGGTGGTCAGCGTCCTCGTCCTCCTCGTCAGCGTCTACCTGCTCGTCAACTACCAGCACCCCGACGACGCCAACCAGGCCTGGTTCCCCAAGCTCGTCGTCGTGCTCGGCATCACCGTCGCCGTCCTCTCCATCCTCATGCTCCCCGCCGACGTCGCCAACCGCCAGGCCTGCAGGCGGGCCGTCTACAGCGGGGCCTGCGCCCTCACCCTCCCCATGAAGACGCTCTGGCTCGTCGTCTACATCATCGACGCCGTCCTCGTCTTCCTCGTCATCCCCTTCGCCATGTTCTACTACGAGGGCGACCAGGACAAGTCAGTTTCGATTCCTCTTCCTTCCTTCCTTCCTTCCGCGCTCGGCTTGCTTCGCTGGCTGACTGGATAGATCCGCCGTGCTCTGCTCCTGCCTCCAGGTCCGTCGGGAAGAGGCTCAAGAGCGCCCTCATCTGGGTCGTCGCCTCCGCCGTCGTCTGCGGCCTCATCCTCGGCATCCTATACGGTGCGTATGCGTGCAGATCGCCCTTTTCTTTTTTACCTGTCTGCCCCCATTTGTGATGCCTACTCTGCTTTGAGAGAGTTTGAACCGATTTGAGCTTCGAATGTGGACCTGAATCTCGAGGTGCTGCTCTGCATTTCGATAAATTGGAGGAGCCTCGAGCTTCAAAGCTTTCACGTTTTGTCTCCGTGAGCAGTCAATGCTGTATAGCCAGATCTGAAACCCGGTTCCCAGTTACTTTTTGCTGGGTTCATCCTACCTGTGTATGTCCAGTGCCCATTGGACCTCTGAATTGTGTTTTTCACAGCTTGTTTTGTTGTACCAGGCAGTAGGCTTTATTACATTTTGACTGTTTAGTATTCACCGTAGGAAACATAGAGAACAACACATCATTTTCTCCGTGTCATTTTCCCAATGGTGGGCAGTGTCCATGTTTCTTCATCACATCACATAAAACTTACTTCATGTTACTACTGGCCAGGCTTCATTCGTGGTTCATCCTTGCTGTGTGTATCTATCTTTTACCCATTTAGGCTCCTGATTTTTCTACTGCGCCCACTTGTTTTCTTGTCCTAGGTTGCATCTTATACGTTTGGACCTCTTAGTTTCAACCACCTAGGAAACGTAGACAACAACATTTCATTTTGTCCTGCTCATTTGGCACATCTCCATGTTTCTTGGTCACATCACATAGACCCTTCATGCTTGTACCTGCATGGGATGAATTATACCTCCATTGATGTGAACTGCTTACAATGCGTGATGTTTCACTTTATACCTCTCGTGATGTTAACTTCTTACTAATCTGTGATGGCTTGACTTTACCTGACTGCACTTCCACTTTGTTCCTTCAGCACTTATTGGTAAAGTGGACTTCACTGTCAGGCACCTCTCTTCATCTGTCCAGGCATTTCCAAACCCAAACCAGTTCAATGCATTCACAAGTGGCCAACCTTGCATCGCTCCATTGACCCGTCAGGTTAACCCGCTGATGGAATTATGCTTTCCTGTGTTTCACTTCATGTAGCTCATCATTTCATATTTTTCATCTGGCGACTGAGTTGTTTTGTGGTTTTTTTTCTTCAGTGTTCAGCTAATACTGCACCTGCTAACTCTCAAACAACTTGGACAATGCGTGCTACATTCCCTGAATACGTGGTTGCCCTTGCTACCATTGTTGGATCTGTGCTCTTCACAGTGAGTTTTACTATAATGTTTACAGTTGCTCGATTACTGTTGTATTGTACCTTTGTTTGTTTCTTAGACAAAGCTGTACGAGAAACAATTTTAGCTATGTATTTTTTTCCCAATTGGTCAACTTTTGCACGCAATCATGCTGGCCTCTTTCTGTACAGTTTTGACTTGGCATGTTAACAACTTTCTTTATTTGATAGATATTTGGTGGTGTTGGCATTGCTTGCCTTCCATTGAGTCTTATATTCTCGTTTGTCCGGCGTCCAAAAGCTGTCATCACACGCTCACAATATATAAAGGTGTGTACATTCTTATATGCTTTTAGTTATGAAGACTGTTTGCCTCAACTGATTACAGCGAAGGCTTCTGTTGCATGTAATTATTATGTGATTTAGATATTGATCTGACCTTGAGGTTGAAAATGTTTCCTTCAGGAAGCAACTGAATTAGGTAAGAAGGCCAAGGAATTGAAGAAGGCAGCTGAAGCCCTTCACCAAGAAGAGAGAAGTGGGAACAAAGGCAGAAAATGGCGCAAAAATGTGAAGGCTGTCGAGAAGGTATGCTTGCCCTTCAAACTGATGATATGCTTTGAAGCTTCAGTTGTATTCATATGAACCATTCTCTTTAATATATTGTACATCTTTTTGTGATGTCCTATCATGCTATTGATTATTATATTTAACTTACCATCTCAATCATTAGGAGTTGTTACTTTTGGAAAATGACATGAATGCTCTAGAAGAGATGTACCCTCAAGGAGAGAAGGTAACTGCTGTTGAATTTCATATATTCATTGTTTTTCATGTTGTCACTTACCCATGTCTTGACATCCATCTGGTGCAGGCTGAGGCTACCTGGGCTTTTACAGTGCTTGCTTACATTGGAAAACTCGTATTCGGCATTGTTGGGTAAGTGTAAATATGTATTTGAACTGTACATTTGTTCAGTCTAACGTATTTGCAAGTGCATTCGTCTGACAATGATATATGATCTTAGGTTAATTGTATCGATTGCTTGGGTCGCACATATTATCATATACTTGTTGGTTGATCCCCCTCTATCTTCTTTCCTGAATGAGATCTTCATAAAGCTGGACAGTGTTTGGGGTACATTTCTGATCCTTGATATTGTTCTCAACCTCTATCCAGTTATCCTCTTTGTGAATAAACCGATTAATCTTTTGTTTCGTGTACCAGGTCTGCTTGGGACTGCTGCTTTTGCATTCTTCTGTTTCTATCTCCTCATCGCAGTCATTGCTGGGGAAATGATGCTTGGCCTGAAACTAGTTTTCATCACCATTCACCCGATGAAGTAGCTGACTCATTCCATGACTCTTTTCTTTCCAGTGTCATTTTTTACATTTACTAACAAGCATAACTTATTTCAGATGGGGAGGAACTTTGATGAATTCTTTCCTGTTCAATGTCGGATTGATCCTACTCTGTTCCATCAGGTATGTTGCCAAGGTCTTCTTTAGAAGTTCATGTCTTGTTAGTCCAGACGAAATGTTTGAAGGCTGTAACTTCTATTCGTATACAAGGATTTTAAATGTAGTGGAGATATGTGGCAGATCTAAAGTTGTTTCCACGAAGCGTTAGGGCAGTAGTTTCTGTTATTAGTCAGTAATAGTGCAATACCTGGAAGTGCACATCCCTGAAGCATTGACTTAGCATTGATCTTACTTGGGCCTATGATTTATCACATTACATGAAAATGGACTCTGCATGAGCGCAAAATTGTTGTTCCTTAAGTACTCTCTTGAATTTCCACGCTTGTGTCTTGTGCAGTGTGATTCAGTTCTGCGCGACAGCTTTCGCGTACTACGCACAAGCAACTGCAGCCCAGGAGATATTTGGCCACACACTGCAGTCTCTTCGCGGAATCAAGTATCTCTACAAGTAAGTCTTGAACTAGCATGAAGTCAGTAGAACTATCAACCTGCAGTGGTTGCTTTGAATGATTAAATCTATATCGTCGTAGACACCAGAATCTCTATACATACTATTGAACATCTTAATATGCAGGTACAATGTTTTCCAGTATGGATTTGTTGCTCTTGCCATACTCACACTCTTCTACTATGCACTTTTTGTAAGTCCTTTTCGATGTAATCAGCTAATTCCAACCAAATTCTGTAAAAGCCGAGCTTATTTTAATCACCATAATCTTTGTCCAGGGATGGCGAAAGAGGAAACCGACAGGAAGGTTCCAGCTCTCAAATTAATTTTCGGTTTGCTCTGTAAGCAAAGCCTGACAAATTCAACATCATATTTGTTCCTGAGTGATAGCTTGGTTAGCGATGTATATGATCTTCAAACCGCTTTCTGGAAGAGTTGGGGAGTTTTCATGGGTGTAAATTAGCGGCGACGAAAATCTTGGAAGATGGAAACACCCACGGACACGGATGTTAAAGTAGAAGAACCTAGTTTCCTTTGTAATGTACACATTCCTCGTCTTGGTTCTTTTCTGTATTATTGTTTTATGATCATCAATCGGCTGATGTTATTATTGAAGTTTGATTGGTCCGAGAGAGAGAGAGAGAGAGAGATGTTCTGTGTGCCCCTTTGGTGTTCCTTCGCTGTTATGAGTTAAATTTGTCCAGTTCTTTTCTTTTGTATGTACCATTCAAACTTGTAGATTGTACCAAGGAGGATGGCTTGTCTAGATCATCTATTGTCGTTTGCCTGTCTTAAAGGAAATTGCACTATGCTTTTCTTTTGGAGCTTTACATCTCTGTCTTGACAAGTGCTGATATGGCACCAAGACTTGCAAAACAAAGAGTAGGATAAGCCAGCAAAGGCTGCTGGGTAGGCTTTGGTACATGAGATATATAATCACAAGAGCATTTGGGAATTGTAATTAAACAGAATTATTGATTCTTAATCTGTAAAAGCAAAATCAAGCAACCATGCGAAATACGGGTGAGCTAGTACTTGATTTAAATTGGGCATCGAAGCACAAAACTTATGTCTTCATAAGTGCTTTGAGCAAAAAAAAAAAAAGAAAAAAAAAAAGAAAGAAAGGCTTCCTTCATCCTACACACTTCGAGCACCCATACCTATTCACATGTCTGTTTACCTCACGTCACTACCAAGAAGACATAGAAGAAGTCTGTCTAATCCATTGCTCCATTCCCTGAGGAAACTCGAAAGGTGTAAATGGTCTAAATTGTATGTAGAGCCAGAGTGAGCAATATTCGAAATTTGCAGAAAGTGTGATGCTGCTGAAAGGTGTGGAGCTCATTAGGAGTTAACTAGCATGACCATGGTGCTGCTGAAAGTGTGATGCATGCATTAAGCTCAAAACGACCAGGATCCAGTTTTCCAAGCCGAAGCATGCAATTAAACTCCCTAAATTAGCAGAGGTACTGGCTAGACCATCTGAATGTGAAGAACAATCACCTCCCTAAATTAGCATGCTGCTCCTGAAAGGCACCTTGCCGCCTCCTGAATCTTGACCCCAGGTCAACTATTCCACATGGACCTTATTACAGACACAGAATACTCCCACGCATGCATGGCGTGCCAAGGTACTTACATCCTAAAAACAACAAAAATGACCTAATATCTAAAGATGTTTGCCTTCATGGATGTTGACAAATTGATAATATAAACGTTGTGTGGATGGATCCCTAACTTCGTTTCTTTATTCTCTCTTGGAGGAGGGAGAACTATCATATTGCCCTGCTCTTTAATTACTTGGAAGAGGCGAATGATGAATTACATACTTTCCTCCACTCTACACAGTTGGATTCATCTTCTCCCGATTCACATACTGAGCGCTTATCAACGGGACACACTTTACACACTTGACTCGAACATACTGAGCACTTCTCCATGGGATAAAATCGATCCATTCTGCTGGGCTTGCATTGTTCGTAATGGGACAGAAAGCCTGTCAGAGAATCAGTTCCATGGATGTTGGATCTTCAGCAACACACTTTCCTATCAATTGTTAATGGTTTCTCAGCGTGCACACACTCGCTGCCGCTCCCGACATTGTCCACAATTTATTCCAGTTTCTTCTAAAATCTCGAGTCATCGGCAAGGGAACACATGAAAAGTTGAGTAATGATTCTGTAGTCATAACCTGATGACCAACGGAAGCAGCATAGAAAAGGTGCATCCGGTTTAGAGATATATACAGACAGAGTGGACAATGCTTGAAACTTCGGTCAAATTAGCGCGTGAGAAGTGTGATGCTGGCGAATGGCATGTATTTCATGACGAGTAACAGTGTTTCTCATGTTGTCCACCTGCAGACAATATTGTGTTGTTCACATGCGGATCACATGTACATTTTGGGGTAAATGTTCATTTTCAGTTACTAATATATCATCACATTTTCACCCGGAGGCAAAGTTGTTTACCATTTTCTCCAAACTGATGATTGAGTGGAGGAAATTATGTCGGTCTTGCCAAGGCTCTTTTACTATGCATATCTGACCATACTCTGTATAAGTTAAGCTTGCTTATTCTAATCATAACGCTTGTCCAGCGATGGTGAAAGAAGAAACCTAAAGGGAGGTACCAGGTCTTAAATTTGCTGCAGTCTGCTCTGTGAGTGAAGGCTGGCGAATTCAGCAGCGTATTTGTTCATGAGTGATAGTTTGGTTACCGATGAATATGATCTTGGGAACCACTTGTTCACGTCTGCTCTATAAGACGTAGACGGAGCCGGGAAATTCGTTGAGGTGCTAAAGAAGTTGCAGAAAGATATAGGGTTACTGGTGTTCGAACCGTTTGTACGAGCATATGCAGTGGCTGAAAATTTTTCCCTGGCATGAGACACTGTCTAAAGATAAATGTGGAAGTTAGCGATGTAATCTCCTAGTTGGTTTCACCCGCTACAAAAAAATATCTCCAAGTTGGTTGATTCCATCTGTGTTGAACCATTGATTGATTAATTGGTTAGCATCCCACTTTCTTTCGTCTTAATAACAGATAGCATGATGTTTTCAGATTATAGGTCGTTTTCTTCTGCCAAACCTGCGTACTGAAATGTTAGCCTGACATTTATTTTGGTTCACCAAGATTTCTGCACACCATTGGAGTCCTTGGGCTGTTTGAAATGCTCTGCTTTTCAGTTGTACCGTGGGCCGTGGCCTTGTCTTTGAACTATACATGTTTCATTGTTGGAATCAAAATTTTAATTTATGTACTTTGAGTGCAATGTCTTTACATCTGTGATATGAGCTACAATGAACGAATCCGCTGCTAATCTGAGTCATACGATGGGTACTCTAAAGGTGCACCTGGGAGTGTGTCTGAGTTGTAAATTATCTTTAAGACCCTCACAACTTTGAAAGTAGAGACGCTGCTACGTCACCCATGAAATTTATGGACGCCCTGATCCATTGAACATAGTCGTTTCCATTTTTCCGGGCTTCTTCTCAATGGGACATATGCTGGATTCAAAGGATCATTTTCAATTGATTTTTCATGATTTGTCCATTGGCATACCTAGACGCACCTCCAGGCCACCAATTGCCCACATTCTAAAACTTTGTCTAAAATTTCAGTTTATTCTAAAATTTCAAAACATCAGCAAGAAAACAGACCAAATCAGTAATGAGTGTACACTTATAATCTGATGACCAACAGAAGTAATCCCGATAGATGTATATTGTCTAGAGAAATATAGAAATTGAGTGGAAAAATGTTCAAAACATGGTTACATTAGCAGCATGATAAGTGTGATGCCGCTGAATAGTGTTCAGCTCATGAGGACTAACAGTTTTCCCATGTTGGCTAGCTATGGATAATCTTCAGTTGTTCACATGCTAATCTGCTTTCAGATTATTTCGCTATTTTCTTTGCAAAACCTGCAATGCCAGGATGAATACTGAAATTTAGCATGACGCGTTTGTTTCTGTTCATAGTTTGCTTCTATACACCAGGAGTCCTTGGGTTGTTTCAAATGCTTCTCCTTTTAGTTGTATTGCTGTCGGCTGAATGAACTCTACATGTTTCGCTTGTTAGAATCAAAATTTGAATTCATGTACTTTGACTGCAATGTCCTTTATATCTCTGATGTGAGCCACAGTGAATGCATCCATAAACCATTTAGGAATACTGGGTGATTTCGTTCATGGATGGTGTCAATTTGATATTATAAACATTTTACAGATGGGTAACTTTGTTTATATATTCGGATCATAATTTTGGGGAAGGAAAAATTAACACTCATGCTATTTAATCACTCCAAACAAGGAAAAAGAATCAGGTACCTCCAATGTACACACATTGTATCTCGATGCACACACTGAGTGCTTCTTGACCGGACACACTCTAACGGATAAACTGCACTTCTCTATAGGCACTTCAAGTTGGGAAAACAAAGCACTTCTTCATGGTACAAAAACTTGATTTGCACTGGAACATTTCTATTGAATTTTCCTGGTGGTGGACCCACAACTGACAAAAATACTGTCCAAATTCTCTTTCAGTTCTTTCTAAAATCTCAACTCAGCAGCAAGATAACACATCATAAGTTCAGTACTAGTGTACACTCATAACCTCATGACAACCGAATGGAACCCAGAAGAAGAGGTGCATATGGTTAGGAGATATATAAAGATAAAGTTTGGGCAATGTTCCAAACGCTGGTAACAGCAGCATGGTAAGCGTGATGCCGCTGAAAGGTGTGCAACTCATGAGGAGTAACAGTGTTTCTCATGTTGGCGAGTTAAGCTATGCATAATCTTTAGTTGTTAGCATGGCGATCACAAGTATACAGTGTGGTAAATAACCATTTTAGTTCAAACTAATATCTCAGCTCATTTTCTTGAGGGCAAAGTCATATTTTTTCTTTTCACGACTCAAGTTCTCGTGAATAAATTTGGTAGGAACAGTTATTTCTCTTTGAGATTTATTCCTTGATTTTATTATGTTAATGTGCCAAACGAACTAGCGCGTAAAATGCACATAGGATATCTGCCTGTGGTGGTTCTTTGCCCCTTCTATTGTTTATTTCTGCTATACTTGCTGAAGTTACTGAAGTTACCCCTTCTATTGTTTATTGTGCCTCATGCTGCTGAGAAGTACTTCATGCACCTCCCAGAAACTTGTAAAACACATCTCACATATGGCGCTCTTCTCAACTGTTACTGCAAGGAGACTGAGAAGACCGAGTCCCACGTGGAAAAAACGAACTTTCCTTTCACCGCCATGTCATACGACAGCTTAATGACACTATACACCAAGGTCAACCAACCTGAGAAGGTTTCCAGCATCATCCAGGACATGAAGGCAGATGACGTATTGCCAGATGTCTATACTTATAGGATGTGTTTGGTTACCTGCATCATTTTTTAGCACTTTGCATACTTGTCTCACTTGAGCCTGGTTGAGATAATGCAGGCAAAAAACCATCATCTACACTTAGTTTTGTTGCCTGCATTAGTGGAGCATTTTTGCCTGCTGATTGGTTGCATGCATTGGCTTGGCAGATGCAAGTACACGGTCTTTGGTTGCATACAATCAACGTGATTAAGACCCTCACAACTTTGAAAGTAGAGACGCTGCTAAGTCACCCATGAAATTTATGGACGCCCTGATCCATTGAACATAGTCGTTTCCATTTTGCGGGCTTCTTCTCAATGGGACATATGCTGGATTCAAAGGATCATTTTTCAATTGATTTTTCATGATTTGTCCATTGGCATACCTAGACGCACCTCCAGGCCACCAATTGCCCACATTCTAAAACTTTGTCTAAAATTTCAGTTTATTCTAAAATTTCAAAACATCAGCAAGAAAACAGACCAAATCAGTAATGAGTGTACACTTATAATCTGACGACCAACAGAAGTAATCCCGATAGATGTATATTGTCTAGAGAAATATAGAAATTGAGTGGAAAAATGTTCAAAACATGGTTACATTAGCAGCATGATAAGTGTGATGCCGCTGAATAGTGTTCAGCTCATGAGGACTAACAGTTTTCCCATGTTGGCTAGCTATGGATAATCTTCAGTTGTTCACATGCTAATCTGCTTTCAGATTATTTCGCTATTTTCTTTGCAAAACCTGCAATGCCAGGATGAATACTGAAATTTAGCATGACGTTTGTTTCTGTTCATAGTTTGCTTCTATACACCAGGAGTCCTTGGGTTGTTTCAAATGCTTCTCTTTTTAGTTGTATTGCTGTCGGCTGAATGAACTCTACATGTTTCGCTTGTTAGAATCAAAATTTGAATTCATGTACTTTGACTGCAATGTCCTTTATATCTCTGATGTGAGCCGCAGTGAATGCATCCATAAACCATTTAGGAATACTGGGTGATTTCGTTCATGGATGGTGTCAATTTGATATTATAAACATTTTACAGATGGGTAACTTTGTTTATATATTCGGATCATAATTTTGGGGAAGGAAAAATAACACTCATGCTATTTAATCACTCCAAACAAGGAAAAAAGAATCAGGTACCTCCAATGTACACACATTGTATCTCGATGCACACACTGAGTGCTTCTTGACCGGACACACTCTAACGGATAAACTGCACTTCTCTATAGGCACTTCAAGTTGGGAAAACAAAGCACTTCTTCATGGTACATAAACTTGATTTGCACTGGAACATTTCTATTGAATTTTCCTGGTGGTGGACCCACAACTGACAAAAATACTTCCAAATTCTCTTCAGTTCTTCCTAAAATCTCAACTCAGCAGCAAGATAACACATCATAAGTTCAGTACTAGTGTACACTCATAACCTCATGACAACCGAATGGAACCCAGAAGAAGAGGTGCATATGGTTAGGAGATATATAAATATAAAGTTTGGGCAATGTTCCAAACGCTGGTAACAGCAGCATGGTAAGCGTGATGCCGCTGAAAGGTGTGCAACTCATGAGGAGTAACAGTGTTTCTCATGTTGGCGAGTTAAGCTATGCATAATCTTTAGTTGTTAGCATGGCGATCACAAGTATACAGTGTGGTAAATAACCATTTTAGTTCAAACTAATATCTCAGCTCATTTTCTTGAGGCAAAGTCATATTTTTTTCTTTTCACGACTCAAGTTCTCGTGAATAAATTTGGTAGGAACAGTTATTTCTCTTTGAGATTTATTCCTTGATTTTATTATATTAATGTGCCAAACGAACTAGCGCGTAAAATGCACATAGGATATCTGACTGTGGTGGTTCTTTGCCCCTTCTATTGTTTATTTCTGCTATACTTGCTGAAGTTACTGAAGTTACCCCTTCTATTGTTTATTGTGCCTCATGCTGCTGAGAAGTACTTCATGCACCTCCCAGAAACTTGTAAAACACATCTCACATATGGCGCTCTTCTCAACTGTTACTGCAAGGAGGCTGAGAAGACCGAGTCCCACGTGGAAAAAGCGAACTTTCCTTTCACGCCATGTCCTACGACAGCTTAATGACACTATACACCAAGGTCAACCAACCTGAGAAGGTTTCCAGCATCATCCAGGTCATGAAGGCAGATGACGTATTGCAGATGTCTATACTTATAGGATGTGTTTGGTTACCTGCATCATTTTTTAGCACTTTGCATACTTGTCTCACTTGAGCCTGGTTGAGATAATGCAGGCAAAAAACCATCATCTACACTTAGTTTTGTTGCCTGCATTAGTGGAGCATTTTTTGCCTGCTGTTTGGTTGCATGCATTGGCTTGGCAGATGCAAGTGCCGGTCTTTGGTTGCATACATTCAACGTGATTAAGACCCTCACAACTTTGAAAGTAGAGACGCTGCTACGTCACCCATGAAATTTATGGACGCCCTGATCCATTGAACATAGTCGTTTCCATTTTTGCCGGGCTTCTTCTCAATGGGACATATGTTGGATTCAAAGGATCATTTTTCAATTGATTTTTCATGATTTGTCCATTGGCATACCTAGACGCACCTCCAGGCCACCAATTGCCCACATTCTAAAACTTTGTCTAAAATTTCAGTTTATTCTAAAATTTCAAAACATCAGCAAGAAAACAGACCAAATCAGTAATGAGTGTACACTTATAATCTGATGACCAACAGAAGTAATCCCGATAGATGTATATTGTCTAGAGAAATATAGAAATTGAGTGGAAAAATGTTCAAAACATGGTTACATTAGCAGCATGATAAGTGTGATGCCGCTGAATAGTGTTCAGCTCATGAGGACTAACAATTTTCCCATGTTGGCTAGCTATGGATAATCTTCAGTTGTTCACATGCTAATCTGCTTTCAGATTATTTCGCTATTTTCTTTGCAAAACCTGCAATGCCAGGATGAATACTGAAATTTAGCATGACGTTTGTTTCTGTTCATAGTTTGCTTCTATACACCAGAGTCCTTGGGTTGTTTCAAATGCTTCTCTTTTTAGTTGTATTGCTGTCGGCTGAATGAACTCTACATGTTTCGCTTGTTAGAATCAAAATTTGAATTCATGTACTTTGACTGCAATGTCCTTTATATCTCTGATGTGAGCCGCAGTGAATGCATCCATAAACCATTTAGGAATACTGGGTGATTTCGTTCATGGATGGTGTCAATTTGATATTATAAACATTTTACAGATGGGTAACTTTGTTTATATATTCGGATCATAATTTTGGGGAAGGAAAAATTAACACTCATGCTATTTAATCACTCCAAACAAGGAAAAAGAATCAGGTACCTCCAATGTACACACATTGTATCTCGATGCACACACCGAGTGCTTCTTGACCGGACACACTCTAACGGATAAACTGCACTTCTCTATAGGCACTTCAAGTTGGGAAAACAAAGCACTTCTTCATGGTACATAAACTTGATTTGCACTGGAACATTTCTATTGAATTTTCCTGGTGGTGGACCCTGGCCCGACAAAAATACTGTCCAAATTCTCTTGAGTTCTTTCTAAAATCTCAACTCAGCAGCAAGATAACACATCATAAGTTCAGTACTAGTGTACACTCATAACCTCATGACAACCGAATGGAACCCAGAAGAAGAGGTGCATATGGTTAGGAGATATATAAAGATAAAGTTTGGGCAATGTTCCAAACGCTGGTAACAACAGCATGGTAAGCGTGATGCCGCTGAAAGGTGTGCAACTCATGAGGAGTAACAGTGTTTCTCATGTTGGCGAGTTAAGCTATGCATAATCTTTTAGTTGTTAGCATGGCGATCACAAGTATACAGATGTGGTAAATAACCATTTTAGTTCAAACTAATATCTCAGCTCATTTTCTTGAGGCAAAGTCATATTTTTTTTCTTTTCATGACTCAAGTTCTCGTGAATAAATTTGGTAGGAACAGTTATTTCTCTTTGAGATTTATTCCTTGATTTTATTATGTTAATGTGCCAAACGAACTAGCGCGTAAAATGCACATAGGATATCTGCCTGTGGTGGTTCTTTGCCCCTTCTATTGTTTATTTCTGCTATACTTGCTGAAGTTCTTGAAGTTACCCTTCTATTGTTTATTGTGCCTCATGCTGCTGAGAAGTACTTCATGCACCTCCCAGAAACTTGTAAAACACATCTCACATATGGCGCTCTTCTCAACTGTTACTGCAAGGAGACTGAGAAGACCGAGTCCCACGTGGAAAAAACGAACTTTCCTTTCCTTTGCCATGTCCTCTGACAGCTTAATGACACTATACACCAAGGTCAACCAACCTGAGAAGGTTTCCGGCATCATCCAGGACATGAAGGCAGATGACGTATTGCGGATGTCTATACTTATAGGATGTGTTTGGTTACCTGCATCATTTTTTAGCACTTTGCATACTTGTCTCACTTGAGCCTGGTTGAGATAATGCAGGCAAAAACCATCATCTACACTTAGTTTTGTTGCCTGCATTAGTGGAGCATTTTTGCCTGCTGTTTGGTTGCATGCATTGGCTTGGCAGATGCAAGTGCCCGGTCTTTGGTTGCATACATTCAACGTGATTAAGACCCTCACAACTTTGAAAGTAGAGACGCTACGTCACCCATGAAATTTATGGACGCCTACGATCCATTGAACATAGTCGTTTCCATTTTGCCGGGCTTCTTCTCAATGGGACATATGTTGGATTCAAAGGATCATTTTTCAATTGATTTTCATGATTTGTCCATTGGCATACCTAGACGCACCTCCAGGCCACCAATTGCCCACATTCTAAAACTTTGTCTAAAATTTCAGTTTATTCTAAAATTTCAAAACATCAGCAAGAAAACAGACCAAATCAGTAATGAGTGTACACTTATAATCTGATGACCAACAGAAGTAATCCCGATAGATGTATATTGTCTAGAGAAATATAGAAATTGAGTGGAAAAATGTTCAAAACATGGTTACATTAGCAGCATGATAAGTGTGATGCCGCTGAATAGTGTTCAGCTCATGAGGACTAACAATTTTCCCATGTTGGCTAGCTATGGATAATCTTCAGTTGTTCACATGCTAATCTGCTTTCAGATTATTTCGCTATTTTCTTTGCAAAACCTGCAATGCCAGGATGAATACTGAAATTTAGCATGACGTTTGTTTCTGTTCATAGTTTGCTTCTATACACCAGGAGTCCTTGGGTTGTTTCAAATGCTTCTCTTTTTAGTTGTATTGCTGTCGGCTGAATGAACTCTACATGTTTCGCTTGTTAGAATCAAAATTTGAATTCATGTACTTTGACTGCAATGTCCTTTATATCTCTGATGTGAGCCGCAGTGAATGCATCCATAAACCATTTAGGAATACTTGGGTGATTTCGTTCATGGATGGTGTCAATTTGATATTATAAACATTTTACAGATGGGTAACTTTGTTTATATATTCGGATCATAATTTTGGGGAAGGAAAAATTAACACTCATGCTATTTAATCACTCCAAACAAGGAAAAAGAATCAGGTACCTCCAATGTACACACATTGTATCTCGATGCACACACTGAGTGCTTCTTGACCGGACACACTCTAACGGATAAACTGCACTTCTCTATAGGCACTTCAAGTTGGGAAAACAAAGCACTTCTTCATGGTACATAAACTTGATTTGCACTGGAACATTTCTATTGAATTTTCCTGGTGGTGGACCCACAACTGACAAAAATATTGTCCAAATTCTCTTCAGTTCTTTCTAAAATCTCAACTCAGCAGCAAGATAACACATCATAAGTTCAGTACTAGTGTACACTCATAACCTCATGACAACCGAATGGAACCCGTAAGAAGAGGTGCATATGGTTAGGAGATATATAAAGATAAAGTTTGGGCAATGTTCCAAACGCTGGTAACAGCAGCATGGTAAGCGTGATGCCGCTGAAAGGTGTGCAACTCATGAGGAGTAACAGTGTTTCTCATGTTGGCGAGTTAAGCTATGCATAATCTTTAGTTGTTAGCATGGCGATCACAAGTATACAGTGTGGTAAATAACCATTTTAGTTCAAACTAATATCTCAGCTCATTTTCTTCAGGGGGCAAAGTCATATTTTTTTTCTTTTCATGACTCAAGTTCTCGTGAATAAATTTGGTAGGAACAGTTATTTCTCTTTGAGATTTATTCCTTGATTTTATTATGTTAATGTGCCAAACGAACTAAGCGTAAAATGCACATAGGATATCTGCCTGTGGTGGTTCTTTGCCCCTTCTATTGTTTATTTCTGCTATACTTGCTGAAGTTACTGAAGTTACCCCTTCTATTGTTTATTGTGCCTCATGCTGCTGAGAAGTACTTCATGCACCTCCCAGAAACTTGTAAAACACATCTCACATATGGCGCTCTTCTCAACTGTTACTGCAAGGAGACTGAGAAGACCGAGTCCCACGTGGAAAAAACGAACTTTCCTTTCACTGCCATGTCCTACGACAGCTTAATGACACTATACACCAAGGTCAACCAACCTGAGAAGGTTTCCAGCATCATCCAGGACATGAAGGCAGATGACGTATTGCCAGATGTCTATACTTATAGGATGTGTTTGGTTACCTGCATCATTTTTAGCACTTTGCATACTTGTCTCACTTGAGCCTGGTTGAGATAATGCAGGCAAAAACCATCATCTACACTTAGTTTTGTTGCCTGCATTAGTGGAGCATTTTTGCCTGCTGTTTGGTTGCATGCATTGGCTTGGCAGATGCAAGTGCCCGGTCTTTGGTTGCATACATTCAACGTGATTAAGACCCTCACAACTTTGAAAGTAGAGACGCTGCTACGTCACCCATGAAATTTATGGACGCCCTGATCCATTGAACATAGTCGTTTCCATTTTTGCGGGCTTCTTCTCAATGGGACATATGCTGGATTCAAAGGATCATTTTCAATTGATTTTTCATGATTTGTCCATTGGCATACCTAGACGCACCTCCAGGCCACCAATTGCCCACATTCTAAAACTTTGTCTAAAATTTCAGTTTATTCTAAAATTTCAAAACATCAGCAAGAAAACAGACCAAATCAGTAATGAGTGTACACTTATAATCTGACGACCAATGAAGTAATCCCGATAGATGTATATTGTCTAGAGAAATATAGAAATTGAGTGGAAAATGTTCAAAACATGGTTACATTAGCAGCATGATAAGTGTGATGCCGCTGAATAGTGTTCAGCTCATGAGGACTAACAGTTTTCCCATGTTGGCTAGCTATGGATAATCTTCATTGTTCACATGCTAATCTGCTTTCAGATTATTTCGCTATTTTCTTTGCAAAACCTGCAATGCCAGGATGAATACTGAAATTTAGCATGACGTTTGTTTCTGTTCATAGTTTGCTTCTATACACCAGAGTCCTTGGGTTGTTTCAAATGCTTCTCTTTTTAGTTGTATTGCTGTCGGCTGAATGAACTCTACATGTTTCGCTTGTTAGAATCAAAATTTGAATTCATGTACTTTGACTGCAATGTCCTTTATATCTCTGATGTGAGCCGCAGTGAATGCATCCATAAACCATTTAGGAATACTGGGTGATTTCGTTCATGGATGGTGTCAATTTGATATTATAAACATTTTACAGATGGGTAACTTTGTTTATATATTCGGATCATAATTTTGGGGAAGGAAAAATTAACACTCATGCTATTTAATCACTCCAAACAAGGAAAAAATAATCAGGTACCTCCAATGTACACACATTGTATCTCGATGCACACACTGAGTGCTTCTTGACCGGACACACTCTAACGGATAAACTGCACTTCTCTATAGGCACTTCAAGTTGGGAAAACAAAGCACTTCTTCATGGTACATAAACTTGATTTGCACTGGAACATTTCTATTGAATTTTCCTGGTGGTGGACCCTGGCTGACAAAAATACTGTCCAAATTCTCTTCAGTTCTTTCTAAAATCTCAACTCAGCAGCAAGATAACACATCATAAGTTCAGTACTAGTGTACACTCATAACCTCATGACAACCGAATGGAACCCAGAAGAAGAGGTGCATATGGTTAGGAGATATATAAAGATAAAGTTTGGGCAATGTTCCAAACGCTGGTAACAGCAGCATGGTAAGCGTGATGCCGCTGAAAGGTGTGCAACTCATGAGGAGTAACAGTGTTTCTCATGTTGGCGAGTTAAGCTATGCATAATCTTTAGTTGTTAGCATGGCGATCACAAGTATACAGTGTGGTAAATAACCATTTTAGTTCAAACTAATATCTCAGCTCATTTTCTTCAGGGGGCAAAGTCATATTTTTTTTCTTTTCACGACTCAAGTTCTCGTGAATAAATTTGGTAGGAACAGTTATTTCTCTTTGAGATTTATTCCTTGATTTTATTATGTTAATGTGCCAAACGAACTAAGCGTAAAATGCACATAGGATATCTGCCTGTGGTGGTTCTTTGCCCCTTCTATTGTCTCTTTCTGCTATACTTGCGGAAGTTACTGAAGTTACCCCTTCTATTGTTTATTGTGCCTCATGCTGCTGAGAAGTACTTCATGCACCTCCCAGAAACTTGTAAAACACATCTCACATATGGCGCTCTTCTCAACTGTTACTGCAAGGAGGCTGAGAAGACCGAGTCCCACGTGGAAAAACGAACTTTCCTTTCCTTTGCCATGTCCTCGACAGCTTAATGACACTATACACCAAGGTCAACCAACCTGAGAAGGTTTCCGGCATCATCCGGGACATGAAGGCAGATGACGTATTGCGGATGTCTATACTTATAGGATGTGTTTGGTTACCTGCATCATTTTTAGCACTTTGCATACTTGTCTCACTTGAGCCTGGTTGAGATAATGCAGGCAAAAAACCATCATCTACACTTAGTTTTGTTGCCTGCATTAGTGGAGCATTTTTTGCCTGCTGTTTGGTTGCATGCATTGGCTTGGCAGATGCAAGTGCCCGGTCTTTGGTTGCATACATTCAACGTGATTAAGACCCTCACAACTTTGAAAGTAGAGACGCTGCTCGTCACCCATGAAATTTATGGACGCATCGATCCATTGAACATAGTCGTTTCCATTTTTGCGGGCTTCTTCTCAATGGGACATATGCTGGATTCAAAGGATCATTTTTCAATTGATTTTTCATGATTTGTCCATTGGCATACCTAGACGCACCTCCAGGCCACCAATTGCCCACATTCTAAAACTTTGTCTAAAATTTCAGTTTATTCTAAAATTTCAAAACATCAGCAAGAAAACAGACCAAATCAGTAATGAGTGTACACTTATAATCGGCGACCAATGTAAGTAATCCCGATAGATGTATATTGTCTAGAGAAATATAGAAATTGAGTGGAAAAATGTTCAAAACATGGTTACATTAGCAGCATGATAAGTGTGATGCCGCTGAATAGTGTTCAGCTCATGAGGACTAACAGTTTTCCCATGTTGGCTAGCTATGGATAATCTTCAGTTGTTCACATGCTAATCTGCTTTCAGATTATTTCGCTATTTTCTTTGCAAAACCTGCAATGCCAGGATGAATACTGAAATTTAGCATGACGTCTGTTTCTGTTCATAGTTTGCTTCTATACACCAGGAGTCCTTGGGTTGTTTCAAATGCTTCTCTTTTTAGTTGTATTGCTGTCGGCTGAATGAACTCTACATGTTTCGCTTGTTAGAATCAAAATTTGAATTCATGTACTTTGACTGCAATGTCCTTTATATCTCTGATGTGAGCCGCAGTGAATGCATCCATAAACCATTTAGGAATACTGGGTGATTTCGTTCATGGATGGTGTCAATTTGATATTATAAACATTTTACAGATGGGTAACTTTGTTTATATATTCGGGTCATAATTTTGGGGAAGGAAAAATTAACACTCATGCTATTTAATCACTCCAAACAAGGAAAAAAGAATCAGGTACCTCCAATGTACACACATTGTATCTCGATGCACACACTGAGTGCTTCTTGACCGGACACACTCTAACGGATAAACTGCACTTCTCTATAGGCACTTCAAGTTGGGAAAACAAAGCACTTCTTCATGGTACATAAACTTGATTTGCACTGGAACATTTCTATTGAATTTTCCTGGTGGTGGACCCTGGCCGACAAAAATACTGTCCAAATTCTCTTCAGTTCTTTCTAAAATCTCAACTCAGCAGCAAGATAACACATCATAAGTTCAGTACTAGTGTACACTCATAACCTCATGACAACCGAATGGAACCCAGAAGAAGAGGTGCATATGGTTAGGAGATATATAAAGATAAAGTTTGGGCAATGTTCCAAACGCTGGTAACAACAGCATGGTAAGCGTGATGTCACTGAAAGGTGTGCAACTCATGAGGAGTAACAGTGTTTCTCATGTTGGCGAGATAAGCTATGCATAATCTTTAGTTGTTAGCATGGCGATCACAAGTATACAGTGTGGTAAATAACCATTTTAGTTCAAACTAATATCTCAGCTCATTTTTCTTCAGGGGGCAAAGTCATATTTTTTTTCTTTTCATGACTCAAGTTCTCGTGAATAAATTTGGTAGGAACAGTTATTTCTCTTTGAGATTTATTCCTTGATTTTATTATGTTAATGTGCCAAACGAACTAGCGCGTAAAATGCACATAGGATATCTGCCTGTGGTGGTTCTTTGCCCTTCTATTGTTTATTTCTGCTATACTTGCTGAAGTTCTTGAAGTTACCCTTCTATTGTTTATTGTGCCTCATGCTGCTGAGAAGTACTTCATGCACCTCCCGAAACTTGTAAAACACATCTCACATATGGCGCTCTTCTCAACTGTTACTGCAAGGAGACTGAGAAGACCGAGTCCCACGTGGAAAAACGAACTTTCCTTTCAACGCCATGTCCTACGACAGCTTAATGACACTATACACCAAGGTCAACCAACCTGAGAAGGTTTCAAAGCATCATCCAGGACATGAAGGCAGATGACGTATTGCGGATGTCTATACTGACAGGATGTGTTTGGTTACCAGCATCATTATATAGCACTTTGCATACTTGTCTCACTTGAGCCTGGTTGAGATAATGCAGGCAAAAAACCATCATCTACACTTAGTTTTGTTGCCTGCATTAGTGGAGCATTTTTTGCCTGCTGTTTGGTTGCATGCATTGGCTTGGCAGATGCAAGTGCCGGTCTTTGGTTGCATACATTCAACGTGATTAAGACCCTCACAACTTTGAAAGTAGAGGCTGCTACGTCACCCATGAAATTTATGGACGCCTACTGATCCATTGAACATAGTCGTTTCCATTTTTGCCGGGCTTCTTCTCAATGGGACATATGCTGGATTCAAAGGATCATTTTTCAATTGATTTTCATGATTTGTCCATTGGCATACCTAGACGCACCTCCAGGCCACCAATTGCCCACATTCTAAAACTTTGTCTAAAATTTCAGTTTATTCTAAAATTTCAAAACATCAGCAAGAAAACAGACCAAATCAGTAATGAGTGTACACTTATAATCGGCGACCAACAATGTAGTAATCCCGATAGATGTATATTGTCTAGAGAAATATAGAAATTGAGTGGAAAAATGTTCAAAACATGGTTACATTAGCAGCATGATAAGTGTGATGCCGCTGAATAGTGTTCAGCTCATGAGGACTAACAGTTTTCCCATGTTGGCTAGCTATGGATAATCTTGAGTTGTTCACATGCTAATCTGCTTTCAGATTATTTCGCTATTTTCTTTGCAAAACCTGCAATGCCAGGATGAATACTGAAATTTAGCATGACGTTTGTTTCGTTCATAGTTTGCTTCTATACACCGGAGTCCTTGGGTTGTTTCAAATGCTTCTCTTTTTAGTTGTATTGCTTGTCGGCTGAATGAACTCTACATGTTTCGCTTGTTAGAATCAAAATTTGAATTCATGTACTTTGACTGCAATGTCCTTTATATCTCGATGTGAGCCGCAGTGAATGCATCCATAAACCATTTAGGAATCTTTGGGTGATTTCGTTCATGGATGGTGTCAATTTGATATTATAAACATTTTACAGATGGGTAACTTTGTTTATATATTCGGATCATAATTTTGGGGAAGGAAAAATTAACACTCATGCTATTTAATCACTCCAAACAAGGAAAAAGAATCAGGTACCTCCAATGTACACACATTGTATCTCGATGCACACACCGAGTGCTTCTTGACCGGACACACTCTAACGGATAAACTGCACTTCTCTATAGGCACTTCAAGTTGGGAAAACAAAGCACTTCTTCATGGTACATAAACTTGATTTGCACCGGAACATTTCTATTGAATTTTCCTGGTGGTGGACCCACAACTGACAAAAATACTGTCCAAATTCTCTTCAGTTCTTTCTAAAATCTCAACTCAGCAGCAAGATAACACATCATAAGTTCAGTACTAGTGTACACTCATAACCTCATGACAACCGAATGGAACCCAGAAGAAGAGGTGCATATGGTTAGGAGATATATAAAGATAAAGTTTGGGCAATGTTCCAAACGCTGGTAACAACAACATGGTAAGCGTGATGTCGCTGAAAGGTGTGCAACTCATGAGGAGTAACAGTGTTTCTCATGTTGGCGAGTTAAGCTATGCATAATCTTTAGTTGTTAGCATGGCGATCACAAGTATACTGATGTGGTAAATAACCATTTTAGTTCAAACTAATATCTCAGCTCATTTTCTTGAGGCAAAGTCATATTTTTTTCTTTTCACGACTCAAGTTCTCGTGAATAAATTTGGTAGGAACAGTTATTTCTCTTTGAGATTTATTCCTTGATTTTATTATGTTAATGTGCCAAAGCGAACTAGTAGCGTAAAATGCACATAGGATATCTGCCTGTGGTGGTTCTTTGCCCTTCTATTGTTTATTTCTGCTATACTTGCTGAAGTTCTTGAAGTTACCCCTTCTATTGTTTATTGTGCCTCATGCTGCTGAGAAGTACTTCATGCACCTCCCAGAAACTTGTAAAACACATCTCACATATGGCGCTCTTCTCAACTGTTACTGCAAGGAGACTGAGAAGACCGAGTCCCACGTGGAAAAAACGAACTTTCCTTTCCTTTGCCATGTCATACGACAGCTTAATGACACTATACACCAAGGTCAACCAACCTGAGAAGGTTTCCGGCATCATCCGGGACATGAAGGCAGATGACGTATTGCGGATGTCTATACTTATAGGATGTGTTTGGTTACCTGCATCATTTTTAGCACTTTGCATACTTGTCTCACTTGAGCCTGGTTGAGATAATGCGGGCAAAAACCATCATCTACACTTAGTTTTGTTGCCTGCATTAGTGGAGCATTTTTGCCTGCTGTTTGGTTGCATGCATTGGCTTGGCAGATGCAAGTGCCCGGTCTTTGGTTGCATACATTCAACGTGATTAAGACCCTCACAACTTTGAAAGTAGAGACGCTGCTACGTCACCCATGAAATTTATGGACGCCCTGATCCATTGAACATAGTCGTTTCCATTTTTGCCGGGCTTCTTCTCAATGGGACATATGCTGGATTCAAAGGATCATTTTTCAATTGATTTTTCATGATTTGTCCATTGGCATACCTAGACGCACCTCCAGGCCACCAATTGCCCACATTCTAAAACTTTGTCTAAAATTTCAGTTTATTCTAAAATTTCAAAACATCAGCAAGAAAACAGACCAAATCAGTAATGAGTGTACACTTATAATCTGATGACCAATGAAGTAATCCCGATAGATGTATATTGTCTAGAGAAATATAGAAATTGAGTGGAAAAATGTTCATAACATGGTTACATTAGCAGCATGATAAGTGTGATGCCGCTGAATAGTGTTCAGCTCATGAGGACTAACAGTTTTCCCATGTTGGCTAGCTATGGATAATCTTGAGTTGTTCACATGCTAATCTGCTTTCAGATTATTTCGCTATTTTCTTTGCAAAACCTGCAATGCCAGGATGAATACTGAAATTTAGCATGACGTTTGTTTCTGTTCATAGTTTGCTTCTATACACCAGGAGTCCTTGGGTTGTTTCAAATGCTTCCCTTTTTAGTTGTATTCTGTCGGCTGAATGAACTCTACATGTTTCGCTTGTTAGAATCAAAATTTGAATTCATGTACTTTGACTGCAATGTCCTTTATACCTACGATGTGAGCCGCAGTGAATGCATCCATAAACCATTTAGGAATACTTGGGTGATTTCGTTCATGGATGGTGTCAATTTGATATTATAAACATTTTACAGATGGGTAACTTTGTTTATATATTCGGATCATAATTTTGGGGAAGGAAAAATTAACACTCATGCTATTTAATCACTCCAAACAAGGAAAAAAGAATCAGGTACCTCCAATGTACACACATTGTATCTCGATGCACACACTGAGTGCTTCTTGACCGGACACACTCTAACGGATAAACTGCACTTCTCTATAGGCACTTCAAGTTGGGAAAACAAAGCACTTCTTCATGGTACATAAACTTGATTTGCACTGGAACATTTCTATTGAATTTTCCTGGTGGTGGACCCACAACCGACAAAAATACTGTCCAAATTCTCTTCAGTTCTTTCTAAAATCTCAACTCAGCAGCAAGATAACACATCATAAGTTCAGTACTAGTGTACACTCATAACCTCATGACAACCGAATGGAACCCGAAGAAGAGGTGCATATGGTTAGGAGATATATAAATATAAAGTTTGGGCAATGTTCCAAGCGCTGGTAACAAAGACATGGTAAGCGTGATGTCATTTGAAAGGTGTGCAACTCATGAGGAGTAACAGTGTTTCTCATGTTGGCGAGTTAAGCTATGCATAATCTTTAGTTGTTAGCATGGCGATCACAAGTATACAATGTGGTAAATAACCATTTTAGTTCAAACTAATATCTCAGCTCATTTTCTTCAGGGGGCAAAGTCATATTTTTTTTCTTTTCACGACTCAAGTTCTCGTGAATAAATTTGGTAGCAACAGTTATTTCTCTTTGAGATTTATTCCTTGATTTTATTATGTTAATGTGCCAAACGAACTAGCGTAAAATGCACATAGGATATCTGCCTGTGGTGGTTCTTTGCCCCTTCTATTGTTTATTTCTGCTATACTTGCTGAAGTTACTGAAGTTACCCCTTCTATTGTTTATTGTGCCTCATGTTGCTGAGAAGTACTTCATGCACCTCCCAGAAACTTGTAAAACACATATCACATATGGCGCTCTTCTCAACTGTTACTGCAAGGAGACTGAGAAGACCGAGTCCCACGTGGAAAAAACGAACTTTCCTTTCACTGCCATGTCCTCTGACAGCTTAATGACACTATACACCAAGGTCAACCAACCTGAGAAGGTTTCGGCATCATCCAGGACATGAAGGCAGATGACGTATTGCGGATGTCTATACTTATAGGATGTGTTTGGTTACCTGCATCATTTTTAGCACTTTGCATACTTGTCTCACTTGAGCCTGGTTGAGATAATGCGGGCAAAAACCATCATCTACACTTAGTTTTGTTGCTGCATTAGTGGAGCATTTTTTGCCTGCTGTTTGGTTGCATGCATTGGCTTGGCAGATGCAAGTGCCGGTCTTTGGTTGCATACATTCAACGTGATTAAGACCCTCACAACTTTGAAAGTAGAGACGCTGCTCGTCACCCATGAAATTTATGGACGCCCTGATCCATTGAACATAGTCGTTTCCATTTTTGCGGGCTTCTTCTCAATGGGACATATGCTGGATTCAAAGGATCATTTTTCAATTGATTTTTCATGATTTGTCCATTGGCATACCTAGACGCACCTCCAGGCCACCAATTGCCCACATTCTAAAACTTTGTCTAAAATTTCAGTTTATTCTAAAATTTCAAAACATCAGCAAGAAAACAGACCAAATCAGTAATGAGTGTACACTTATAATCGGCGACCAACGAAGTAATCCCGATAGATGTATATTGTCTAGAGAAATATAGAAATTGAGTGGAAAAATGTTCATAACATGGTTACATTAGCAGCATGATAAGTGTGATGCCGCTGAATAGTGTTCAGCTCATGAGGACTAACAGTTTTCCCATGTTGGCTAGCTATGGATAATCTTGATTGTTCACATGCTAATCTGCTTTCAGATTATTTCGCTATTTTCTTTGCAAAACCTGCAATGCCAGGATGAATACTGAAATTTAGCATGACGTTTGTTTCTGTTCATAGTTTGCTTCTATACACCAGGAGTCCTTGGGTTGTTTCAAATGCTTCTCTTTTAGTTGTATTCTTTGTCGGCTGAATGAACTCTACATGTTTCGCTTGTTAGAATCAAAATTTGAATTCATGTACTTTGACTGCAATGTCCTTTATATCTCCGATGTGAGCCGCAGTGAATGCATCCATAAACCATTTAGGAATACTTTGGGTGATTTCGTTCATGGATGGTGTCAATTTGATATTATAAACATTTTACAGATGGGTAACTTTGTTTATATATTCGGATCATAATTTTGGGGAAGGAAAAATTAACACTCATGCTATTTAATCACTCCAAACAAGGAAAAAGAATCAGGTACCTCCAATGTACACACATTGTATCTCGATGCACACACTGAGTGCTTCTTGACGGACACACTCTAACGGATAAACTGCACTTCTCTATAGGCACTTCAAGTTGGGAAAACAAAGCACTTCTTCATGGTACATAAACTTGATTTGCACTTTGGAACATTTCTATTGAATTTTCCTGGTGGTGGACCCACAACCGACAAAAATACTGTCCAAATTCTCTTGATTCTTTCTAAAATCTCAATTCAGCAGCAAGATAACACATCATAAGTTCAGTACTAGTGTACACTCATAACCTCATGACAACCGAATGGAACCCAGAAGAAGAGGTGCATATGGTTAGGAGATATATAAAGATAAAGTTTGGGCAATGTTCCAAACGCTGGTAACAACAACATGGTAAGCGTGATGTCACTGAAAGGTGTGCAACTCATGAGGAGTAACAGTGTTTCTCATGTTGGCGAGTTAAGCTATGCATAATCTTTAGTTGTTAGCATGGCGATCACAAGTATACAGTGTGGTAAATAACCATTTTAGTTCAAACTAATATCTCAGCTCATTTTTCTTCAGGGGGCAAAGTCATATTTTTTTTCTTTTCATGACTCAAGTTCTCGTGAATAAATTTGGTAGGAACAGTTATTTCTCTTTGAGATTTATTCCTTGATTTTATTATGTTAATGTGCCAAAGCGAACTAGCTGCGTAAAATGCACATAGGATATCTGCCTGTGGTGGTTCTTTGCCCCTTCTATTGTTTATTTCTGCTATACTTGCTGAAGTTACTGAAGTTACCCCTTCTATTGTTTATTGTGCCTCATGCTGCTGAGAAGTACTTCATGCACCTCCCGAAACTTGTAAAACACATCTCACATATGGCGCTCTTCTCAACTGTTACTGCAAGGAGACTGAGAAGACCGAGTCCCACGATGGAAAAACGAACTTTCCTTTCACCGCCATGTCCTCTGACAGCTTAATGACACTATACACCAAGGTCAACCAACCTGAGAAGGTTTCAAGCATCATCCAGGACATGAAGGCAGATGACGTATTGCGAGATGTCTATACTTATAGGATGTGTTTGGTTACCTGCATCATTTTTTAGCACTTTGCATACTTGTCTCACTTGAGCCTGGTTGAGATAATGCAGGCAAAAAACCATCATCTACACTTAGTTTTGTTGCCTGCATTAGTGGAGCATTTTTGCCTGCTGTTTGGTTGCATGCATTGGCTTGGCAGATGCAAGTGCCGGTCTTTGGTTGCATACATTCAACGTGATTAAGACCCTCACAACTTTGAAAGTAGAGACGCTGCTCGTCACCCATGAAATTTATGGACGCCTGATCCATTGAACATAGTCGTTTCCATTTTTGCGGGCTTCTTCTCAATGGGACATATGCTGGATTCAAAGGATCATTTTTCAATTGATTTTTCATGATTTGTCCATTGGCATACCTAGACGCACCTCCAGGCCACCAATTGCCCACATTCTAAAACTTTGTCTAAAATTTCAGTTTATTCTAAAATTTCAAAACATCAGCAAGAAAACAGACCAAATCAGTAATGAGTGTACACTTATATTACGGCGACCAATGAAGTAATCCCGATAGATGTATATTGTCTAGAGAAATATAGAAATTGAGTGGAAAAATGTTCATAACATGGTTACATTAGCAGCATGATAAGTGTGATGCCGCTGAATAGTGTTCAGCTCATGAGGACTAACAGTTTTCCCATGTTGGCTAGCTATGGATAATCTTGATTGTTCACATGCTAATCTGCTTTCAGATTATTTCGCTATTTTCTTTGCAAAACCTGCAATGCCAGGATGAATACTGAAATTTAGCATGACGTTTGTTTCTGTTCATAGTTTGCTTCTATACACCAGAGTCCTTGGGTTGTTTCAAATGCTTCTCTTTTTAGTTGTATTCTTGTCGGCTGAATGAACTCTACATGTTTCGCTTGTTAGAATCAAAATTTGAATTCATGTACTTTGACTGCAATGTCCTTTATACCTCTGATGTGAGCATGAGTGAATGCATCCATAAACCATTTAGGAATCTTGGGTGATTTCGTTCATGGATGGTGTCAATTTGATATTATAAACATTTTACAGATGGGTAACTTTGTTTATATATTCGGATCATAATTTTGAGGAAGGAAAAATTAACACTCATGCTATTTAATCACTCCAAACAAGGAAAAAAGAATCAGGTACCTCCAATGTACACACATTGTATCTCGATGCACACACTGAGTGCTTCTTGACCGGACACACTCTAACGGATAAACTGCACTTCTCTATAGGCACTTCAAGTTGGGAAAACAAAGCACTTCTTCATGGTACATAAACTTGATTTGCACTTGGAACATTTCTATTGAATTTTCCTGGTGGTGGACCCACAACTGACAAAAATACTGTCCAAATTCTCTTGAGTTCTTTCTAAAATCTCAACTCAGCAGCAAGATAACACATCATAAGTTCAGTACTAGTGTACACTCATAACCTCATGACAACCGAATGGAACCCGTAAGAAGAGGTGCATATGGTTAGGAGATATATAAAGATAAAGTTTGGGCAATGTTCCAAAGCGCTGGTAACAACAACATGGTAAGCGTGATGTCACTGAAAGGTGTGCAACTCATGAGGAGTAATGTGTTTCTCATGTTGGCGAGTTAAGCTATGCATAATCTTTAGTTGTTAGCATGGCGATCACAAGTATACAATGTGGTAAATAACCATTTTAGTTCAAACTAATATCTCAGCTCATTTTCTTGAGGGCAAAGTCATATTTTTTTCTTTTCACGACTCAAGTTCTCGTGAATAAATTTGGTAGGAACAGTTATTTCTCTTTGAGATTTATTCCTTGATTTTATTATGTTAATGTGCCAAAGCGAACTAGCGCGTAAAATGCACATAGGATATCTGCCTGTGGTGGTTCTTTGCCCTTCTATTGTTTATTTCTGCTATACTTGCTGAAGTTACTGAAGTTACCCTTCTATTGTTTATTGTGCCTCATGCTGCTGAGAAGTACTTCATGCACCTCTGAAACTTGTAAAACACATCTCACATATGGCGCTCTTCTCAACTGTTACTGCAAGGAGGCTGAGAAGACCGAGTCCCACGTGGAAAAAGCGAACTTTCCTTTCACCGCCATGTCCTCGACAGCTTAATGACACTATACACCAAGGTCAACCAACACGAGAAGGTTTCGGCATCATCCGGGACATGAAGGCAGATGACGTATTGCGGATGTCTATACTTATAGGATGTGTTTGGTTACCTGCATCATTTTTAGCACTTTGCATACTTGTCTCACTTGAGCCTGGTTGAGATAATGCAGGCAAAAACCATCATCTACACTTAGTTTTGTTGCCTGCATTAGTGGAGCATTTTTGCCTGCTGTTTGGTTGCATGCATTGGCTTGGCAGATGCAAGTGCCCGGTCTTTGGTTGCATACATTCAACGTGATTAAGACCCTCACAACTTTGAAAGTAGAGACGCTGCTACGTCACCCATGAAATTTATGGACGCATACGATCCATTGAACATAGTCGTTTCCATTTTGCCGGGCTTCTTCTCAATGGGACATATGCTGGATTCAAAGGATCATTTTCAATTGATTTTTCATGATTTGTCCATTGGCATACCTAGACGCACCTCCAGGCCACCAATTGCCCACATTCTAAAACTTTGTCTAAAATTTCAGTTTATTCTAAAATTTCAAAACATCAGCAAGAAAACAGACCAAATCAGTAATGAGTGTACACTTATAATCGGCGACCAACAGAAGTAATCCCGATAGATGTATATTGTCTAGAGAAATATAGAAATTGAGTGGAAAAATGTTCAAAACATGGTTACATTAGCAGCATGATAAGTGTGATGCCGCTGAATAGTGTTCAGCTCATGAGGACTAACAGTTTTCCCATGTTGGCTAGCTATGGATAATCTTCAGTTGTTCACATGCTAATCTGCTTTCAGATTATTTCGCTATTTTCTTTGCAAAACCTGCAATGCCAGGATGAATACTGAAATTTAGCATGGCGTTTGTTTCTGTTCATAGTTTGCTTCTATACACCAGAGTCCTTGGGTTGTTTCAAATGCTTCTCTTTTTAGTTGTATTGCTGTCGGCTGAATGAACTCTACATGTTTCGCTTGTTAGAATCAAAATTTGAATTCATGTACTTTGACTGCAATGTCCTTTATATCTCTGATGTGAGCCGCAGTGAATGCATCCATAAACCATTTAGGAATCTTGGGTGATTTAGTTCATGGATGGTGTCAATTTGATATTATAAACATTTTACAGATGGGTAACTTTGTTTATATATTCGGATCATAATTTTGGGGAAGGAAAAATTAACACTCATGCTATTTAATCACTCCAAACAAGGAAAAAAGAATCAGGTACCTCCAATGTACACACATTGTATCTCGATGCACACACCTTGAGTGCTTCTTGACGGACACACTCTAACGGATAAACTGCACTTCTCTATAGGCACTTCAAGTTGGGAAAACAAAGCACTTCTTCATGGTACATAAACTTGATTTGCACTTTGGAACATTTCTATTGAATTTTCCTGGTGGTGGACCCTGGCTGACAAAAATACTGTCCAAATTCTCTTCAGTTCTTTCTAAAATCTCAACTCAGCAGCAAGATAACACATCATAAGTTCAGTACTAGTGTACACTCATAACCTCATGACAACCGAATGGAACCCGGAAGAAGAGGTGCATATGGTTAGGAGATATATAAAGATAAAGTTTGGGCAATGTTCCAAACGCTGGTAACAAAGACATGGTAAGCGTGATGCCGCTGAAAGGTGTGCAACTCATGAGGAGTAACAGTGTTTCTCATGTTGGCGAGTTAAGCTATGCATAATCTTTAGTTGTTAGCATGGCGATCACAAGTATACTGATGTGGTAAATAACCATTTTAGTTCAAACTAATATCTCAGCTCATTTTCTTGAGGGCAAAGTCATATTTTTTTTCTTTTCACGACTCAAGTTCTCGTGAATAAATTTGGTAGGAACAGTTATTTCTCTTTGAGATTTATTCCTTGATTTTATTATGTTAATGTGCCAAACGAACTAGCGCGTAAAATGCACATAGGATATCTGCCTGTGGTGGTTCTTTGCCCTTCTATTGTTTATTTCTGCTATACTTGCTGAAGTTCTTGAAGTTACCCCTTCTATTGTTTATTGTGCCTCATGCTGCTGAGAAGTACTTCATGCACCTCCCGTAAACTTGTAAAACACATCTCACATATGGCGCTCTTCTCAACTGTTACTGCAAGGAGGCTGAGAAGACCGAGTCCCACGATGGAAAAAGCGAACTTTCCTTTCACTGCCATGTCCTCTGACAGCTTAATGACACTATACACCAAGGTCAACCAACTTTGAGAAGGTTTCCGGCATCATCCGGGACATGAAGGCAGATGACGTATTGCGGATGTCTATACTTATAGGATGTGTTTGGTTACCTGCATCATTTTTAGCACTTTGCATACTTGTCTCACTTGAGCCTGGTTGAGATAATGCGGGCAAAAACCATCATCTACACTTAGTTTTGTTGCCTGCATTAGTGGAGCATTTTTGCCTGCTGTTTGGTTGCATGCATTGGCTTGGCAGATGCAAGTGCCCGGTCTTTGGTTGCATACATTCAACGTGATTAAGACCCTCACAACTTTGAAAGTAGAGACGCTGCTACGTCACCCATGAAATTTATGGACGCCCTGATCCATTGAACATAGTCGTTTCCATTTTTGCCGGGCTTCTTCTCAATGGGACATATGCTGGATTCAAAGGATCATTTTTCAATTGATTTTTCATGATTTGTCCATTGGCATACCTAGACGCACCTCCAGGCCACCAATTGCCCACATTCTAAAACTTTGTCTAAAATTTCAGTTTATTCTAAAATTTCAAAACATCAGCAAGAAAACAGACCAAATCAGTAATGAGTGTACACTTATAATCGGCGACCAATGAAGTAATCCCGATAGATGTATATTGTCTAGAGAAATATAGAAATTGAGTGGAAAAATGTTCAAAACATGGTTACATTAGCAGCATGATAAGTGTGATGCCGCTGAATAGTGTTCAGCTCATGAGGACTAACAGTTTTCCCATGTTGGCTAGCTATGGATAATCTTCAGTTGTTCACATGCTAATCTGCTTTCAGATTATTTCGCTATTTTCTTGGCAAAACCTGCAATGCCAGGATGAATACTGAAATTTAGCATGACGTTTGTTTCTGTTCATAGTTTGCTTCTATACACCAGAGTCCTTGGGTTGTTTCAAATGCTTCTCTTTTTAGTTGTATTGCTGTCGGCTGAATGAACTCTACATGTTTCGCTTGTTAGAATCAAAATTTGAATTCATGTACTTTGACTGCAATGTCCTTTATATCTCTGATGTGAGCCGCAGTGAATGCATCCATAAACCATTTAGGAATCTTGGGTGATTTCGTTCATGGATGGTGTCAATTTGATATTATAAACATTTTACAGATGGGTAACTTTGTTTATATATTCGGATCATAATTTTGGGGAAGGAAAAATTAACACTCATGCTATTTAATCACTCCAAACAAGGAAAAAAGAATCAGGTACCTCCAATGTACACACATTATATCTCGATGCACACACTGAGTGCTTCTTGACCGGACACACTCTAACGGATAAACTGCACTTCTCTATAGGCACTTCAAGTTGGGAAAACAAAGCACTTCTTCATGGTACATAAACTTGATTTGCACTTTGGAACATTTCTATTGAATTTTCCTGGTGGTGGACCCACAACCGACAAAAATACTGTCCAAATTCTCTTGATTCTTTCTAAAATCTCAACTCAGCAGCAAGATAACACATCATAAGTTCAGTACTAGTGTACACTCATAACCTCATGACAACCGAATGGAACCTAAGAAGAGGTGCATATGGTTAGGAGATATATAAAGATAAAGTTTGGGCAATGTTCCAAACGCTGGTAACAGCAGCATGGTAAGCGTGATGCCACTGAAAGGTGTGCAACTCATGAGGAGTAACAGTGTTTCTCATGTTGGCGAGTTAAGCTATGCATAATCTTTAGTTGTTAGCATGGCGATCACAAGTATACAGTGTGGTAAATAACCATTTTAGTTCAAACTAATATCTCAGCTCATTTTCTTGAGGGGCAAAGTCATATTTTTTTCTTTTCACGACTCAAGTTCTCGTGAATAAATTTGGTAGGAACAGTTATTTCTCTTTGAGATTTATTCCTTGATTTTATTATGTTAATGTGCCAAAGCGAACTAGCGCGTAAAATGCACATAGGATATCTGCCTGTGGTGGTTCTTTGCCCTTCTATTGTTTATTTCTGCTATACTTGCTGAAGTTCTGAAGTTACCCCTTCTATTGTTTATTGTGCCTCATGCTGCTTTGAGAGAAGTACTTCATGCACCTCCTAAACTTGTAAAACACATCTCACATATGGCGCTCTTCTCAACTGTTACTGCAAGGAGGCTGAGAAGACCGAGTCCCACGTGGAAAAAGCGAACTTTCCTTTCAACGCCATGTCCTCTGACAGCTTAATGACACTATACACCAAGGTCAACCAACCTGAGAAGGTTTCCAGCATCATCCGGACATGAAGGCAGATGACGATTGCCAGATGTCTATACTTATAGGATGTGTTTGGTTACCTGCATCATTTTTAGCACTTTGCATACTTGTCTCACTTGAGCCTGGTTGAGATAATGCAGGCAAAAACCATCATCTACACTTAGTTTTGTTGCCTGCATTAGTGGAGCATTTTTGCCTGCTGTTTGGTTGCATGCATTGGCTTGGCAGATGCAAGTGCCGGTCTTTGGTTGCATACATTCAACGTGATTAAGACCCTCACAACTTTGAAAGTAGAGACGCTGCTACGTCACCCATGAAATTTATGGACGCCTGATCCATTGAACATAGTCGTTTCCATTTTTCCGGGCTTCTTCTCAATGGGACATATGCTGGATTCAAAGGATCATTTTTCAATTGATTTTTCATGATTTGTCCATTGGCATACCTAGACGCACCTCCAGGCCACCAATTGCCCACATTCTAAAACTTTGTCTAAAATTTCAGTTTATTCTAAAATTTCAAAACATCAGCAAGAAAACAGACCAAATCAGTAATGAGTGTACACTTATAATCGGCGACCACCAATGAAGTAATCCCGATAGATGTATATTGTCTAGAGAAATATAGAAATTGAGTGGAAAAATGTTCAAAACATGGTTACATTAGCAGCATGATAAGTGTGATGCCGCTGAATAGTGTTCAGCTCATGAGGACTAACAGTTTTCCCATGTTGGCTAGCTATGGATAATCTTGAGTTGTTCACATGCTAATCTGCTTTCAGATTATTTCGCTATTTTCTTTGCAAAACCTGCAATGCCAGGATGAATACTGAAATTTAGCATGACGCGTTTGTTTCTGTTCATAGTTTGCTTCTATACACCAGGAGTCCTTGGGTTGTTTCAAATGCTTCTCTTTTTAGTTGTATTGCTGTCGGCTGAATGAACTCTACATGTTTCGCTTGTTAGAATCAAAATTTGAATTCATGTACTTTGACTGCAATGTCCTTTATATCTCGATGTGAGCCGCAGTGAATGCATCCATAAACCATTTAGGAATACTGGGTGATTTCGTTCATGGATGGTGTCAATTTGATATTATAAACATTTTACAGATGGGTAACTTTGTTTATATATTCGGATCATAATTTTGGGGAAGGAAAAATTAACACTCATGCTATTTAATCACTCCAAACAAGGAAAAACAATCAGGTACCTCCAATGTACACACATTGTATCTCGATGCACACACTGAGTGCTTCTTGACCTGACACACTCTAACGGATAAACTTCACTTCTCTATATGCACTTCAAGTTGGGAAAACAAAGCACTTCTTCATGGTACATAAACTTGATTTGCACTTGGAACATTTCTATTGAATTTTCCTGGTGGTGGACCCTGGCCCGACAAAAATACTGTCCAAATTCTCTTCAGTTCTTTCTAAAATCTCAACTCAGCAGCAAGATAACACATCATAAGTTCAGTACTAGTGTACACTCATAACCTCATGACAACCGAATGGAACCCAGAAGAAGAGGTGCATATGGTTAGGAGATATATAAAGATAAAGTTTGGGCAATGTTCCAAGCGCTGGTAACAACAGCATGGTAAGCGTGATGCCGCTGAAAGGTGTGCAACTCATGAGGAGTAACAGTGTTTCTCATGTTGGCGAGTTAAGCTATGCATAATCTTTTAGTTGTTAGCATGGCGATCACAAGTATACAGATGTGGTAAATAACCATTTTAGTTCAAACTAATATCTCAGCTCATTTTCTTGAGGGGCAAAGTCATATTTTTTTTCTTTTCACGACTCAAGTTCTCGTGAATAAATTTGGTAGGAACAGTTATTTCTCTTTGAGATTTATTCCTTGATTTTATTATGTTAATGTGCCAAACGAACTAGCGCGTAAAATGCACATAGGATATCTGCCTGTGGTGGTTCTTTGCCCCTTCTATTGTTTATTTCTGCTATACTTGCTGAAGTTCTTGGGTTACCCTTCTATTGTTTATTGTGCCTCATGCTGCCGAGAAGTACTTCATGCACCTCCCGTAAACTTGTAAAACACATCTCACATATGGCGCTCTTCTCAACTGTTACTGCAAGGAGGCTGAGAAGACCGAGTCCCACGTGGAAAAACGAACTTTCCTTTCACCGCCATGTCCTGACAGCTTAATGACACTATACACCAAGGTCAACCAACCTGAGAAGGTTTCCAGCATCATCCGGGACATGAAGGCAGATGACGTATTGCCAGATGTCTATACTTATAGGATGTGTTTGGTTACCTGCATCATTTTTAGCACTTTGCATACTTGTCTCACTTGAGCCTGGTTGAGATAATGCAGGCAAAAACCATCATCTACACTTAGTTTTGTTGCCTGCATTAGTGGAGCATTTTTTGCTCGCTGTTTGGTTGCATGCATTGGCTTGGCAGATGCAAGTGCCCGGTCTTTGGTTGCATACATTCAACGTGATTAAGACCCTCACAACTTTGAAAGTAGAGACGCTGCTACGTCACCCATGAAATTTATGGACGCCCTGATCCATTGAACATAGTCGTTTCCATTTTTGCCGGGCTTCTTCTCAATGGGACATATGCTGGATTCAAAGGATCATTTTTCAATTGATTTTCATGATTTGTCCATTGGCATACCTAGACGCACCTCCAGGCCACCAATTGCCCACAATCTAAAACTTTGTCTAAAATTTCAGTTTATTCTAAAATTTCAAAACATCAGCAAGAAAACAGACCAAATCAGTAATGAGTGTACACTTATAATCTGACGACCAACAGAAGTAATCCCGATAGATGTATATTGTCTAGAGAAATATAGAAATTGAGTGGAAAAATGTTCATAACATGGTTACATTAGCAGCATGATAAGTGTGATGCCGCTGAATAGTGTTCAGCTCATGAGGACTAACAGTTTTCCCATGTTGGCTAGCTATGGATAATCTTCAGTTGTTCACATGCTAATCTGCTTTCAGATTATTTCGCTATTTTCTTGGCAAAACCTGCAATGCCAGGATGAATACTGAAATTTAGCATGACGTTTGTTTCTGTTCATAGTTTGCTTCTATACACCAGAGTCCTTGGGTTGTTTCAAATGCTTCTCTTTTTAGTTGTATTGCTGTCGGCTGAATGAACTCTACATGTTTCGCTTGTTAGAATCAAAATTTGAATTCATGTACTTTGACTGCAATGTCCTTTATATCTCTGATGTGAGCCGCAGTGAATGCATCCATAAACCATTTAGGAATCTTGGGTGATTTCGTTCATGGATGGTGTCAATTTGATATTATAAACATTTTACAGATGGGTAACTTTGTTTATATATTCGGATCATAATTTTGGGGAAGGAAAAATTAACACTCATGCTATTTAATCACTCCAAACAAGGAAAAAGAATCAGGTACCTCCAATGTACACACATTGTATCTCGATGCACACACTTGAGTGCTTCTTGACCGGACACACTCTAACGGATAAACTGCACTTCTCTATAGGCACTTCAAGTTGGGAAAACAAAGCACTTCTTCATGGTACATAAACTTGATTTGCACTGGAACATTTCTATTGAATTTTCCTGGTGGTGGACCCACAACTGACAAAAATACTGTCCAAATTCTCTTCAGTTCTTTCTAAAATCTCAACTCAGCAGCAAGATAACACATCATAAGTTCAGTACTAGTGTACACTCATAACCTCATGACAACCGAATGGAACCCAGAAGAAGAGGTGCATATGGTTAGGAGATATATAAAGATAAAGTTTGGGCAATGTTCCAAACGCTGGTAACAGCAGCATGGTAAGCGTGATGCCGCTGAAAGGTGTGCAACTCATGAGGAGTAACAGTGTTTCTCATGTTGGCGAGTTAAGCTATGCATAATCTTTAGTTGTTAGCATGGCGATCACAAGTATACAGTGTGGTAAATAACCATTTTAGTTCAAACTAATATCTCAGCTCATTTTCTTCAGGGCAAAGTCATATTTTTTTTCTTTTCACGACTCAAGTTCTCGTGAATAAATTTGGTAGGAACAGTTATTTCTCTTTGAGATTTATTCCTTGATTTTATTATGTTAATGTGCCAAACGAACTAGCGCGTAAAATGCACATAGGATATCTGCCTGTGGTGGTTCTTTGCCCTTCTATTGTTTATTTCTGCTATACTTGCTGAAGTTCTTGAAGTTACCCTTCTATTGTTTATTGTGCCTCATGCTGCTGAGAAGTACTTCATGCACCTCCCGTAAACTTGTAAAACACATCTCACATATGGCGCTCTTCTCAACTGTTACTGCAAGGAGGCTGAGAAGACCGAGTCCCACGTGGAAAAACGAACTTTCCTTTCACGCCATGTCCTCTGACAGCTTAATGACACTATACACCAAGGTCAACCAACCTGAGAAGGTTTCGGCATCATCCGGGACATGAAGGCAGATGACGTATTGCCGGATGTCTATACTTATAGGATGTGTTTGGTTACCTGCATCATTTTTAGCACTTTGCATACTTGTCTCACTTGAGCCTGGTTGAGATAATGCAGGCAAAAACCATCATCTACACTTAGTTTTGTTGCCTGCATTAGTGGAGCATTTTTGCCTGCTGTTTGGTTGCATGCATTGGCTTGGCAGATGCAAGTGCCGGTCTTTGGTTGCATACATTCAACGTGATTAAGACCCTCACAACTTTGAAAGTAGAGACGCTGCTACGTCACCCATGAAATTTATGGACGCCCTGATCCATTGAACATAGTCGTTTCCATTTTTGCGGGCTTCTTCTCAATGGGACATATGCTGGATTCAAAGGATCATTTTTCAATTGATTTTTCATGATTTGTCCATTGGCATACCTAGACGCACCTCCAGGCCACCAATTGCCCACATTCTAAAACTTTGTCTAAAATTTCAGTTTATTCTAAAATTTCAAAACATCAGCAAGAAAACAGACCAAATCAGTAATGAGTGTACACTTATAATCTGACGACCAACAGAAGTAATCCCGATAGATGTATATTGTCTAGAGAAATATAGAAATTGAGTGGAAAAATGTTCAAAACATGGTTACATTAGCAGCATGATAAGTGTGATGCCGCTGAATAGTGTTCAGCTCATGAGGACTAACAGTTTTCCCATGTTGGCTAGCTATGGATAATCTTCAGTTGTTCACATGCTAATCTGCTTTCAGATTATTTCGCTATTTTCTTGGCAAAACCTGCAATGCCAGGATGAATACTGAAATTTAGCATGACGTTTGTTTCTGTTCATAGTTTGCTTCTATACACCAGAGTCCTTGGGTTGTTTCAAATGCTTCTCTTTTAGTTGTATTGCTGTCGGCTGAATGAACTCTACATGTTTCGCTTGTTAGAATCAAAATTTGAATTCATGTACTTTGACTGCAATGTCCTTTATATCTCTCGATGTGAGCCGCAGTGAATGCATCCATAAACCATTTAGGAATCTTGGGTGATTTCGTTTCATGGATGGTGTCAATTTGATATTATAAACATTTTACAGATGGGTAACTTTGTTTATATATTCGGATCATAATTTTGGGGAAGGAAAAATTAACACTCATGCTATTTAATCACTCCAAACAAGGAAAAAGAATCAGGTACCTCCAATGTACACACATTATATCTCGATGCACACACAGAGTGCTTCTTGACCGGACACACTCTAACGGATAAACTGCACTTCTCTATAGGCACTTCAAGTTGGGAAAACAAAGCACTTCTTCATGGTACATAAACTTGATTTGCACTGGAACATTTCTATTGAATTTTCCTGGTGGTGGACCCACAACCGACAAAAATACTGTCCAAATTCTCTTCAGTTCTTTCTAAAATCTCAACTCAGCAGCAAGATAACACATCATAAGTTCAGTACTAGTGTACACTCATAACCTCATGACAACCGAATGGAACCCGTAAGAAGAGGTGCATATGGTTAGGAGATATATAAAGATAAAGTTTGGGCAATGTTCCAAACGCTGGTAACAAAGAGCATGGTAAGCGTGATGCCACAGAAAGGTGTGCAACTCATGAGGAGTAACAGTGTTTCTCATGTTGGCGAGTTAAGCTATGCATAATCTTTAGTTGTTAGCATGGCGATCACAAGTATACAGTGTGGTAAATAACCATTTTAGTTCAAACTAATATCTCAGCTCATTTTCTTCAGGGGGCAAAGTCATATTTTTTTTCTTTTCACGACTCAAGTTCTCGTGAATAAATTTGGTAGGAACAGTTATTTCTCTTTGAGATTTATTCCTTGATTTTATTATGTTAATGTGCCAAACGAACTAGCGCGTAAAATGCACATAGGATATCTGCCTGTGGTGGTTCTTTGCCCCTTCTATTGTTTATTTCTGCTATACTTGCTGAAGTTACTGAAGTTACCCCTTCTATTGTTTATTGTGCCTCATGCTGCTGAGAAGTACTTCATGCACCTCCCAGAAACTTGTAAAACACATCTCACATATGGCGCTCTTCTCAACTGTTACTGCAAGGAGGCTGAGAAGACCGAGTCCCACGTGGAAAAAACGAACTTTCCTTTCACTGCCATGTCCTACGACAGCTTAATGACACTATACACCAAGGTCAACCAACCTGAGAAGGTTTCCAGCATCATCCAGGACATGAAGGCAGATGACGTATTGCGGATGTCTATACTTATAGGATGTGTTTGGTTACCTGCATCATTTTTTAGCACTTTGCATACTTGTCTCACTTGAGCCTGGTTGAGATAATGCAGGCAAAAAACCATCATCTACACTTAGTTTTGTTGCCTGCATTAGTGGAGCATTTTTTGCCTGCTGTTTGGTTGCATGCATTGGCTTGGCAGATGCAAGTGCCCGGTCTTTGGTTGCATACATTCAACGTGATTAAGACCCTCACAACTTTGAAAGTAGAGACGCTGCTACGTCACCCATGAAATTTATGGACGCCCTGATCCATTGAACATAGTCGTTTCCATTTTTGCGGGCTTCTTCTCAATGGGACATATGCTGGATTCAAAGGATCATTTTTCAATTGATTTTTCATGATTTGTCCATTGGCATACCTAGACGCACCTCCAGGCCACCAATTGCCCACATTCTAAAACTTTGTCTAAAATTTCAGTTTATTCTAAAATTTCAAAACATCAGCAAGAAAACAGACCAAATCAGTAATGAGTGTACACTTATAATCTGACGACCAACAGAAGTAATCCCGATAGATGTATATTGTCTAGAGAAATATAGAAATTGAGTGGAAAAATGTTCAAAACATGGTTACATTAGCAGCATGATAAGTGTGATGCCGCTGAATAGTGTTCAGCTCATGAGGACTAACAGTTTTCCCATGTTGGCTAGCTATGGATAATCTTCAGTTGTTCACATGCTAATCTGCTTTCAGATTATTTCGCTATTTTCTTTGCAAAACCTGCAATGCCAGGATGAATACTGAAATTTAGCATGACGCGTTTGTTTCTGTTCATAGTTTGCTTCTATACACCAGAGTCCTTGGGTTGTTTCAAATGCTTCTCTTTTTAGTTGTATTGCTGTCGGCTGAATGAACTCTACATGTTTCGCTTGTTAGAATCAAAATTTGAATTCATGTACTTTGACTGCAATGTCCTTTATATCTCTGATGTGAGCCGCAGTGAATGCATCCATAAACCATTTAGGAATACTGGGTGATTTCGTTCATGGATGGTGTCAATTTGATATTATAAACATTTTACAGATGGGTAACTTTGTTTATATATTCGGATCATAATTTTGGGGAAGGAAAAATTAACACTCATGCTATTTAATCACTCCAAACAAGGAAAAACAATCAGGTACCTCCAATGTACACACATTGTATCTCGATGCACACACTGAGTGCTTCTTGACCGGACACACTCTAACGGATAAACTGCACTTCTCTATAGGCACTTCAAGTTGGGAAAACAAAGCACTTCTTCATGGTACATAAACTTGATTTGCACTGGAACATTTCTATTGAATTTTCCTGGTGGTGGACCCACAACTGACAAAAATACTGTCCAAATTCTCTTCAGTTCTTTCTAAAATCTCAACTCAGCAGCAAGATAACACATCATAAGTTCAGTACTAGTGTACACTCATAACCTCATGACAACCGAATGGAACCCAGAAGAAGAGGTGCATATGGTTAGGAGATATATAAAGATAAAGTTTGGGCAATGTTCCAAACGCTGGTAACAACAGCATGGTAAGCGTGATGTCAGCTGAAAGGTGTGCAACTCATGAGGAGTAACAGTGTTTCTCATGTTGGCGAGTTAAGCTATGCATAATCTTTAGTTGTTAGCATGGCGATCACAAGTATACAGTGTGGTAAATAACCATTTTAGTTCAAACTAATATCTCAGCTCATTTTCTTGAGGGGCAAAGTCATATTTTTTTCTTTTCACGACTCAAGTTCTCGTGAATAAATTTGGTAGGAACAGTTATTTCTCTTTGAGATTTATTCCTTGATTTTATTATGTTAATGTGCCAAACGAACTAGGCGTAAAATGCACATAGGATATCTGCCTGTGGTGGTTCTTTGCCCTTCTATTGTTTATTTCTGCTATACTTGCTGAAGTTACTGAAGTTACCCTTCTATTGTTTATTGTGCCTCATGCTGCTGAGAAGTACTTCATGCACCTCCCAGAAACTTGTAAAACACATCTCACATATGGCGCTCTTCTCAACTGTTACTGCAAGGAGGCTGAGAAGACCGAGTCCCACGTGGAAAAACGAACTTTCCTTTCACTGCCATGTCCTACGACAGCTTAATGACACTATACACCAAGGTCAACCAACCTGAGAAGGTTTCCAGCATCATCCAGGACATGAAGGCAGATGACGTATTGCCGGATGTCTATACTTATAGGATGTGTTTGGTTACCTGCATCATTTTTAGCACTTTGCATACTTGTCTCACTTGAGCCTGGTTGAGATAATGCAGGCAAAAACCATCATCTACACTTAGTTTTGTTGCCTGCATTAGTGGAGCATTTTTGCCTGCTGTTTGGTTGCATGCATTGGCTTGGCAGATGCAAGTGCCGGTCTTTGGTTGCATACATTCAACGTGATTAAGACCCTCACAACTTTGAAAGTAGAGACGCTGCTACGTCACCCATGAAATTTATGGACGCCTGATCCATTGAACATAGTCGTTTCCATTTTTGCGGGCTTCTTCTCAATGGGACATATGCTGGATTCAAAGGATCATTTTTCAATTGATTTTTCATGATTTGTCCATTGGCATACCTAGACGCACCTCCAGGCCACCAATTGCCCACAATCTAAAACTTTGTCTAAAATTTCAGTTTATTCTAAAATTTCAAAACATCAGCAAGAAAACAGACCAAATCAGTAATGAGTGTACACTTATAATCTGACGACCAAGAAGTAATCCCGATAGATGTATATTGTCTAGAGAAATATAGAAATTGAGTGGAAAAATGTTCATAACATGGTTACATTAGCAGCATGATAAGTGTGATGCCGCTGAATAGTGTTCAGCTCATGAGGACTAACAGTTTTCCCATGTTGGCTAGCTATGGATAATCTTCAGTTGTTCACATGCTAATCTGCTTTCAGATTATTTCGCTATTTTCTTGGCAAAACCTGCAATGCCAGGATGAATACTGAAATTTAGCATGACGTTTGTTTCTGTTCATAGTTTGCTTCTATACACCAGGAGTCCTTGGGTTGTTTCAAATGCTTCTCTTTTTAGTTGTATTGCTGTCGGCTGAATGAACTCTACATGTTTCGCTTGTTAGAATCAAAATTTGAATTCATGTACTTTGACTGCAATGTCCTTTATATCTCTGATGTGAGCCGCAGTGAATGCATCCATAAACCATTTAGGAATACTGGGTGATTTCTGTTCATGGATGGTGTCAATTTGATATTATAAACATTTTACAGATGGGTAACTTTGTTTATATATTCGGATCATAATTTTGGGGAAGGAAAAATTAACACTCATGCTATTTAATCACTCCAAACAAGGAAAAAACAATCAGGTACCTCCAATGTACACACATTGTATCTCGATGCACACACTGAGTGCTTCTTGACCGGACACACTCTAACGGATAAACTGCACTTCTCTATAGGCACTTCAAGTTGGGAAAACAAAGCACTTCTTCATGGTACATAAACTTGATTTGCACTGGAACATTTCTATTGAATTTTCCTGGTGGTGGACCCACAACTGACAAAAATACTGTCCAAATTCTCTTCAGTTCTTTCTAAAATCTCAACTCAGCAGCAAGATAACACATCATAAGTTCAGTACTAGTGTACACTCATAACCTCATGACAACCGAATGGAACCCAGAAGAAGAGGTGCATATGGTTAGGAGATATATAAAGATAAAGTTTGGGCAATGTTCCAAACGCTGGTAACAGCAGCATGGTAAGCGTGATGCCGCTGAAAGGTGTGCAACTCATGAGGAGTAACAGTGTTTCTCATGTTGGCGAGTTAAGCTATGCATAATCTTTAGTTGTTAGCATGGCGATCACAAGTATACAGTGTGGTAAATAACCATTTTAGTTCAAACTAATATCTCAGCTCATTTTCTTCAGGGGGCAAAGTCATATTTTTTTTCTTTTCACGACTCAAGTTCTCGTGAATAAATTTGGTAGGAACAGTTATTTCTCTTTGAGATTTATTCCTTGATTTTATTATGTTAATGTGCCAAACGAACTAGCTGCGTAAAATGCACATAGGATATCTGCCTGTGGTGGTTCTTTGCCCCTTCTATTGTTTATTTCTGCTATACTTGCTGAAGTTACTGAAGTTACCCCTTCTATTGTTTATTGTGCCTCATGCTGCTGAGAAGTACTTCATGCACCTCCCAGAAACTTGTAAAACACATCTCACATATGGCGCTCTTCTCAACTGTTACTGCAAGGAGACTGAGAAGACCGAGTCCCACGTGGAAAAAACGAACTTTCCTTTCACTGCCATGTCCTACGACAGCTTAATGACACTATACACCAAGGTCAACCAACCTGAAAAGGTTTTCAGCATCATCCAGGACATGAAGGCAGATGACGTATTGCCAGATGTCTATACTTATAGGATGTGTTTGGTTACCTGCATCATTTTTTAGCACTTTGCATACTTGTCTCACTTGAGCCTGGTTGAGATAATGCAGGCAAAAACCATCATCTACACTTAGTTTTGTTGCCTGCATTAGTGGAGCATTTTTTGCCTGCTGTTTGGTTGCATGCATTGGCTTGGCAGATGCAAGTGCCCGGTCTTTGGTTGCATACATTAAACGTGATTAAGAGTTAACACATACACATGACACACTGAGTTACAGTACAGTTCTTGGCGGTGTGGTCGCGATGGCGGCGTCAGTGTAGGCCGAGGACGGGGTGATCAAGAGGAACGAGGCCTGGGGGGGAGGGGGGGGGGGGGACTTGGCATCAACCACGCCTAGGTGGATGAAGTTGTCGGTGGTCTTCATGACGGCTATGATGTCGGCGCAACGGTCGCTAACCTGCAACCAAGCTGCACTTGGAGGCCACTCAGTGGTAGATCTCGGATGCGGGGTGGAAGGTGAGCCCGACGCAGCTGCCGCGGCGGCCGTGGTGGAGGTCGCAAGGACCGACACGGCGACGAGTGACGCAAGCGCGCAGTGCTCCGTGGGCACCACCGACGCCGTGCGGCGCAACAGCTCGCCAGTTGACTCGCCCGCCATGGCTGGACATGGGGATTAGACGAAACGACACAATGGAGCATGCGCGGCCGCGTGGAGGCCGGAGGGAGGAGGGAACAACCGGGAGAGAACGAGGGTGGGAGCCAGCAGTATGTACGCAGATTGTTTGAGCGGCAGTTTTCAGGATCGGCGGAGGCCGCGATCCACATATCGACGAAGATGCAGAGCGCCCGCGATGCAAGCCGAGCCAAGGCGTGTTGGAATAAGTCACGGCGTTTGGTGCGGTTGGGCTCGTCGGGCGTGTCGGATGCACGCGGGACGTGCGAGACAAATGGCGGTGTGCATGCTACTGAACTTGGCCGTGCATGCAGTAGGTGTGGTCAATGGTGTGGCCGTTGAGGATATACTGTCCACGCACTGGATATGGACGTGCATGAAGTAGGTGGTTAGTGCATGGAATTAGTTGGGTTAGTGGCCGAGCATGGTGGCAAGGTTAGTGGGTGCGTCTACCTCCTGTGTATATAAGTCAGTTGAGTCAGTGAGAAAAAAAAGGCCGAGAGGGCTGTGGTGAAGTGTCTTTCGTTTCGTTGTGTGTGCGTTCTTGAGAGAGGAACCTTGAGCTGAGAGAGTTGTGCCAGGCAACACTGAGGAAGAAGAGCGGCGTTGCGAGGAGCGGCGCCAACAAGGTGGGGGGGGGGGGGGGGCTTGGTAGCATTGCGCCGCTTACGCCCCCGCCTTCGCTGGATTGCTGCGCCGCGCCGGCACCTCCTCTGCCTCACCTCTGCCTCTGTTTCCGAGCGCCACTGCCTCGCATCCGAGCAGCCGCTCCTCCTTGCGCCGCGCCAGCCGGCGAGCCCATGCGACGCGTCGCCGTTCCCCGGCCCCCCTCTTCCCGTTCTCCTCTCTCTCTCTCTCTCTCTCTCTCTCTCTCTCTCTCGTGCTTCTTCTTCCTCAACTCCTCTCTGATCTTTCCCTTTTCTTCTGTGTGCTCACAACACACAGGATGTCATGGCTGTCCCGGAAGGTCACCTCGCCTTTACGGTTGATGAAACTACGAACCGATTGATTAAATGGAACCATGACATCAGTATGCATCTTTTTCATATAGACCTTATCTTGAACTGAAGTACCGTTGTGTAGATTAGAAGAGACCTTATCTTGAATTAAAGTACCGTTGTATAGATTAGAAGAGACCTTATCTTGAATTGAAGTACCGTTGTGTAGATTAGAAGAGACGAAGAAAAGGAGATTAGGGAAGAGTTTAGTGGAGGTAGGAGAAGAATCCACACACAGAGCTCACATCCCTCATATATTCGCTCGTGCAACAGGACCCACCGCGTGCGCTCAAGATGGCTCGACCTAGCCTGACTCGCTGGAAACTGCTGATTCAGCCGTTCCTAGCGGGCCTGACCGGGAGTGCTTTAAGTTCCGTGCGGGCCAATATTTATATGTGACCCAACCAACCAAATAGGCAAAATTCTTTCCGCGCCGGCCTGGTTGGGGTAGATGCGGGCAAACAAACGCGTCATAATTTTTGGATGATGTCACTTCTAGCTCATCAGGACATATCAGGGGTCGAGAGGGTGGATGGTGATTGAAGAGATGAAAAGGGATTGCCGCGTTGCACCTGATTGGACAACATACAGTAATCTAGCTATCTTAACATGATTCAGATTCTGGTGAACTTGAAAGATCTGCCTGCTGAGGCCTGTTTCAATCAATAGGAATCCTGGTACATCCATCCACCTACGACTAAAGCAACTGATGCTGTGACAACTGAAACGACTAAGTTGGAAAAAAAGAAACTTCAAACGAGGCATCTAACAATGATTTTTTCTTTGAAACGGAGGAAAAAGTTTTGCCTCATCCATTGATTAAGAAGAAGATAGTTGCCCAGTTAACAATAATTCTGATATTAAGGAATCAGAGGATAAGGAACAGAGGAGCTTGACCTGAAACGTTCTAAATATGACATCCGGGTTGCAAATGCTCTGACGATAGCATATGTTACAAAAGTTATACTTCACAACGCCACTGCGCTCAAGAAGCGTGCCAAGATGCGCGGAGGAAAGCTTAACGCGAAGACGTTTGAGATTTTCATGGAGCACTATCTCAAGGTAGGGGAGCTGAAGATTGCCCATTGGCGCGCCGACCGTGCAATCAAGAATGGACACAACAGCGGCAGGATCTGGGTGCCGCCACATGACGTGACCGAGACCTTGATGGGCTACTTTGAGAAGAAGAAAGACGTGGACGGTGCTGAGAGTTTCGTCGAGGTGCTAAAGAAGGTGCAGAAAGATCTGGGGACGGTGGTGTCGAGCCACTGGTATGGACGTACGCGGCGGCTGGAAAGAAGTTCCCCGGGATGCGACACCGTCTGAAGATTGAAAATGTGGAACTCAGCAGGAAACTGACAAGTTGGTCGATTCCATCTGTGTTGATTGATTATGTTTATTAGCATCCCACTTTGTTCCATCTCAATAACAGACAGCATGATGCTCTCAATTTTTTTGCTGTTTTCTTCTGCAAAACCTGTAACTCCAGGATGTATACTGTAATGTTAGCCTGACATTTTATTCTATTTGTTGGAGTTGTTGGGCTGTTTGAAATGCTCTGCTTTTCAGCTGTACTATCGCTTCGCCTGCGGTCGACCTGAATAAACAATAAATGTTTCGCTTGTTGGAGTCAAACTTTAAATTCATGTGACCGGACTGCGATGTCTTTATATATGTGACATGGGTTGCAATGAATTGAGTCCGTTGCTACCCTGAAGGGTGTTAAGATCATCACAACTTTGCAATCCTTCTGCATTTTGCATCTGGTAGAAATCATCTAGGTTGATTGCAACCATCATGTGTTGTTCAACATCTAGTATTATTGATCAATTCGGCATAACATTTTGGTGTCATGTCTTTTGTCTTTTTTCCTTTCCTTTATCTGTTATAATAATTTAGTTATTTGCAATCCTTGGTACCTTCACTAGATCTCGATTTTATGTTGTTCAAAGGTCAACTTGATATACATTATATTAATCTTTATTGGAAATTTTGCAAGTGCCATAATCATACCAGCCAGCCAACGTCCTGGCGTCTGCTAGGACAGCAAAAATCATGGAAGTCTATCACTGCTGATCTTGCACAGAAACAATTGATAAGTTTCTAACTGACCGTGCAGGCTATTGGTAATGGCGCCGTCGGCCACCAGCTCGGAGGTCGGGTTCTCCGGCGAACCCCTCTAGCCCATGGAACTTCCCTTGCAGTTTACCAACTTCATGACACCGTGGCCACTATCGGAGCATGTAGCCTTTCTTACTGACACAGCTCAGGGATGGACAGAGACATAATGAAATAAATAATTTAGAAACACCGGCGATTCATTTCAAGGATGGTAAAAATTTAATAAAATGCACAATGTGCAGAATGATAACTCCATTTTTATATTCCCAGCACAACCTTGGGAAAGACACAAACACGCTAAAATAAACCACATACTTTGCTCCAATCCATAACACTTCGATTCATTTTCTTATCATTTTTCATGCTTTCTCACTGGACAGCCGAAAGTGAACTTGGTGTGAGTTGTCCACATATTAGTTCAGTTGCTTCCAAAATCTCAGTCATGAACAAGAAAAAGCATCAAAAGCTCAGTAATGAGTGCACACCCATAACCTGATGACAAACCCAAGGAAAAAAAAATCAGAAAAGGTGCATATGGCTTACACATATATAAAGAGACGGAGTGAGCAATGTTCAAAACGTCAACTGCATTAACAGCACGATAAGTGTGACGCTTGCATGGTGTGTAGCTCATGACGAGTAACATTGTTTCTCATGTCAGTATGTCAATATGGTCTGTAGCAGATGAACTTCCGCTGTTCGCATGTGAATCACATGTATACATTGAGGAGAAACACTCATTTTCTGTTTTATCTAAAATCGCAGCTCATTTTCCCTGGGAGGAAAAGGTGCATCTCATTTTTTTCCGCACTGCTGATAGAGTGGAGAAAACTAGACATGGCTTTGTCGCGTTGGCCACAGTTGTTTTACTATGCATTCTTTGCAAATCCTTCATTTCAGAGTATCCAGCTAGTTCAGGGATGACGGAAGTCTGTCTGGAATTGCACTCCACTTCTCTATACTGATCGTGCTCACTCACTACCTTGAAGTTTACAAATTAAGAAAGTTAATTTATATCTTGAAAATTGGTGATACATCAATATAACCCATGAAAGAAAAAGAGTGAAAAAGGAAGAGCACCATACGGCAATTGACAAGAAAGTGAAACAAGGAAACTGCAATCAAGTCATCCATATATAGCGCAGTAGGACTCATCAGGCATCGCCTGCTATCCAGGCATGCAGCTGACAGCCACACGGATGTTTAGGATCCTACCAGCATTGCCTTCGTCACCCAGACAGGGTAGCCGACGAGCGTCGCTGCGAACCCACCGAGGCTGGTGTTCGCACCGGACAGCCTCTGCAGCCCCGTCGATGGAGGGGGCCAAGATGGGCGACCGCACAGGGCCCCCTAAAATTTGGGGCCCCAAATTACTAGGTATTAGGCTTAGGTGATTTAATCCACCACCGGCCAACCAAGCAAAGGCCTAGGAAAAGCGTATAGAGAGCCCACGCAGCAGCAAAGCCAGCCCACGGGTCCTCGTACATCTATCGACCAGGCATGTTTCCGTCATCGATCGCTAACCCTAAACACAACACGTCGATCGGCTTTGCTTCCGCCAATCTCCGAGGACGCCGTCGTCTGCTGACTGCCTTCCACCGATCGGCCAAGACGCCGTCGTCTGTTGTCTTCCCCCTCCATGGCTGCCCCCAGTCCTCCAGTACTAGTCTACTAGGTATAAATGTCTCATCTGCTTAAGCCCATCCCTCTCTTTGATTAATAATACTTGATTAAGCTTGATCTCCCCGATGCTAAGTTAGAGTAGATGAGTAGGTTAATATTATTTGTCCACGACGCTAGGTATTGGTACTCCAGGCTGGCACTAAATTAGGTTGACAGGGACCGAATTAGGATGAAATTGAGATTGTCCATGGAATCTTTGTCATGAATTTATTTGTCAACAAAGCCAAGTTAGGAGTAGTATGGAATTAAGTTTGTTCCTGATCAGTGGTAATAAAGTGAGAATTTGTTTTAGTTATATTAGTTCTTCTATCGTAATTTGAAATAATTTTAGGCCCTATTTTGATTTTCGCCCTGGGGCCCCGAGTTTCTGGAGACGGCCCTGAGCCTCTGGTACCAGCCAGCCTATGGTAGACTGCCGCTGACAGACTTTTGCCGTTTGACCCACAGCATCCATGACTTTTGCTGCTGCTCTGAATTATACATGGTTATGCGACGGGTACTCGTAAGGTGCATCTGGGGGTGAGTTCCTTTGAATGGTAATTTTTGTCAACATTATTCAAGGAATCTTGGATGCTCAGACACTTGTAAGTACTAAGTACTTGGTACAAGCAAAAAGTTGTATCACGTAGTTAGCTCCACTATGCACGCTTAGATGCATCTTGTCTCTCGCGTGTCAACTGAACACACTGTACTCACTTCTACTCGAACAGATTTTTGCCAGGCTTGCATGCTTCCCAATGGGACATAATTGGTTCTTTACGTGCTGAAACCTTCTTTTATTCTCAGTGGGCCCACATATCGACAAGCACACCGAACCTAGATACCGATTGTCTACATTTCATTTCAGTTTCTTGTAATGTCTCAACTCATCATCAAGTAAAAAGATCAAAATTTCAGTAGTGAGTGCACACTCATAACACCTGCAAGCTGCAAAAGAGGTGCCTATGGTGTAGTGATATATAAAGACACAGAGTGGACCGTCGGTTAAATTAGCAGCGTGATAAGTGTGATGTAGCCGAAACTCATGAGGAGTAGCAATTGGTGTTTCTCACACGGGACAGCTGCGTGTGCTTTTCCGTTATTCATATGCCGATAACATGTACACTTTGGGGGTAAAAAAATCTTTTTCTGTTCGCTCTTAGTTCTTTGCTCACTTTCACCAAGAGGTTCACAGGGTGAACGAAGCTACGATATGAATGAGTTGAAGGTATAGAGAGAAGTTGGTTCACTTAAGTTCGAGGGTGTAAAGGCTGACCAGCATGTCGAAGCATGCATCATATTCATGGTCGACTATATGTTTGTCATCCTGTCAGTGAGGCCCTTCTCCTCCACAACTGGGCGACATGGTTTCCCGGTTTCTGACAGACTATGATGTGGCTGCATCCCGGCAACGGCATCAACGGCTGCCAACTTGGAGCTCAGGTCCTCCAGCAACGATCCAACCTCTAAAATGTCTCTCCCAGTTTATCAGCGATCCTGACAGATCATCACAATTTTTCCAAAGAGAATTGGCACTCCGTTGAAATCATTGTGCACTTCGTGTAAATAATTATTTCTTGCCCGTCAGATCCTTTGCGAACTATCGAGTGATTATTGCAACCATGACCTGGTGCTTAATGTTTACACAAAAGTAACTAGAGATATATACCTGGTCACAGGGATTTCAAGTGGATCAATGTAAGGATAAAAAAAATTAACTTGAAACACATAAATTTTCTCACTTAGCAGAATAGCCAGGGAAGGATCAATTTTGGTAATTTGGTACCGGGTGATTGCTTCCGTGGAAAGTGATAATTAGATAATATGAACATTGTAGTATAGATGGATAACTCCTCTTTTATTTCTTAAAACATTAGGAGAATAAGTATTATACAGTTACACTCTTTAATTACTCGGAACAAGTTAAGAATGCATCACTTACTTTTGCTCTGCATACTTCCGATTCATTCCGTCTGGATGGACTCACCGAGGACTTCTCAATGGGACGCACTCTACACAAGTTAAATCTAACGAACTGAGTACTTCTCACACACCCTGAGATTTGCAAAAGAACATTTCCTGTTTTCTCGGTGGGCAAGCGTGTAGGAACAGGCTCACCCTGAGATTAATAACTCCATTTTTATATTCCTAGCACAACCTTGGAAAATATGGAAGAAAATCCTATGGGACGGGGCCTCATAGTGTCCCTTTTGGGGCCCCTCCTCAGATTTTGACACGTCATCAATGGCACACATCTTAAAGCGAGCCTAATTCCCTAATTAGTTGGTACGTACATCAACTAGTTATTGCGCAGTATTAAATGACGATACAGTATCAATCGGATCGATACTTTCCATCTAACGAAACGAAAGAGAATGAAGCGATCTTCTCGCTGGCTCGCCGCTGCATCAGACCTCGGCGCCATCGCGCCTTATCCCATGGAGACCCCTCCATGCGCCGGTGACGCGACCCTCACGGAAACGGCGGCGCCGTCGTGAGCTCTCCCTGCGCCGGTGACGCGGACGTGCTCGTCGTCCCTGGCGGAACCAACAGCAACAGCCACATAATGATGTCCACCGTCACCACCACAAACCTGCCAGCATCCAACTCGTTCAGTGACAGGGAGGTGCATACGGAAGCGCGGGCTGCTTCCTTTTCGTCGTCCCGGCCGCCGCTCGAGACTTCAGACGTTGACCTTGTCACTGACACACGGCCCGCCGGTGGTAACAAGATGACTGTTTTTTTGACGGGTTCCATGTTCGCTGCATCCTCCATGATGCAATCTGAAGCTTCAATGCCATCAGCTTCTACTCCAATTTCACATGTACATAATTGATGTCTAAACTATTGCCTCTTGATGACGAAATTAGATAAATTTAATTTTTGTATGATTGTACCGCAGGAGAAGGATGTAAATGCTAAATCCATCATTGCCACCGCCTCCACACAAGCCGTCAGTGGTGGCGAGATGACTGTTGCTTCGACGGACTCCATGTTTGCTGCAACCTTTATCCAATCAGAAGCTTCAAATAGTGAACACATACAACATTTCGCAATGCCATCAGCTTCTACTACAATAACACAGGTATATAGTTGATGTGTGAACTATTGCCTGTGCATGACAAAATGATATGAATTTAAATTTGTGTATGAATGTACGTACTGCAGGAGGAGGATGTAAATGATAAATCCATACCTACAGTTGGAATGGCATTTAAGTCTGAGGATGAGGCATATGATTTTTATAACCAATATGCTCGTAAAGTTGGCTTCAGCATTCGAAAGAGCCACACGAAGTTGAGACGAGATGGAACACTTTATCAGAAACATTTGGTTTGCAGCAAACAAGGTGAACGAAACTCATTCATCGCATGACACCAAGAAAGAAAATGCCACCACAAGGTGTGATTGTGATGCCCGTGTTCAGCTCAGTATTTCTCGTGATGGCGTTTGGAATGTGCAAAAGGTTATTCTTGAGCACAACCATGATTTGGCAAGTCCAGATAAGAGGCACATGTTGAGGTCGCAACGTCGTATTGCGGCGTCTGATAAACTTATGATTGGTGAGATGCGTGAAGCCGGAATAAAGCCAGCCGAAGTGTACGGTTTTTTCAAGCAGTGGTATAAAGGACCCCATAATGTACCTTTCTTGCGGATGGATTCCAATAACCACATTGGTCGTGAGCGCAGGAAGTATCTGGAAGTTAATGATACACAAACATTGCTGAAATTCCTAAAGAACAAGCAGTTAAATGATCCTTCTTTTTTTTATGCTATACAATTATATGAAGAGGATTGCCGGATAGCTAATTTCTTTTGGGCAGATGGTCAAGCTATCATGGACTATGATTGCTTTGGTGATGTTTTGTCCTTTGACACAACATTTCAGACAAACAAGTTTGAAATGCCTTTTGCACCACTACTTGGAACAAATCATCATAAGCAGACCATTCTTTTTGGAGCTGCGTTGCTATGTGATGAAACCACAGATTCATTTATCTGGCTCTTCAACACATTCTTAACCGCCATGTCTGGCAAGGCACCCGCAACAATATTCACCGATCAGTGTGCTGCCATGGCGAAAGCAATCAAGATTGTTCTCCCAAATACAAAGCACCGTCTCTGTTTGTGGCACATTTATCAAAATGCTCCTAAGCATCTTAGCCATGTAATTTCAGAACATCCTAAGTTCCTTGCTGATTTTAAGAGATGTGTCTATGAGGAAAGGTCAGTGGCATACTTTGAATGAAGTGGCAAGAATTGTTGATTGCTTACAACCTTCAGGATAACACATGGTTACAACAACTATATGATCTGCGTGAGAAGTGGGCTACTGTCTACCGCCGTGATTCCTTTTGCGCCAACATGACTTCAACTCAAAGGAGCGAAGGTATGAACAATGTGTTTAAGAAAAGATTTCGTAAGAGATTTTGCCTTTCAGAACTCCTAGTAGAATATGATAAGTGTGCCGCTAGCCTTCGGGAAAATGAACTCGACGAGGACTATAGATCACGTCAGTCTAAACCGGTCACCTGCATTAGAAACTTACCTATGTTGAAGACTGCTGCCGAATCGTATACAAGAAGCCTTTATTCTGAATTTGAGGAGCAGTTTAAGCAGCAATTTTCTGCCAAGTGTCAGTTAGTATCCACTGAGGGGACAGTCAAAACTTACATGGTGTCACCTATGAAATATGAGGATGAGGCACTGGTTGTCTTCAATTCTGAGGATGTCACCATTTCATGTTCTTGCAGAAGGTTTGAATCCATAGGTACGAAAAAACATTTTGGCATTTTAGTAGTTTACATCATACTTGTCATTAAATCTGTACTAAAGTATGAATTATGGATAGGTATTCTGTGCAAGCATGCTCTGCAGTGTTGAACATCAACGAGGTTTTCACTTTGCCATCTCAATGTATACTACACCGATGGACGAAATATGCAAAGAGAGGATTTTCGACAAAGACCATCAAAAGTGAGAAGGAATCTTTGCAGACACGTGCACGCGTATAGCTCGGAAAGCAACATCTACTGCAATGAAGTGCTCAGTTTCAGAAGAACTACTTACAAAATTGGAGGAAGCTATAGATAAATTAGATCTGGAGGCAGATGATTTACTAAGCGAAAAAAAGGCGTACAAACATGAGAATATTCCTCAAAATACTAATGAGCATGCTTCCAACAATATACCTCAAAATACTCAAGACATATTAACAGGTAAAATATCATTCAAAGTCCCTGAAGCGATAAAAGGTCCAAAGGGAAAAAGATTGAAAGGTCCACTTGAAAAGGCGAAACCAAAGAAGTCGAAGACCACCCAAAAGAAAGGTACTACAACCACATTTATTCTTACTTTTGACCTCTGGTTTTTTAATAGACATTAATGTATTGCACATTCATATGTATGAGCAGGAGGAGGTAAAAAGAAAGTAAAAACATATGATTTTGCTGCAGAAGGTCCTCAACAGTATACTGTAAGACAAATTGCTTTCTTGAACATATTTCAGGCAATTTAATTGTACCCCGAAATCTCTAAACATTTGTCGCTTTTATTATGAAGCAGGGATATTCGGAGGCAGGTCCAAGTTCTAATACTGCAATACCAATCTTTCCAAATAATATGTTCAACACGGAATCTTCGACTATGTTTATTCCGTTGATCCCTGGAGGATATACAGAACTTTTGCTACAAGCTGATCAAGCTTCAGAGGTGCTGCAAACTTCAAGAAGATTAGATTTTTGATGAAGTGAACCCTTCCTTACGCATCAAAGAAGTAGGATCGCAGCAGCAGCAGTATATTTTATTTCTTCTTGTCGACAGAGACCAATATATAGAGTTTCGTTTGAGACAGAAATAATAAATGTAATGGTGCACTCTCATGACTGAGATTATTTTCCCCGATTAATTATCAGATCTTTCACACTTGAATACCATTTATTTTTGCCAGAATTTAATTTGTATTCATTCATCAGTCTTTATTTTCCCCACCCTTTTCTTTCCCATTGCACTTATGAATGTAGTAGAGCTATCTAGACTGATGATCCTGATCAGCATCACCGCTATATCTTTCATTTCAGCTCTTGGTCCTGGTCGACATCACAATTAGCTTTCATTTCTGCTCTAGCTACTGTATTACACAATACAACGTCGGTTGTAATCGCGTTTCTATTAAAGGTCCATCACCAACAGAAGGTCTGAAAGTTGTCGTTCGAATTCCAATTGTTTGGCCAATGCCAACATTCAGTCTTAAGATGCCACATACTACTGACAGAATTTGAAGAAGCTCAACATCAATTTTAATGTGGTAAAATATCTGAATGTTTATAATCACAACGCATAGATACTGTGATCACAGAACTCTGAATGTTTTTGTCTGATGATCTCTGAATGTTCACATCTCCGAATGTCAGAATGACTAGAAATCTGCAAGGTCGCCATGGGGAGATGGCTGGCTTGCCGCCGACGCCGGCGTTGCCGTGTTGGCAGGTTTGTGGTGGAGACGGTGGACATCATTATGTAGCTGTTGCTGTTGGTTCGCGAGGGACGACGAGCACGTCCGCGTCACCGGCGCAGGGAGAGCTCACGACGGCGTCGCTGCTTCCGTGAGGGTCGTCGTCACCGGCGCATGGAGGGGTCGCCATGGGATAAGGCGCGATGGCGCCGAGGTCTGATGCAGCGGCGAGCCAGCGAGAAGATCGCTTCGTTCTCTTTCGTTTCGTTAGATGGAAAGTATCGATCCGATTGATACTGTATCGTACGAATACTGCGCAATAACTAGTTGATGTACGTACCAACTAATTAGGGAATTAGGCTCGCTTTAAGATGTGTGCCATTGATGACGTGTCAAAATCTGAGGAGGGGCCCCAAGAGGGACACTATGAGGCCCCGTCCCATAGGATTTTCTTCCGGAAAATATGTGAACAAGCGAAAAATGAATCACATACTTGGCTACAATCTGATTCATTTGCCTACCATTTTTCATGGTTTCTCAGTGGGCACACCCAGTGACAGCGGTGCTCGTTGCCCACATTTTATTTCAGTTCCTTCTAGCTAAAATCTCAAATCGTCAACAAGAAGAAACATCAAAATTCCAGTAATTAGTGTACACCCATAACCTGATGACCAACCAAAGGAACCCCAGCAGAAAAGGCACATACGGTTTACACATATATAGAGACATAGAGAGCAATGTTAAGAAAGTTGGCTGAATTAGCAACACGATAAGTGTGATGCTGCTGAATGGTGTGTAGCTTATGAGGAGTTACCATGTTTCTCGCATTGGCCAAGCAGATAAACTTCCGTTGTTCACATGGCAATCACATGCATACTTTCTGTTTTATCTAGTATCTCAGCACATTTTCATTAGGTGGAAAGTTGCCTCTCATTTATCTCCCCGAATTGCTGATAGAGCCGAGGAAACTAGACATGGCTTTGTTGCCATTGCCATATTCACAGATGAAGCTCTCAAGAAGCGTGCCAACATGCGCGGAGGAAGGCTTAACGCGAAGACGTGGGAGATTTTCATGGACTACTATCTCAAGGTAGGGGAACTGTAGAATGCCCATTGGTACGTCGACCGTGCAATCAAGAAGGGACACAACAGCAGCAGGATTTGGGTGCCACCACATGGCGTGCACGTGGTAGAAGAAAGACATGGATAGCACTGAGAGTTTCGTCGAGGTGCTAAACACTAGTAGATAAACCACCATTAGTCCCGGTTGGTAAGGGCTTTTTGTCCTGGTTCCTGAACCGGGACTAAAGAGTCGTTACTAATGCCCTGGCCCTTTAGTCCCGGTTCAGTCCAGAACCGGGACAGATGGGCCTCCACATGGCCGGTGCGCCGAGCCCACGCAGGAGGGCCTTTGGTCCCGGTTGGTGGCACCAACCGGGACCAATAGGCATCCACGCGTCAACATTTTAGGGGTTGTGGTTTTGTTTTTTAAGGGGGTTGGGGGTTTTGGGGAGTTAATTTAGGTGTTTCATATATTGTGTTAGCTAGCTAATTAATAGAGAGAAGTGTCCTCTCTTATGTCCGTGCTTGGTCGACGCTACGTACTATACATAGAGAGGCCCTCGACATGCTAGCTAGTAAGAAAATGAAGGAAACCATTAAGTACAGAAGTTCGTCATGCATACCGAGAGAAGTGATCGATCGACCTCTCCTTCTCCGAGAGATTGGTCGAACAACAAGTTTTCGTATTATCTATCCGACGCTACTGGCTACATACATATACAATATGTAAGATCTCTTACAATCCCCGAGCATTTAAAATCAACTTCCACATGATATTCTCCGGCTTTATTGATGACGTGGTCAAAAAAGAATCCCGCCAATTCCTCTTGAATTGCTTTCGTGCGATCTTGTGGTAGGAGTTCATTCCGCATCTACCACGTCTAATTTGAAGAAGGGGGTTAATACATATATATGAATGAAAATCAACAGAAATGATGGTGTAATAAAATGAAACTGTGAATATTATTGCTTACGCACTTCATGTTGTCTTTTAGAGTAGCCCCGCTTATTTTTCAAAGTCGCGTTGTAGATGAACTCGCACACGTAGTATCCACAATAATTATTTCCTTGTTCCTGCCACAAGCACTTTACGAAAAATAGAGTTCAATCAAACTGATAATGAAGCATTATAAATGGCATTGATGAAAGTATAACTATAGAATCAACGGGAGATGCGCGCAACTAGCTAGCTAGTAGTACTTACTTTCGGGTATGTATATCGCAGCTCCTTCGGCAGTCCCGGAGCTTCTGTGGTGAACTGTTTCCAAACCCTGCAAGACAAAGAAAATAATTATTATTACTTGAGATATCAGGAAATGAACAAAAAGTTGCCGATATGGTGCGATAATGATCGACTGAACTTACTTGTTGAGCAATATAGTCATGTCCGTATAGGTTTTGGGATCTTTTCGTCTCGAGTCTAAGACGGTTACTAGTCCCCGCTCAAGCTTAATCTCCAGAAGAACATAGTGGAAGCTGCGCACGCATGCATAACTCATCAATTACATTACCATAACCTCGCTCGAGTAATAAGGGAAAGCGAATATGCACACGACAGTAACACTCACTTGAAGCACGAGGTCGGGGACGCCGCTCGGTGGAGACGGGTGGCGGCGGAGTCCAAGATGAAGCCGGCGACGATGGACGGCGTGGGACGACGAGCGAACGAGCGCGTCAGCACTGGCACCCGGGCCACCGAAGCAGCGCGGGCGCCCGGGCAGCGAGGCTCGAGCGACCAACGGAGCAGCGGCACCCGAGCTCAAGGCAGCCGACAGGCCTGACGCAGCCGACCCGATTCAGCCGGGGACGAGGCCGGCGAGGCAATCCGCAGGGCCACCATGCAGACGCGGCGGAGGCCGGTGGCGTGGATCGATTGGCGGGCCAACGCGCGAGCGGCGGCTATGATTGGCCGCCATATGGCGCGAGGCCGTCGGGTGTAGGCGATGCAGGTGTCTCAATCGGAGCAGGGCGGTGACGGCCTTGAGGGGCCGCCTGTCGCGCGAGGCCGCCGGGTTGGTGAAGTAGCCGGCCGGGCGCGCCGGTGTCGGAGTGGAGGCACGGGGTGTCGACGGTGGCAGTGGGCAACACAAACCGATCCAGTCGATCGGAAAAACCAAATAGTAGACGCCGATCAAAGCGACCGGCGAGAGAGAGAGAGAGAGAGAGAAACCCAGATCAAAGGATCGGGAAAAAGACTCTCTAGGGCAGCCGGTCGACACCACCGGCGGACGAACCCTAAGTACGGGCGGCGCAGCCCCTGACGGCGGTCGTGAAGGCCGACCGCCCCGGAGGCGACATGCAGAGCGGAAGCGACGGACGGCTAGGGTTTAGAAACGGGAAACTGATACCATGTTAGAAGGGAGAGAGCGGTTTGGTGGAATAGTTGATCGTTGTATTGCTTGAGCCTCGTGGGCATATATATGGGAGTACAAAGACCAATTTGGAGTACAAGATAAGGCAGGACCAAATCCTAGGCTATCATATACTTCCTAATAATCCTTATACTCAACACAAGTGCTCTGGTTTTTAGTTGGGCTGTTTGAAATACTCTGCTTTTCAGTTGTGTTGTGGCCTTGTCTTCACTAAAGAATGAACTATACATGCTTCGCTTGTTTTTAACAAAAAATGGATTGATGTGCGAGTCTTTGACTGCAATGCCCTTAAATATGTGATATGAGCCGCGATGAATGAATACTTTGCTACCCTGAATTATATATGGTTATGTGGCAGGTATTCGAAAGTGCACCCTTGTGAGTACAACGGCTTTAATGACACTATACACGAAGGTCAACCAACAACCTGAGAAGGTCCCCAACATCATCCAGGACATGAAGGCCGGTGATGTTCTACCAGATATCCAAACTTATAATATCTGGGTGAGGTCACTTGCGAAACAACGAGTAGGAAAAAACCTGCCAAGGCCGCTGGGCAGGCTTTTGTATATGGCATTATCAGTAGCACATTTGGGAATTCGTAATTAAACAGAATATTTAGTCATAATATGTGAAAGCAAAGTTGAGCAACCATAGGACACAACCAGATCATCTAGACAATCAAACAGGAGGCTTCTTCGTTTTTCTCTCCCTTTTCCACCGTGGTCATCTGCTTCCTCCTTCCCCCCTGCCTATCCTCTATGTCTCTCCTCTTTTTACTTTTCCTCATGGAGCAGCCCGCTCCTCCGCAGCCTACCGTTCGATCTTCGGTATATGGGGCAGCTGGTTAAAGCCCCAAGTTTTCATGTTCGAACTACTCACATCTCCTTTTCAGTTTCTTCTAAAATCTCACCTCACCAGCAAAAAACCACATCAAAGTCACACGACCGAAGGAACACAAACACAAAATGTGTAAAATGGTTGCTCCAAGTATACATGAAGGCAGAGGGATAGTAGAAACTTTAGTTAACTTTGCAGCTTAGAAAGTGTGATGCTGCTGAATGGTGTCTATTTCATGAAGAGTTAACTAGCATGACCATAATGCAATAAGAGCATGAAGGAATTCATGACACGCTATTGATGCAGCATTAAGCTCAAATCGATTGGAATCCAGATTTCCAAGCCAAAGCATGCAATTGAACTCCCTAAATCTCCAGATGTACCTTGCAGCCGACATGGTTAATTTGTTTGTACTCCCTTTGTAAACAAATATAAGAGCGTTTAGATCACTAAAGTAGTGATCTAAACACTCTTATATTTCTTTACGGAGGGATTACCTTTCTAGCCATGGTCCATGTGAACCTTCCTCGCGTTGGCTAGATAGATGTGCATGATTTTCGATTTTTCACAACAGAGGACAATGACTGTCAAATGTGTATATATTGTGGATAATAACCACTTCCCTCTAAACTAAGTCAGATCATTTCTCATATGTACCATACTGTGATTACCATACAAACTTCTATCTTTACAAAGGATGGCTTGTCTTGATCATCTCAGTCCATATGCCTCTCCACTAGTCCCGGTTCAATCCAAAACCGGGACTAATGTGAGCATTTATCCCGGTTCGTGCGGCTAAGGCATTAGTCCCGGTTCACCTGTGCCCTTTAGTCCCGGTTTGTGCCTCAAACCGGGACTAAAGGGTGCGATACCCATTAGTCCCGGTTCATGCCTCAAACCGGGACTAAAGAGTAGACCTTTAGTCCCGGTTTGAGGCACGAACCGGGACTAATGGGGTTGAGACCTTTAGTCCCGGTTCGTGCCACGAACCGGTACTAAAGGTCCCATTTTCAAACTCTACCCCCCTGGATCGCCTTTTCAATTTTAAAAAAATAAAAGAAAATGATGGAAATGTCAAAAAAATAAAAGAAAATAAGTTTCCCATGTGATATGTGGTCTAGTTGTTTGGAAAATTTGCAAATGTGAATTTTGACTTTATTTGCAAAATCTCTCTGGAATTTGTAAATATGGGCATAACTTTTGCATACTAACTCGGATGAAAAAGTTTTTTATATGAAAAATCATCTACTCGAAAAGTTACATCCAAATTTAACATTTTCAAAATCCTCAAAAACCTAACAGAAAAAAAGTTACGGGGCTTTTAATATCTAGAGTGGAAAAAATCGAAAAAATTTCAAACTGTGGTCAAACAATGGTCAAACCATGGTCAAACTAATTATTCTAGAATATTAGTGTTACTAAATAATTTGTTCAGTTATTTTGAATTTTGGTCAAATCTGGTCAAACTGTGGTCAAATCTGGTCAAACTGTGGTCAAACTATGGTCAAACAATGGTCAAACTATGGTCAAACCATGGTCAAACTAATTATTCTAGATTATTAGTGTTACTAACTAATTTGTTCAGTTATTTTGAATTTTGGTCAAATCTGGTCAAACTGTGGTCAAATTATGGTCAAACCATGGTCAAACTAATTATTCAAAATAACTATTGTTTTCTAAATAATTATTGTTTTTGAAAACAATAGTTTGAAACTCAAACAGTGAAATATGTCAATTCATGCTCAAGCAAAATTCCTGAGGGTTAATAGGATTGACATCTTACTATTGTCGAGAAAACAATAAGTGCAGACTTGGAAACAAGGGAGAATAGAACCGGAAGTTAAGCGTGCTCAGGCTGGGTGAGTGGGAGGATGGGTGACCGTTCGGAAAGTTAGGTGATTTGGAATGATGAGGGTGATTAGAGAAGAGGATAAATTGAGCAGTGATGAGGGGTGCTGATTAGAGATTAAGGGTTAAAATAATTTAAAAATAAAAAATTATTCAAAAAAAATTTCAAAAAAAAAATCATAAAATCTCCATTAGTCCCGGTTGGTAACACCAACCGGGACTAAAGGTGGAGCTCCACGTGGCCGCGGCCTTTAGTCCCGGTTCTGGATTGAACCGGGACTAAAGAGGGGAGGCATTAGTACTGACCCTTTAGTCCCGGTTCAATCCAGAACCGTGACTAAAGGCCCTTACCAACCGGGACAATAGGTCCTTTTTCTACTAGTGCTCTGGAATCCTAGCTTGTGTCTAAACTGCAAACTGTGATTATCTGTTGATCATGCATCATATTTGTAGAGTTTGTCGAACTAGAAGAGAAGTTGCCATTTGAGTTTTAGGTTAACAATGATGCTCTTTAGATATTGAAGTGTGAGAACCATAGCAGCCACCAGCGTTAATGGTAGCGACTCAACTGGCATTGCAGAGACCTTGCAGCCGACATGGTTGATTGGTTTTTACTAAACCGCCATGTCAGCTTCTGCCGCAGTCTAGACAGGCTCACTACCATGACAGCGTCGACCACCAGCTCAGAGCTCAGAGCTCAGGTCTCCGGCTACTCCCTCCAGGACCTGAAACGTTTCTTGCAGTTTACCAATGGCATGATGCAGTGGCCGCCACCGGCTGAAGCAAATAATATGTCAATTTAAAGATGAATATGAACATAGTGAAATAAACAAATGATTTACAAAGATGGACAGAAACATAGCTAAATAAAAATTTTAGAAAGACTGGGTGTTTGCCTTCATGAATGGTGAAAATTTGGTAATATAAGCGTTCCACGGATGAATAAGTTCGTCTGTATATTTTCTCTTGGTGGTGGAAGAAGTCTCATATTGCCACGCTCTTTAATTACTTGAAAGAAGCAAATGACGAATTACATACTTCTCCTCCACTTTACACAATTGGATTCATCTTCTGTCGATGGACATAATGAGCGATTCTCATTGGGGCACACATATACATACTTGACTCGAACAAATTGAGCACACGATTCATTTTGCCGGGCTTGCATTGTTCTCAATTGAACACACCTTCCTGGTAAATTTTCATGATTTCTCAGTGAGCACACATCCAGCACAGGACGCCGGCTTGTCTACATTCTATTTCAGTTTCTTGTAAAATCACAACTCATTATAAGTCGAGAACACATAGAAGTTCAGTAATGAGTGTACACTCATAACCTGATGACCAATTAAAGGAACCCAGCATAAAAAATGTGCATATGGCTTAGAGGTATATAAGGAGGCAGATCGAGTCGGCAATGCTCAAAACTTCGGTTAGATTAGAAGCCTGATAAGTGTGATTCTCCTGCTGAATGGTGTGTACGTCAGGAGTATCAATTAGTGTTTCTCGTGTTGGTCACCTGCAGTGCAGATAATTTCCGTTGCTCACATGCCGATCACATGCCATTTTTGAAGGGACAAACGGTAGGTGTTCTGCTAATTCAATTAATAGGAAGGAATTTGTTACAAGTAGTTATGAGAGAGAATTAATCTGGGAAGAACAAAGTAAACTAACAGAACAAACGGTCTGACTACTCCTGAGGAAGGGGGCACAAGACCCGACTCCCGGTAGGATGCTGGTCATTGAGGAAGTCGTCAATGGACTGGAAGCGAAGGAGTTGGAGATCGTAGGGAAGCCAGCCACATCCACATGCCGAGGGGGTATGCACAGGACAGAAACAAGAGAGTGTCATCCACTCCATGGCTTGCAGGGCATTCCCGTCAGGATACCTTCCGGCAGCCACAACAGCCAGAGGAAGAACTTGCATTTAGGCTCTTTCCACAATGGGAGAAGTTGATGCCCAATGAAGCGTATTCTGAAGAGGTGGAGCAATTACCAGACTCTTGGAGTATATTTTGCCTCTGCATTAAGATTGATATCTTGGAGTATATTTTCAGTTCGAAACTTCGAACTAATATATCAGCCCATTTTGACAGGGAGGCAAAGGTGTACATCATCTTCTTTCTTTTTTCTGATAACTGACTACGGAGCGTAGGAAATTATCTAGACATGGCTTTGTGGTTCTTGCCTTATTCAGACTCTTTTACCGTGCAATTTTTCAAGTCCTTCAATTCAGAGTACCCAGCCAATTCTGGCCATACTCTGTAAAACTTAAGCTTGCTTGTATCAATCATAATCATTGTCCACGGATGGTGAAAGAAGAAACCTACAAGGAGGTGAAACACAGAAAAAACTCAGTTGCCAAGACATGGTGGATGTTAAGGTAGAAGAACCCGCTTTTCTCTGTTATGTACACATTCGTCATCTCAGCTCTTCTTATCTGTATTATTAATTAATTATTTTATAATCAACCGCGGATAATATTCACAAAGTTCATGAGTTTTAGGAGAGATGTTTTGTGTGCCACTTTCTCATGAACTTAACCTGAAACATCCAAATGCTCTGATCAAAAGCATATGTTACAGTGGGTAGGCCTGACATTGTTGACAAGGTTGTTTCTCCCAAGAAGCATGCCAAGGTGCGGCGAGGAGGACGTAACTTTGAAGACGTGGGGGAATTTTATGTGACTATGGCCTTTGATATACGGGCTACTTTGCGAAGAAGAAATATCTGGATGGAGCTGAGAAGTTCATTGAGGTGTTAAAAAGGTGCAGCAAGATCTAGGGACGGTGATGTTCGTACCGTTGGTATGAACCGTATGCAGCAGCTGGAAAGTTCCCCGGATGTGACACCATCTGTTGATCAAAAACGTGGAAGTCAGCGAGGAAATAAACAAGCTGGCTGATTCCATCTGTGTTGACTGATTAATTGATTCACATCCCAATTTTTCATTTTCTTCTAACAGGCAGCAGGGTGCTTTTGATTATTTTCTCTGTTTTCTTTTGTAAAAGCTGTATTTCCTGGATGTATACTGAAATTTAGCGTGACATTTATTTGGCTGCTTCTGAACACCATCGGAGTACTTGGACTGTTTGAAATGCTCTACTTTTCAGTTGTAGTGCGGTCGACAAAATGAACTCTACATGTTTCGGATGTTGGAATGAAAACTTGAATTCATTCACTTAGTTTGGTGGCATTGTCCTAATATCTATGATATTTTCTGCAATGAATGTCAAGATCTGTCATACCTTTGACAGCAGAATCAACAATTCATGGAAATCATATTTTCTTGCATATCCGATCCTTGCCAATGAATCTTGAAAAAGTCAAAAGATTCCATGCTAAGTAAATGAGGGATAATTGCAACCATCATATAGTGTTTAATGTCTACATAAAAATATATAGAAGCTAAATAAATTGTCACGAAGATTACAAGTAAATGGACGATCTGATTCTAAAGACATATGATAACTTAAAAGAACATAGTTTTTCTCATTAAGCAGAATAACCAGAGAAAAAAAGATCAAGCAGACTATGCATCTATTTATTCATTCATATAGTCGTCATTAGATGTTACTAACACAGACTTGTAGATTGTATAAAGGGTGTCTTGTCTTGGTCGTTTATTGTGTCTATTTTTCTGGAAATTGCACTTTGCTTTCAATTGAAATCTTTACATCAATGTTTAATCGTGTGTCTGATCACTCACTACCTTAGAAACCTGATTTCTATATTGACAAGTGCTGATACGGCAAGGCGGCAACACAACATTCAAACAAGGAGTAGGAAAAATCCTGCCAAGGCCGCTGGGTAGGCTTAGGTACATCGGATAATCACAAGCACATTTGGATGAATCCGTGTTTCCATAGCACAAAAATTATTGCTTCATCCTACACACTTTGAGCACCGAACAATTTTCATATCAGGACAATGCAAGCTTAATGACTCGAGAAGTACAAAGTAATCCGAATAAGGGCATGCCTCAACCTATCCTCCTACACAAACGAAAACGAAGATGAGGCTTCTTCCTTTTTCGCTCCCTTCCCAACCGTGGTCATCTGCATCCTCCTTTTCCTCGATCTTTCCTCTCCCTTTCTCTCTCTTCTCCTTTTTCATTCTTTTCCTCATGGAGCAGCTGGGTCCCCTCCTAGCGAGCATCGGGGTACTTCTTGGCCTACAGGGCAGGTAGTTCAAGCCACCCAATGACCGTGCTCTAACAATTCACATCTCTTTTTCAGTTTCTTCTAAAATCTCACCCCACTACAAAAAGTTACACAGGAAGTCACACAAGTCTATGCATTGCCCCATAATTTGAGGACCAACCAAAGGAACACAAACACAAAAGGTGTCAATGGTCTAAAGTATATAAAGCAGCAGATCGGGCAATAGTTGAAACTTCGGTTAACTTAGCAGCTCAGAAAGGGTGATACTGCTGAATGGTGTCTAGCTTGTGAAGAGTTAACTAGAATGACCACAATGCAATAAGAGCATGAAGGAATGCGTCACGAGCTATTGATGAGGGCATTATATTGCCATGCTCTTTAATCACTTGGAAGAAGCAAATGATACATTACATACTTGCCTCCGGTCTACACACTTTGATTCATATTATCTCGACAGGCATACCGACTCCTTATTCATGGTTCTGACACATGTACATATATTTTACTCAAACAAAGCGAACACTTAGTCCATTTTGCGAGGCTTGCATTGTTCTCAGTGGGATAGAAAGTCCGTCGGAGAATCAGGTCCATGGATGTCGGATCTGCAGCAACACAATTTCCAGTCAATGTTTCATAATTTCTCAGCGGGCACACATCCATCACACGAGGCTGCATTGTCTACATTTTATTTCAGTTTCTTCTGAAATATCAACTCATCGCCTGAGAACACAAAAATTTCAGTAATGAGTCTACACTCATAGAATGATGACCAACGAAAGGAACCCAACATAGATGGTGCACATAGTTTAGAGGTATATACAAACCTCTCTTGGTTCATTTCTCGTATGTGCTATAATATGATTACAATACAAACTTGTCATATGTGCCATACTGTCTTATCATGCATGTTCGTATGCCTTCCTAGCTAGAATCAGAGTTTGCATCTAAACTACAAACTATGATTATCTGCTGATAATCCATCAAACTTGCAGAGTTTACAGTGATGCTCTTTAGATATTGCAAGTGTCAGAACCATACCAGCCGCTGCCACGAAATGAAGCACGTTGCCTCCTCCTGAATCTTTACCCTAGGTAAACGACTCCAGATGGACTTACTACAGACAAAGAAAACTCCTAGGCACAGCGTGCCAACATATGAACTCACAGGTTAATAAACAACCAAAACGACATAGCGTCTAAAGTCCGGGTGTTTGCCTTCATGGATGGTGACTAATTAATTATATAAATATTGTGTGGATGCATAACTTTGTTTCTATATTCTTTTTTGAAATGAAATGTTTCTATATTCTCTCTTGGAGGAAGAAGAACTATCACATTGCCATGCTCTTTAATAACTTGGAAGAAGCAAATGATGAATTACATACTTGCCTCCACTATACACAATTGGATTCATCTTCTCTCGATGGACATTCTGAGTGCTTATCAACGGGAACACACTTTACAAACTTGACTAGAACAAACTGAGCACTTCTCAATGGTATAAAACTGGTCCATTTTGCTGGGATTGCATTGTTCCCAATGGGACAGGAAATCTGTCAGAGATTCAGGTCCATGGATGTTGGATCGGCAGCAAAACACTTTCCTGTCAAATTTTCATAGTTTCTTAGCTGTTAGACACCTGTCATAGGATCCCTGTTTCTTCACAATTTATTCCAGTTTCTTCTAAAATCTCAACTCATCAGCAAGAGAACACATGAAATGTCTAGTAATGATTGTATAGCCATAACCTGATGATAAACGGAAGCAACATAGGAAAGGTGCATACAATTTATATAGAGATATATAAAGAGAAAGAGTGGGCAATGCTCAAAACTTCAGTCAAATTAGCACATGATAAGTGTGACGCTGTTGAATGGCGTGTAGTTCATGATGAGTAACAGTGTTTCTCGTGTTGTGCACCTGCAGATAATATTCTGTTGTTCACATGTACATATGGATAACTCTGTCATAATTTTCGAGAAGGGAAGTATTACTCACGCTCTTTAATCACTCAAAACAAGGGAAAAATGAATCAGATACCTACACTCTACACACGTTGTATCTCGATGCACAGACTGAATGCTTCTTGATGGGACACATTCTAACAGATAAACTGCACTTCTCTGCAGGCACTTCAAGTCAGACAAATGATGCACTTGTCCATGGAACAGAACCTAGACTTACAGCAGGATATTTTCCTTTTGACTTTTGTGCCTTCTTTGTGGACCCACCAACTGAAAGATCGTGGATGTCGCCTAGAGGGGGGTGAATAGGCGCTTTAAAAATAATTACGGTTTAGGCTTGAACAAATGCGGAATAAACCTAGCGGTTAATTTGTCAAGCACAAAACCTACAACAACTAGGCTCACCTATGTGCACCAACAACTTATGCTAAGAAAGATAAACTACTAGGTGATAGCAAGATATATGATAAGAAACAAAAAGGCTATCGCAAAGTAAAGTGCATAAGTAAATAGCTCGGGTAAGAGATAACCGATGCACGCGGAGACGACGATGTATCCCGAAGTTCACACCCTTGCGGATGCTAATCTCCGTTTGGAGCGGTGTGGAGGCACAATGCTCCCAAGAAGCCACCAGGGCCACCGTAATCTCCTCACGCCCTCGCACAATGCAATATGCCGTGATTACACTAAGTGACCCTTGAGGGCGGTCACCGAACCCGTACAAATGGCAACCCTTGGGGGAGGTCACCGAACCCGTACACTTTGGCAACCCTTGGGGGCGGTCACCGGAACCCGTCAAATTGCTCGGGGCGATCTCCACGACCTAATTGGAGACCCCGACGCTTGCCCGGAGCTTTACACCACAATGATTGAGCTCCGAACACCACCAACCGTCTAGGGCGCCCAAGCACCCAAGAGGAACACGCTCAAGGGTACCAAGCATCCAAGAGTAATAAGCTTCTCAATTTGTAACTTCCATGTATCACGTGGAGAACTCAAACCGATGCACCAAATGCAATGGCAAGGGCACATGGAGTGCCCAAGTCCTTCTCTCTCAAATCTCAGCAACTAATGCTAGGGAGGAGAATGAGAGGAAGAACAAGAAGGAGAACACCAAGAACTCCAAGATCTAGATCCAAGGGGTTCCCTCACATAGAGGAGAAAGTGATTGGTGGAAATGTGGATCTAGATCACCTCTCTCTCTTCCCTCAAAAACTAGCAAGGATCCATGGAGGGATTGAGAGTTAGCAAGCTCGAAGAAGGTCAACAATGGAGGAAGAACACGAGCTCAAGAGATAAGGTTGAATGGGGAAGAAGACCCCCTTTTATAGGAGCTCCCGAATCCAACCGTTATGTGCTCAGACCGCGCACGAGCGGTACTACCGCACAGGGAAGCGGTACTACCGCCGGGGCGGCAGAACACAGAGAGCGGAGCAAAATAGAGGGCGAGGCAGAGCCGTATGAGCGGCACTACCGCTGGAGCCAACGGTACTACCGTTGGCCACAACGGTACTGCCGCTTGGCCCAGCGGTACTAGGGGCGGTGGTAGCCGCGGTACTACCGCACACGAGCGGTACTACCGCTCCTACTACTTCTACTACTGCCGCTGAACCCGACACGAGAAAACAACGTCTCGAGTCGAGGCGGTACCAGCGCGCAACCGGAGCCATACTACCGCTTATGGCCGTGGGCGGTACTACCGCCGTGGGACAGCGGTACTACTGCTTGTGGCGATACGCGGTACTGTCGCTCCGGTCCAGCGGTACTACCGCTGGCGCCGACCTTATGCCAAAACCATGAAAACAAGTACACTCCAAGGAAAACCAGAACTGCTATAACTTCTGCAAATGAGCTCAGAATTGAGCAAACTCAAGCTTGTTGGATACAAGACAACGAGTAGCATCAAAACAGCGAGCCATGGTTGTTCAAGTCCAATTGAATCCGGTTAAACTTGAATGCAATATGCTGAGCCATGATAAGATAACATGATGCATGAACATGATATCAAAATAAGCATCGAGGTGCAACATAATTAACGAGCATAACAACCACATTTAATCATTTATCCAGATGAGCATGGCATACTGACGAGCATGAACACTCCATCAGAAGTAGAGGAGTGAACACTCCATCATAGAAGAACCGGCATAACCTCCAACATCGAAAGCATCATAGAAGATGCATGTGAACTCCGTTTTCGATGAACTCGAGCTTGTCATGAAAATGAACATAAGCTCCAAACCTCACAAGGAGAAGAACCAAACAAGAACCAATAAAGATGATGCAAGGATGCAATGGTTTGAGCTCTGTACGAACGATACAATCAAGCTACTCATCGAGAGCCCCAGTTGATAGTACGACAATCAATCCTATAACCCGGTCTCCCACAACTACCATGAGACCGGTAAAATAGAAAACCTACCAAGGGCAAACCTTTGCCTTGCGCATAGTCCACTTGAGCTGGATGATGACGATCTTGACTCCCTCAAGCTGGACCACCTTTCTTGATTGCGTTGGCTCGGTGAAGACTAGTGGATTGATCCCCCATACTCCACTATGAGTGAGCCACTCTTCGGCACATCTTCAGAAATCCATTGTCACCACAATGGACGGCCAGCTTCAAGCATAAGATCTCTTTGATGATGCTCCACTTGAACTTGCACACGCAAACTTGGTGACGAACACCATTTGATGTCAACCTCCATTGGGTTGTATAATATCTTCCTCTTGACGCAAGCCCATGGAAACATACCTAACCCCACATATAACTCTCACGTAGACCATGGGTTAGTACACAAATCGTAATGGACAATGCTTACCATACCATGGGATCACTTGATCCCTCTCGGCACATCTTCTACGCTTTGTGAGTTGATCAACTGATTCACTCCTGATTTAGGAATGATCAACCTTGAATCTTTCCAACTCTCTTCATTTGGATGATGTCTTGAAGGTAAACATGAATGATCACACAATCTTCTTCTTCAAGAAATGCTTGCAATAAGCTCAACTCTCACAAGACCAATCTTTGGATAATTCCTTAATAGCACCTTGGTCGACACAAACTCTTCTTGAAACTAACACATGTATTGCAAGAAAAGCCTATGGACAAAACCTTCATATATAACTCAAGGCAACCATTAGTCCATAGAGATCGTTATCAATTACCAAAACCAAACATGAGGGTACCGCATGTTCTTTCACCAACCATCGAGACGATCGTCCAAATTCTCTTTCAGTTCTTTCTAAAATCTCAACTCATCAGCAAGAACACAGATCAGAAGTTCAGTAACAGTATAAACTCATAACCCGATGACAAGTATATGATGGGGTAAATAAACATTTCAAGTTCCGGTAATCCACTTCTGATGCCGCTGAAAGGCGTGCAGCTCATGAGGAGTAATAGTGTTTCTCTTGTTGGCTAGCTAAGCTATGCACAATCTTTAGTTTCTCCCATGCCGGTCACAAGTATATGGTGGGGTAAATAAACATTTTTAGTTCAAACTAATATCTCACCTCATTTCTGTGAGAATCATAGTTGCATTTTTTTCTTCTTCCCGAACTCCTCATAGAGAAGAGGAAACTTGACATGTTTTTGTTCTCTTGCCAGATTCACTTACTCACACTCTTTTACTAAGCAATTTTCTCCTTTTTGAAAAAGTAAGCAATTTTCTGAAGCCCTCCTTTAGAAGTACTCAGCTAATTTTAACAATATTCTGTAAAAGTTGGGATTGCTTATTTTTACTCTTTGTCCGGAGATGGTGAAAGAGGAAACCTACAGGTAGCAGGCCCAACGAATTCAAAAAACATATTTGTTCTGGGGTGATAGTTCGGTTAGCGAGGTATATATGATCTTGCAGATAGCAAGGGTCGCTACTGCGACTCATGAGGCGAACCTCACCGCCGCCCCCAACCACCCCCTCCTTCGTGCTCCTCCCCCTCGCCACCGCTGGCGGCGGCCTCTGGTCGGCCCGGGGCGGTGGCGGGGCGCTTCCTCCGGCTCCTTCTCCCCCTGCTCCCTGGAGTGTGACATACCTCGCTTCGCCGACCCGTCCTAGATCTGGAAATCACTCCTCTCCACCGACCGTGGACTTACCCGGGGCAGAGCGGCCATAGGGGGCGCAAGGATGGCGTGGGCTACGACCATCAAGACTTGGTAGTGCGACTCCTCATGTGGGAGCTGGCGGTCGTGGATGGGGTTCACGGCCGCCGCTGGATCTAGCAAGACTTGGTGGTTCCCATGGGCATGGCCCTTCCCTCGTCGGTGTTGGCCCTTGTGGCCGCTCTTTTTGGGTGCCCTGCAGCAAAGATCTCAGCGATGACTCGTCTTCGGGTGGGGCAAGTTCAATCTTTGGGTGGCAGTGAGAGGCGGAGTTAAGCTAGTGCGGTAGCATGGGCGACCAACTGGGTGCTTGCGGTCCACCGCCTGGCAGGTGGTGTGGTGAGGCCATGAGGGTGGATCTACTCGATAGCTTGAGCGGCGGCTCCAGATGGTGGGCACGGCGGCACCATTCCAGCGGATGCCGTTGCGTGGGTGCTCGTGTGTTCCCTCAACTGTTAGGGCGGCGAGGTGGTTCACTTGGGAGGCGTCCATCATGCGGGTGTCGTCTTCACTTCAACCCTGTTCTGATCCGGTCGTTGTCTGCATCTCTCCTTGGCCGGCCATGGTGGATCGTGGATGGACCTGTGTAGTGGGGGTGGCGCCCAGAGCGAAAGCTCCGCCCGACTGTGTAAGTGCCGATGATAGCAACGCTCATGTTAGCCGTTTTCCCTCCCCACTAGTAGAAAACAGGGCTATGGTTCCGGGCCAATATTCACATTAGTCCCGGTTCAATCACGAACCAAGACTAATGTGAGCATTTATCCCGGTTCGTGCGGCTAAGGCATTAGTCCCGGTTCACCTGTGCCCTTTAGTCCCGGTTTGTGCCTCAAACCGGGACTAAAGGGTGTGATGCCCATTAGTCCCGGTTCATGCCTCAAACCGGGACTAAAGGTAACCGGGACTAATGGGGTTGAGACCTTTAGTCCCGGTTCGTGCCACGAACTGGGACTAAAGGTCCCATTTTCAAACTCTACCCCCCCCCCCCCCCGGTGGATCGCCTTTTCAGTTTTAGAAAAAATAAAAGAAAATGATGAAAATGTCAAAAAAATAAAAGAAAATAAGTTTCCCATGTGATGTGGTCTAGTTGTTTGGAAAATTTGCAAATGTGAATTTCGACTTTATTTGCAAAATCTCTCTGGAATTTGTAAAAATGGGCATAACTTTTGCATACTAACTCGGATGAAAAAGTTTTTTATATGAAAAATCATCTACTCGAAAAATCCTCAAAAACCTAACAGAAGAAAAGTTACGGGGCTTTTAAGATCTAGAGTGGAAAAAATCGAAAAAATTTCAAACTGTGGTCAAACAATGGTCAAACTAATTATTCTAAAATATTAGTGTTACTAAATAATTAGCATTCAACTCCACCGCCGGGGACGCCACGAGCGAGCAAGACGACGCCTTCAAAAAGGGGAATGACGTCAAGATACCGTCGTCGTCCGGTCCAGGAGGCCGGACCTTGGGGTTCCCCTGATGCTCGAAGAGGGGCTAAGACGGAGATCATAGCAGCGCCTCCAATAAGGGGACGGCACCCGCAGGTGTTGCCGCTACCAGCACTGGCAAGCCGAGCAGGGATTTCGCCCTGGTCTTTGTGTGAGTAATCCCAAGCCACCGGGACGGAGAGGAGAAAGTCAAAACACATGCCGAAGTAGCCAATCGCAGGGAGGGGAGCAACGCCCGTCGCGGAAGCCGGCATCGGACATCACCGGGAGAGCGAGCTACAAATCCGGCAGGAATAAGAGCGACACGAATTGTTGAGCTGGGTTGGGCGACCGGGCGGAGGGGAATTCAGCGGCAAAGGCGAAGGGTATGCGACAGTGGCCGCCAACGCTGACGTCCCAAGATCCGGAGAGGAGAGCAGATCCGGGCCACCACTGCTGGCCATGGATGTGATAAAGCCACACCTTTGTCAAGCGCAGGTATCAGAAATGACATTGGCCGCACCAGCTCGGAGCTCGGTTCATCTCCTCCGGTCGTAAAATGTCCGCCCAGTTTATCTCGGCACGCTGCCATAGATGAGGAACGGGTGGATACGAACATAACGACATAGTTTCTCAAATAATTACACGGAACAAGCAAAAAGTACCTCTACTATAAACACTTCGATCCATTTTATCTTGATGCACACACTGATTGTATGGAGCTAAGGCCCGGGCAACGAAGGCCACGGCCCGAGGCGTCGGGAGAATTCAGTAGTAAACTATGTGAAATTTGGATCCGGCCCGGGGTTCAGCCAGCAACCATGCAGACCTGGACAACCGTTCAACACTGCACATTTCCAGTCTCTCCCCCAACCTGACCACCCGCGCAGCCACCAGCAAGAATAGACACGCACGGTGCACCGCATGAGCCACCGCTACTAAAATGTTAGCCTGACATTCAATTCTGTTCAACGGCTGCTTCTGCACACCATTGGAGTTCTTGAGCTGTTTGAAATGCTCAGCTTTTTCAGTTGTACTGTGGTCGACTGAATGAACTATACATGTTTCGCTGGTTGGAATCAAAATTGAATTCATGTACTCTGACTGCAATGTCCTTATATAATATGAGCTGTGATGAATGAATCCTTTGCTACTCTGAAATTTTTCCTCGTTGTGCAGAATAGCCAGAGAAAAGATCAAGTAGACTAGGACTACATTTAATCATTCATGGCGCGTCTATAGTAGTCAAAAGATGTATGTTCAGACTTGTTGTTTAGAGCGAAAAAACCCATGATCTAGCTAGTAATAGCTGATTTTCCTTTTGTTTTCTTTTTAATAAGTTTGTTAAGTGCATCCTTATTGTACTGGCTGACTCCTGACATTATGTTCTTACGGAACCTGTATGAATTTAGTATGAACTTCATATTAATAGACTACCTCTGTAATTTAATGTGAGACAGATTTGCAATTTATTTTGAACTGCAAAAACGTCTTGTATGTACTTAAGGAGGTAGTATTATTCTCTCTAAATTATTTACAAGTGTCATAATCATAACACCTAGCCAGCCTTATATTTTTTTTTTGGAAAAGGGGACGTGCCCCAGCCTCTGCATCAGAAAGATGCATACGGCTCATATTATTAAAAGGAAAAACCAGTCGCAAAGTACCGAAAGGTCATAGTATAAACTATAACAAAATCTGTAAATAAGAACAGCCGAAAGCCACAACCGGCTGGCCAAACAATAGGATCACTACATGTCTATCATATTACATGACCGCCATCCAAACCGATTGAAAATATCCCGAGCTACCATCTCCCATCGGGTAGACGCAGTAACCAAACGCTCCCTGGTCTCCGTCGGAGTGAGTAGCGACCACATACGGATGAACGCCGTGGCCCTGAAGATAACCTGCAAAAAGTGAATGTTTGTTGATCGGTTAAAGACTAAGTCATTTCTGCAATTTCATATTGCCCACAAAAGTTCACAAACGCCAACCCGAATGTGTCTTGCAATGTCAGAATCCACCCCATCTAGCCATGTTCCAAATAACATACTAATAGAGGTGGGCTGACTGATATTAAAAGCAATATGAACCGACCGCCACAGAATCTTAGCCAACGGACAATCGAGAAAGAGGTGTTTGATGTTTTCAGAATGATCACAAAAGCTACATCGAAACGGACCTACCCAATTACGTTTTGCAAGGTTATCCTTAGTCAGAATGACTTGTTTATGCACAAACCACATAAACACTTTAATACGTAAGGGTACCTTAACTTTCCAAACATGTAAGGAGGTAGGGATGACAGTAGAGTTAATGACAGCCTGATACATTGATTTGACCGAGAACACACCGTTCTTAGTAAGTTTCCAATGCAGCTGATCAGGGTTAGCAGACAACCGGACATCCATTAAACGTCGAACCAGATGGAGCCAGGCCTCCCAACGATTACCAACAAGCGTCCGCCTAAAGTTGATATTGAGGGGAACGGACTGTAAAACAGTAGCAACATAGGCACCTCTACGTTGGACTATGTTATACAAAGAAGGATATTGAAGTGCTAGTGGGGTCTCCCCAAGCCACGTATCCTCCCAAAACCTCGTCGTGGTACCATTCCCAACAATAAATTTAGTCTTGTTGAAAAATATTTGTTTAACTCTCATCAGACCCTTCCAAAAGGGCGAGTCTGAAGGTCTCACAGACACCTGGGCCAAGGTTTTAGCAAAAAGATACTTATTGCGTAAAATCTGTGCCCAAGTGGCCTCCGTCTCAGATGACAACTTATAAAGCCACTTGCTAAGGAGACATATATTTTTGATTTCCAGATTTTCAATACCTAGGCCACCTTGGTCCTTAGGTTTGCAGATAATATCCCACTTCGCAAGTCTATACTTCTGTTTAAGCTCATCAATTTGCCAAAAGAATCGAGATCGATAGAAATCTAACCTTTTTCTAACTCCGACCGGAACCAAGAAAAAGGATAACAGAAACATAGGCATACTAATAAGGACCGAGTTAATCAGAATTAATCGACCTCCATATGACATGAGCTTTCCTTTCCAACAGCTCAGTTTCTTTTCAAAACGATCCTCAATACATTTCCACTCAACATTAGTTAGCTTACGATGATGAATGGGTATACCTAAATACGTAAATGGTAAAGACCCCAATTCATATCCGAACAATTGTTGATACGATTCCCGGTCATCATTTGCTCTTCCAAAGCAAAACAATTCGCTCTTGTGGAAGTTGATTTTTAGCCCGGACAATTGTTCAAATAAGCAAAGCAGCAGCTTCATGTTCCTTGCTTTCGCCATATCATGCTCCATAAATATGATAGTATCATCAGCATACTGAAGAATAGATAACCCGCCGTCTACTAGATGTGGAACCAGGCCACCTACCTGTCCTGCATCCTTTGCCCGACCTATTAAAATAGTCAGCATGTCAGCCACTATGTTAAACAGGATCGGTGACATAGGGTCTCCTTGCCGTGAGGCCCTTGTGTGTTTGGAAATAATGACCCACGTCATCATTGACCTTAATCCCGACACTCCTTTTTGCGTTAAAGAGTCAATTTGGTTTCTCCAGGCGGATCAAAACCTTTCATACGCATAGCGCTTGTTGAAGGAAAGGCCATTTGACTTTATCATATGCTTTTTCAAAATTCACTTTAAAAACTACGCCATCAAGTTTTTTGGAGTGGATTTCGTGGAGCGTTTCATGCAAGACAACAACCCCTTCCAGGATGTTTCTATCCGGCATGAAAGCTGTCTGGGACGGCTGAACTACTGTGTGTGCTATTTGTGTAAGCCTATTTGTCATCACTGCAGGCCTTGTAGTTGTAGCTGACACGGTTGATCAGTTTCTCGGTTTCTACCATACAGCAATTTCGGCTGTCACCGCAACTTGGTCCCGGAGTGGTTTTGGTGACGACACCATCGGCCGTGAGCTCAGAGGACATGTCCTCCTGCCCCTGTCAATATCATTGAAATGCCTCTCGCAGTTTACCAAGGACGTGGTGGCCGTTGTTGCGGAACCGGAGTGCCTCTCAATGGGACCTATGCTACATTTGCAACAGAGCATTTTCCTATTGAAATTTCCTGGTTTCTCAGTCGGCATACATGCACGCACTAGGAGAAAAACACTTGTCCTCATTATCTTTTTGTTTCTTCTAAAATCTCAAACCATCAGCAAGAAAACAGATCAAAACTTCAGAGTGCACACTCATAACTTAATGACCAACGGAAGGAACCCCAGCCGAAAAGATGTGTATGGTCTAGAGATATATAAAAACATGGTGGATGTTGGAGTATATAATGTCCGCCCTCTCCCATAGTTTGGACTTTTGGATGAGTTGGCTGAAGCATGAATCTTACATGGTATCGGAGCCAAGAGGTCTTTTGTTCAAGACCCAGTTGGCGCAATTAAATTGCAGCCCACTTTCGATCCACGTTTAGGCCTGAGAGAGCCACAAGTGAGGGAATGTTGACGTATAAATGTATTACCTACTCTCTTCTATCAAATCAGTTTTCTGGTTGCATTGCTAGAGCATGCACTTCTACAATGGATAATGTTTAAAACATTGGTTACATTGGCAGCGTGAAAAGCGTGATGCTGATGAACATGTGTAGCTCATAAGGAGTAACATTGTTTTCTTGTTTTGGCAAGCGATGCATAATCTTCAGTTGTTCACACACGGATCACATATATATTGTGGGGTAAATAATCAATTGAGTTGAAGCTAATACCTCAGCTCATTTTCAGTGGAAGTCAAAGCTGCATCATTTTTTTTTCAAACTCATGATACAGTGAATGAAGCTACACATGGCTTTGTTACTCGCACACTTTTACAAAGCAACTATTAAAAAAAATACCTCTTTTGAAGTACTGAGCTCATTCTTACTATATTTTTTGTAAGTGGTTTGCTTATTGTAATCATAATCTTTGTCCGGACATGGCAAAAAAGGAAAGCTACAGGGAGGTTCCATCTCCCAAATTAACCGTGATTTCCTCTGCAAGCGGAGCCTGGCGAATTCAACACATATTCATTTTGGGGTGATAATTTCATTAGCGATGTATATAATCTTGCAAGCCTTTTTCTGGAAGAATTTCCATTGGTGTAAATTAGCGACAATGGAAAATCTTGGAAGATGAAAACGCTCATGGACAAAGATGTTAAATAGTTTCCGTTCTAATGTACGCATTCCTCGTCTCGGTTCTTCATTTCTGTATTATTATTTTATAATCATCAGTTGGCTTATGTTACCCTTGAAGTTGACGGGTCCTGTGAATGTATGATATGTTCTGTGTGCTTATGTTGCTCCTTTGATGGCTTCATGCCGAGTTAAGTTAGTCAAATTGTACCTTTACCGAAAAAGCTTTCGCCCCGCTTTATATATAAAGCACCAATCAACAAGCATCCAGTACAAACACACGCCACGCCACCGCAACACACGCACACACTTAAGGCAGGATACACAGGCGCTGAGCGCAACAACACCACCCTAGCACTACCATGCAGTGATGAAGCTACATATGATGAACCATGCGCTCCAAGGCGGCGCCTTCGGGAAGGGAACGACACCGGAGCACCGCGACCGCCCGATTCAAAGATCAGAGTTTCCCCCGGAGCCGCATGACGGGCAATGAGAGCCATGACGGTCAAATTGTACCTTTCTCCTTTGCCTGTCTGAAAATCACAGTTTGTTGCTCAACTGCAAAAGTTTCTCTGCTGAGACCAACTCAATATTGTTTCCAGAGTTTGTTGAGCCAGAAGAAGAAATTTATTTCTCTTTCTGAAGTAATGTTGAAGAAAAATTGCACTTTGGAGTCGTACTAGCTGGCCAGCGTTAGGGCCTCATTGCCATGGCGGAAACCATGCAAGTCTGGCCATGCAAGCTAAGACTGTTGACCTTGATCAGGCACAGGTACTGAGTGGCCGCCAACTAGGAATTCAGCTCCCCCAAGCAAGCTCCGTCAGCTCTGTGCCTCTCCCAGTTTATCAGCGACCTGGATAGGTGCCGTAGGTGTGGAACCGCAACATGTCACCTTCCTTCATGATCCCAACTCACGGATGGAAAGAACTCAACGAATTAAACTTGCTCTCATTGATGGTGGCAAATTGATAGTATAAACATTGTGCCGATGGATTATATTTTTCAACATAATCTCGAGCAACGAAAAAGTATCGTGTTGTCATACTCTTTAATTACTCGGAACAACAAAACAGTGAATCACTCGGAACATTCCCCACTTGAAATCAAACAAACTGAGCTCTTCTCCATTTTGTCGGGCTTTCAGTTTTCTACGGATCTTGGATCTGCAGCAGCTCAATATCCTGTCAAAATTTCAGTGTTTTATAGTGGGCACGAGCGAAGATCCAGATCGAGGTTTGTCCACATTCCCTTTCAGTTCCTTCTAAAATCTCAACTCGCAAAATAAGTAAAAAAAAATACATCAAAAGTTCAGTAGTAGTGTATGACGAAACGGAAGGAACCCAGCAGAAAAGATGCATGTGGCTTGGAATATATAAAGAGATGGAGTGAGCAATGTTAAAAAAATGTCGGCTATAGCTGCACAATAAGCGTGACGGTGCTGAATGGCTTGAAGCACATGAAGAGTAAGTGTTTCTTGTGTTGGTCAGCTGCGCATAATTTTCCATTGTTAACATGCTAACCACATGTATACTTTGGAGGAAATAATCATTTTAGTTCGCTCTAAAATTTCAGCTAATTTTCACATGGAAGAAAAGTTGAGGAAATGGTATAATGATATATAAAGAGGCAGTGCACCCGGTAAAATTTAGTTAAACCAACAGCGCAACAAATGTGATACTAATATTGCTACTCATGTGGGCTAAATGTCATTTGCATGATGTGAGAGTTCAGAGTTGCATATGAAGGAACCCATCATACATTATGCTAGAACTGCATGACCATAATGCAAGCATTACATGAAGCATTAAGCCAACATCAGCCACAGCCTGGCAGAAATGCAATTGAGTTCCCTGAATCAACCGAGACTGTGCCTATAGTATATGGAACGTACCACCAAATTTTATTTTGGGAAATTGGTCAGTAACTCAGTATACTAAATAATGTTAACACGGTTTTCAACTTCTTTCAAAATTTCAGCTCATTATGAGGTAACAAGGAATACACTTTTTCTAAAAAAAAGCACTGCAAATTTGCATTCCCCGGTTAATACGTATTCTAGATTTTCAGGCATCGTCTGCTATCGAGTATCTCTTGATGGTCCCCAGACTCGCGCTACATTATCCGCACTGTTGCAAAATTTCCACATGCAGAAACCATGTTGGCACTCTTAAGGCATCCCACTACCGGACTCGCGGTCTATGCCTACGGCTAGGGGGCGTCGGCATAGATCTATGCCGACGGCTGCCGTCGGCATATCCCCGTCAGTGTAGATCACGTCAGGGTACTCCTGTCAGACCGTCGGCATAATAATGCCGTCGGCATAGAGAGCTATGCCGACGGCCCTGGCGCAGCCGTCGGCATAGTTTAGCCGTCGGCGTAGTTTTTCGTCTGACGGCAACGGACGGCGCAGTCAAAACTGCTGGCGGCTCAGGAGGCGACACGTGGCAAAGATATGCCTACGGCAAAGCCGTTGGCATAGATATAAATCTATGCCGACGGCTTTGCCGTAGGCATAGTGTTTTTTTATTTTTTTTATTTTCCCTGTTTTCTCTTTTCCAATTCATTTGACAACATTTCAAAACAGAATAATATGAAATATGACAGTTCATCAACATCATTTAAACATAGTCAAGTTCATCATCTAAAGATCAAGACCGGCGAAAGTCCACGAACATAAGAGTAGTGCAAGACATGAAACATCATAAAAGTTGAAACATGAAAGACATGGCACAACGGCCGCATACACGGAATCATCATCGACATCAAGCACCACCGAGTCCACCTCCGCCAAAACCACCACCACCGAGTCCACCTCCGCCAAAACCACCACCTCCGCCAAGTCCACCTCCGCCAAAACCACCACCAAGTCCACCTCCGCCAAAACCGCCACCGCCAAGTCCTCCTCCGCCAAAACCGCCACCGCGACCACCATCACTCTGCCAGATCGGAGTGACTGGGGTCGACGGAGCAGGAGTCGAGCCACCGGTCCCCTACATGTTTGAAAGAAGTTTCTAACGGTAAATATGACATGATAGTGTTGAATGAACGAGAACTAGTTTGTCATTAGTTAGGCGAATTTACTAACCGGAGTATCACCGCCTAGTGCCAGCCATTCCTCGAACGTGGGAAGGTGTGGGGCGTCTCCCGCAGGTGGTGGTGGGGGTCCAACTTGTGGTGGCTCCGTGCGGTTAGTCCAAGACGCCAAGATAGCCTGGATGTTAGTTAAACAAGTCCACTTAGAAACAAGCCGTGATCAACAAAGTCAGAAGGAATGAAAGTGCAAATTTGAGCTTGGTTTAAGAGGGCAAAACTAACCGCCATCGCTTGACGGCTGTAATCATCATTTGCCTTCACTCGTTGCAAGTACTCCCTCACCTCAATATGCCTATGCTCGAGAAAGGCCTGATATGCCTAAAAAATTGAGGTTGTTTCTAAGTGGGCAGTGATGCAAATAAACTAAGAAAGATAGAGACAAAGAAGATAAGGGGAAGTACTTACAAAGACGTTGGCGGACTAAGGGAGGCTGCGAACGCCTGCACTCTAACGGGCTCAGGTTGGTAGCTCGAAGCCGTGTACGAGATCGACGGAGTGATCAAGCCATCGAAACACGGATACCGGCCATGGGACTTACCTGGATGGCCACCACCGCCGTGTCGTCGATCTGAGGCTGGGCGACCTCGTGAACGGAACATCCGGATGCAACTTCCGATAGTTACGAGTGTAAGACTCCGTGTGTTGCTCGGTGTTGCCGTAATCTTGGCTCTCGCCCTCCTTGCGATCACTCCGCCATGGGCCAGCTTCCACGACTCCATGTCCGAGAGCGGCCTCGCAACTTGTCCTCCTGCAACGTCAAGCGAAGTTAGCCATACATAAGAACATGACGGTAAAGAAGAACCAAAATGCATCTTTCATATAGATATACCTTCATGGCCTTGAAGCCCCGTGGTTCCTGTTTCCTTGGCCGTGTGTCCCGTCTTTTCCACAGTTAGCCCGGCCTTGATGCTCTTGGCAACAAACTCTGGATCGTCACCGACCCACCTATCCACCAAACACGCCCATCCGTCATGCCTTCCATAGCACCAACGAGGGACAACCTATGCAAATTTTGGAAGCATGACATGTGAGCACGAAACATCTAGTTGACTCCTTGAAATAATGAAAAGTCAGTAATAGTTACCATCATGAACTTCACGACGTGTTTCAGCCACTTGAATGCCTCCATCTTATGATCCTTTTTAAGTACGAAGTCAGCATCTGGCTTGAACCAAGATTTTCGACTGCCTGTGGGAGGTTGCATGTGAAGACGTGGTCTATCACAAATATTCTGTTGATCGACTCTAGCATTAACATTATCCTTTGTCTTATCAGAATGTTGAGGATCGTGTTAAAAGGGACTCTGCGACATTCTTTTGATTGTGCATCACGTCGATGTTGTATGGAAGTTTGAGGTCCTTAAAATAGGGAAGCTGCGTGAAGGGGGTAATGTGAGTCCAGTTGTGCGTCTCACCATATCCTTCAAAACATTTTTTCCCTTTACCGATGCCTTTGCCTTTGCCTTTCCCTTCACCGGCAGGCTTAAGTGCTTTGAGCTGAGCAAGCACATCCGCACCAGAAAATGTTGGAATCTCGTTTACTTCATGGACAACTTTGCCTTTTGTGAAGTTCTTCTTGTCTTCCCTATCAGGATGGTGCGGAGGAGGAATTCTCGATGCTGGTCAAAGGCAACATACTTGCCACCCTTCTTCAGCCAAATGAAAATCAAGGCCTGCATGCACACTTTGGGCAAGGAATCTTTCCACCTGTACACCATCCGCGGAACAGGGCATAGCCGGGAAAGTCATGCATGCAATATTGTAGCCAAACTTTCATCAAGAAATTTTTCTGCAGATGCCGGTCGTATGTCAACCTCGGGAAGTACCAAGAATGGTGCAAATCATCCACCAACGGCTGCATAAACACACTCAAATTCTTCCCTGCATATTCAGGCCCCGGAATTATAAGCAGCAGGAACATGGTCTTGCGTTGCATTATGGCGCAGTGAGGGATATTGAGCTGAATAACAAATAATGGCCAGCTGCTTTATGGAATATACAACATACCATAAGGATAGAAACCATCACCTGTTATAGCAATTATTACATTCCCAGCCTCGGCTGCTTCCTCCGGGTACTTTATATCGAATGACTTCCATGCTTCACCTTCGATGTATGTACAATTTTTTTGGATTGTACCTTTTCCTTCCTTGTGCCACTTCATCATTTTGGCAGACTCCTCGGTGATGAAAAGGCGCTGCAGTCTTTTATAAAATCAAGATACCGAAGAACCTTCACGAGGATTTTTAGCTGCCGCTTGACCATGCTTATCGACCACCTCAATATACCGAGAGGAACCGCACTTCCTACAGTAGTTGTCATCCGCATACTCATGCCTAAACAAAAGGCAATTCTTTGGACAAACATGTATTTTCTCATAGTCCATGGAGAGCGCCTTCATGATTTTCTTCGTACCGTACATGGTTTTCGGCAGTTCATGGCCCTCGGGCAGGCTATTGTTAGCCCATACTCCCGAAATGTTTGAAGCAACCTCGGCTACAGCCGTACTCAGCCTTCATCGCCATCGATTGCGAGATGGCATCCAGCCTGTATAGCTTGGCACCCTCATAGAGAGGTTTCTTTGAGGAGGCCAAGATTTCCATGAAGGCCTTTGCGGTTTCCTCCGGCTCCTCCGGTTCATTCGCTGAATGTGACGGAGGTGTCGGCTGTGCAGCAAAGACATCATCTAGCATGTCTCTAACCCCATCGTCCTCATAACCAGCGACGCGTTGTCGTATCACATCCTCTCTACCACGGTCCCGCTGGGTAAAGTTTATCGGCATATTAAAGTTGGGCATAAATCCATGCGTGCGAAGGTGCTTAGTCATCTCACTCTTATCTCTGCGGATACGTCTCTTACATCTGGCACACGGGTATTCTGGCACCATCCTCATTGGACTACGGAATATCTCTTTCAAAAACACATCAGTTTTCTCGACCCACTCTGTTGTTACTTGATTCCGACGGAAAAACCCACTATACATCCACTGATTATCTGCCATCTCTGCTTTATTGGAAGCCACACAACAAAATTAAGGATTCATTTAAAATACCAACATCAATATTTTATTTTTTACAAGGTTGACGAGTAATCCACCTACATCTTTAATAGGTAAAGATGGGTCCTAATCCCACCCGAGAATGTGTAGATTGAGTACGGTCCATGCTCTACCCCATTCCGAGACAAAATTTGGCAGCACCTCGCTGTTCTCCAAATACACGTCTCGGCAAAATGCCGAGAGAATGTGCATCCGGAGAACAACAGGAGGCGCCGCCAAATCCTGTCATGAATGGGGTAGAGCATGAACAACGCATCTAATCTACACATCCTCGGCTGTCCGTGGAAAGCGCTGGACAATCCGAAGAGCTGCGGTGATAAATATGCAATTGAATGCATATTTATCGATGCAAACTTTCTTCGGACGGGAGACCTAGGTTACGCGACTTGATGTGAAAATTCAATCTAGTTAAAAGAGGCTAGGAGGTGAAGGTGGATTCAGTAGCTCACCCTCCGCTGTAGAAGAAGTAGTCGAAAGCAGCGGCAGGATCAGCTGCATCCAAACCTGCATTTATTTAAGGCTCCAAGGAGATGAATACCACAAAGCCTGTAAATTTTGACGGCACCACATCACATAAAGCATTGACACTTCAAACTATGAAAATTTTTGTTCAAGTGTCAAATTTTGTTCTTCAATTTTTTTTAGCAAGATCATCATGATAAAATAACTACTCATCAGATACCAATTTTGTCAACATCACAAAATGAAACTATAGCTATTTGACAACATCTCAAATATGCCAATTTTGTTCTTCAAATTTGATAAATTTGACAACATCACTAAGTTGACCAAAGCTATAACTAACCAATATACATCAATCCATCCATTCATCCATACAACATGCATCTATCATATAACAACCAGTAAAAAAATGCAAAACAAATGCAAAATAATGAAAAAAAAGCTCACCGGGGCGGCCGGGGACGGTGAGGCAGGGGCGGCCGAGGACGGTGAGGCAGGGGCGGCCGGGCAGCGAGGCGGTGGTGGAGGCCAAGGCAGGCGGCCGGGACGGGAGGGCAGGGCGGCCGGGACGGAGGGTCGGCAGGCGGCGGGAGCAGCGGCTGGCTGATCGGGAGGCCGGGGTGTTGGGGTCGGGAGGCCGTGGCGGCAAGAGCAGCCGGGGAGGCCGGGCGACGACGGTGGAGGCAATGACAGGGTGGGGGCGGTCGGGGAGGCAGGGCGGTGTTGGGGTCGGGAGAGGCGGGCGTGACGGCAGGTCGGGGTGGGGGGGGGCGCAGGTCGTGGTCGGGGTGGGAAAGAACGAGTGGCTGGCTAGCTAGCTGCCCGCTGGTAGTGGATAAGGCCACCCTATGCCGACGGCTAAGCCGTCGGCATAGCTGAGGTCGCCACGTGGCAGCTATGCCGACGGCTTAGCCGTAGGCATATTTTTTTTGAGTCATACATGATATGTAATTATGTTAAAAATAATACATGGTATATAATTATAATTATTATTTTTTTCTGAACCGAATTTTTTCTATGGTCAGCAACATTTCTTTATTATATAAATATTTGCTAAATTGTACTAACAAAAAATGTACATTGTGTTAAAATATTTCGAAATAAATTGAGGGGGGCAACATTTCTTTATGATATAAATATTTTCTATGGTCTCATGAAGGTGATACATAGGAGAGCAACTGATCGAGGGGTACTGAATCGAGTGCCCGATTCGGTAACTATGCGAGTGCCTCGATCCGTCTACTACCGTTTCCCCCTCGAGGTGCCGTGGCGGCCGCCGTCAGTGGGGGGCACGCACCGAGGCAGCGTGCCGCCTCTTCGGACATGCCACCACACCACCCTGCATGTATGAGGGGCCGGTGCGACGCTCCGGTGGCATTGCTACACCCCAGGGACCCTTCCCGCCTAACCCTGGAGCGGTTGACCACGAGATCTAGCCCTTTGACTTCCCACAGACGGGCTTTGACCAGTGGACCTCTCCACCCGGTTGTGTCAGTTCGGCCCATAGGGACACCCGGGAGCAACATCCGGGCCAAACCCACAGCTACATCCACTCCGTGTAGACCCGACGCGTCCGTTTCCCCCCTCGAGGTGCCGGCGGCGGCGCCGTCCTTGAGGGAGGCCACACACCGGAGACGCGTGCCACCTCTTCGGACATGCCACAACACCACCCCGCATGTATGAGGGCCCGGTACGATGCTCCGGTGGCATTGCTACCCCCCAGGGCCCCCGTCCCGCCTAACCCTGAAGCGGTTGACCACGAGATCTAGCCCTTTGACTTCCCACGGACGGGCTTTGACGGTGGACCTCTCCACCCGGTTGTGTCAGGTCGGCCCATAGGGACACCCGGGAGCAACATCCGGGCCAAAACCACAGCTACATCCACTCCGTGAATACCCGACGCGTCCGTTTCCCCCCTCGAGGTGCCGGCGGCGGTGCCGTCCGTGAGGGAGGCCACGCACCGGAGACGCGTGCCGCCTCTTCGGACATGCCACAACACCACCCCGCATGTATGAGGGCCCGATACGACGCTCCGGTGGCATTGCTACCCCCCAGGGCCCCCGTCCCGCCTAACCCTGGAGCGGTTGACCACGAGATCTAGCCCTTTGACTTCCACGACGGGTTTTGACCAGTGGACCTCTCCACCCGGTTGTGTCAGGTCGGCCCATAGGGACACCCGGGAGCAACATTCGGGTAAAAACCACAGCTACATCCACTCCGTGTAGACCCGACGCGTCCGTTTCCCCCCTCCAGGTGCCGGCGGCGGCGCCGTCCGTGAGGGGGGCCACGCACCGGAGACGCGTGCCGCCTCTTCGGACATGCCACAACACCACCCCGCATGTATGAGGGCCCGGTACGATGCTCCGGTGGAATTGCTACCCCCCAGGGCCCCCGTCCCGCCTAACCCTGGAGCGGTTGACCACGAGATGTAGCCCTTTGACTTCCTATAGCACATGTGCCCACGTCATGTAAAAAACTCATGATTTTATCGCGCTCCGTGTATTTAATAATATTCACGTCGCATCGTTACCGCAGAACGTCTACTGCCGTGTCATCGCCGTCCGTGAGGGGGGCCACACCCCGGAGACGCGTGCCGCCTCTTCAAACATGCCACCACACCACCCCGCATGTACGAGGGCCCGATGCGACGCTCCGGTGGCATTGCTACCCCGGGCCTCCGTCTGCGCCTAACCCTCGTAGCGTTTGACCACGGGATCTAGCCCTTTGACTTTGCACGGACGGGATTTAACCATGGGACGTCTCCACCGGTTGTGTTAGGTCAGTCTATAGGAACACTTTGGAGCAACATCCGGGCGGACCCACATCAAGATCCCTCCGTGTAGACCCAACGTCCGTTTCCCCCTTCAGGTGCGGGCGGCGCCGTCCGTGAGGGGCACACCCCAGAGACGCTGCGGCCGGGCATTTGCAACCGCCACAACACTTCCGGACTTGTGAGAGGCCGCCACGCAAGATTTGATGGTATACTAGCCCCGGAGGCCGCCGGCAATCGCGCAGACGCGAAGAGCAATCCGCGTAGAGGGAATTGTTCAGATACTTCTCCATCACAAAAAATTATGAAAAATTACCATCGGTCCTATAGCACATGTGCCCACATCGTGTAAAAAACTCATGATTTTATCGCGCTCCGAGTATTTAATAATATTTACGCCGCATCGTTACCGCAGAACGTCTACTACCGTGTCATCGTCGTCCGTGACCCCGGAGACGCGTGCCGCCTCTTCGGACATGCCACCACACCACCCCGCATGTACGAGGGCCCGGTGCGACGCTCCGGTGGCATTGCTATACCCCCCAGGGCCCCCGTCCCGCCTAACCCTGTAGCGTTTGACCTCTGATGGCTTGTACATCTCCCAAGAAAAATATATTCAGGATCTTCTTGCTCTCGCTGATGAGCGCACTGTTGTGACTCCTATGGAGCTCAACGTTCAGTTTTGTGCCTCTGATGGTGACACGCTTCCTAATCCCACTCTCTATCGCCATCTCGTTGGCAGTCTTGTCTATCTTGCTGTTACGCGTCCTGATATCTCCTATCCTATCCACATCCTGAGTCAGTTTGTTTCCGCCCCCACCTTTGTCCACTATAGTCACCTCCTTCGTGTTCTACGATATCTTCGTGGCACGATCTCTCAGCGCCTTTTCTTTCCCCGCTCCAGCTCTCTTGAGCTCGGGCCTACTCGATGCTACAGGCTAGTGATCCCTCTTATCGACGATCGCTGTCTGCTTACTGTGTTTTCTTGGCGGCTCTCTTATTGCCTGGAAAACAAAGAAGCAGACTGCAGTTTCTCGCTCGAGTACAGAGGCTGAGTTGCGAGCCATGGCTATGTTGACGGCTGAGGTGATCTGGTTACGGTGGTTACTTGAGGACTTTGGTATGTCTGCTACCTCAACTCCTCTACTGTCCGACAGTACCGGTGCTATCAAGATGTGCTGCGTGACCCGGTGAAGCATGAGCTCACCAAGCACATCGGTGTGGATGCCCACTTTGTGCGTGCTGCTGTGCAGGATCAGACCCTCGCTCTTCACTATGTGCCCGCTGAGTTACAGTTGGCTGACTTCTTCACGAAGGCACAGAATCGAGCGCAGCATGGGTTTTTCCTCTCCAAACTCAGTGTTGTTGATCCATCATGAGTTTGAGGGGAGGGGGCGGGGGTGTTAGATGTGTATAGTTCATAGTGTACATCCCTATTGTATAAGGGTCTTTTCTGCATTTTACCACATCTGTATATGTACTGGCCATTGGCCCTCAGTAAAGCTAAGTTACTGTTTATCCAACACTGGTGACATGGTGATCGGTTCAAGACATATAAAGTGGACTGCAAGTTGATCATTGCGGGCCTTGTAGCTGACATGGTGATCGGTTTGTACCACACTGTCATGTCAGTTGTTGCTGTACCATGGTCCAGGAAGCAAGAATGCCTCTGGTGATGGCATCGTCGCCGTCGCCCGCCAGCTCAGAGGCTAGGTCTTCTGTGGACCCTCTAAGTTGTGGAAATATGTCTCGCAGTTTACCCGGGGCACAGTAGCCAAGCTGGGGAACTGGTGCACATCACCCATGAAAGGTATGAACCCCCTGCTCCATGGGACACAATCATTTCCATTTTTATCAGGCTTCATCTTTGTGGAACACATGTTGGATTTGAAATGGAGCATTTTCGTGTATATTTTTCCTGGTTTATCCATGGGCATACCTAAACGCACCTCCAGACCTCCAATTGCCCACATTCTCCTACACTTTATTCTACAATCTAAAACCATCAGGTAGAAAACACATCAAAAGGTCAATAATTAGTGTACCTTCATAACCGGATGACCAACAGAAGTAACCTCGGCAGATGTATATGGTCTAGATATATTTAGAAACAGGGTGGACAATGTTCACAACACAGTTACATTAGCAGCACGATAACTGTGATGCTGCTGAATGGTGTGCAGCTCATGAGGAGTAACAGTTTTTCTCATGTTGGGGCTAGCTATGCCTATCCTTTCACATGCCAATCTCATGAGGGCGCTTTCAGATTTTGTCACTGTTTTCTTTGCAATATCTGCAAAGCCAGGATGTAATACTGAAACTTAGCCAAGTATTTGTTTCTATTGGTCAGCTGCTTCTTTACACCATCGCAGTCCTTGGGCTGTTTGAAATGCTCCTCTTTTCATTTGTACTGCAATGCCCTTCATATTTCTTGTCTTAGCCACAGTGAATGAATCTGTCAACCATCTGCCCAAAGCTCAAAATAAACAATTTAGGAATACCGGGTGATTGCGTACATTTATTTTTTTCGACAAAGAAAATATATTAATATCACAAAGATACCAATTACACCCGGCCTCTGTACTAGCAAGATGACCAGAGGCATCAAGGATACACACAGCCAAAACAAAAATTAAAAAGAACAGAAAAAAAGACCGTGCCATGGTGAGGAATCACTAGCATCCGCAGCATTCTAATCACCACCGAAGACAACATCCGGAATACAAAAAAAGTTCTCCAAAAGCAACGCCTTCAAGAAGGAGACAACACACAAGCGTTGTCGTTGCCCGGTCGAAGATTTTGGGTTTTCACCCTGGCGAAAGTCTGAAATCACCAAAAAAAAACAATGTCTTCAACAAGTCCATTGTCAAGTACAACTAATAAAGGCCAGATCTTGGATTTTCACCCTGCGAGTCGAGACTCGATACTCTAGGACTACCACAAAAAATGTAGCCCTCCAATGCCGCCGCCCCCGCTTGCAAGGCCGCGGTTTTAAGTAACCATATACCTGGCATAGTCTTCATCGCATCCACTGCACCCTTCCGCCAATGCTTGAAGACCTCCAATCGGCCGCCATGACTTTCTCCACCTCTATCAGTGCATTGAGAATCTTGACTTAGACATGTCTCATGGCATCAATAAGAAAGCGAAGCTTCGCGTCGTGCCCACTTGAAGCCTTGTTGGCTGAAAATATGAGCATGCGCGACCGGAGTCTCAACGATCTAGAAATCAAGCGACGATATACGCCGATCCGTATAAATTTATGATGAGAAAGACCGAAACTCGTCAGCGGCTAGATCTAAGAGGTCACATCCGACAGAAAGACGACATGATGGAGCCACCCGCACCCGAGCGGAAGGACCGCCTCACGGGTACACAGATGATTGCCGCCGCTGGACCTTAGATCATGGGCAGTCGCCCATGTCCGCTGGTCCTAGCCCAGCCGTGGCCCCAGCTGTATCTTGCGGGCTGCTGCTGCTTGTTGTCGCTAATGCAACAGCTTCTTAGCACATAACATTACGTACAACCGCCTTTGGTCATAGCTAGATTGATGCCACGCCGGCGCCGCCATGAACTACCGTCGCTGTTGGCCTGCCGCTCACTTTTCATGCCGCTGCGGAGCCAGGGGGGCCCGCCGCCGCCGTCGGCCGCCCAGGCTTTGCCCGGCGTCGTCGTCCGGCAGTGGCGAGGGAGGGAGATCGGGGAGGGTGTTTGCACAAAATTGGATCAGATCGCCTCCCGTGTCGCCCGTCCGGCCAACGCGGGGGCAGTTATTCGTTCATTTATGGTGTCAAATTGATATTATAAACATTGTACAGATGGATAACTTTGTTTTTATATTCTTATCAAAATTTTGTGAAACAAGAAAGTAACACCCATCCTCTTTAATCACTCTGAACAAGGGGAACGTGAATCAGGTACCTCCGCTCAACACACATTGATAAATTGCACTTTTCTGTTGGCACTTAGACAAACTGACCACTTCTCCATGTGACAGAACCTGGGTTTGCAGCGGAACATTATCCTGTTAAATTTTCCTGCTTCCAAGGTGGGCCCACGAGCATAACGAGACTTTTCCAGATTCTCTTTCAGTTCCTTCTAAAATCTCAACTCATCAACAAGAAAAAACATCAGAAGTTCAGTAATAGTGCACTCATAACCCGGTGACAACCGGAAGGAACCCAACTGAAAATGTGCATATGGTTAGGAGATATATAAAGAGGCAGAGTGGGCAATGTATTATTCTCTATAATGTTCTTACAAGCGTTAATGGTAGGGCCTCAACTTGCATTGCAGAGATCTTGCAGCCGACATGGTTAATTGGTTTCTATCAGACCGCCATGTCAGCTTCTGCCGCAGTCTAGACAGGCTCCCTACCATGGCGCCGTCGACCACCAGCTCAAAGCTCAGGTCTCCGGCAACTCCCTCCAGCCCCTGAAACGTCTCTCGCAGTTTACCAATGGCATGAAGCAGTGGCCGCCACCAGCTGAAGCAAATAATATATCAGTTTAAGGATGTACATAAACATAGTGAAATAAACAAGCAATTCAGAAAGATGGACAGAAACATAGCAAAATAAACAATTTAGAAAGACTGGGTGTTTGCCTTCATGAATGGTAAAAAATTGGTAATATAAACATTGAACAGATGGATAACTCCGTCTGTATATTCACTCTTTAATTACCTGGAAGAAACAAATGACGAATTACATACTTTCCTCCGGTCTACACAATTGGATTCATCTTCTGTCTGTGAGAGCTAAACACGATCTGCAAGAGTCCGAGTAGTACTTGTATTAGCATCCGAGTAGTACTCCAGGTACAGGTAGTAGCCGCCTAGGTTTGCTCCTAGGCTATGTTTAGCATATATATATGCGTGTACCCCTACCCCTTGTAATCACCAGCAAAAGCAAAGCAACAAAGATTATTAACAGGTGCACCTATGGCCATCAACCGACGTGTTTCTTCTATCTCTAGTTTACGCCGGGACGTTCCGTCGAGAGATCAGTCGATCCGATCCTAGGGCTAGTGAAATCCCAGGTTCACGTACGTTACGTGCATGCAAAATCGATCAAGCTGCTAGCTTGTTTGCTTGCTAGCTTTGCACTACGTATGTGTGAGATCCTGGGTGATTTGATCTAAGGATCAAAAGCTAACAATTGGTATCTAGAGCCTCGACGATCTACGATCAACGATGACGGACAGCGACGCAGAGTCGGTCAAGTCCGGCAACGGCGGTTCCAAGGCGAACAAGATCGGCGGCAATGTGAAGAAGGGCGGCAAGTCAGCAACCAGTGGTGGCGGAACGGGCGGCGCCAACGTACAGGCGCATCGCAACATCCCCATCCAGTACCCGATGCTCACCGACGCCAACTACGGCGTGTGGGCGGTCAAGATGAAGATTATTGTCCGAACCCTTCGAGTGTGGGAGGCCATTACGGACGACGACGTCGACAAGGAGTGCGACGAAGGTGCCATGGCCGCCATAGCCCAGTCTGTGCCGGATTTCGTGCTGATGACATTGGCGGAGTTCGAGACAGCAAGAGAGGCGTGGAACACACTCAAAGAGATGAGGATCGGAGAAGATCGCGTCACCAAGGCTCGGGCACAAGTGCTGAAGCGCCAATTTCACAAGTTGCAGATGGAGGAAACTGAATCGGTGAACGACTATGCCATGCGTCTGACTACATTGGTGGGAGAGATCCGCGCGCTTGGTGCAAAGCTCGACGAAACCGAGATTGTGGAGAAGTTTTCAGTTCGGTGACTGATAAATTCACGTACATCATCGGCACGCTCGAGCAGCTTTACAACATCGACGACATGACCATAACGGAGGCGATCGGACGCTATGCGGACATGGGAAGAGAATGCTCGTGGTTGTCGGAAAGGCAAAGGAGGAGGTGGTGACCAACTCATGTACTCGCGCGCAGATTGGGAGTCCCCAAGTAGCAAAGGAAGGCGTAACGTTGGCGAAGGCTCAAGCAACGCGAAGCGCGGCGGACAAACCGAAGAAGGCAAAGGAAAAGGCAAGCCACAAGGTCGTGGTAAGGCGGACCGATCTAAAGAGCGGAAGCCACGGAACTTGGATATGTCCGAGGTCAAGTGCTATAACTGCAACGAGATGGGTCACTTTGCAAAGGATTGTCCGGAGCCTAACAAGCGGGAGATCAAGGCAAATTTGGCGAAGCAGGAAGACGAACGTCCAGGTCTTCTGATGGCCAAAGTCTGTGATCTCGTCCAAACGGTGGTTGTGAAACCAAACCGGAAGGTGCTACTTCACGAGAAAAAAGTAACACCAAAGTTATCCGGAAGCCAGAACGTGTCATGGTATCTAGACACGGGTGCCAGTAACCACATGACGGGGTGCAAGGAGAAGTTCCTCGAGCTGGAATATGATGTTCAAGGCTCGGTCAAGTTCGGTGATGGTTAAAATGTGGAGATTTGCGGGCAAGGCTCTGTCCTCTTTGAGGGTCTCACAGGAGAACATCGCATACTCACCGGAGTGTACTACATCCCACGGCTTCGCAACAACATCATCTCCGTTGGAAAACTTGACGAGAATGGATGCAAGGTCGATATCGAGAACGGAGTGATGACGATCTTCGACAACCTCCGAAACGTGCTAGCGCGTGTGAATTGCACGCGGAACATGCTCTATATCCTCAACCTTGATCAATCTCAGCCGGAGTGTTGGCTCGCCAAGAGTGATGATGATTCGTGGTTATGGCATGCTAGATTTGGACACGTTAACTTCTACGCCTTGAAGAAGATGTCGAAGATGGAGATGGTATCTGGGATGCCGTTTATCGACCATGTTGATCGAGTATGTGACGGGTGCTTGGTTGGAAAACAGCACCGCAGGCCATTCCCTGCTCAGTCTACCTATCGTGCAAGTGATGCACTCGAGCTGCTCCATGGTGATCTATGTGGCCCTATCACCCCAGCAACTCATGGAGGAAAGAAGTATTTCTTCCTAGTGGTAGATGACTACTCGAGATATATGTGGGTCGTTCTCCTACGATCTAAAGATGAGGCGTTTGAAGCGTTTAAGAAGCTGAAGACTGCAACGGAGATGGAACACAAGTTGAAAGTTCGCGCTCTATGGACAGATCGCGGCGGAGAGTTTACGTCAAACGAGTTCAACGACTACTGCGAGAAGATTGGCATAAAAAGGTTCCTCACGGCACCTTATACGCCACAGCAGAACGGGGTTGTTGAAAGGCGCAATCGAACCGTTGTTGACATGGCGAGAAGTTTACTCAAGAGCAAGAACTTGCCGGGGACTTTTTGGGGAGAAGCTGTCTCGACGGCAGTCTATCTTCTCAACCGGGCTCCAACGAAGGCGGTGATCGGCAAGACTCCGTATGAAGCAATTTACGGACGTAAGCCGAATGTGTCTCATCTACGGACGTTCGGGTGCGTGGCGCATGTGAAGACGGCGGAGCCGCATATCTCAAAACTTGCCGATCGTAGCACCAAGATGGTGTTTATCGGATACGAGAGGAGTTCCGGCACCAAGGCATACCGCTTCTACGATCCACGAACCAAGCATCTACGGATTTCACGTGACGTTGTGTTTGAAGAAAACCAAGCGTGGAATTGGAGCGCAGCAGCCGACGATGCTCCAAACGGTAACATATTCACAGTTGAATTTCCAACTGATGATGATGCAGGGGAGGATGTCCAGGTGGTTGGCAAGACACCCAACCAAGGTGACCACAATGGAAGTGATCATCATGGTGCTGACACCGATGACGACGTGCATGGGTCGCAAGGTGATAGCAACAACGACACCCATGACACGGGTGGAGATCTCGACAATGAGGCGCATAATGATGATGACAATCAAGATGATGGTCACGATCACGACGACTACGCCGACGACGAGGATGCCAATGACCCGGCATCTACCACGCCCGAGACTCAACCGTCTTCCTCAAGTGCATTGACGCCGACACAATTTATGTCGCCTCCTTCGCAAGCCAAGACGGATTCTTCCGGGCCTCGTCGCTACAAGCCCCTCAAGAAAGTCTACAAGTACGCAAAGCCAGTTACACTCGAGTACTCCGATTTGTGTTTACTCGGAGTTGAGGAGCCAGTGAACTTTGTAGAGGCGAGCAAAAGTTCAAGTTGGATGCACGCCATGGATGAGGAGATGAAGGCGATCGAGAGCAATGTCACGTGGACTTTGGTAACCCGACCTTCGAACCAAAAGGCCATAGGTTTGAAGTGGGTTTACAAGTTGAAGAAGGACACGACGGGTGCCATTGTGAAGCACAAGGCAAGACTCGTCGCAAAGGGCTACGTACAACGTCAAGGAGTTGACTATGAGGAGGTGTTTGCACTGGTTGCTCGAATCGAGACGGTGAGAGTGCTCCTAGCTTTGGCAGCACAAGAGGATTGGAAGGTTCATCATATGGATGTGAAATCCGCTTTCCTCAACGGCGACCTCAAAGAAGAAGTATACATGGAACAACCCCTCGGCTACGAAAAGAAAGGTGAAGAAGGGAAAGTTTACAAGCTAAAGAAGGCACTTTACAGGCTGAAACAAATGCCAAGAGTAAAACATACGAGTAACAGCAGTCGCATTTGGGATCCAGGTCACACCGAGGACGTCGTGTTTAGGGGGGTGAATGTGAGAGCTAAACACGATCGTGCAAGAGTCCGAGTAGTACTTGTATTAGCATCCGAGTAGTACTCCAGGTACAGGTAGTAGCCGACTAGGTTTGCTCCTAGGCTATGTTTAGCATATATATATGCGTGTACCCCTACCCCTTGTAATCACCAGCAAAAGCAAAGCAACAAAGATTATTAACAGGTGCGACAGGCACCTATGGCCATCAACCGACGTGTTTCTTCTATCTCTAGTTTACGCCGGGACGTTCTGTCGAGAGATCAGTCGATCCGATCCTAGGGCTAGTGAAATCCCAGGTTCACGTACGTTACGTGCATGCAAAATCGATCAAGCTGCTAGCTTGTTTGCTTGCTAGCTTTGCACTACGTATGTGTGAGATCCTGGGTGATTTGATCTAAGGATCAAAAGCTAACACTGTCCATGGACATAAATGAGCACTTCTCATCAGGGCACACATGTACATACTTGACTCGAACAAACTGAGCACATAATTCATTTTGTCGGCCTTGCATTGTTCTCAGTGGGACAGAAATTCTGTCACAGTATCTGGTCTATGGATGTTGGATCTCCACAACACACTTTCTTGTCAAATTTTCATGATTTCTCAGTGGGCAAACGGTAGGTGTTCTGCAAATTCAATTAATGGGGAAGAATTTGTTAAAAGAAGTTACCAGAGAGAATTAATCTGGCAAGAACAAAACAGTAGAAAAGTAGACTAACAGAAGAAACGGTCTGACTACTCCTGAAGAAGGGGGCATAAGCCCTGACTCCCGGTAGGATGCTGATCATTGAGGAAGTCATCAATAGACTGGAACCGATCGTTCTTAGGGAAGCCAGCCACATCCACATGCAGAGGGAGTGTGCACAGGACAGAACCAAGAGAGTGGCATTCTCCAGTTGTTTAATTAATTAATTATTTTATAATTAACCGCAGATAATATTCACAAAGTTCATGAGTTTTAGGAGAGATGTTTTGTGTGCCACATTATCATGGAGCTTAACCCGAAACATCCAAATGCTCTGATCAAAGCATATGTTACAGTGGGTATGCCTGACATTGTTGACAATGCCGTTTCTCCCAAGAAGCATGCCAAGGTGCGTGGAGGACTAAGCTTGAAGGCATGGGGGATTTTGCCATGAGCGAGGCCTTTGATATTTGGGCCACTTTGCGAAGAAGAAAGACGTGGATGGAGCTGAGAAGTTCATTGAGGTGTTAAAAAGGTGCAGCAAGATCTAGGGATGGTGGTGTTCGAACCGTTGGTATGAACCGTATGCAGCAGCTGGAAAGTTCCCGGGATGCGACACCATCTGTAGATAAAAAACGTGGAAGTCATCAAGGAAACAAACACGCTGGCTGATTCCATCCGTGTAGATTGATTAGTTGATTCACATCCCAATGTTTCATTTTCATCTCAACAACAGGCAGCAGGGAGCTTTCGATTTTTTTTGCTGTTTTCTTTTGTAAAAGCGGTATTTCCAGGATGTATACTGAAATTTAGCCTGGCATTTATTTGGCTGCTTCTGAACAACATCGGAGTACTTGGACTGTTTGAACTGCTCTGCTTTTCAGTTGTACTGCGGTCGGCAGAATGAACTCTACATGTTTCGGACGTTGGAATGAAAACTTGAATTCATTTATTTAGTTTGATGGCATTGTGCTTATATCTACGATATTAGCTACAATGAATGCCAAGATCTGTCACACCTTTGACAGCAGAATCGGCACTTCGTGGAAATCATAGTTTCTTGCCTATCAGATCCTTGCCAAGTGAATCTCGAGAAAACCAAAATGTTCATTGCTAAGTAAGTGGGGATGATTGCGACCATCATATGGTGTATAATGTCTACATAAAAATAAATAAAATCTACATATACATTGTCACGAAGATTACAAGACAAATGATAACTTAAAAGAACATCGTTTTTCTCATAGAGCAGAATAACAAGAGAACAAGAATCAAGCAGACTGTGTCAATTTAATCATTCATTTAGTCGTCATCAGATGTTACTAACACAAACTTGTAGAATGTATCAAGGGTGTCTTGTCTTGGTCGTTTATTGTATCTATTTTTCTGGAAATTGCACTTTGCTTTCAATTGAAAGTTTTACATCCATGCTGATCGTGTGTCTGACCACTCCCTACCATAGTAACCTGTTTTCTATCTTGACAACTGCTGATACGCCAAGTTGGCAACACAACTAGCAAGCAAGGAGTAAGAAAAACCCTGCCAAGGATGCTAGGTAGGCTTAGGTACATCGGTTAATCACAAGCGCATTTGAAAATCGTAATTAAACAGAATTATTGTGGATCCATCAACAATGCTCCTGCCCCCACGTCGTCCCCGCTATGGTGACTCGGGCGTCGCCCTAAACGCAACCGCCGGGGGCGCACACTCCCTCCGCCGCCGCCGGTCTAAGCCCGGGTGCCGACGGTGGTGGCGGAAGACATCACCTTTCTCCCGCGGATCTGGGGTTATGCGGAGCCCCGAAACGTGTGGAGGCACGCCCTATCCGGTCGGCAACGGCGATGGCTATGGCGCGGCGGCGTCGGAGATGGCGCGGGCTGCGGGCGCGGCAGCCAGCCCTGTTCGGGCGGCGGCGGCGGTGCGCCATCTGCCTTTGGATCGACGGCGGTGGTGTGGAGGGCCTAGTGATAACGTCGGCGGCACCTCCGGTAAGATCCGTTCTGACAAGTGCAGGTGGCGGTGCTGGTCATCTCTTCTGTCAAAGGTGGTCGGCCTGCGGCTGGGTGGTTGGATCTCGAGATTGTCATCTAGCCCCGGCTACGAGTTGGGAGACATAGTTGCCGATGAAAACCAAGCCGTTGGCAGGCGATGGCGGCGTTTTGCGCCGTTACCTTGATGAAGGCATCGTCGTGTAACTGTTGTCGACCCACTCGTGCTGCTTTGGCGGAAACCTTATGATCTGGTCTTCCAGATCGGACGATGACGGTACTACAGCGCCGTTTCTCTCTTGGAAGCATCGTTTGTGGAGCAGCGCTGGAAGACAGAGGCAGGAGGTGGAGCGGCTTCTTCTTGCATGGAGCTTCGGTGGAGATGTCAAGTCATGCCTGGCCGACAGGTGCTACACTGAGTCATGCTTGGTTGGCAGGTGCTACGCATGACAGATCTTTCAGAGTTCTCACATATGTGCGGACGAGCGCAGGGTGGTGGTGCCGTTGGGCACTGCGGTGGCGTCGAAGGATATCCGCACTGGCAAGGATGATGTGGATCTCTCTCCGGAAGATGGGTCAGTGGTCCGATGATGACAGCAGCTTCTAAAACGTGTGCATGTGTTGTGCGCTTTAGGTAGGCTGCATCGGCTGTTGGTCCCTATACGTTATGTGGATGGATTGGCGATGACACCGGTTTTAGATATGGGGAGTGAGAGCACTCCACATTATCGAGTTTGTAGGTGTGAGTGGTGGCTTCTGGTGGATTGATTTATGTTCTGGTCAGATCTTTGTGGAATAATTAATAAAGATGGCTCCATGCATTGATTGATGCAGAGCCCGGGGGTTTAACCTCCTTTTCTAAAAAACGCAAAATTGAGCAACCATTAACTTCATCTTGTGAAATATCACTGAGCTATTACTTGATTTATTCATCCATCTAGACCACAAAAATTTGAGCACCGAACACTTTTAAATCTGGACAATGGAAGCTTAATGACCGGAGAAGTACAATGTAATCCGAATAAGGGCATGCCCCAATCTATCCAACTACGCAAACGAAGATGAGGTTTCTTCCTTTTTCGCTGCCTTTTCCACTGTGGTCATATGCTTCCTCCTTTTCCTCTACTTTTCCTCTCCCTTTCTCTCTTTTCTCTTTTTTCATGCTTTTCCTCATGGAGCAGCCGGCTCCCCCTGCGAGCGACGACCATCCGAGCACTTCTTGTCCTGCAGGGCAGCTAGTTCAAGCCACCCGATGACCATGCTATAACTATTCACATCTCTTTGTCAGTTTCTTCTAAAATCTCACCTCACTAGCAAAAGGTACACCGGAAGTCACAAAAGTCTATGCATCGCCCCATAATTTGAGGACCAACCAAAGGAACACACACACAAAATGTGTAAATGGTTTAAAGTATATAAAGTGGCAGAGCGAGCAATAGTTGAAACTTCGGTTAACTTAGCAGCTCAGAAAGTGTGATGCTGCTGAATGGTGTCTAGCTCATTAAGAGTTAACTAGAATGACCATAATGCAATAAGAGCATGAAGGAATTCGTCATACGCTATTGATGAAGGCAGTAGGCTCGAATCGATCGCAATCCAGATTTCTAAGTCAAAATATGCAATTAAACTCCCTAAATCAGCAGGGTTACTTATTAGACAATCTATGTTTTTCGCGTTGGCCAGATATGCATGGGTTTTTGTTGACCACAACAGAGAATAATGTGGGTCAAATGTATACATTGTGGATGAACAATGACTTCCCTCCAAGTTAGGTCGATTAATTTCTCATGCGTTCCGTACAGTGATTACAGTACAAACTTCTATTTGTACGAAGAATGTCCCATCTTGATGAATTTCTTGATGGGTAGGGGCTCAAGTGACAGTGCAGACATTGATGAATTTCTTTGAGGTTGATTGGTTTCTACCAGACCGCCATGTCAGCTGCTGCCACACCTTGGTCTAGCTTCCTACTATGGTGAAATAGATCATCAGCAGAGCTCAGGTCACCAGCGACCTCCTCTATAGCCCCTGAAACGTCTCTCACAGTTTACCAGCGGCAGGACGCAGTGTCCACAACTGGGGTACTGCATCTCGCCCTCCTCCTGAATCTAGACTCTAGTTTAGAGATGGACATAAACGTTACAAAATATAATTTTTAGAAAGATTGGGTGTTTGTCTTCCTAGATGTTGACAAACTGATAATATAAACATCGTACGGATGGATAACTTTGTTTCTATATTCTCTCTTGAAGGAGGACTAACTATCATATTGCCACGCTCGTTAATCACTTGGGAGCAAGCAAACGATGCATTAGATACTTCCCTCCACTCTACACACTTCAATTCACATTCCCTTCTCAGTCAGACACACTTTACACACTTTAACTCCACACAAACTGAGCACTTCTCCGTGGCACAAAATCGGTCCATTTTGCCGGGCTTGCATTCATCTAAATGGGACAGAAAGTCTGTCAGAGAATCAGATCCATGGATGGTGAATCCTGTTAAATTTTCATGATTTCTCAGCGGGCACACATCCACCAATCCCACTAGTGCCTCCATTGACTACATTTTATATCAGTTTCTTCTAAAATCTCAACTCATTATCAGCTAAGAACACATAAAAAGGCCAGTAATGGTTGTACACTCATAACCTGATGACCAACGAAGGAAACCTAGCATAAAAGGTGCATATGGTTTAGAGATATATAAAGAAACAGATCGAGTGTGAAACACTCAAAACTTCTGTTAGATTAGCAGCGTGATAAGTGTGATGCTCCTGAATGGTGTGTAGGTCACGAGGAGTAGCAATTTTCCATCGTTCACATGTCAATCACATGAAGATGTTTGGGGTAAATACTCATTATGTTAGGGATAAACGCAGGTGTTGTACTAATTCGGTTAATAGGAAGGAACATGTTACAAGAAGTTAGCAGTGAAAATCTAGCAAGAACAAAACAACAGCAAAGTAAACTAACTGAAGAAACAATATGACTACTCCTGAAGAAGGGGGTAATATTGAAGAAGTTGTCAAAGGACTAGAACCCAAGTAGTTGGAGTCGTGAAGATGAGCTGGCGATGGGGAACCAAGCATGAAGGTGGCGGAACGATGGGAACTGTGCACGAGATCTAATCTGGGGCGGCGCGCAATATTAATGTTTGGGTTGGTTGAGGTAGAGAACGGCTTGGGTTGAGCAGCGGTCCCAATTCTAGAGCTTTGTGATGGACGATCTAACTTTCCTAGACGCAAGTTCAGATGGCCACACGACCATAATTTGTGCTATATTTGATCTTAGATGTTAGATTGTTGATTACTGTGCTAATATTTGGTGTCCATGTAAGAAATGGTCAGACGTTTTGCTTTTTTGAGATAAGAATAGATAGATGGCAATGGTGGGTAATTTTGTTCTATTAGTCTTTTACCCGTCAAATAGACACATGGATGTTTCTAAATTTTGATGGGATTTTCTAGCACCTTCCTCTATTCTTGACTCGTATTGTGCTTTTAATATGGAATATATAGATGATGTTGAAAAAATATATAGAATATATAGATGCCCTTAATATATCTCCGATGTGAGCTGCAACGAGTGAATCGGTCAACCACCGGCTCATTCCTAAAATAAAGAATTTAGAAATACCAGGCGATTGCGTTCATGGATGGTGTCGAATTGATCTTATAAACATTCTACATATGGATGACTCTGTCATGATATTCTCATCATAATTTTGGAGAAGGGAATTATTACTCACGCTCTTAAAATCACTCCAAACAAGGGAAAAATGATTCAGATACCTCCACTCTACACACATTGTATCTCGATACACACACTGAGTATTTCTAGATGGGACACATTCTAACAGATAAAAACTGCACCTCTCTGCAGGCACTTCAAGTCGGACAAAGGAAGCACTTGTCCATGGAACATAACCTAGATTTAGAGCGGGAGATTTTTCCTTTCTAATTTCGTGCTTTCTTGGTGGACTCACCAACTATCGAGACCATTGTCCAAATTCTCTTTCAGTTCTTTCTAAAAATCTCAACTCATCAGCAAGAACACACGTCAGAAGTTCAGTAATAGTATACAACTAGACACTCATAACCCGATGACAACCGGAAGGAACCCAACTGAAAAGGTGCATATGGTTAGGGGATATATAAAGAGGCAGAGTGGGCACTGTTAAAAACTCTGGTTCCAGCAGCACAGTAAGCATGATGCCGCTGAAAGGGTGTGCAGCACAATCTTTAGTTGCTCACATGCCGATCACAAGTATATGGTGGGGTAAATAAACATTTTAGTTCAAACTAATATCTCAGCCCATTTCTGTGAGAGTCATAGTTGCATTTCTTCTTCTTCCCGAACACCTGATAGATAGGAGGATACTAGACATGTCTTTGTTCTCTTGCCAGATTACTTACACTCTTTTACTAAGCAATTTTTCGAAGTCCTTCTTTAGAAGTACTAGCTAATTCTGACAATATTCTGTAAAAGTTGGGCTTGCTTATTTTAGTCTTGATCTTTGTTTGTAGACGGTGAAAGAGGAAACCTACAGGTAGGTACCAGCTCCCAAATAAATTGTGGTTTGCTCTATAAGTGCAAGCCCGATGAATCCAAAAAAATATTTGTTCTGGGGTGATAGTTTTGTTAGTGAGGTACTCCTCAACGACCGTGGACTTGCCTGGGGCGGCACGGCCATAGGCGGGCGCGGGCCTGGTGTGGGCTACGGCCATCAAGACTTGTGGTGCGGCTCCTCGCGTGGGGGCTGACGGTCGTGGATGGGGTTCACGGCCGCCGCTGGATCAAGCAGGCCTCGGTGGTTCCCATGGGCATGGACCTTCCCTCGTCGGTGTTAGGCTGTTAGCCCTTGTGGCTGCTCTTTTTTGGTGCACTGCAGCAAAGATCTCGGTGATAATTCATCTTCGGGTGGGACAAGGTTCAATCCTTGGCTGCCTGTGAGAGGCGGAGTTGAGTTAGTGCGGCAACAGGGGCGGCCAACTGTGTGCTTGCGGTCCACTGCCCGGTCGGTGGTGGGTGAGGGTTGATCTCCTCGGTTGCCGGAGCGGCGGCTCCGGATGGTGGGCATGGCAGCACCATTCCGGCGCATGCCGTTGCGCGGTGCTCATTTGTTCCCTTGACTGTGTGGACGGCGACGTGGCTCACTAGGGAGGCGTCCGCCATGCGGGTGTCGTCTTCATTTCTACCATGTTCTGATCCGGTCATCGTCTGCATCTCTCCTTGGTCGGCCTTGGTGGATGGATCTGGGTGGTGGGGGTCATGTCCCGAGTGAAAGCTCCGCCCGACTGTGTCGGTGCGGAGGATAGCGACGCTTTTGTGCGTCGTTTCCCTCCCTGGTGGTGTCAGCGTGGGTGGCCTCCGTCCACCTTGGGCTCTGGGTGAAAATCATGTGTAAAACATAGGGTTTGGGAAACTGGCCCGACACCCTAAACGGGATGTGGCTATCTCATTATATAAGAGTATCAAAGGGTACATTACAAATACAGGTGTATACAAGAGTTCTCGTATATATACAGTCTAACACCCTCGCTCAATCTTAACTATAGCCTGAGGTACAAAGCAAGTTAAGATTACGCCTAGATCCTACAAATTGTGGTTATGGAAGAGGCTTCGTGAAGATGTCAGCAAGTTGATCCTTTGACGAGATGAACTTGATACTGAGGAGCTTCTGTGCAACACGTTCCCGAACAAAGTGATAGTCTACCTCAATGTGTTTCATCCGAGCATGAAACACCGGATTTGACGAAAGATAAGTAGCACCAATATTGTCACACCAAAGCACTGGAGGATGAGCAGGAGAGACTCTCAATTCTCTCAACAAGGACTGAACCCATATGATCTCAGCAGTCGCATCAGCAACTGCTTTGTACTCAGCTTCAGTACTGTTGCGAGACACCGTAGCTTGCTTGCGAGCATTCCAGGCGATCAAGTTATGACCAAGAAACACTGCATATCCCCCCGTGGATCGCCTGTCATCAGGACTGCCGGCCCAATCTGCATCTGAAAATGCCGAGATCTCACAAGACAGTGCAGGCTTCAGAAGCAAACCATAGGAAGCGTTGAGGCAGATATAACGGAGGATACGCTTCACAGCTGACCAATGAGACATCCTGGGTGCATGGAGGTACTGACAGACACTGTTGACTGCATAGGAAACATCAGGTCTGGTGCTAGTAAGATACTGCAGACCACCAACGAGACTGCGATACTCAGTAGCATCATCTGGTGGACCATCAAGAGTAGACAGCCGATCAGTAGCAGACATCGGAGTGATCGCAAGTTTACACTTCAGCATGCCAGCACGACGCAACAAGTCCAGAGAGTACTTCTTCTGAGTAAGAGTCAACCCAGCAGAAGACCGCAAAACCTTCAGACCAAGGAAAAAGTGCAGAGCACCTAAACCCTTGACAGCAAAATCACCACTCAAGGCAGCCACAAGACGATCAGCAGCAGCATCAGAGGAACTGATGAGGATGATATCATCAACATAAACCAGCAGATATATCGTAACCTCAGGACGCTGAAGAAGAAACAAGGAAGTGTCAGTTGTGGAGGGAAGAAATCCTAGCGCCCGAAGAACAGAGCCAAGACGAGCATGCCACGCACGGGGAGCCTGCTTAAGACCATATAGCGCCTTAACAAGGCGACAGAGATGATGAGGACGTGCAGGATCCACAAAACCCGGCGGCTGACGCATATAATCCTCTTCCTCCAGAATCCATGTAGGAAGGCATTCTGCACATCAAGCTGACGAAGAAACCAGTCGCGAGTAACAGCAAGAGATAGCAACATACGAATGGTGGTAGGCTTGATAACTGGATTGAATGTGTCTTCATAATCAAGACCATACCTCTACTTGAAGCCCTTGGCAACCAGTTGTGCCTTGTAGCATTCAATAGAACCGTCCGCGTGTTGTTTTACTTTAAACACACATTTGGTATCAATGATGTTGACGCCAGAGACCGGAGGAACAAGTTGCCAAGTGCCATTTTTCAGCAAAGCCTGAAATTCCTGCTCCACCGCAACACGCCAGTGAGGAATACCCAACGCGGCCTGAAAGTGACACGGCTCGGCCGTCGGATCCATAGCAGCATGAGCCATGCAAGCGACAAGCCATGCAATAGTCCCGTTTTTACGTTCCTTTGGACGAAAAACACCAGACCGGATGCGTGTGTGTGGACGAAGAACAACCGCAGTAGGTATCGCCGGCAACTCTGGGCTTGCCACAGGAGACGAAGGCGAGGCCAACCCTGACCCCGACCTGGACGAGCCAGAGTTGTCTGGCTCAGAGGCAGGCGACGTGGTTGAGGCGGGGCTGCCTAGTCCATCCGGCGACGAGGCCCGCTCACGAGGAGTCGGGGGGGCCGAGACGGGGCTGCTCGGCGCAGCTGAAGTAGCCGCTGAGCCGCCTGCCGCTGGGCCTGGCGAAGGCGACGCCCGCGGGTGGAACCCGCTAGCAGGCCCAGGTGAAGCAGCCACCGGGCCAGGCGAGCCGGGCGAGGCCGCTCGCGGGGCAGCTGCAGTTGCAGCCAGGACACGTGGAGCGGGCGCGGGTGCGCCAGGCTGGCGTGCACAACCCGCCATGCATGAGCCATGCACGGGATCGACGTGCCCATCATGAGTGGTGGCAGTAGCTTCATCATCAAGGAGTTCAAGACGAGCACCACGTCCGGTACCTGCAGCATGGTTAGGAAGCAACACAGGAGCATTTGCACATCCACAAATTGACCCGGCGAAGGTGTGGTAGAAAAGACGTCTGGCATAGGAGTGACAGAGTTGTTCGGAAGTGCATAAAAGGGGAACACATTCTCATCAAGTACAACGTCACGAGAAATGTAGACGTGGTTGGTGGGAACATGTAGGCATTTGTACCCTTTGTGAAGGGAACTATACCCAAGGAAAACCCATTTTTTCGACCGAAACTCTATCTTATGTTTATTATACGGATGCAAATGAGGCCAACATGCACACCCGAAGACTTTGAGAAAGGTGTAGTCTGGGATTTCATTGAGCAAGAGTTCAAGCGGAGTTTTCATATTCAGTAGTCGTGAGGGCAGCCTATTGATCAAAAAACAGGCAGTGGAGAAAGCATCACTCCAGAACCTAAAAGGAACGGAGGCATGAGCTAATAATGTAATGCCAGTTTCTACAAGAGGATGATGCTTACGTTCAGCGGTCCCATTCTGCTGATGCGTATGAGGACAAGACACACGATGTGTGATCCCAAGCTTGTTAAAAAATGAGTTGAGGTTGTGATATTCAACCCCCCCCCCCCCCCCCAGTCGGTTTGAACATGAATAATTTTTTGGCTAAGGAGACGCTCAACATGTGCTTGAAACTGTATAAAAACATCAAACACATAAGACTTTTTCTTAATAAGATAAAGCCAAGTAAACCGACTATAAGCATCAATGAAACTGACATAATAATTGTGGCCACTGACAGACGTTTGGGCATGACCCCATACATCAGAAAACACAAGCTCAAGAGGATGTTTCACAACACGACTAGACTCTGAAAACGGAAGTTGATGACTCTTGCCCTGCTGACAGGCATCACAAATAGTTTCAGCAGTTTTATTTGACACAACTGGTAGTTCATGACGATGTAATACATGACGAACTATAGGAGCAGCAGGATGACCAAGGCGCGCATGCCAATATGTAGATGACACACGAACGCCGCTGAATGCCTGAGGAAAAAACTGCATAGGAGGTGCGGTCGGTGCATCAAGTGCATACAAGCCACGACGAAGACGACCGCTAAGCAGAATGGCCCTCGTGTCCCGATCCTTGATAAAGAAACGAAAAGGGTGAAATTCAGCAAGGACATTATTATCACGAGTAAGTTGTGGAACAGACAACAAACTACGCCAAGCAGTGGGAATACGAAGAATATTAGAAAGATGCAGTTTTCAGGAATTGTGTGCAAGAAGTGATGCCTGACCAACATGGGAGATGCGCATACCTGCTCCATTGGCGGTGTGCACCTGATCATGTCCATGATACGGCCCTGAGTGGAGAGCTTGCCCATGTCGTTGGTGAGGTGGTTCGTAGCTCTCATGTCCATGTACCTTGTAGGATCAATAGAGTAGGATGGAGTGCGTCCGTGCTCATGGCCCGTCACAGCGGCTGCAGCCTGCTTATCATTCCCTTTGCCATTGTTTCCCAGGCCAAGGAAGTCTTGCTTGTAGCGTCTATGGCAGCGAGAGGCGAGGTGACGATTTATGCCAAATAGCTGACATGCCTGAGGAGCGCCACAGCTAGAACAGCAAGCAATCGGGCGACTCCCGCCAGTGATAGTTGGCGCGTTGCCCCGTGAGGGCTGCTGCGAGGAAGGCGCCGGTTTGCCACCTGATGGTGATGGCTTCTGAGGTTTGCCACGAGTAGCAGCGTTGGCGGAGACGAAGCTGGGGGAGACACAGCACGCCTTGATGCGCTGCTCACGGCCAAGGAGGCGCGCATAGAGCTCGCGACGCGGGAGCGGATCCTCACGACCATGGACGTTCTCAATGAGATCGTCATAGTCATCATCGAGCCCGTTAAGCACAAAAGTGGTGAAGTCCTCGTCCTGAAGCGTCTGACCAACAGAGCCCAATGTGTCGGCGAGGCTCGTCAGCTTGTTGAAGTACTCAGTGATGCTGAGATCACCAAGCTTGGTCTCGCCCAGCTCAGTGCGTATAGAATGCGCACGCGCCTGAGACAGGGAGGCGAAGCTAGTGTGGAGTGCCGCCCACGCCTCCCTGGATGTAGCGGCGAAGATGACCATCGACGAAACACTCGGCGTGAGGGAAGACTGGATGGCGGAGAGGATGGCCTGATCCTGCGCCACCCACGTATGGAACGCCGGATGTTGAGGGGGTGGGCACGGGATGGAGCGCCGTACGAGGGGAAGCCAGCGCCAGGGTTCGGCGGAGAAGGAGCAACATAGGCCGGCGGCGCTGCGATCTCGGCCGAGGTGATCAGATCGCCCGGGGCGCCCGACGCGTTTGAGGATCCTGGCGGCATCGGGGCACCATAGGTCGCCGCTAGGGGCCGAGAGGCGAGGAAGGGCGACATCGGAGCAAGGACCGGCGCGGCGGCGGCCGCAGTAGCCAAGCTCGGCGCAGCGGCGGTGGTGGCGGCGGGGGCAGCGGAAGACATCGTAACCTAAACTGATACCATGTAAAACATAAGGTTTGGGAAACTGGCTCGACACCCTAAACGGGGTGTGGCTATCTCATTATATAAGAGTACCAAAGGGTGTATTACAAATACAGGTGTATACAAGAGTCCTCGTATATATATACAGTCTAACATCATGGTCTCTTACGTTCTAGAATGGGTGGTGGCGGTGCCATTGTGTGGTTCCCTCCTTGGGGGCTCCGTCTCTTGAGCAAGGTTTCATTTTTTGAGGAGTTAGGTCCGGAAGGTGGTTGTGTTCGAAAGCCTCCCTTCCGGGTCTTGCCGGCAGTGTCCATCCGTGCTCTAGGGAGGTGAGCATTCCAGCATCTGATGGTTTGGTGCGTTTCGAGCCAGGGCGAAGAGCAAAGGGCTCCTTCGGTGATGGAACAAGTTCGCGTTGTTGTGCCGGATGTCCAGGCAATGGTGACGATGGTGAAGACATGGCTGTTGTCGACGGCTGGCCTCCTTCGCCACGTGGCCCTCTACACAGCGTCGGTCCCTCGATCATGTTTGAGGTTACCTAGATCTCGATGTCTTTGCTTTTTGGACTTGGTTGCTGCTTCTGGGCACCCTTGTATCATGCGGGATCTTTTTCTTTGTTTATTCTCGTGTTGTCCGAGTTATGAAGCCGGGCGCCAGCCTCTTCTCTAAACAAAATATATGATCCTTCAACCCGCTTTCTTCAAGAAACTTGTTATGTGCTGAGAATTACTGATACGGCAACACAACTCATGGAACAAATAAAAGAAAAGGAAACAACCCGGTATCAAGAAAGTGAAAGAAGGAAACTGAAACCAAGTCATCCAATGATCCTCACCTTAGGTAGATGGGATCATCACAAGCAAATAATTTAGGAACTGTAATTTGGAACATTAATTCCTGGTTAACTAACTGAATTATTAATTCATAGATTGTAAAAAGCAAAATCAAGAAAACACTAATTTCATGATGTGTGATAAGTGTGAGCTATTACTCGATCAAAACGTATCTCATCTCATTAGTCACACGCACCAAAAGTCTATTTCAGCATCTGATAAGACATAACCCGATGACACACCTAAGGAGCACAAACACAAATGGTGTAAATGGTCCGGAATTATATATAGAGAGATCGTGCAGTATTCGAGAATTCAATCAACTTAGAAGCTCAGATATTTTAAATAACCCAAACACATCACACTTCTTAATTACACAAAACAAGAAACCAAGATTTATGTACATGTCTCCACTTTAATTTATTTTGGTTCGGTGGACACACCGAGGATTTCTCAATCGGACATAACAAACTAAACACTTGTCAATGGAGCAAAATCTCGTCTGCGGATGCAGGATTTGCAGCAGCATAATTTCCTGACGAACTTTCCTATTTTCTCAGTACGTACATGCAGATGCAGGGATGGGATGGGTGATTGTCCATATTTTCTCAGTCTCTTCTAAAATCTCAACTCATCGGCATGAAAACAAATCAAAAGTTTGGTACTGTACACTAATAACTTGGTAATCAATGGAAGGAACACCCACAGAAAAGATGTATATGGTTGCTCATGGTTTAGAGCTATATAAAGAGACGGAGTGGGCAATGCTCAAAACATCCGTTAAAATAGCGGCGTGATAAGCGTGATGCTGTGTGCTTAATGGTGTGTAGCTTATGGGCAGTAAAAATTAGTGTTCCTCACACTGACCAGCTGCACATAGTTTTCAAATGTTGACATGCTGAACACATGCTAAGGTAAATAATAGTCATTTTCAATTTGCTCAAAATTCTCAGCTCATTGCATTGGGGTCTGTTAGGTTAATATAGATGCATGCCCTGACATTTAAAATACTACCATGACTGGACAACATTTGACCATACTACATTTGCTTCATTTGTGGTTCTTTCTAATGCTCTGTTTCAAATTAGTTGAAGATTTAGGTCTGTCCTAAGTATCATGTCTATTAAAAAGTATACCAATACCTACACTACCAAATTAGTTGCATTGTATAATTATTAGTGTTATAGAACTTAAAATATTTTCCGTACTAGGTATATTGATGTTATATATCTTAGCATATTTTCGTAAAATAGTATACGATTGATGCTGGACTCTCTGAGATGGGAGAAGTTGCACTGAAGGAGATAAAACTTCCATTCGGCAGCTCATGCCGCCGCTGCCACTGGTGCCTCGGCATGCCAGACATGCCCACCTGCTTCCGACCAAACGAGGCTTTGCTGCCACCGTCCAGTCGACATGTTTTGGGGGCTGCTAGGGTTTTCCGCCCGACCTGCCGAAGGGAAAGCGACGCGGCCGTCTTTCTTTTTACCAAACTAATGGGCGGTGGGGAATATCTCTACTTCCTCCAAGAAGATACATACAGCTATATGTATCTAGCAATTGACATGGTAACTAGGTGCGACAACATATAGTTCACCAAAGATAAGTAAAGTACTATATACCAAGAAAGCCAAAGAAGAAAACTGAAGTAAACAAAAGTCATCTATTAGAGTGTTACTACTGATATTCATGGTCAACTAAACTGATAGTCTCCCACTATACCTTGTTCTTTCTATTACATCGACCGTCTAGCTCTCTGGTGTCATCCAAGGATGTTGGAGTTGTCTTGGAATATCACCGTGCTTTCGCCTCAGTGTGTCGTCCATAGCAAGCATTGTTGGGCTCTGGCCCTCCCCGCTGGCAGACACAGATACACGCGAGCTGGTTCAGTATTTTCCAGGCACACATGAAGCAGAGGAAAAACAGAGTACTAGTTCAGTTTGGACAGAGAAAGAGAGGGACCGGCTGTTTTCAGGCAATGAATGCCCTTTTTATTTTTCTTTCAGCTGTAACAAATACAGCAACTTTATCAGAGCAACGAATGCTCAATACTCTTATTTATACAAGGTTCTGAGCACTGCTAGGAACCGACTTATGCTGCAAACTGAACCAACCAAGATAGTACCAAATGTTTATTTTCTGAAATTGGTCAGAATACAGAATTGGTCAGTACACGCACACGTTGAGTCAAACTTGCATCTAGTTGCAAGCCGACGAGCCCATAGTCGAGCCCATAGTTACACAAGTGCATTCACATTACAGTAAGAATTGTTTGACTATAATCAGGTTTAACCTAACAAGCAGCAGCGGCGGTGTCTAGATCAGCCAGTCGGAAATGCAATTGAGTTCCCTGAATAAACCAAGATAGTACCTGTAGTATATATATGGAAGGTCCCAAATGTCCGTTCTCCGAAATTGGTCAGTATACAGAATAATGTTAATACAGTCTTCAACTCATTTCAAAACTTCAGCTCATGCAATAGGATAGGTTTGTATTTCAAGAGTAGATACAGTAGATGTTGTACAGACAATATACACATTGACCTCATCTCATGTTCTAACTGAATAGGGGAAAGAGGTTTTGAAAAGCCAGAGATTAATCCACTGTAAATTTGCATTCACGCGGTTCATGTGTATTCTGGAGAATCATCAGGCATGCATCCCCTGCTATCCAGTAGCACTTTTTTTTGGTTAAATATCCAGCAGCACTTGACTGCCCCTAGAACCGGTCAACATTATCCGCACTACTGCAAACATTTCCACATCCAGAAACCATGTTAACACTCTAATGACAACCTTGGTACTGCCGACAGACTTGTTCCGGTCGATCGAGCTGCTGAAATGATTTAACAACGGTGGTGGTTCAGAATCCGAGTTATACAGTCAACCTTCTCTGAATGCATGCTTTGCTGGCTGGCCTACTGAACATTTGCCATGTACCCATCCAGTGTCTCTCAGAACATCAATGATATTTGTAGCGCACTTGTTTGTCTAGCAAAAGCACACAGCATTCTCGTACTGAACTCTTCCTTATTTGTCTGACAAGGAAACATAAGGCTTGCATCCATTTCTAACTGCATCTGAAATTAAGGAAAAAAATATTTCAGCAAGAAAAGGACTTTAATCTGAAAGCATGATCCATAATAACGTAATAACATGGGTTTCCCTCTAACAATTCCACAAACAGATTCTTCAAGATTTTATCTGCTGCTTCACCTTTTGTTTTGCATAACATTTTTAACTTCTAGTTGTACTGCAGTCTGCAGATGGTCTGTCTAGTTCATTTCTGTTGAACTGAAAAGTATATATACTTTTTCTCTCAATCTTGCATAGGATCGATCACTGCAAATTTATCTTCTCGAGTTCATCGAACCGGAAGAAGAATATAACTTTTTCTTTCGAAGCCAAGAAGAAGAAATGTTGCACTCTCAGGTGAATATCGTCAGATATATTTTCAAGTGTCGGAATCATACCAGCCACAGATGCCATCACTGCTTGCCATGCAGCTGATATTGCCACACCTTTGTGAAGTACAGGCTCTCAGAAATGACATCGGCGGACACTAGCTCAGAGCTTGGATCATCTCCTCCGCTCCTAAAATCTCCGCCCAAATTATCTCGATACGCTGCCATAGATTAGGAATGGGTGGATATGAACATAACGATATACTATTTTTAAATAATTACTCGGAACAAGCAAACACTAACTCTAGTATAAACACTTTGATCCATTAAATCTTGATGCACACACTGATTGCATGAAGCTAGGCCCCGGGCAACCAAGGCCACGGCCCAATGCATCGGAAGAATTCAATACTGAACTATGTGAAATTTGGATCCGGCCCGGGGTTCAGCCAGCAACCGTGCAAGTCCGGGCAACCGTTCAGCATTACACATTTCCAGTTTCTCCCCCAACCGGACAGCGCACGCTGCCACCAACCAGAATATGCACGCACGGACGCACCGCATGAGCCACCGCTACTTTCTTTTTTCTTTCTTTCTCTTATGCTTCTTTTGGGCGTGCTTGTGCCGATGCCCACTATTTTTTCTGGGTGATTTGGTACTTCTTGCATGGACATGGTGGTTGCTTTATCTATAAAGCTGGCCGAAAGCCTATTTTGAGAGAGTCGTACGCCGGCACCGCTGCCTGCTGCAGCTGCTCAAGCGCCACTCGGCGCAAGCACCCCTGCGGTTTCTTACTCCCTCTTCTCCCCAACCCGTGGACAATGCAAGCACTGTTCCTACCGCCCCAGGTCAGTGAGTGCTTCTCAACAAGACACACTCTATGCAGTTCAAATTAGACAAGCTAGGACTTCTTTGTAGACGGAACCCAGATTTACAGCACAACAATTTCATGCTGAATTTTCCTGGTCTCTCGATGGGCAAGCCCGCACTACTGCACCGCCCATTGTTCACATTGTCTTTCAGTTCCTTCTAAAATCTCAGGCAGCTCATTTTGAAAGAGTCGCAGGCCGGCACCGCTGCCTGCTGCTCCTGCTCAAGCACCACTCGGCGCCAGCACCCTTGCCGTTTGCTTACTCCCTCTTCGCCCCAACCTGTGGACAGTGCAAGCGCTGTTCCTACATCCCCAGGTCAGTGAGTGCTTCTCAACATGACACACTCTACGCACTTCAAATTGGACAAACTAGGACTTCTTCGAAGACGGAACCCAGATTTGCAGCAGAACATTTTCATGCTGAACTTTCCGGGTCTCTCCATGGGCAAACCTGCAACACTACACCTTCCATTGTCCACATTGTCTTTCGGAAAGTTCAACAATAGTGTAAACACATCAAAAGTTCAACAATAGTGTAAGTTCAACCGACGGAAGGAACCCAGCAAAACAAGTGCATATGGTTTAGAGGTATATAAAGAGAAAGAGTGAGCAATGTTCAATATATCTGTTACATTAGCAGCGTGATAGGTGTGATGCGGCCGAATGGTGTGTAGTTCATGAGGAGTGGCAATTTATGTTTCTCACACTGGCCAGCTGTGCATCGTTGTTCGCATGCTGATCACATGCATATCACTACCAGAAAAACTGGGGTTGCCGACGGCCAACTCTATGCCGACGGCCCCCGTCGGCATCTATGGACCTATGCCGACGGCCAAGGAAAGGCCGTAGGCGTAGAAAAGCCGTCGGCATACATTCATCTATGTCGACGGGGTCGTCGGCATAGATCAGGCCGTCGGGACCGCCCGTGGTACGCCTACGGGGCCCGTCGGCATAGGACAGGCCGTCGGCATAGCCGGGGCCCACCTGCCCGGGCCGGGCCGTGACCATTTGACGGCGTTGATCCCACGCCGACGGGCGGTAACGGCGGCCGTCGGCATATCTGCGGGCAGAGGTATGCCTACGGCGAAGCCGTCGGCATAGGCCCCTCTGCCACGTCACCGATCCGTGTGCCACGCCACGTCATCGAGCCGTGGGACAACCTCCGTGTGTGCACAGATATGCCGACGACCTAGCCTTTTTTTATTTTTACTCTGTTTTGTTATTTTTACTTTATTTTAGTTTTTGTTTTTGTATAAGATAATTATGCCTTATCTAAAAAAACATACCCGATGGTATATCGATTGCCCCCTATTTAACGTCGCTATTGCCGTGTCACGGAGGGGAAACGGTCGACACGGAAGGAATTACGGTTGGTGGGGGATTCGGGTGTAGCTATGTCACCGAAACATCGCACGGGTCCCGATGCATATGTGAAAGTGTTCATGCATGCGTAGACGCCCGCTTTGGGGCTCGGGGTGTGCCCCTCACGACGGCGGCTGCGCCCGCACCTGGAGGGGGGAAACGGACGCGTCCGGGTCTACACGGAGGGATCTTGTGGGTCTGGCCCGGATGTCGCCCAGAGTGTTCCTATGGGCTGACCTAACACAACCGGATGGGGAGGTCCATCGTCAAAGCCCGTTCGTGAAAAGTCAAATGGCTAGATCGCGTGGTAAAACGCTACGAGGTTAGGCGGGGACGGGGCACTGGGGTAGCAATGTCACCCGAGCGTCGCACGGGGCCCTCATACATGCGGGGTGGTGTGGTGGCATGTCCGAAGAGGCGGCACGCGTCTCCGGGGTGTGCCCCCCCTCACGGACGGCGCCGCCGCCGGCACCTGGAGGGGGGAAACGGACGCGTCGGGTCTACACGGAGTGGATGTAGCTGTGTGTTAGGTCAGCCCATAGGAACACTCTGGAGCAACATCCGGGCCAGACCCACAGCAAGATCCCCTCCGTGTAGACCCGACGCGTCCGTTTCTCCCCTGCCAAGGTCTGCGTGAGGGGGGGGGCACACCCCGGAGATGCGTGATGGGCATTTGCAACCGCCACAACACTTCCAGACTTGTGAGAGGCCGCCTACGCAAGATTTGACGGTATGCTAGCCCCCGGAGGCCGCCGGCCACAACAGAGACGCCAAGAGCAATCCGCGAGAGGGAAGTGTTCAGATACTTCTCCATCACGAAAAATTATGAAAAATTACCATCGGTCCTATAGCACATGTGCCCACGTCATGTAAAAAACTCATGATTTTACCGCGCCCCGAGTATTTAATAATATTCACGCCGCATCGTTTCCGCAGAACGTTTACTTACGTGTCATCGCCGTCCGTGAGGGGGGGCCACACCGGAGACGCTGCGGCCGCCTTCTTCGGACATGCCACCACACCACCCCGCATGTATGAGGGACCGATGCGACGCCCGGTGGCATTGCTACCCCTGTGGCCCCTGGCCCCGCCTAACCTCAGAAGGCGTTTGACCACCGGATCTAGCCCTTTGACTTTGCACGGACGGATTTGACCAGTGGGCCTCTCCACCCGGTTGTGTTAGGTCAGCCCATAGGAACACTTTGGAGCAACATCCGGGCCAGACCCACAAGAAGATCCCCTCCGTAGACCCGACGCGTCTGCTTCTCCAGTGACGGCGGGCGGCGCTGCCCTGAGGGGGCCGAACCCCGGAGACGCTGCGCCGCTTTCTTCGGACATGCCACCACACCATCCTGCATGTATGAGGGCGGTGCGACGGTCCGGTGGCATTGCTACCCCTGTGGCCCCTGGCCCCGCCTAACCCCGAGCGGTTGACCACGAGATCTACCCTTTGACTTTGCACGGACGGGCTTTGACCATGGACCTCTCCACCCGGTTGTGTCGGGCCGCCCATAGGGACACCGTGGAGCAACATCCGGGCCAAACCCACAGCTACATCCACTCCGTGTAGACCCGACGCGTCCGTTTCCCCCCTCCAGGTGCCGGCGGCGGCGCCGTCCGTGAGGGGGGGCACACCCCGGAGACGCGTGTCGCCTCTTCGGACATGCCACCACACCACCCCGCATGTATGAGGGCCCGGTGCGACGCTCGGGTGGCATTGCTACCCCCCAGGGCCCCCGACTCGCCTAACCCTGTAGCGTTTGACCACGGGATCTACCCCTTTGACTTTGCACGGACGGGCTTTGACCAGTGAACGTATCCACCCGGTTGTGTTAGGTCAGCCCATAGGAACACTTTGGAGCAACATCCGGGCCAGACCCACGGCAAGATCCCCTCCGTGTAGACCCGGCGCGTCTGCGTTCCTCCTCTCCAGTGCTGGCGCCGTCCGTGAGAGGGGGCACACCCCGGAGACGAGTGCCGCCTCTTCGGACATGCCACCAGACCACCCCGCATGTATGAGGACCCGGTGCGACGCTCCTGCGGCATTGCTACACCCCTAGGGCCCCCGTCCCGCCTAACCCTGTAGCGTTTGACCACGGGATCTACCCCTTTGAGTTTGCACGGACGGGCTTTGACCAGTGAACGTATCCACCCGGTTGTGTTAGGTCAGCCGATAGGAACACTTTGGAGCAACATCCGTGCTGCACCCACGGCAAGATCCCTCCGTAGACCCGCGCGTCCGTTCTCGCCTCCAGTGCCGGGCGGCGGCGCCGTCCGTGAGGGGGGCACACCGAGACGTGTGCCGCCTCTTCGACATGCCACCACACCGCATTTACATGTATGAGGTCCCGTGCGATGCTCGGTGGCATTGCTACCCCAGAGGCACGCGGCTCCGTGTGCCCCCTCATGGGCGCCGCTACGCCGTGTCACTAGCGCCGCAACCGGGTCCCATACACAAGGTAAACTAAAAATCTAAAAAATGTAATAACCGAATATATTAAAAATGTAATAATTTCTTGTCCCTGGGCGAGGTGGGACTATTTCTTCAAAAAATGTGGTTGCCATCTATGGCTACGGCCTGGCCGTCGGCATAGGCCTCCTCTCTACGCCGACGGCCTGGCTGTCGGCATAGGGCCACCTTATCCACTCCTCCCGCTCCACTGACTTGTGGACCCGGCCTATGCCGACGGCTGGGCCGTCGGCATAGGTGTGACCTTATCCACTCCACTCGTCCTCCTCCACCCGTTCCTTCTCTGTCTCACCCCGACCCCAACCTCTCTCTCGACCCCGATAGCCGCTGCCACCTACACCGCCCAACACCGCCGCCCCGCCCCGACCTCGTCCCCACCCCGCCTCCGCCGACGCCCCGCCCCGGCCCGACCTCGTCCACGCCCCGGCCGACGCCCCTCCCCGCCCCGACCTCGTCCCCGCCCCAGACTCGTCGCCGCCCAACGCCGCCGCCCCGCCTCGGCCGCCGCCTGCTCGACCTCGTCCCCGCCTGGCCGCCCGCCTGACCTCGCCCGCCTAACGCCGCAACCGCTCGGTGGTGAGGGGAGGCCTCCTGCCCGAGTCGCGCGCTCCTCCCGGAGCAGCCGCCTCGACCTCGCCCACGCCTCGGCCGACGCCCCTCCCGCCTGACCTCGTCCCGCCTCGACCTCCTCTCCGTTAGGTCCGCCCCTTCCCTCCCAAGAACATTTTTTCTGTTTTTTCATGATTTTGGCAGAGGATAAGAGGGCTAAATGTGATAGTTAGACACATAGATGGTAGTTAGATAGATAACTTGTTCATACGGATTTTTTTACATGATGATGATTGTTAGATGAGAAGTGATAGTGATGATTTTTATGCTTGATGATTTTGAGATGATGATGATGATGGATGATAGATGATTGGTAGATGATGATGTTGATGATAGATGATGATGTTCTTCTATGCTTCGATAATTTTTAGATGATGATGATGTTTTTTATGATTCGATGATTGTTAGACGATGATGATATTGTGATGTTCTATGAGTTGTGATGTTCTAAATTTTTTGTCGCGATGGATTTTGCAGGCTTTGTGGTGTTGCATTTCATCAAAGTGACCGTCGTCCGACGCGTTGTTCCTGAGCATCCTCTCATTGTTCGACTCCTTCCCTACAACCGAGGGTGAGCTACAAGTCCATCTCCTCCATTTTTTGATGTCACTAGATTTCATTCTCAAGTCAATCGGCGTAACCTAGGCGTCTCCGTCCGAAAGGGTTGCATCGATAAATATGCATTCAATTGCATATTTATCACCACAGCTGTTTGGATTGTCCAACGTTTTCCACGGCAGCCCGAGGATGTGTAGATTGGGTATGTTCTCCATGTTCTACCCCGTTCCGAGACAGGATTTCGGCGCCTCCCCATTGTTCTCCGGAGCACATTCTCTCGGCTATTTGCCGAGACGGTATCTGGAGAACAGCGGGAGGTGCTGCTGAAATTTTGTCTCGAACGGGTAGAATGGAGAACGTACTCAATCTACACATCCTCGGGTGGGATTAGGACCCATCTTTACCTATTAGAGATGTACGTGGATTCAACGCGGTAGAAACTGAAAATTTGTTGTGATTAATTTAAGTGAATCCTTAATTATGTTGTGTGGTTTGCAAAATAGTAGAGGATGGCAGATAATCAGTGGATGTACAGTGGTTTTATCCGTCGGAATCGAGTAACATCAGAGTGGATCGCGAAAACCGATGTGTATTTGAAGGAGATATTCCGTCGTTCAATGAGAATTATCCCACCATGCCCTCAGGCGAGATGTGCCAGACGTCACCGTAGAAATCAGACGGACATGAGTGAGCACCTTCGCACGCACGGATATATGCCAAACTTTGACATGCCGCCGATAAACATAGCCGATCAGGACCATGGTAGAGAGGAGGTGGTGCGACAACGCATCGATGGATATGAGGACGACGGGGTCAGGGACATGCTAGATGATGTCATTGTTGCAGAAACGGCAAATGCGACACTTTCAAAGAATGAACCGGAGGAGCCGGAGGCAACCGCAAAGGCCTTCTTGGAGGTCTTGGCCTCGTCGAAGAAACCTCTTTATGCGGGTGCGAAAATATCTCAGCTGGATGCCATCTCGCAACTGATTGCAGTCAAGGCTGAGTACGTTGTCAGCCAGAAATGCTTCAAGCATTCTCGGGAGTATGGGCTAACAGCCTCCCCGAGGGTCATGAACTGCCGAAAAGCATGTACGATACAAAGAAAATCATGAAGGCACTCTCTATGGATTATGAGAAAATAGATGTTTGCTCAAGAATTGCCTTTTGTTTAGGCACGCAGTATGCGGATGACAAGTATCAGAGGGAAGTGCGGTTCGTCTCGGTACATTGAGGTGGTCGGTGAGGATGGTGAGAAAAAGCGGCTAACCATCCCCGTTAAGGTTCTTCGGTATCTTGATTTTATAAAAATACTGCAGCGCCTTTTCATCACGAAGGAGTCTGCCAAAATGATGAAGTGGCACAAGGAAGGTATAAGGTACAATCCAAAAAAATCGTACATCCATCGGGAGGGAAGCATGGAAGTCATTCGATGAAGAATACCCGAGGAAGCAGCCGAGGCTGGGAATGTCGAATGGCCATATCGGTGATGGGTTGAATCCATATGGTATGTCGTCCAATCCATACAGCTGCTGGCCTGTGTTTGTAATTCCGCTCAATCTTCCTCCGGTGCCCTAATGCAACGGAAGACCATGTTCTTGTCGCTCATCATTCCGGGCCCGACTATCCGGGAAGCAATTGGGTGTGTTTATGCAGCCGCTTGTGGATGCTTTGCACCATTCTTGGTACTTTCCGAGGTTGACATACGACCGGGATCTGCAGAGAAATTTCTTGATGAAAGTTTGGTTGCACTATTGCATGCATGACTTTCCCGGCTATGCTCTATTCTCGTGGATGGTGTACAAGTGGTAAGATGCCATGCCCAAGGTGTGCATGCAGGCTCTGCGAATGATTTGGCTGAGTAAGGGTGGCAAGTATGTAGCCTTTGACCTGCATCGGCAGTTCCTCCCTCCGCACCATCCAGACAGGGAAGACAAGAAGAACTTCACGAAAGGCCGGGTTGTTCATGAAGTAACCGAGATTCCAACATTTTCGGGGGCAGACGTTCTTGCTCAGCTAAAAGCTCTGAAGCCTAAAGTCAAAGGCAAAGGCAAAGCCAAAGACAAAGGCTTCGAGGGATATGATGAGATGCACAACTGGACTCACATTACCCCCTTCTCGCAGCTTCCCTATTTCAAAGACCTCAAACTTCCTTACAATATTGATGTGATGCACACCGAAAAGAATGTGGCAGAGTCCCTTTTCCACACGATCCTCAACATTCCTGATAAGACGAAGGATAACGTAAAAGCTAGAGCCGATCAACAGAGAATTTGTGATAGACCACGCCTGAACATGAAGCCTCCACAAAGCGGTCGAAAAAACTGGTTCAAGCCGGATGTCGACTTTGTCCTTAAACCGCCGTAAAAAAGAAGTACTTATCTGGCTGAAACAAATTTTGAAGTTCACCGATGGTTATGCATCGAATATAAGTAAGGAGTCAATCTTTCAACGGGCAAAGTGACCGGCCTGAAGAGTCATGACTACCATGTATGGATTGAGCGGATAATGCCGGTGATGGTTCGAGCCTATGTCCCCGAGCATGTCCGGGCGAAAGTGCTTGCCGAGCTTAGCCATTTCTTCCGCACGCCTGTGCTAAAGAAGTAAGTAAAGAGGTGATTGAAAAATTGCATAAGAAGGCACCGGAGTTGATAGTCAAGCTAGAGAAGATCTTTCCGCCAGGCTTCTTTACTCCGATGACACATCTCATTCTGCACCTCGCGAACGAGGTATTGTTGGGGGGCCCTGTGCAAAATCGGTGGCAGTACGGCCCTGAGAGGCAGAACAAGCATCTCCGACGGAAATGTGGAAACAAAGCTAAGATTGAAGCTTCCATAGCTGAGGCAGTTATCCTAGAGGAGGTGTCGGACCTCGTGACATCATACTATCCGCACCACGTTCCCCATCTTCATAACAAGGTGCCTTGATAGAATATAGAAGAGCCCAAGTATCAACGCTTGCTCGATCTATTAACGCGCAAGGTGGGAGGGCTGGGGCCTCGAAATCTTATAACATGCCACGGCAAGAGTGGGAGGACCTCATGTTCTATATCTTGCACAACATCAAGGAAGTTGAGGAAGTGTGGATGAGGTACTACCACTACACAATTCCTTTATGTCTTCCACATCATCATGTTTCATGTTCACTTAGTCCCGGTCTAACACCGCTTATCTTTTTTAGTGATTTCGTTCAAGAGGAATGGACGGGAGTGAATCCTCCTACTGAGGCGGAGGCACTTACTCTTCTCCGTCATGGAAACCCTGGACGTAAAATTTTTGTTGCTTGGTTCATGGAGAAAGTAAATTTCCACCATCCCCTATTAAATACCTACTTCAACATTTATTAGTTAACCGAACTAATGCACCCAACAATTTCCATTATATTTGTAGGGAAAAGATCCGAACATATCTATGGATGATGAATTGAGATGTGTTTCCATGGGTTTTGACCCTGCCGTCATGACATGTACAAAGTATGATGTGAATTGGTATCGCTTCCATACAGAGGAGCACCAAAACAGCCGCCCCGATCCGAAAACTATAAATCGGAGTGTACACCCCGGTCAAAATTCAGTAGACTACTACGGAAGGGTACAAAATATATACGAGGTTAAATTCCGCCAGGCGTGAGACCCTAAGTCTGCTCGTGTTCAAATGACGATGGTTCGATCCGCGGGAGGGGGTAAAACATACGCTTTCCATTGGTTTGGTCGAAGTTAAACCATCAAACGTCTATGCCGGAGCCGATCTCTTCATTGCGGCTACCCAAGCTACACAAGTATATTATCTGCCTTACCCATGCCAAAAAGTGTATCTAAAGGGTTGGGAAGTTGTGTTCAAGGTGTCGCCACATGGTAAGCTACCAGACCCGAATGAAGACGATTACTACAACATTAACCCCATGACATACGAGGGAGTGTTCTATCAAGAGCAACCTGATGATGATGATGATGTGGTTAGAAACGATGACGCTAGACCATTGGGTGATGATGATGTGGACCCAAACATCGACGATGCACGGAATGATGGTGAGACTATTGTCAATGAAAATGACATACTTATGCTAGAAAAGTTAAACGAAGACGCTGACAACGAAGATGATATGATTGATAGTGATGATGAGACGGACCGAGAAAGAGGTTACAACAGTGATGATTCAGATGGGTTCTAGCAGATGTACGTTTCAAGTTTAGGAATATGCCTTTTTATGCATTTTTATTAATGTGTTTATTATCATGCCTTTTTCTTCATTTCATTAATTTACTAATTGCTTTTTCTCTTTTCAATGCAGGTTCGTGGAACATGGGCAAGGGAAGGCCGACGGCGTGGGTTTCCTACGCAAGGTCGCCGGCCTGCCTAGTCGGAGTGGTCGAGCACGTAATCCTCCCCTCGGCTACTTGACGATGACTCCTCACAGGGAGGTCGAGGGAGAGGTGCCCCTAGAGGAGGAGGGGCGGGGGAAAGCCTCTAGAGGACGAGGTGCCGGGGAGAGCCACTACAGGGGTCGCGGTAAAGAGCGCACCCTCACCGACTTAGGGGTGTTGTCTTCGAGGCCTTCCTCTAGTGAGGTACCCTCCTCTAGTGAGGTACACTCTAGGGAGGAGGAGGAGGAGGAGGAGGAGGTGGAGGAGGAGGCACGCGAGGAGGAGGAGGAGGAGGAGGAGGAGGAGGAGGAGGTTGGGGAGGGGGAGGCAGGCGAGGAGGGGGGTGGTGGCGGGGATGATGGTGGTGACGGGAAGGGGGTTGACAACAAGGGATGGCTGCGTGGCAACGCAAAGCTACCAAAGCAGGTTCCTGCTACTGAGGAGCAGAAGTGGCTCAGTGAGCCCACGGGAAAAGAGTAAGCGGTTCATTATTTTGCTTGTCACATGCATATTCCGGTTGTTATTTATTTTGCTTGTCACATGCTAATAGTTCATTCTTTTGCAGCAACTGGATATATTCTAAAGGGGTCCGTATTCCCAACGGCCTCATCACCGCCTTTGCTGAAGTTATCTTGGCCGGGTTGTACCGTCCGGATCCGCCAGCAGCCGGATCGGGTTTTGGCCACGCTGGGACCACTGGGAAGCGGCCCTCCACGCGGACCATGAGACCCATGCCAAGGCCGTGACCACTACTTTCTGGGTGAGTTCTCTTCAGAAGCACAAGTCCATTCTAGTTTCATGAATGATTTAACTCATGGCTTCTTCCATTCTTGTTTCATGCATGATTGTAGAAATTCTATCGAATTCTTCCGGAGCACAGGGCTAGAGCGGACCAGATCGTGCTGCGCCAATGCAAGAAGAAGGCCCGCCAGATGCAGTACAAGGTGCGCTATGTGGCCATCTCGACATACTACCACGACGTTCTTGGTGTGAAGATGACCAAGGAAGAAGCGCGGAGGATGGGCATTACCTTGGAGAGGCACGAGTACTTGGCGGTAAGTATAAAAGATTTTTATTATGCTTTCATATATTATGCTTTCATTATGCTTTCATTACCATGTGGTACATTTCACCGTTTCATGTTGACATGCCATTATGCTTTTATTATGTAGGTGTGTCCAAATTGGTGTTATGGAAAAGACGAGTCCTGGGTGGCATTGGTAGATCTTTGGTGTGATGGGGCTGGAGCCTGGGCGGCTATGAGAATAAAAAATAAGGCTAACCGAGGGAAAGAGGGAGTACATGCTCAGGGAAACCGAAACCACTATCTCCACAAGGCAGTTAATGTATGACTAACCCCATTAAACATTCTTCTTCTTCTATTTACCATCACTTTCTTATGTATGACTAACATCATTTGGTGGTGCAGGAGGAGAACCAAGCGGCCGCTCTCACACATGCAGCGTGGGAGATCGCCCATACGTGGAAGGACCCCAAGCCTGGCGAGCCCAAGTACTACGGCAAGAAGACCGCGTGGAGGAAGGAGGCCTACTCCGCAGCGTATCTGAAGTTACATCCTGACACACCTGACCCCATTGTGGCGGATCTGTACGATAGGGCGGTGGTGAGCATGGGGCCCAAGGAGCACGGTTGGGAGGCGGTTCTCGATGCTGTGGTCACTCCGACTATCTCCTACACACACCGTCGGATCGACCAGGCTGAGCCAACAGACGAGCCAGCCAGTGTCCAGTTCACAGTCCCTCTTTCAGGAGCAACAATCTGTAAATATTTTCCCTCTTATCTTCATTGCTCACTTTATTTTCCGCATCTAGTAGTTTTATGAGTTCCATCATGTCATACCGTGAGGCTCACTGAGTACACACGCCAGAGACCATGGCGTGGCATCGGAGGCTTCATGAACACCAAGTGCGAGAGGATCGCTAGCTGGAGCGGGCTTTTTCAGAAATGGCGGCCGGCAGGTGTCCTCGGCCAGCCAAAGACAATGCCCTCCAAAGACAACCAAAGGTGCCGACCTTTGAGGAGTTTGTGGCACATAACGCTGGCCCCTCGCCGGTTAGTTCATCCCAATCTATTCACCCAAAGCATGTCATGCCTTTCAACACAGTCATATATCCCATTAATATGTCTTTTCAACATCCAGGGAACAGGTGGATCTACCGTTGGCGGTGGTCTTCGCAAAGACCGGAGACACGGAGCCCGACCACTCCGATCCATGGAGGCGGAGGCGGAGGTGGAGGCGGTCTTGGCGGTGTTGGCGGAAGCTCGGCGACACTGGCTTGGCGCTCTTGGCGGTGGCGACCTCCGCGGTGCTTTCGGCGTCCTGGCGCTTAAGCCATTCGGGGACTTGTGTGCTTATGCTTATGTTTTTTAGATGACTTGTGTGTGGTGATGATCCTTTAGATGACTTGTGTGCTTCTCTATATGCTTATGCCTTATGATTGTGCTTATGCCTTATGATTGTGCTTATGCTTATGATTGTGATGATGCTTATGCATATATTATTGTGCTATCTTTGCTCCTTCTTTATTACGTGATCTTGCTTCTTATATATGCTGCTTCTTATATATGCCGTGTATATTCAAATGAATTGAGCTGAAAAGAAACAGAAAAAGAAAAAAATCGATGAAACTATGCCGACGGGCTCAGCCGTCAAGATAGGCCCCGGGCGTGAGCTCCCGATGGTCGACACGTGGTCGCCTATGCCGACGGCCCCGCCGCACGGCTTAGTTCTCGCCTCAGAGTGCCCAGCTGTCGACATCGCAGCACGTCTATGCCGACGGCCCAGCCGTCGGCATCGTTTCTAAACTAAGCCGACGGCCGCCGCCGGCAAGATAGGCAAGCACCAGAGCAACGACGGCTGCCACGTGGCACCTCTATGCCGACGCCGTGCCCTCGGCATAGAGGTGCCACGCGGCAGCCGCCGCTGTTCGCCAGTTGACGGCAGCCGCCGTTAGGGCGATGGCTTTACCGACGGCCAAAGGTTGCCGGGCATAGATGTACGGCCACCGCCGGGATAGGGTCTATGCCGACGGCCTTTCTATGCCGACGGTCATCCGGGCTACGCCGACGGATATGTTGCCGACGGCCCTATGCCGACGGGGGCCGTCGGCATAGGCCTGTCCCGACGGCTAGTCAGGGCTATGCCGACGGCCCTGGCCGTCGGCATAGGGTGCGATTCCCGTAGTGTATGTGCTGGGGTAAATATTTATTCTTAGTTCAAACCTACACTGCACGGATACTTCAGAAAGTGCGTGTATCCAGCCGGATACCGCCCCGATACATGATTTATTGATTTTAAAAACAGAAAATAATGTTTGATACATGTAGGATACTTCTGGGATACGTTTTATTTGTGAACTGGTTGTGAACTCTTGTTTTCATTTGTGGACAGATTTATAGTATAGGGACCTGAATTTAATTATCAATTCGACTATATGTGTGTGAATCTGATGTGAGAATTGTGAATGTGGTTACCATATTTCTTAAGCAATTATGTCGAACCTTCGACATCGTCCAGAAGGAAGAATAAACTAAACGAAGAAATGCAGTATTTGTTAAGAAACTATGAAGAGTTAAATAAAACAGTATGCTTCCTACCAAAAATCATTACTTTTTCTTATTTGAAATAATTAATATGTATATAGAAACATATCCCCCATCGAAATGTTTAGAAAATAGGTGTATCGAGCGTATCTCGTATCGCGTATACGATACGTATCCAAGTATCTTCAAACTAAAATCTCAGCTCATTTTCATTGCTGGTACATACTTGGCAGCTGGAAAGAAGTTCCCCAAGAGGCCACTCCGTCTAAAGTCAAAATCCTGGAAGTTAGCAAGGAAACTAAAACGTGGAAGTCCGTTCCGTGTGAGTTTATTGATTAATTGATTAGCATCCATCGCTCTTTGGTTCATCTCAGTAACAGAAAACAGGTTTTTTCCTTTCTTGTGCAAAACATGTAGCGCCAAGATGCATACGGAAATCTTTTTTTTTAGAAAAGGAGGATGACCCTCGGCCTCTGTATCTGGGAGATGCATACAGTCATTTTATTGATTATTCTCAAGGACTTTACAAAGTGTTACAACAATAATTCTGAATCCACCATCTAGGCAACATATGCCGCTACTCCTATCCATATGATGAAAGGGTGCTAGCTGGGCCACTACCCAGACCATTCACCTAATCCTAACATCAAAAGCCGGAATCCCCTGCCTAGCCACATACCGGGTCTGGGGCATAAACCGGTCTGACGCACTCACAGGTGTCGTCTCCACCATCTTCCACTAGTCTATCTCCAAGCAGATTGAGGTGCCAACCTTGGCAGGCTCCTCCGCCATCAACGCCACCATGACGCCAAATGACGACCACCACCTACGCTAGAACATCGCCAAGCAGATGGAGCGCTCCCACAGGATGAAGCTCAGCGGTAGAATAGATAAAACGCCGCACACATTGCCACCGCCAAACACCTCACACGCACCACAAAAGCGCCCACTGTGCTTTCGGGAACCCCAGGCGACACCTTCAAGAAGGAACGCGACGAAGGTACGACGCCGTCGCCCGCAAGGGGAACTAGAGCTTTTGCCCAAATGAAGAGCACAGTGAGAAACGGGATAGGACCTCGACAAGGCCTCCAAGAAGGGAACCGACGCCCACAAGGCTCCGCCATTGTCGTGGCCTCCGCCGACGGCCAAGGGTTTCCCCCGAACCCGCCCCCGTCCCATTCACCCGGCCAAAGACCTGGCCAGGGGAGCACACGCAGCCGGAGAAGGCGTTGGACTTCATCGAAGCAGGCATGCCGGGTGACGGGGCACCCCGACCCACCGTAGTAGACGTCCTCCGAGACCTCGCCACTCGCACAGCCGAAGTCGCGGACCACCAGCTCCCACGGCCGTCGCCCGCCGAGAGGCCACGCCGTCCACACCGCCTGAGGCCGCCGCCCCGGCATCCACCCACCGCGCACATCCCGTCAAAACACGGAGAACGACCCACACCGCCGCCACCAGGGAGACCACACCGCGAGCACCCAAGCCGGGCCACGAGGCAGGGCCGCGCCGGCCAGATCCGGGCGGATTGGGCGATCCCCGGCCCACCAGCCGCCAGAGAGGAGCCGGCCCCGATCCAGGGCCGAGCCGGCCTGATCTGGCAGTCGGACCTTCCCAGGAGCACACCTGATCGGGAGAAGGGCTAGCGACAGCTCCGGCGACCGACGACCGCCACAGAGGGCCTGCGTCGCAGGCCACCAGGAGCTGGGGAGGCGGGCGGCGGCGTCTGATGCGGGGTGGGAATTGTTCTCCAACGTTGAGGCGGGTGCGCCGGGAAACCCCGTCGCCGCCTACCGCCATGAGCGGCTGCGGCGGCGGAGGAGGAGGAGGCGGGGAAACCGGCGACTGGGGTTCGCCCAGTCGCCCGGAGCGGACGACGCGGGGGGTGAGGGAGGTACAAGGCAAGATTGGTTCACGGCCGTCGGAGCCCCGTCGGAGCCCTTGGGCTGTATGAAATGTTATGTGTTTTCAGTTTTACAGTGGCCTTGTCCGCGGTCAACCAAATGAACTATGTATGCTTTGCTTGGTGGAATCAAATTATGAACTCATTCACCTTGAGTGCATTTATCCTTACATATGTGATATGAGCTGCAATGAATAAATCTATCTACTCTTAGTTATATGCTCTATGTCACTGGCACTCTAGTCTAAGTTGCACCTTGTGTAAAATCATAAAATTGAATGTTTCTTAATTACTATATATGAGCAAATAAAAATTAGGTACCTTGTCACCAAGTTTACCAGTAAGTAAAGTAATATAATGCGACAAAACAACTTAAAAGAACATACCTTTACTTACTTACAATAATAGCTAGAGAAAAGATCAAGCAGAGACTATGTACACTTAATCATTCATGACATATAGAGTTGTCAAAAGATGTAGGTTCGACTTAATCTTTAGAGTGAAAACCCACCATCAAGCCTTTAGTGGATTTTTATTTTATTTTTCAGTAATTTGGTTATGTGCTTTCTTGATCCTGTGACTGACCATGGACATTATGTTATTGGAGAGCCTATATGTACTTAGTATCAATGTTGTATTAATATATTATGTTGTTTCTACCACACCGCCATGTCAGCCGTTGTTGTACCATTGTCTAGGAATGGCTCTGGTAAATTTTCGACAAAGGGTGAACTTTATTAGCTTAAAATGAATCATAAGGGGATACAAGCACTTCACCCTTTATTGAAAAAAGGGGATACACGCACAATGAACACATACCAGGCCCGTGCATAGGTAAGATGCACACAACCAATACTAAAACACACACGAAAAGGAAAAAAATCACACCAATAACTAGCAATGTCAAATAAGGCCAAAGCTATGCCTTGGTGGACATTTAAAATATTATATGACACTAGTAGAAAAATGACCTAATGTTCAGCTCATTAGTCCCTGTTCGAACGGCTGTGCATTAGTCCCTGTTCCTTTGTGACATATAGTCCTGGTTCGTGTCACAAACCGGGACTAAAGGGGTGGTGGCAGGCTGGCGTCAGGCCGGGGCCCCACGAGCCCCTTTAATCCCGGTTTGTGACAAAAACTGGGATTAAAGGGCCAACCTATAGTCTCGGTTTGTATCAGAAACCGGGACTAAAGGGGTTTAACATTTAGTCCCGGTTGGAGACACAAACCGGTAATAAAGGGCAATTTTCAAACTCTTCCCCCCTTATCGCCTTTTTAGTTTTGAAAAAAACCAAAAGAAAATGATAAAAACTTCAAAAATTAAAATCCTTCAAGATGTAGTTATGTTACTACATCTAGTAGTTAGGGAAATTTAACAACATAAATTTCGACCTATTTTGCAAAAAAGTGTTATAAAAAAGTAAAACGACCATATCTTTTGCATACGATGTCAGAAAAACGCATAATATATCAAAATGTTCAGCACGAAAATCCGCATCCGAAATTGACTGCCGTTGGCTGTTTTGCAAATTTTTAGAATCCTCAAATTCTAAAAGGAAAAAAGGTATGCTCAAATTTCAGTTTTTTAATTTGGTTAAATCTGGTCTAATTGTGCTCAAACTATGGTCAAACTACTTATTTAATAAATATTAGTGTTACTAAATAATTATTTTAGTTTTTTGAATTTTGGTCAAATTGTGGTCAAATCTGGTCAAACTGTGGTCAAACTACTTATTCAAGGAATATTAGTGTTACTAAATAATAATTATTTTTAGAACAATATTTCAAACTCAAAATGTGAAACGTGGGACTTCATGCTCATGCTAAACTCCTGAGGGTTAATAGGATTGGCAGATTACTATTATCAGGTAAAAAATAAGTGTATACTTGGAAACTAGGGGGAATAGAACTCAGAAGTTAAGCGTGCTCAGGTTGGAGTAGTGAGAGGATGGGTGACTGGCCGGAAAGTTAGACGATTTGGAATAAGTGCTCCAAACTTGAGTAATAATGAGGGCTGATTAGAGATTAAATCGTCAAATAATTCAGAAATTTGAAAATAAAAAAAAATCAATTTTTTTACGAAAAATAAAAAAATTCTAAAAAAACCTTTAGTCCTTGTTGGTATTACCAACCGGGACTAAAGGTCCCCCAGCACCCGGCGCGGGCTCGTACCACATGGTGGGCCTTTGGTCCCGAGTCGTGCTGAACTGGGACTAAAGGGGGACCTTTAGTCCCCATCCTTTAGTGCCGGTTACAGAACCGGGACTAAAGGTCCTTTACGAACCGGGACTAAAGTCGTTTTTCTACTAGTATGATTAGGTTAATATAAATGCATGCCCTGACATTTAAAATACTACCCTGCTTCAAATTAGTTGAAGGTTTAGGTCTGTCCTAAGTAATCAAGCCTATTAAAAAGTATACTAATACCTACAATACCAGATTAGTTGCATTGTATAATTAGTGTTATACTCCCTCCGTTCCATAATATTTGTCTTTCTAGAGATTTGAACAAATGACTACATACGAAGCAAAATAAGTGAATCTACACTCTAAAATATGTCTATATACATCCGTATGTGGTAGTTCATTTGAAATCTTTAAAAAGACAAATTTTTAGGAACGGAGGGAGTAGATTTTAATATTTTTTTCGTACTATGTATATTTGATGGTATATATCTTAGCATATTTTCGTATAATAGTATACGCTTGATGCTGGACTCTCTAAGATGGCAGCAGTATATGGGACGCAATGAAGGACCGTTGGCCATTGCCGAACAGGTATGATATTGCATGTACTGGTGATGAATGGTTTCTTCACTTGCTTGCTGGTCAGCAGAGCAATGTCCGGGACATGATCATTATGGTGCTCTGGAGGGTTTGGCATTTACGTAATGAAGTCATGCATGCCAAATTTATTCCACCAACGGAGGTGTCTTGTGATTATCTATGCAGCTATCTTAACTCTTTGCTACAATTAGGCTGTATGGGTGTAGAAGAGGTGATTAAAGGTAAAGATCCAATGTTGATGGAACCAGTGATTGAGAAAACTCGGTCATCATTGCCATGCCTTCCTTGGCCAGCTCCTCCGCCGGGCTGGGTAGCTCTCTCTGTTGATGGTTCTTATTGTGCGGAAGACGGAGCTGCAGGATCAGGTATGGTTTTACGTGATGACAAGGGTGGTGTTATTTTTGCAGCTTACCGACGCATTTATCACTATAATGAGGCGTTGGAAGCGGAGTTACATGCGATTATTGTGCGGAAGACGGAGCTGCAGGATCAGGTTTGGCAGCTTTGTCAGCACTGTCTAATGATTCACTGGACAGATCAGCATATGGTCATCTCTTGGCAGAAATCAAAGGTTTACTAGAGAATAGGGTGTTTGTTCGTGTTAAAGTTTCTCGTGATCAAAACAAAGTTACACATTGCTTAGCAAATTATGGTAGATCTGGGGATAGCACTGCGTGCTGGCTTAACCAATCCCCTTCTTTTATTTCTGAACTTGTTGCTAAGGATTGTAATTCTGTGAGTTTGGAATAAAACATCCTATTTCCATCACAAAAAAAAGATGGCAGAATTAAGTAACACAACTTCTTCTAGCAAAAAAAAAAAAGTAACACAACTTCCACTCGCAGGCTCATGCCGCCGCTGCCAGTGCTGCCTCCGCATGCCAGAATACTGCCACACTGCCGCATGCCTGCCTGCTGCCGACCAAAAAAGGCTTCGCTGCCGCTATACGGTCGACATGTTTTGGCGGCGGCTAGGGTTTTTCGCCCAATCTGCCAAAGGGAAAGCGACGCGGCTGTCTATTTTTTTTCCAAACTAATGGTGGTGGGGAATATCTGTACTTCCTCCAACAAGATACATACAACTATATGTATCTAGCAATTGACATGGTAACTAGGTGCGACAACATAGTTCACTAAAGATAAGTAAAATGGAAAAGTATATGCCAAGAAACCCAACGCAGAAAACTGAAGTAAACAAAGGATATCTATAGAGCGTTACTACTGATGTTCCTGGTCAAGTAAACTAATATTCTCCCACTGTACCCTGTTCTTTCTATTACGTCGACGGTCTAGCTCTTTGGTCTCATCGTAGGATGTTGGTGCCATCTTTGAATATCGCCGTGCTTTTGCCTTAATCTGTGGTCCATGTGGAGCAAAATTTCATCCCTGAATAAGAGCTAGAACAACACCGGCTCTGAGTGTTGAGGGTGTTAATGACCTATCGTGGGCGGTGTGACAATGAATTAACCTATCTTTTTCGGTTGATGGAATAATGCATACATGTCACTGAGTTTCGTACAGTGAGAGTGGGACAAAGGCAACACTTTCTGCAAGCAGGAACTGCATGACCATAATGCAAGCATTGTTGGCCGCTGGCCCTCATCTCACTCCCCGCGGAGGACACAGACACACGCGAGCTAGTCCATTATCTAGCAGGCACACACGAAGCAGAGGAACAACAGAGTACTAGTCAGCTTCGACAGAGAAAGAGAGAGAGAGGGACAGGCAGTTTTAGGCAACGTGTGCTATTTTTCTTTTTCTTTCGGCTGTAACAAATACAACAATTTTATGAGAGCAACGAATGCTAAACACTCGTATTTATACAAGGTTCTGCAGCCAGCTTGTACACGCACACCTTCACATACACAAGTGCATTCACATCGCAGTAACAATTTTTTGACTGTAATCAGGTTTAAGCTAACAAGGATTGCATGAAGCATTACGCCAGCAGCAGCGCTGGTGGCTGGATCAGCCAGTAGGAAATGCATTTGAGTTCCTGTAGTATATGGAAGGTCCCAAATGTTCATTCTCGGAAATTGGTCAGTACACGGAGTAATGTTAGCACAGTCTTCAGCTCCTTTCAAAATTTCAGCTGATGCAATAGAATAGGTTTGTATTTCAAGAGTGGATACAGTAGATGTTGTGCAGACAATATACAGATTGACCTCATCTCATGTTCTAACTGAACAGGGGAAGGACGTTATGGAAAGCCAGACATAAATCCACAGGAAATTTGCGTTCGCGCGGTTCATGTGTATTCTGGAGAATCATCAGGCATCCCCTGCTATCCAGTAGCAATTGACTGCCCCTAGAATCGGGCAACATTATCGGCAATAACAACCTGGGTACGTTCTGAGATCACCAGGCCACTGCCGACAGACTTGTTTCGGTCGATCGTGCTGCTGAAATGATCCAGCAACGGTGGTGGTTCTGAATCCGATGTATGCAGTCAACCTTCTCCGAATGCCTACTGAACATTTGCCATGTATCCATATTGCATAACAATGTCCACAAAACACAAAAAAAACATAGTTTTTACAAACATAGTGTTAGGAGTAGTATCGGTAGATTCCTGATAAATCGCTTGTCAGAGCGATAAATCGGCCAAAATGATAAATTGTGAAGATAAGCCATAATCGTATCGGTCACACCCCGAGTAGCGATAAATCGAACGACAAATCGCTGAATCGGACGATTTCGTAAACAGTGCTAAAGACGCATGAGACGAAACTAGAATTATAAAATAAGAAAATCAGGAAGGATGTGTTTGATAGGGTGCGTGGAGGTTGTATGAGGGTACAAGTTTCCAATCCGATCCACTTTTGCTTGTTTGGTAAGATATATGGGCTCATCTGGGTTATGCCCAACTGATGTAAAAAAAAGGCCCTCAGCCATGCCTGTCTCATGCACCCCAGAGAGGGTGCATGGAGGCAGCCATGCTGGCCCCGACCCTCATCCCTGCCCATCAGACCACGTTCAGATATGTTTAAAATTTTTAAAAATGTTCATAATGTCAAAATTTGTTTAAATTTTGAAAAAATTTCAGAATTTTAAAATTTATTTAATTTTTCAATAATGTTTAGAATTTTGAAGTTGTTTAAATTCCCAAAAAAATGTTTATAATTTCAAAGCTTGTTTAAATTTTCAAAAAAATGTTCAGAATCTCAAATTTTGTTTAAATTTTCAAAAACATTAGAATTTCATTTTTCTAAATTTTAAAAATATTTTGAATTTTAAAATTGATTTATATTAAAAAACAAAAAAAATTCAAAATTTCAAATTTTGTTTAATTTTTTAAATAATCAAAACCCGAGCTGCCAAACAAAGTCTGAACTCAGCATGTCTCAACGCATACACCGCTGCCAAACAACAGCAAATGTATGGACTCGGCATGTCTACACTCAGCATGGGTGTGTTTGGTTGCATTCTCATCTCAGGATAGTTGTTCCCTCTTCATGCATGCTCATCTCAACACACCTCTTCATGCATGCTTCTAGTGTTTTTGTGTCATGCTAGTGTGGACTTATGCACCCTTCATATACTCTACCAAACACCCAAAAATGGGTCGAGAAGAAAACTTTTGCTTTCATGCACCCTTCATACACCCAGCAAACAACAACTAGGCTAGGTCCAAAAATGCTATCAAACACATCCGAAGGGATTGGGAAGGAGAGAGAAAAGTATCAGCCATAATCTTGATTGATGGCGGCGGTTCGTGCCGAAAAGCGTTGAGGATCAGCCGAGTCATCGTGCGGAGCCAGCAACTGAAGGCGGGACGTGTGTTTGTGTTAGTGTCCAGCCGAGTGGGTTAGAGCATCACCAGCCGTGCACCCAACAGGCCTTTCTAGGCGATTTTTCCGCGCCGGCGATCAAAAATCGGCCCAGTCGCGTCCCCAGGAGTTCGTTTTTCGCCTGTTTGGGCCGAAACTGGCACCGGCAGACCCAGGCCGAACCCGGCGTGCTGGGGGGCGCTAGGGGCGCCGGGGTGAGCAAATTTGGCGCGAAAGAGTTGCGGGCCCGCCGAGTCAGCGGCACTCGCCTCGTCGCCCTCATAACGCCTCGGTTTCCCGCGGGGAATCAATGGCAAGGCTGCCGGTCAGCCTTGCCATTGATTCCGCACGGGCGGCGCGGTGATGCCTCCTCTCTGCCACGCATACACACGGCTATAAAAGCAAGGCCTTCCCTCGCCTCTGGCCACACCCGCCCACAGCCGCCGCCGAGCTTTGCCCTTCTCCCTGTGCGCAGCCGCCGCCGACGTTACCTCCCCTCCCCTCTCTCGCCAAGCCCATCCGATGGCTGAGCGGTTCCCCGGCGATGGGGCAACGGCCAACGGCTTCGGCCGCCGCTTGCCCCACGAGTGGGAGGCCTACCTCTTCTTCGAGGCGAATATCCCGGCGCCACCGGACATGCGCGCCGGGCCGACCGGATGGAGACTCAGCGCCGGTGGAGTCCCCATTCCCCCGGTGCCGGACATCGGCGCACGCCCCGACCTCTTTGCCGCAGAGGTCGACCGCGTGCGGGCGTCTCTCACGGAGAAGCACCGCGCCCTCCCGCAGTACGCCGCCGACAACCACGCGTCGTGGGTGGCGTACTTCCAGCACCGGCAGGCGCAGCGGCTGGCGTCCACCAACGGGGGGTGTGAAGAACAGCGAGGGGCACCGCCTATGGTGGGTGATACGTCTCCACCGTATCTATAATTTTTGATTGCTACATGATATATTATCTACTGTTTAGGGCAATATTGTGCTTTATTATCCACTTTTATATTATTTTTGGGACTAACCTATTAACCGGAGGCCCAGCCCAGATTTGCTGTTTTATGCCTATTTCAGTGTTTCGAAGAAAAGGAATATCAAACGGAGTCAAAACGGAACGAAATCAACTGGAGAAGTTATTTTTGGAAGGAAAGCCACCCGATGGACTTGGAGTGCACGTCAGGAAAGAAGGGAGGTGCTCACGAGAGTGGGGGGCGCGCCCACCCCCCTAGGGGGCGCCCCCTGCCTCGTGGGCCCCCCTTCGGTCCACCGACGTACCCCCTGCATCCATATATACCTACGTATCCTAAAACTTCCAGAACAGAGATTAGATCGGGAGTTCCGCCGCCGCAAAACCTCCAGAGCCACGAAAAACCAATCGGGACCCTGTTCCGGCACCATGCCGGAGGGGGGAACCCTCACCAGTGGCCATCCTCATCATCCCGGCGCTCCTCATGACGAGGAGGGAGTAGTTCACCCTCGGGGCTGAGGGTATGTACCAGTAGCTATGTGTTTGATCTCTCTCTCTCTCGTGTTCTCTCTCGTGTTCCCTCTATGGCAAGATCTTGATGTATCCCGAGCTTTGCTATTATAGTTGGATCTTATGTTTCTTCTCCCCCTCTACTCTCTTGTGATGAATTGAGTATCCCCTTTTGAAGTCATCTTATCGGATTGAGTCTTTTATGAGAACACTTGATGTATGTCTTGCCGTGCTTATCTGTGGTGACAATGGGATATCATGTGCCACTTTATGTATGTTTTGGTGACCAACTTGCGGGTTCCGCCCATGAACCTATGCATAGGGGTTGGCACACGTTCTTGATTCTCCGGTAGAAACGTTGGGGCACTCTTTGAAGTAATTTTATGTTGGTTGGATAAATCTGAGATTGTGTGATGCATATCGTATAATCATGCCCACGGATACTTGAGGTGACAATGGAGTATCTAGGTGACATTAGGGTTTTGGTTGATTTGTATCTTAAGGTGTTATTCTAGTACGAACTCTAGGGCTGTTTGTGACACTTATAGGAATAGCCCAACGAATTGATTGGAAAGAATAACTTTGAGGTGGTTTCACCCTACCATAATCTCTACGTTTGTTCTCCGCTATTAGTGACTTTGGAGTGACTCTTTGTTGCATGTTGAGGGATAGTTATATGATCTATCTATGTTATTATTGTTGAGAGAACTGGCACTAGTGAAAGTATGAACCCTAGGCCTTGTTTCCTAGCATTGCAATACCGTTTACACTCACTTTCACCACTTGTTACCTTGCTGTTTTTATATTTTGAGTTTACAAAAACCTATATCTACTATCCATATTGCACTTGTATCACCATCTCTTCTCCGAACTAGTGCACCTATACAATTTACCATTGTATTGGGTGTGTTGGGGACACAAGAGACTCTTTGTTATTTGGTTGTAGGGTTGCTTGAGAGAGACCATCTTCATCCTACGCCTCCCACGGATTGATAAACCTTAGGTCATCCACTTGAGGGAAATTTGCTACTGTCCTACAAACCTCTGCACTTGGAGGCCCAACAACGTCTACAAGAAGAAGGTTGTGTAGTAGACATCAAGCTCTTTTCCGGAGCCGTTGCCGGGGAGGTTAGTGCTTGAAGGTATATCTTTAGATCTTGCAATCGAATCTTTTTGTTTCTTGTTTTATCACTAGTTTAGTTTATAACAGAAAACTACCATAAAAATGGAATTGAGTTTGTCTCATACGCTTCACCTTTTTAATATCTTTCGTGAGAATGATGGAAAGGAAAATTGTGCCAAAGTACTAGAAGAAGAATTACATAGAATGCTTGGCATGAAATATGTGAATGATGAGCATGATTGCAATGTTGTTAGTATGAATTCCTTGAATATCCATTATGCTAATGATATGCAAAGCCACAAGCTTGGGGAAGCTATGTTTGATGAAGATGATATTTTTTGTTCCCCAAGCTTTGATGAGCAAATTTACTATGATGAAAGCATGCCTCCTATCTATGATGATAATTGTGATGACACGTATGCTTTAAAGAATAATGATAACCATGAAACTTGTCATCTTGATCTTAATTTTCAATCACATGATAGTTATTTAGTTGAGTTTTCTCCCACTATTATTCATGGGAAGAATTTTGCTTATGTGGAGAGTAATAAAATTTCTATGCTTGTAGATCATGAAAAGAATGCTTTAGGTGCTGGTTATATTGTTGAATTCATTCATGATGCTACTGAAAATTATTATGAGAGAGGATCATATGCTTCTACATATTGCAATAATATCAAGTTTCCTCTCTATGTGCTTAAAATCTTGAAGTTATGCTTGTTTTGCCTTCCTATTCTAGTTGATTCTTGTTCCCATAAGTTGTTTGCTCACAAAATCCCTATGCATAGGAAGTGGGCTAGACTTAAATGCGCTAGTCATATTCCTCATGATGCTCTCTTTATGTTTCAATTCTTATCTTTTATGCGAGCATCATTGAAATCATCATGCCTAGCTAGGGGCGTTAAACGTTCGCGCTTGTTGGGAGGCAACCCAATTTTATTTTAGTTTATTTCTTTTTGGTTCTTTTTAGTAATAAATAATCCATATAGATTCTGGTTAGATGTGTTTTTATGTTTTAATTAGTGTTTGTGCCAAGTAGAACCTTTGGGAAGACTTGGGTGAAGTCTTTATGATCATGCTGTAAAAAAAAGAAACTTTAGCGCTCACGAGATTAGCTAGAAATTTTTACTGGAGAGTGCTACTTAGTTGATTCTTTTTGAAAATGATTACTAGACAAATTCATCAGGTCCAACAATTTATTTTATAATTTTTGGAGTTCCAGAAGTTTGCGTTAGTTATAGATTACTACAGACTGTTCTGTTTTTGACAGATTCTGTTGTCATTGTGTTGTTTGCTTATTTTGATGAATCTATGGCTAGTAAAATAGTTTATAAACCATAGAGAAGTTGGAATAAAATAGTTTTAACACCAATATAAATAAAGAATGAGTTCATTACAGTACCTTGAAGTGGTGTTTTGTTTTCTTTCGCTAACGGAGCTTACGAGTTCTCTGTTAAGTTTTGTGTTGTGAAGTTTTCATGTTTTGGGTAAAGATTCGATGGACTATGGAATAAGGAGTGGCAAGAGCCTAAGCTTGGGGATGCCCAAGGCACCCCAAGGTAATATTCGAGGACAACCAAGAGCCTAAGCTTGGGGATGCCCCGGAAGGCATCCCCTCTTTAAATCTTCGTTCATCGGTAACTTTACTTGGAGCTATATTTTTATTCACCACATGATATGTGTTTTGCTTGGAGCGTCATTTCATTTTCTTTAGCTTTGCTTGCTGTTTGAATAAAGTATCAATATCTGAAATTCTTAAATGTTAGAGAGTCTTCACATAGTTGCATAATTATACAACTACTCATTGATCTTCACTTATATCTTTCGGAGTAGTTTGTTGTTTGCTCTAGTGCTTCACTTATATCATTTAGGGCATGGTGGTAGTTGTATTTTGAAGAAATAGATGAACTCTCGTGCTTCACTTATATTATTTTGAGAGTCTTAAATAACATGGTAATTTTCTTAAAATCCTAATATGCTAGGCATACAAATTAATAAAAGAAAAATTCTTATGAGTGTGTTGAATACTAGGAAAAGTTTGATGCTTGATAATTGTTTTGAGATATGAAGAAGGTGATATTAGAGTCATGCTAGTTGAGTAGTTGTGAATTCAAAGAATACTTGTGTTAAAGTTTGTGATTCCCATAGCATGCACGTATGGTGAACCGTTATGTGATGAAGTCGGAGCATGATTTATTTATTGATTGTCTTCCTTATGAGTGGCGGTCGGGGATGAGCGATGGTCTTTTCCTACCAATCTATCCCCCTAGGAGCATGCGCGTAATACTTTGCTTTGATAAATTCTAAATTTTTGCAATAAGTATATGAGTTCTTTATGACTAATGTTGAGTCCATGGATTATATGCACTTTTTCCCATCCTTCCACCATTGCTAGCCTCTCTAATGCCGCAAACTTTTCGCCGGTATCATACACCCACCATATACCTTCCTCAAAACAGCCACCATACCTACCTATAATGGCATTTCCATAGCCATTCCGAGATATATTGCCATGCAACTTTCCACCGTTCCGTTCTTATGACACGCTTCATCATTGTCATATTGCTAGCATGATCATGTAGTTGACATCGTATTTGTGGCAAAGCCACCGTTCATAATTCTTTCATACATGTCACTCTTGTTTCATTGCATGTCCCGGTACACCGCCGGAGGCTTTCATATAGAGTCATATTTTGTTCTAAGTATCGAGTTGTAATTCTTGAGTTGTAAGTAAATAAAAGTGTGATGATCATCATTTTTAGAGCATTGTCCCAGTGAGGAAAGGATGATGGAGACTATGATTCCCCCACAAGTCGGGATGAGACTCCGGATGAAAAAAAATAAAAAAATAAAAAAAAGGAAAAAAAAGGCCATAAAAAAAGAGAAAAGGCCCAAATAAAAAATAAAAAAATGAGAGAAAAAGAGAGAAGGGACAATTTTACTATCCTTTTTACCACACTTGTGCTTCAAAGTAGCACCATGATCTTCATGATAGAGAGTCTCTCATTTTGTCACTTTCATATACTAGTGGGAATTTTTCATTATAGAACTTGGCTTGTATATTCCAATGATGGGCTTCCTCAAAATGCCCTAGGTCTTCGTGAGCAAGCGAGTTGGATGCACACCCACTTAGTTTCTTTTGTTGACATTTCATATGCTTATAGCTCTAGTGCATCCGTTGCATGGCAATCCCTACTCGCTCACATTGATATCTATTGATGGGCATCTCCATAGCCCGTTGATACGCCTACTTGATATGAGACTATCTTCTCCCTTTTTGTCTTCTCCACAATCACCATTCTATTCCACATATAGTGCTATATCCATGGCTCACGCTCATGTATTTTGTGAAGATTGAAAAAGTTTTGAAAATGTTAAAGTATGAAACAATTGCTTGGCTTGTCATCGGGGTTGTGTGTGATTAAATATTTTGTGTGGGGAAGATGGAGCATAGCCAGACTATATGATTTTGTAGGGATAACTTTCGACATAGTTGCTTAGTTAGTATGCTTGAAGTATTATTATTTTTATGCCAATATTAAACTCTTGTCTTGAATCTTTCGGATCTGAATATTCATACCACAATTAAGAAGAATTACATTGAAATTATGACAACAAGCATTCCACATCAAAAATTATCTTTTTTATCATTTCCTACTCGAGGACGAGCAGGAATTAAGCTTGGGGATGCTTGATACATCTCCAATGTATCTATAATTTTTTATTGCTCCATGCTATATTATCTACTGTTTTGGGAAATATTGGGCTTTATTATCCACTTTTATATTATTTTTGGGACTAACCTATTAACCGGAGGCCCAGCCCAGATTTGCTGTTTTTTTTTGCCTATTTCAGTGTTTCGAAGAAAAGGAATATCAAACGGAGTCGAAACGGAACGAAATCAACTGGAGAAGTTATTTTTGCAAGGAAAGCCACCCGATGGACTTGGAGTGCACGTCAGGAAAGAAGGGGGGGTGCTCACGAGGGTGGGGGGCGCGCCCCGTGCCTCGTGGCCCCCCCTTCGGTCCACCGACGTACCCCCTACACCCATATATACCTACGTATCGTAAAACTTCCAGAACAGAGATTAGATCGGGAGTTCCGCCGCCGCAAAACCTCCAGAGCCACGAAAAACCAATCGGGACCCTGTTCCGGCACCCTGCCGGAGGGGGGAACCCTCACCGGTGGCCATCTTCATCATCCCGGCGCTCTCCATGACGAGGAGGGAGTAGTTCACCCTCGGGGCTGAGGGTATGTACCAGTAGCTATGTGTTTGATCTCTCTCTCTCTCGTGTTCTCTCTCGTGTTCCCTCTATGGCACGATCTTGATGTATCCCGAGCTTTGCTATTATAGTTGGATCTTATGTTTCTTCTCCCCCTCTACTCTCTTGTGATGAATTGAGTTTCCCCTTTTGAAGTTATCTTATCGGATTGAGTCTTTTATGAGAACACTTGATGTATGTCTTGCCGTGCTTATCTGTGGTGACAATGGGATATCATGTGCCACTTGATGTATGTTTTGGTGACCAACTTGCGGGTTCCGCCCATGAACCTATGCATAGGGGTTGGCACACTTTCTTGATTCTCCGGTAGAAACTTTGGGGCACTCTTTAAGTAATTTTATGTTGGTTGGATAAATCTGAGATTGTGTGGTGCATATCGTATAATCATGCCCACGGATACTTGAGGTGACAATGGAGTATCTAGGTGACATTAGGGTTTTGGTTGATTTGTATCTTAAGGTGTTATTCTAGTACGAACTCTAGGGCTGTTTGTGACACTTATAGGAATAGCCCAACGGATTGATTGGAAAGAATAACTTTGAGGTGGTTTCATACCCTACCATAATCTCTACGCTTGTTCTCCGCTATTAGTGACTTTGGAGTGACTCTTTGTTGCATGTTGAGGGATAGTTATATGATCTATCTATGTTATTATTGTTGAGAGAACTTGCACTAGTGAAAGTATGAACCCTAGGCCTTGTTTCCTAGCATTGCAATACCGTTTACGCTCACTTTCACCACTTGTTACCTTGCTGTTTTTATATTTTCAGTTTACAAAAACCTATATCGACTATCCATATTGCACTTGTATCACCATCTCTTCTCCGAACTAGTGCACCTATACAATTTACCATTGTATTGGGTGTGTTGGGGACACAAGAGACGCTGTGTTATTTGGTTGTCGGGTGGCTTGAGAGAGACCATCTTCATCCCACGCCTCCCACGGATTGATAAACCTTAGGTCATCCACTTGAGGGAAATTTGCTACTGTCCTACAAACCTCTGCACTTGGAGGCCCAACAATGTCTACAAGAAGAAGGTTGTGTAGTAGACATCAGTGGGGCGCCCACTGCCGCACGCTCCACGAGGTACTCCAGTACCTCGAGGGCGGCAATGACCCGCCGCTGGCATACCCTGCCCCGGTCCACCGCCGGAGCGCCGGGCAATGGATGCCCAGGAGGTTCGGCTCCTCCTCATCTTCCTCCTGTCACTCCTCCTGCTCCTCTTCCCATTCCACTAGCACGCCGGCGGTGTTCGGCGTCAAGGCCGAGCCCGCAGCGGAGACGCCGCTCGGCAGGCGCACCCGCAGCGCCGGCATCGTCATCAACGAGGGCGGCGGGCGCGCCTCCTCCTCGGCTCCTCCCCGCTACGTCAAACCGAAGACGGAGCCGGGGCTCGCCGCGGTGAAGACGGAGCCGGGGCTCGCCGTCGTGAAGACGGAGCCCGGGCTCGCCGGCGGCGTCAAGGAGGAGGAGCTCGACGACACGTCGGCCTTGAAGTGGGCACGTGACGACTGGGCGCGAACGGAGCTGGAGAGCCAGCGCCTCGCGTACGAGCGGTTCGCCACTCGGCGTCGTGGCCGCGACGAGGGAGGCGTCGTCGTCCTCGAGGACAGCAACGACGACACACCGTCGTCGCCGGTCTGCCAGGGTGACACTGGGCAGGGGTCCAGCACGGGCGACCGCGCCAAGGAGGAGAAAGCCGACGAGGACGACAGCGAGGATGGCGATGACGTCGGCGACTTCGCCGCGCTCAGCGACTTCTTCGCCCCGAAGTTGTAGTTGCGGCCTTTTTTAAAAAACTTTGTTATGTAATGTTGAATATTTGTCCAGTTTGCCGAACTTTAGCCGAATATTTGTTTAGTTTGCCAAACTTTGTCGAATTCCTTTTTGAAAAAAACGGCTTCTGGGGGCGACCCTTGGGCCGGCGGCTGATAACCCACAAGTGTAGGGGATCGCAACAGCTTTCGAGGGTAAAGTATTCAACCCAAATTTATTGATCCGACACAAGGGGAGCCAAAGAATATTCTCAAGTATTAGCAACTGAGTTGTCAATTCAGCCACACCTGGATAACTTAATATCTGCAGCAAAGTATTTAGTAGCAAAGTAGTATGATAGTAGTGGTAACGGTAACAAAAGTAACAGAAGCAAAAGTAATATTTTTGGTGTTTTCCAGTGATTGTAACAGTAGCAATGGGAAAGTAAATAAGCGTAAACCAGTATATGGAAAGCTTGGATAATTATGTCCGATGCGGTTCATCATGTAACAGTCATAACATAGGGTGACACAGAACTAGCTCCAATTCCTCAATGTAATGTAGGCATGTATTCCGAATATAGTCATACGTGCTTATGGAAAAGAACTTGCATGACATCTTTTGTCCTACCCTCCCGTGGCAGCGGGGTCCTAATGGAAACTAAGGGATATTAAGGCCTCCTTTCAATAGAGAACCGGAACAAAGCATTAGCACATAGTGAATACATGAACTCCTCAAACTATGGTCATCACCGAGATGTATCCCGATTATTGTCACTTCGGGGTTGGCGGATCATAACACATAATAGGTGACTATAGACTTGCAAGATAGGATCAAGAACACACATATATTCATGGAAACATAATAGGTTCAGATCTGAAATCATGGCACTCGGGCCCTAGTGACAAGCATTAAGCATAGCAAAGTCATAGCAACATCAATCGCAGAAAATAGTGGATACTAGGGATCAAACCCTAACAAAACTAACTCGATTACATGATAAATCTCATCCAACCCATCACCGTCCAGCAAGCCTACAATGGAATTACTCACGCACGGTGGTGAGCATCATGAAATTGGTGATGGAGGATGGTTGATGATGACTACGACGACGAATCCCCCTCTCCGGAGCCCCGGACGGACTCCAGATCAGCCCTCACGAGAGGTTTTAGGGCTTGGCGGCAGCTCCGTATTGTAAAACGCGATGATTTCTTCTCTCTGATTTATTTCTCTCCGAAAGCAAATATATAGAGTTGGAGTTGGGGGGTCTCCAAGGGGCCCACGAGGTAGGTGGCGCGCCCTAGAGGGGGGGAGGCGCCCCCCACCCTCGCGGACAGGGTGTGGGCCCCCTGGTCTTCATAATTGGCGAGGATTTTTTATTATTTTTTCTAAGATGTTCCGTGGAGTTTCAGGTTATTCCGAGAACTTATGTTTTCTGCACATAAAACAACATCATGGCAATTCTGCTGAAAAACAGTCGATGCAGGTTAGTTTCATTCAAATCATACAAGTTAGAGTCCAAAACAAGGGCAAAAGTGTTTGGAAAAGTAGATACGATGGACACGTATCAACTCCCCCAAGCTTAAACCCTTGCTTGTCCTCAAGCAATTCAGTTGACAAACTGAAAGATAAAAGAAAAACTTTTACGAACTATGTTTTCTCTTGTTGTTGTAAATATGTAAAGCCAGCATTCAGGTTTTCAGCAAAGATTATAACTAACCACATTTGCAACAATTCTCAGGTCTCATGTTTACTCATATCAATGGCATAATCAACTAGCGAGTCATAATAATAAATCTCGGATGACAACACTTTCTCAAAACAATCATAATATGATATAACAAGTCGGTATCTCGCTAGCCCTTTCTGAGACCTCAAAACATAAATGCAGAGCACCTTTAAAGATCAAGGACTGACTGGACATTGTAATTCATGGTAAAAGAGATCCAATCATAGCCATACCCAATATAAATTAATAGTAATGGATGCAAATGAAAGATGCGCTCTCCAGCTAGTGCTTTTAATAAGAGGGTGACGACTCAACATGAAAGTAAATAGATAGGCCCTTCGCAGAGGGAAGCAGGGATTTGTAGAGGTGCCAGAGCTCGGTTTAGAAATAGAGATAAATAATATTTTGAGCGGTATACTTTCATTGTCAACATAACAACTAAGAGATGGCGATATCTTCCATGCTACACACATTATAGGCGGTTCCCAAACAGAATGGTAAAGTTATACTCCCCCTCCACCAACAAGCATCAATCCACGGCTTGCTCGAAACAACGAGTGCCTCCAACATACATCAGGTCCCAGGGGGATTTTTGTTTGCAATTAATTTTTATTTAGTTTGCATAAAGCATGGGACTGGGCATCCCGGTGACCAGCCATGTTCTCGTGAGTGAGGAGCGGAGTTCACTCCTCTTGAGAATAACCCGCCTAACATGGAAGATAAGGACAGCCATAGTTGATACATGAGCTATTCGAGCATACAAAATAGAATGTTTATTTGAAGGTTTAGAGTTTGGCACATATAAATTTACTTGGAACGGCAGGTAGATACCGCATATAGGAAGGTATAGTGGACTCATATGGAATAACTTTGGGGTTTAAGGGATTGGATGCACAAGCAGTATTCCCTCTTAGTACAAGTGAAGGCTAGCAAAAGACTGGGAAGCGACCAACTAGAGAGCGACAACAGTCATGAACATGCATTAAAATTAATAAACATTGGATGCAAGCATGAGTAGGATATAATACACCATGAACATAAATATCATGAAGGCTATGTTGATTTGTTTCAACTACATGTGTGAACATGTGCCAAGTCAAGTCACTCAAATCATTCAAAGGAGGATACCACCTCATCATACCACATCACAACCATTTTAATAGCATGTTGGCACGCAAGGTAAACCATTATAACTCATATCTAATCAAGCATGGCATAAGGAACTATGATCTCTAATTGTCATTGCAAACATGTTTATTCATAATAAACTGAATCAAGAACGATGAACTCATCATATTTACAAAAACAAGAGAGGTCGACTTCATACCAGCTTTTCCCATCTCAGTCAGTCCATCATATATCATCATAATTTCCTTTCACTTGCACGACCGAACGATGTGAATAATAATAAGAGTGCACGTGCATCGGACTAAGTTGGAATATGTGAGCATTCAATAAGCAGGAGAAGACAAGGCAATATGGGCTCTTGGTTAAATCAATAATAATGCATATAAGAGCTGCTTCAACAATTTAATCATAGTCTTCTCCTCTCGACCCCCAAAGAAAAGAAAAGAAATAAAACTATTTACACGGGAAATCTCCCAACAAGCAAAAGAAGAACATGAAATATTTTTGGATTTTCTTTTTAATTATTACTACTACAGCAGGAAAAGCAAACTAACTAGAAGTTACTACTAATTTTTTATGTTTTTCTTAAGGTTTAATCATACGTCTCCGTCGTATCTACTTTTCCAAACACTTTTGCCCTTGTTTTGGACTCTAACTTGTATGATTTGAATGGAACTAACCCTTACTGACGCTGTTTTCAGCAGAATTGTCATGATGTTGTTTTTTTGTGCAGAAAACAAAAGTTCTCGGAATGACCTGAAACTCCACGGGATGTCTTATAAAAAATAATAAAAAATCCTTGCCAAAGATGAAGACCAGGGGGCCCACATCCTGTCCACGAGGGTGGGGGGCGCGCCCCCCTACCTCATGGGCCCCCTGGAGACCCTCCGACGCCAACACCAACTCCATATATTGGCTTTCGGGGAGAAAAAACCAGAGAGAAGAAATCATCGCGTTTTACAATACGGAGCCGCCGCCAAGCCCTAATCTCTCTCGTGAGGGCTGATCTGAGTCCGCTCGGGCTCGGAGAGGGAATTCGTCGCCTCGTCATCATCAACCATCCTCCATCACCAATTTCATGATGCTCACCGCCATGCGTGAGTAATTCCATCGTAGGCTTGCTGGACGGTGATGGGTTGGATGAGATTTATCATGTAATCGAGTTAGTTTTGTTAGGGTTTGATCTCTAGTATCCACTATGTTCTGAGATTGATGTTGCTATGACTTTGCTATGCTTAATGCTTGTCACTAGGGCCCGAGTGCCATGATTTCAGATCTGAACCTATTATATTTTCATGAATATATGTGTGTTCTTGATCCTATCTTGCAAGTCTATAGACACCTACTATGTGTTATGATCCGCAACCTCAAGTGACAATAATCGGGACCACTCCGGTGATGACCATAGTTTGAGGAGTTCATGTATTCACTATGTGCTAATGCTTTGTTCCGGTTCTCTATTAAAAGGAGGCCTTAATATCCCTTAGTTTCCAATAGGACCCGCTGCCACGGGAGGGTAGGACAAAAGATGTCATGCAAGTTCTTTTCCATAAGCACGTATGACTATATTCGAATACATGCCTACATTACATTGATGAACTGGAGCTAATTCATGTCACCTCGTGTTATGACTGTTACATGATGAACCACATCCGGCATAATTATCCATCACTGATCCGGTGCCTACGAGCTTTCCATATACTGATTTACGCTTATTTACTTTTCTGTTGCTACTTTTATCATCACTACAAAAATACCAAAAACATTACTTTTGCTGTCTTTACTTTTGTTACCGTTACCACCACTATCATTCTACTTTGCTACTAAACACTTTGCTGCAGATACTAAGTTTCCGTGTGTGGTTGAATTGACAACTCTACTGATAATACTCAAGAATATTCTTTGGCTCCCGTTGTTTCGAATCAATAAATTTGTGTTGTATACTCTACCCTCGAAAACTGTTGCGATCCCCTATACTTGTGGGTTATCAAGACCTTTTTATGGCGCCGTTGCCGGGGAGCATAGCTCTATTCTTTGAGTCACTTGGAATTTATATCTGCTGGACACTATGAACAACTTGAAAGACGCTAAGACAACAATTTATCCCTCAACTACGAGGGGAGGTAAGGAACTGCCATCTAGCTCGCGCACTTGATTCACCTTCTGTTATGAGTAAGCTAGCGACACCTAAACCTGCTTACGCTATTCGCTTACGATATGTCACATGTTATTGATGATGCCACTTCTGCTATGCATGATACTTATTATGGAACTGCTTCTATGCTTGATACTACTGTGCCCCTTGGTGAATTTCTAGATGAACAAATTTCTAGGTCTAGAGAAAGAGAAACTATTGAAAATGAATACAATGATGAAAGTGATGATGAAAATATGCCTGCTATTCCTGAGGGTTATCTTTTTGATGCGGAATCTTCTGCAGCTATTTTTGCCTGCCAGGATAGATATGAACTTAAGAGGCTGCTAGTTAAATGGAGTAAAGAATCTCTTAGAGATAGAATGAGACCTGACCCTGGTTTTGCTACTTCACCTATCTGTGTTCCTGATAAGGATTATTATGAGTTCTTTGTTGATCCTGATATAATTACTCTGGTTGAATCTGATCCTTTTTATGGCTATAATCTGAAACTGTTGTGGCACATCTTACTAAGTTAAATGATATAGCTGCCCTGTTTACAAATGATGAGAGATCGCGCTACTTTTAGATACTCAAAATATTTCCATTCTCATTAAAGAGTGATGCTAAGATATGGTTTAATTCTCTTGATCCTGGTTGTGTGCGTAGTCCCCAGGATATGATTTATTACTTCTCTGCTAAATATTTCCCTGCTCATAAGAAGAGAGTCTCCCACAAGCTTGGGGGAGGCTTCTCAAGTTACTTAATGCTTTGCCTGATCATCCTCTTAAGAAACCTGAAATACTTGATATCTTTTATAATGGACTAACCGATGCTTCTAGAGATTTAGTTGTGCTGGTTCTCTTTTCAGGAAAGAGCACGGATGAAGCTAAAATTCTATTGAATAATATGTTGACAAATGAAAATAATTGGGCACCTGAGCCAATTCATCGAGCCTATTCCTAAACCAACTCAAGAAGAGAGGTGTTCTATTTCTCAGTCCTAAAGATATTCAAGAGGCAAAGAAATCTATGAAAGAAAAAGGTATTAAAGCTGAAGATGTTAAGAATTTGCCTCGTATTGAAGAAATACATTGTCTTAATTTACCGCCTGTTGAAGAAGTGTATGATCTCAATTCTTTATTCACTGAAGAACCTCCTGATCCCGATATCCTAACACAGGTAGTAAAGGTAAATTCTCTCTATAGATATGATAAAGCTGAAGTCCCTCCTACTAAAATTGCTAGTCAGTGCTTAGATGAGTTTGATAACTTTATGTTTAAGCAAGATGACTTTAATGCTTATTTTGATAGACAATTAAAACAGAATACCTTTATGATTAAACGCTTGAGTGATTATATGGCTAATATTAGAGGTGAACTTAAACTTGTCAGCAAACATGCTTCTATGGTTACCGCTCAAGTAGAATAAGTACTTAAAGCTCAGAAAGAAGTGCTTGATGAAATGAATAGTAAGAAAAATGATTATGTTGTTAGAGTGGCTACTAGAACTGGTAGAATGACTCAGGAACCTTTGTATCCTGAAGGCCACCCTAAGAGAATCGAGCAAGATTCTCAGAGAAATAATATTGATATGCCTAGTCCTTCTAAAAGGAAGAAACAGAAAAATGATAGAACTGTGCAAACTTCTAGTGAACCTATTGCTGAAACACCTGATAATCCAAATGATATCTCTATGTCTGATGCTGAAACACAATCTGGTAATGAACATGAACCTAGTGGAAATGTTAATGATAATGTTGTAGAAGTTGAACCTGCTGTTGATCTTGATAACCCACAATCAAAGAATCAATGTTATGATAAAAGAGACTTCGTCGCTAGGAAACATGGTAAAGGAAGAGAACCATGGGTTCAGAAACCCATGCCTTTTCCTCCGAAACCATCCAAGAAAAAGGATGATGAGGATTTTGAGCGCTTTGATGAAATGATTAGACCCATATTTTTGCGTATGCGATTGACTGATATGCTCAAAATGAATCCTTATGCTAAATATACGAAAGATATTGTTACAAATAAAAGAAAGATACCGGAAGCTGAAATTTCCACCATGCTTGCTAATTATACTTGTAAGAGTGGAATACCAAAGAAACTTGGAGATCCAGGAGTACCTACTATACCATGCTCCATTTAGAGAAATTATGTTAAAACTGCTTTATGTGATCTTGGAGTCGGTGTTAGTGTTATGCCTCTCTCTTTATACTGTAGACTTGACTTGAATAAGTTGACACCTACTGAAATATCTTTGCAAATGGCTGATAAATAAACTGCTATACCTATCGGTATTTGTGAGGATGTGCCTGTTGTGGTTGCAAACATTAGCATTTTAACGGACTTTGTTATTCTTGATATTCCCGAGGACGACAGTATGTCTATTATTCTTGGAAGACCTTTCCTTAATACTGCAGGGGCTGTTATTGATTGCAACAAAGGCAATATCACCTTTCATGTTAATGGTAATGAGCATACGGTACACTTTGCGAGGAAACAACCTCAAGTTCATAGTATCAACTCTATTGGAAAAACTCCATCGATTATATTTGGAGGTTTTGAATTTCCTCTCCCTACTGTCAAGAAGAAATATGATATACTTATTATTGGGGATGTCCATATCCCCGTTGAGGTAACATAGTGTGATTCAAAATTTCTCCGGTTCCATGACTATCGGAATGAGTTTGTTAACAAGACTTGATCAACCTTTTTAGTGTATTCTTTTTGATGAGCATGAGACGGATGAAACTAGAAGCACAACCTTCTGTACCCTCTTTATATTTTCTGTTACTTAGTAGAAATAAAGTAAAATAGTATTTTTCTGTCTGTTTCCTGATTTATCCGTGCAATATAAAAATATCCCGAAAATAAAAGTCCTTGGAAGGCCATTGTCGGTGTCAAAACCGGCGGATCTCGGGTAGCGGGTCCCGAACTGTGCGTCTAGGAGGGTGGTAACAGGAGACAAGGGACACAATGTTTTTACCCAGGTTCGGGCCCTCTCGATGGAGGTAAAACCCTACTCCTGCTTGATTAATATTGATGATATGGGTAGTACAAGAGTAGATCTACCACGAGATCGAGAGGCTAAACCCTAGAAGCTAGCCTATGGTATGATTGTTGTTTTGTAAATGCGGACTAAAACCCTCCGGTTTATATAGACATCGAATAGGGTTAGGGTTACACAGAGTCGGTTACAATGGTAGGAGATCTACATATCCGTATCGCCAAGCTTGCCTTCCACGCCAAGGAAAGTCCCATTCGGACACAGGACGAAGTCTTCAATCTTGTATCTTCAAAGTCCAGGAGTCCGGCTGAGGGAGTCCTGGATTAGGGGGTGTCCGGATAGCCGAATTATCACCGTTGGCCGGACTCCTGGACTATGAAGATACAAGATTGAAGACTTCGTCCCGTGTCCGGATGGGACTTTCCTTGGCCTGGAAGGCAAGCTTGGCGATACGGATATGTAGATCTCCTACCATTGTAACCGGCTGTAACCCTAACCCTATCTCGGTGTCTATATAAGCCGGAGGGTTTTAGTCCAGAGGACTTAACAACAATCATACCATAGGCTAGCTTCTAGGGTTTAGCCTCTCTGATCTCGTGGTAGATCCAATATTGTACTACCCATATCATCAATATTAATCAAGCAGGAGTAGGGTTTTACCTCCATCGAGAGGGCCCGAACCTGGGTAAAAACATCGTGTCCCTTGTCTCCTGTTACCATCTGCCTATACGCACAGTTCGGGACCCCCTACCCGAGATCCGCCGGTTTTGACACCGACATTGGCGCTTTCATTGAGAGTTCCTTTGAGTCGTCATCTCTAGGCCTGATGGCTCCTTCGATCATCAACAACGACGTGGTCCAGGGTGAGACTTTTCTCCCCGGACAGATCTTCGTATCCGGTGGCTTTGCACTACGGGCCAATTCACTTGGCCATCTGGAGCAGATGGAAAGCTACACCCCTGGCCATCAGGTCAGGTTTGGGAGTTTGAACTACACGGCCGACATCCGCGGAGACTTGATCTTCGACGGATTCGAGCCACAGCCAAGCGCGCCGCACTGTCTCGATGGGCACGATCTAGCTCTGCCGCCGAACAGTGCCCTGGAGGGCGCACCAGCGTCCGCTCCGACCCTTAGCTCGGAGCCGACTCCGCCGATCGAGGACGAGTGGCTGGACACCGCCTCGGGGGCTACGATCTCTACGGCGGTTGAGCCGAACTCCATCCCTGTCCTTTGCGAAGACCATGATTCCAAGGTGCCGGACTCCTCTCCGGACTCCGAACCCTCCGCGCCCTTGCCAATCGAATCCAATTGGGCGCCGGTTATGGAGTTCACTGCCGCGGACATCTTTCAGCACTCGCCCTTTGGCGACATCCTGAATTCACTAAAGTCTCTCTCTTTATCAGGAAAGCCCTGGCCGGACTACGGTCAGGAAGGTTGGGATGCGGACGACGAAGAAATTCAAAGCCCACTCACCACCCACTTTGTAGCCACTGTCGAAAGCTTAAACGACGTGCTCTATTTCGACTCCGAAGACATCGACGGTATGGACGACGATGTAGGAGACAACCATGAACCAGCACCTATAGGATACTGGACAGACACCTCATCCCACGATATATACATGGTGGATACACCTAAAGGAAGTGACGACGAGGAACAACGGGACACTACGAAGGATAAATCCCTCGAAAAGCAGTCAAAACGGCAACGTAAACGCCGCACCAAGTCCCGCCTCGACAAAGACGGCAGCCACACAGACCCAGCCATAGAGCAGGGCGAACCGGTGGACGACGAACATGCTATCGAGCAACCATCCGAACAGGACAACTTGGATAAACAACCCGTCCCCGGTGAAGATAACAGTCCGGAAAATCTCACGCCGGACAAATTGTTGGAGCAGAACCTCCACAAAAGGCTCGTTGCCACTGCGCGTAGCCTGCAAAAGCAGAAGCGGAAGCTCAAAACAGCGAAAGATGCACTCAGAATCAGATGGAGCAAAGTACTCAACACCGCAGAGAAATACACGACAGTCGCCAAACAAAGAGCTACCCGAAGCGCAAATTACTTCCCGAATTCGATGAGGAGGCCGTAGAGCCCCCGCAATCAAAGAACAAAGAGGCCGCCCGGTCGGATAGACGACCACATGGAAAATATGGAGCGGCAAGCGGCACCGCACACAAGCCGGCACGCGATCCGCATAAGGATTCACATCAAAAGGATGGCCCAGTTAGGTCCATCTACGTGCCGAGAAAGCAAGCTCTTCCAAGCAATGCAACACGCCAAATATCCGAACATCACGGCACACCCAAATATAGGGGTGCCGCACACCCCCTGTGTTTCACCGATGAGGTGCTGGATCACGAATTCCCAGCGGGATTCAAACCCGTAAACATATAGGCATACGAGGAACAACAGACCCTGGAGTCTGGATTGAGGATTACATCCTCCACATACACATGGCTAGAGGAGATGATCTCCACGCCATAAAATACTTACCCCTCGAGCTCAAAGGGCCAGCCCTCAAAAGCCTCCCTGAAAATACCATTGGAAGTTGGGAAGAGCTCGAGGATGCCTTTCGGGCAAATTTTCAAGGGACTTATGTCCGTCCTCCGGATGCAGACGATTTAAGTCACATAACTCAACAACCCGGAGAGTCAGCCCGCAAATTCTGGAACAGGTTCCTCATCAAAAAGAACCAAATAGTCGACTGTTCGGATGCCGAAGCCTTAGCAGCTCTCACACACAACATCCGAGACGAATGGCTCGCCAGACACCTCGGCCAGAAGAAACCGAGAACAATGGCTGCATTAATAAGCCTCATGACCCGCTTTTGTGCAGGAGAGGATAGTTGGCTGGCAAGATGCAGTACCAGCGACCCAAGTACATCCGAAGTCAGGGATGGAAATGGAAAACCACGACGCAGCAAGGACCAGCGCCGGACAAAGGGAAACAGCCCGAAGAGCACGGCAGTCAACGCCGGATTCAGAAGCTCCCGGTAGAATCATAAAAAACTGCCTCTCAAGGACAACATCGACGAGCTATCCAACCTAAACAAAATCTTGGACAAAATATGCCAAATCCACAATACTCCCGGGAAGCCTGCAAACCATACCCACAGAGATTGTTGGGTCTTCAAGCGATCCGCAAACTCAATGTTGAACACAAGGGCTCGACACACCAAGCGAGGACGATGACGAACCCCACAAGCAGAGCACCGGAAAACAAAAGAATTTCCCACAAAAAGTCAAAACAGTGAACTCACTTCAAGTGACAAAGGGGAAAAACAAAATGGCGCCCATAGAAACACGCGCCGCACGGTCTATCCCAGCAGAGTCCCTACGATGGTTGTCAAAACCAATCACCTTCGATCATCAGGACTATTCTGGAAGTATCCGGAACGCAGGATGGACTACCTTGATATTAGATCCTATAATCGACGGACTCCAATTTACCCAAGTCCTAATGGACGGAGGTAGCGATCTAAACCTGCTATATCAGGACACAATCCGCAAAATGTGTTGGAAATATGCCCTACAGGCAATAATAAAATGGTTATTATTATATTTCTTTGGTCATGATAATTGTCTGTTATTCATGCTATAACTGTGTTATCCGGAAATCGTAATACACGTGTGAATACATAGACCACAACATGTCCCTAGTATGCCTCTAGTTGACTAGCTCGTTGATCAACAGATAGTCATGGTTTCCTGACTATGGGCATTGGATGTCATTGATAATGGGATCACATCATTAGGAGAATGATGTGATGGACAAGACCCAATCCTAAGCATAGCTCAAAGATCATGTAGTTCGTTTAGCTAGAGCTTTTCCAAATGTCAAGTATCATTTCCTTAGACCATGAGATTGTGCAACTCCCGGATACAGTAGGAGTGCTTTGGGTGTGCCAAACGTCACAACGAAACTGGGTGACTATAAAGGTACACTACGGGTATCTCCGAAAGTGTCTGTTGGGTTGGCACGAATCGAGACTGGGATTTGTCACTCCGTATGACGGAGAGGTATCTCTAGGCCCACCCGGTAATGCATCATCATAGTGAGCTCAATGTGACCAAGTGTCTGGTCACGGGATCATGCATTACGGTACGAATAAAGTGACTTGCCGGTAACGAGATTAAACGAGGTATTGGGATACCGACGATCGAGTCTCGGGCAAGTAACGTACCGATTGACAAAGGGAATTGTATACGGGATTGATTGAATCCTTGACATCGTGGTTCATCCGATGAGATCATCGAGGAGCATGTGGGAGCCAACATGGGTATCTAGATCCCGCTATTGGTTATTGACCAGAGAGGCGTCTCGGTCATGTCTGCATGTCTCCCGAACCCGTAGGGTCTACACACTTAAGGTTCGATGACCCTAGGGTTGTAGAGATATGAGTATGCTATAACCCTAAAGTTGTTCGGAGTTCCAGATGAGATCCCGGACGTCACGAGGAGTTCCGGAATGGTCCGGAGGTGAAGAATTATATATAGTTAGTGCAGTTTCGGCCATCGGAAAAGTTTCGGGGCACCGGTATTGTACCGGGACCACCGGAAGGGTCCCGGGGGTCCACCGGGTGGGGCCACCTATCGCGGAGGGCCCCGTGGGCTGAAGTGGGGAGGGGAACCAGCCCCTGGTGGGCTGGTGCGCCCCCCCTGGGCCCCCCTGCGCCTAGGGTTGGAAACACTAGGGTGGGGGGGCGCCTCCACTTGCCTTGGGGGGCAAGCCTCCCCCTTGGCCGCCGCCCCCTGGAGATCTCATCTCCTAGAGCCGGCGCCCCCCTAGGGGGCCTATATAAAGGGGAGGGTAGGGAGGGCAGCCGGACCCATGCCATAGGCGCCTCCCTTCCCCCTTGCTACACCTCTCCCTCTCGTAGAAGCTCGGTGAAGCTCTGCCGAGATCACTACTCCATCCACCACCACGCCGTCGTGCTGCTGGATCTCCGTCAACCTCTCCTCCCCCCTTGCTGGATCAAGAAGGAGGAGACGTCTTCCTCAACCGTACGTGTGTTGAACGCGGAGGTGCTGTCCGTTCAGCACTAGGACCATCGGTGATTTGGATCACGATGAGTACGACTCCCTCAACCCCGTTCTCTTGAACGCTTCCGCTCGCGATCTACAAGGGTATGTAGATGCACTCCTTTCTCTTGTTGCTAGATGAACTCATAAATTGATCTTGGTGAAAGCGTAGAAATTTTTTATTTTCTGCAACGTTCCCAAACAAAATGGGGATAGACCCAACCAAAATTCGCCATAACAACACCTCCTTCAAAGGGGTAATGCCAGGCCTATATGCCCATTGTACGGGCTCCCTATTGCTAGAAGTCGTGTTCGGCTCATCCGACAACTTCCGCCGCGAAAAGTTAACCTTCCACATCGCCCCATTCGAAAGTAGCTATCAAGCACTACTGGGACGTGAAGCTTTCGCCCGCTTTAACGCAATACCGCATTATGCATCTCTTACACTTAAAATGCCCGGTCCACGCGGCATCATCTCATTAAAAGGGAGTATCAAGTGTTACTCGAGCACGGAAGAACGTGAGACTGCCTTGACAGCCCCACACTAATCCGGCTCCGCTAATCAAAGCACCTGAATAGGTCATTCGAGCCCCGGACATGGCTAGACGAGGGGCTGCACGCATGTACAACAAGAGTCAATAAAGCTCAATTTTATTCACTTTTCGAACCGTACTCTGTTTAATTAATATGAAGTACATTTTTCGCACGATCTTTTTTTCTTTTCAACTAAGTTCTTCTCTTTTACAGATGAACACCGTGCTACACCCGTACAGGATACGGCACAACGGAGACACATGCACAGACGTGCAGTAGGGACCCGTTGCAAGGATTCTTTTCAGATTAAGACCCTGCGTAAACCATTTTTACTGTCTCTTGTTGATACACATCCCCCGATTTTTTGCTATAACCAAGGAGGAGGCTGGTGTTTTGGCATCGGCCGCACCAGAGTTTTTGCGTGTACCTGGACACCAGGGGCTTAGGGCATTATTCTGCCCGTTTTCATAAAGACCGAATACCTTAGGGAGTGTTCGGCATCTCGAGTTAGGCCTTATATGCATCAGCTCCGAATCATGTCTTTGGTCAAATGTTGGGTTTGCCCGGCTCCTGTGTTTTGCTGCCTTACGTTCCGTTCTATCGGCTAACGCGGCACCAGGAGAACTACTGCGATTGTGCCCGGTTCGCCGGTGAGCACCTCAAGAGAGAAAGCCGAAAACTGATCTGTCATGATATAGCATCGATCGGTCAACCACTCGATGACCCACCGGAATGTTTAGAATTCCCCCGCATTAACGAAGGACCGTTTCCCGGTCAGGCACATATGCGCCCCGAATTCGGGAGAGCGCGGTGCCCCTAGGGGCTATATAGTAGCCCCACCATCGAACTCCTATGGCTAAGTGAAAGTGATAAAGCATTATAGTCCGGTTGCCTAGTTTGCTATGCTATCACCTCCTTTACAGGACCAAGACGTTGGATTAAGTGTGAAAATGCGCCTTTTTGCAAACACCCCCGCACTATGTGCGTGGGGGCTGAAGCCGAAGACTGCCATCTTTCAGGTTATATACACATATACATCAACGGACGCACAGGAGGTGTGTTAATACTTGAACGCACAAGTATAAAAAGCTCTTATATTATATTGAAACATTGTTTTCACAAATCATACATGTCATTATAACATAATATCCTTCGAGCACTGCGTCTCTATTAAACGAGCGCCCTGCAGGACTTCCTCAATATAGTGCTCGGCAGGTACTCGGCTTCTGTCCAAATCTTGGGATGCAATGTCGGTGGCCTTCATCTCCGCCCAGTATGTCTTGACACGGGCAAGAGCCATCCCCGCACCCTCTATGCATGCTGACCGCTTCATTGCATCGATATGCGGCACCGCACCAAGGAACTGTTGCACCAAGCCAAAATAACTCTTCGGCTCGGGCATTTTCGGCCACAAATGAGTCATGACAGCCTTCATGGCAAGTCCGGACAACCTATTCAGCTCAGCCCATTCAGCCAAACGATCGGTTAATGAAAGTGGACGCTCCGGACTATGGAAGTGCGACCAAAAAAGCTCTTCCATTCCGTGATCCTTTTGACCTCGGAAGTGTTCGGCCGCGTCTGCGGCACTCGCCGCCAAGTCCAGATAAGCATCCTGCGCACCCCACAACCGGTCCAATTGGGCGTACTTAGGACCCGTGAATTTCCTCCGCATCAGAAAGGGCTTTCCAGCCGCAATATCTCCGGCCTGACGTAGCTCCTCCTTCATAGCTCTCATTGCAGAGCGAGTATCCTTGGCCTCGGTGGCGGACTTTTTCAGGTCCTCTTGTTTCGCTCGATCTTCTTTTTCCAGAAACTCGCAATGGTCAGTAGCATTCTTCAATTTTGCGGCCATCTCGGCCATTTATTTCTTGCTTCGGCAGTGAGCAGCCTGTTCGGCTTTTAGCTCTGCGGCCGCCTTTAAGGCAGCCGCATCACTTTTTCTGGCTTGCTCCTTGGCTGGGGCGAGCTCACCAAGGCTCTCCATAGCAGCGGCACCATCTGCATTAAGCATATATGTTGTAAGGCATGGGCGTCAAGCTCCCTTACCAGGTGTCCGCGGAGAAGTCGCATACCTTGTGACTCGTCAAGCCACTTATTAACAAGCGTGATGTCCGCATCCGCCACGTCAAGTTGCCGCTTCAGTTCGGCAAATTCATCAGCCCGGCTAGCCACCGGACGCTTCGCCACCTACATAGGAAGAGCACATATTATACCTGGGGTTATGATCCTCGGCGCGCCGTCATTTTTGACACCGCACCAAGTCTCAGGGGCTACTATCTATACAGGGCGCATTTTATATGCAAAACTGTCAGAAGGTACATCATTTTGCGTACCTCAAAACCCGTCAGTAAACTTCTGACGGCTTCATGCAATCCGCTCTCAGCGGATGAAATCCTTTCAATCACCGTACCCATTAACGCACGGTGATCTTCTGAGATAGACGCTCGCCCGAGCAGATCCTTCAGCTCCTCCGACCGTACACCAGTTGGTGCCGGACTCGTCCGGTGGCCTTTTTCGAAGGCCGGACACGGAGGGCTTTGAGGGGACATACGGCTGCCTTCTGGCCATGCCGGATTCGGAGAAGCCCTCCGCGATGACACCTCAGGGTCGTCCACCTCGCATAACGGTACGGCAGGCGGAGGCGTTTCGCTCTCCATCATCTCTGGACCAAGATCCCCTGAAGACGAGCTCTGCTGTGAAGGGCTGAGATCCGAACTACAAGGTAAACTTTCGGTTACCTTCAGAAATAAAACGGGGATGTCTCTCTTTTAAAATAAAACGCCCCCCTTTACTTACGGCTCGCTGGAGGGCTGATCTCCTTGGCCGAATAATGCGGCCGGGGCATCTCCCGCCGCAGGACCCTCTGGTGAAGATTTCTTCCCCCGATTCGAGGCTTTTGTCTCCGGATCTTCAGAAGCGGTCCTCCTCTCCCCTTGGAGGGAGGGATTATCGATCCCCCTTTTTTGAGAGCCTCCTTCACGGGGGTAGTAGTTCCCTTGTTCCCCGCTTCGCCTTCTTCAAAAGGCACATCCTCTAGCATCTTGGTTAATACAGGATCCGGCGTGGTCTCAGGGAGGGGGGCCGGACACCTGATCAGTTTTGCTTTTGCTGTCCACTCCTGTTTAAAGGATAGCTCTTTTAAGGGCAAGTGTATGATAAATATGCGGATAGCATGTCCGGGTACAGGACTACTTACTTGAGTATCTGGGCGATTGCAGCTCAGACCTGTGTCCTCGGTTAAGTCCGGACACATTGCTTGTGATCCGAAGAACAGTTGGTACATCTCCACGGGCGTTACGCCCATAAAATGTTGGAGAGCTCGTGGTCCCTCCGGATTAAACTCCCACAGGCGGAGGGGGCGACGTTTGCAGGGCAAGGTGCGATGAATCAACATGACCTGCGCTACTACGACCAGATTGATCTCTCTCTCTCGGAGGTCTCGAATACGGCCCTGCAATAGAGGTACGTCCTTGGACGGTCCCCAGTCGAGCCCTTTATTGACCCATGACGCCCGCCGCAGTGGAGGACCCGAGCGGAAGGCAGGTGGTGCCGCCCATTTGGTGCCCCTGGGAGCGGTGATATAAAACCACTCATGTTGCCATAAATTGAGCTCCTCTTGAAAAGAGCCCTCGGGCCAGGGAGCGTCTGCATTCTTGCTTATAACAGCCCCTCCGCACTCTGCCTGATGCCCCTTGATCATCTTCGGCTCCAATTTTAAGGTCTTGAGCCACAATCCGAAGTGAGGGGTAATGCGGAGGAAGGCTTCACATACGACAATGAACGACGAGATGAGGAGGATGGACTCCGGATCCAAGTCATGGAATTCCAGCCCATAATAAAACATGAGCCCCCTCACAAAGGGATCCGTTGGGAAGCCTAAACCCCGAAGGAAGTGAGACACGAATACCACGCGCTCACCAGGCTCGGGAGTGGGAATAACCTGCCCTTGGGCAGGCAGCCTATGCGAAATTTCGCCGGTTAGATACCTGGCGTCTCTCAGCTTTAGCACATATTCTTCCGTGATGGAGGAAGACATCCACCGGCCGTGCAGGTCAGAGCCGGACATCGTTGAAGGTCCGAAGCGCCTAAATCTGGAGCTTTGGGTGTTGGAACTCAAGGAGAGGGGCAGATTCGATTGAGATTGAAAGAAAGGAGCGGGCCTTGGTCTCGTTATAAATAGGTTGAATACCAAGAGCCCTCCCCATGACCGTTCAGGACTCGCCTTCGATGGAGGAGGCGTGCCAACGGGCACGACTGGGTTACCCACGCCCGTATTGATGAGGATCCCAGAATAAGGGGGGCACGATCTCTGCTCTGATAAGACGTGCCGAAGAAACCGCCTCGCTAAACGCGCCGAGGTGGGACAGTAAAAAAGATTCGTATAAAGGCCTGGCCGTGGTGTGATGTCACACCGCGGAATACGTCAGCAATTCCGTGCAAAGGTTATTGTCTCTACGGTGGTATGTGGAACTTGTTTTGCAGAGCCGGACACTATCCTTGTGTTCAAAATCTTCTATGAAGTATTCGGAGGAGGAACCCGCCTTGCAATGCCGAAGACAATATGCGCGCGGAGTCGTCGTCATTGAAGCCTGGTGCAGGGGCTACTGAGGGAGTCCTGGATTAGGGGGTGTCCGGATAGCCGAACTATCATCGTTGGCCGGACTCCTGGACTATGAAGATACAAGATTGAAGACTTCGTCTCGTGTCTGGATGGGACTTTCCTTGGTGTGGAAGGCAAGCTTGGCGATACAGATATGTAGATCTCCTACCATTGTAACCGACTCTGTGCAACCCTAACCCTATCTGGTGTCTATATAAACCGGAGGGTTTTAGGGCTGGTTTGGATCGCTTCCTCGCTGTGGATGGCCTGGCCTGGAGGCTGCCTGAGATCTGCCTGGTGTTTGTTTGGATGGAGTCCTGAAAAATCAAGAGCTAGCCTGGCCTGAAATACCCAGGCAGATGGATTAGCCTCCCAGGCGTCCCATTCTAGTAGCCTGGATGGTGGACTGCAGCTGCCTGGCATTAAACAAATTATTTCCTAGATGGTTGTGGATCGGGTTAGAGGCTGATGCTTCAGTTATATATATTTTTAAAGCCTTTGAGAATCTTCCAGGCGAGGCCACCATCCAAACAGCCACCAACCCAGGCTGCCTGACCAGGCTAGTAAATTTGGAATCTCAGGCACAAGTCAGGCATGACATTTTCTCAGGCACGGAGCCCAGGGTGGCAACCAAACTAGCCCTTAGTCTGTAGGACGAACAACAATCATACCATAGGCTAGCTTCTAGGGTTTAGCCTCTCTGATCTCGTGGTAGATCCACTCTTGTACTACCCATATCATCAATATTAATCAAGTAGGAGTAGGGTTTTACCTCCATCGAGAGGGCCCGAACCTGGGTAAAAACATCGCGTCCCTTGTCTCCTGTTACCATCCGCCTAGACGCACAGTTCGGGACCCCCTACCCGAGATCCGCCGGTTTTGACACCGACACTGGCCAAAGGCTATAGTCCGGCTATTCGGACACCCCCTAATCCAGGACTCCCTCAGTAGCCCCTGAACCAGGCTTCAATGACGACGAGTCCGACGCACATATTGTCTTCGACATTGCAAGGCGGGTTCCTCCTCCGAATACTTCATAGAAGATTTTGAACACAAGGATAGTGTCCCGCTCTGCAAAATAAGTTCCACATACCACCGTAGAGAGAATAATATTTACACAAGTTCAATCTGCTGACGTATTCCGCAGCGTGACATCACACCACAACCAAGCCTTTATTTGAATCGTTTTTACTGTCCCACCTCAACGCGTTTAGCGAGGCGGTTTCCTTGGCACGTCTTGTCAAAGCAGAGATCGTGTCCCCTTATTCCGGGATTCTCATCAATACGGGCGTGGGTAACCCAACCGCGCCATTGATTATGGTGCTTGGGAGATAAGCGAGTTTTATCAGGCCGGTGGGGACGCATAGCTTTGTTCGTCCATATAAGGGGATAAGGATCCACCTTTTCACACACGCCTTCTTCCTCCTTTGCTTATCCATTTCACAAGACTCGAGCTCCAGCGCCCAAGTCCGCACATCCCACCTCAACCTTCTCCAACTATGTCCGGAGTGGGAGGCAAGTGGATGGCCTCCTCCGTCACGGAGGGGCACATCAAAAAGCTGCGGAAGGCCGGATACTTGTCCGACGACATCGCGCATCGGCTCCCCAACAAGGGGCAGCTCGTCCCCACCCCCAGGCCCCATGAGAGGGTGGTGTTCCTCCCCCACTTCCTCCGCGGACTAGGGTTTCCACTACACCCATTTGTCCGGGGGCTCATGTTCTACTACGGCCTAGATTTCCACGATCTGGCCCCGAATTTCATCCTCAACATCTCGGCGTTTATCGTCGTGTGCGAGGCCTTCCTTCGCATCCAGCCCCACTTCGGCTTATGGCTGAAGACCTTCAATGTCAAGCCGATGGTAGTGGGCGGCCGCCAAGCGGAGTGCGGAGGTGCCATGGTGGGCAAGATGGCCAACGTCCTATGGCTCGAGGGCTCCTTCATGGAGACCATAAAGGGGTGGCAATCGGGGTGGTTATACATCACCGAGTCGCGCGACTCTCAATGGGCGGCGGCCCCCGAATTCCGATCTGGCTTCCCTATACGGCTCACCTCATGGAAAGAGACGGGCCTGACGTGGGGTAATTCGGAAGAGCTGACCGGACTCCAAACCTGCGTCCGAACACGGTGGACAAGAAGCTCAAGCTTGTCAACGTAGTCCGTGTTATGCTCATCCGCCGGATCCTCCCATGCCAGCAACGGGCCTTCAACTTGTGGGAGTTTGATCCGGCACAACACTGAACCTTGAGCCGGCTCTTCGACACTACGTACGAAGATGCCTGGAAGGTGCTGTTCAAAGGCGCCAAGGCTCCCGCATCCGCTACCTAAGATCGCGGATTCAGCTCGCAGCATCAAGCCAGCGAGGTAAGCTCTTTTACCCTTTACGAGACTCTTTTTTCATAGTTTGACTCTATGCGAGATCTAAAACTCCCTCACCTTTGACAGGACTGGCTGAAGATGTCCGGACAGGTTGACTGTCCGGCTCCCTTGCCAGAAGACCCAGCAGACGCCCGATTGACGGGGCTGCTGGTTCCGGCGCCTCACGTGGTGCCGGAAAAGAAGGCCAAGAAGAAGGCCACGGAACTCGGAGGAGTTCGGCGCCAGTGTGTTGTCGGACTCATCGTCTGATGACTCGAGGCGGACTCCTCCCGCCAAGACGAGGAGGAGGAAGAGGCCTCTCCCAATGAGGGGAGAGAAGAAAAGGAAGGCCGCCTAAGCTGGGAGGTCGGAGGGTCCAAGAAGGGAAGGACCCTTCCTCCGGACTACACCGCCAATGCCGACGACGGCGAAGAGGGGTGGGCACCAAGAACCAAGCCCCTGGCGAAATCGTAAGTGTCCGGACACCAGAATAACACATGGCGTTCTATTTGTCGCACAGCATCTTCTAATGCCGAGTATAACCGTGCAGCCCGCCCAAGGATGGGCTCGACGATTCACTGAGCGGCTCCCTGGATTCGTCGGAGGTGAATAGCACCTCACTTCCGACCGCCTCGTCTCCTCCAGCCGCGGATGACGCCGGGGTGGAGTCCCAAAAGGGGCCCAGCCAGGAGGTGGTGGCCATGGAGGCGCCTCAAGGCGACCTCCCGGACTCTGGGTGCAAAGGGGATAAAACCCCGAAGGGCTTCAAGTCTGGCCTGTGCGGACTCGCATCGGAACCTTCGGTGGTTCCGAGTCCGGCTGAGCACCCCTTCGTAAGAAGGGCAAGATCGCTGACGCCGATGACCTCCGGCCCAACCGGAGGCACCGGATGATTTGATGGAGGCGCTTAATAGCACTTCCAACGACGAGGAGCACCACACTGTTATGAGTGTGGTGATCCAGAAGGTTCAGTCCGCCAAGAGCGGGCTGACTGAAGCATGTGCCAGACTTCTAACAGGCTTTGAGGTATGTATTTAAGAGACGGGCCTGACGTGGGGTAATTCGGAAGAGCTGACCGGACTCCAAACCTGCGTCCGGAACCTGTTGGACAAGAAGCTCAAGCTTGTCAACGTAGTCCAGGTTATGCTCATCCGCCGGATCCTCCCATGCCAGCAACGGGCCTTCAACTTGTGGGAGTTTGATCCGGCACAACACTGAACCTTGAGCCGGCTCTTCGACACTACGCACAAAGATGCCTGGAAGGTGCTGTTCAAAGGCGCCAAGGCTCCCGCATCCGCTACCTAAGATCGCGGATTCAGCTCGCAGCATCAAGCCAGCGAGGTAAGCTCTTTTACCCTTTACGAGACTCTTTTTTCATAGTTTGACTCTATGCAAGATCTAAAACTCCCTCACCTTTGACAGGACTGGCTGAAGACGTCCGGACAGGTTGACTGTCCGGCTCCCTTGCCAGAAGACCCAGCAGACGCCCGATTGACGGGGCTGCTGGTTCCGGCGCCTCACGTGGTGCCGGAAAAGAAGGCCAAGAAGAAGGCCACGGGAACTCGGAGGAGTTCCCGGCGCCAGGTGTTGTCGGACTCATCGTCTGATGACTCCGAGGCGGACTCCTCCCGCGAAGACGAGGAGGAGGAAAAAGAGGCCTCTCCCCAGTGGGGGGAGAGAATAAAAGGAAGGCCGCCCCAACTGGGGAGGCCGGAGGGTCCAAGAAGGGAAGGACCCTTCCTCCGGACTACACCGCCAATGCCGACGACGGCGAAGAGGGGTGGGCACCAAGAACCAAGCCTCGGCGAAATCGTAAGTGTCCGGACACGAGAATAACACATGGCGTTCTATTTGTCGTGACAGCATCTTCTAATGCCGAGTATAACTGCAGCCCGCCCAAGGATGGGCTCGACGATTCACCGAGCGGCTCCTGGATTCGCTTGAGGTGAATAGCACCTCACTTCCGACCGCCCGTCTCCTCCCGCCATGGATGACGCCGGGTGGAGTCCCAAAAGGGGCCCAGCCAGGAGGTGGTGGCCATGGAGGCGCCTCAAGGCGACCTCCCGGACTCTGGGTGCAAAGGGGATAAAACCCCGAAGGGCTTCAAGTCTGGCCCTGTGCCGGACTCCGTACCGGAACCTTCAGTGGTTCCGGAGTCCGACAGGCACCCCTTCGTAAGAAGGGCAAGACTGCGACGCCGATGACCTCCGTCCAACCGGAGGCACCGGATGATTTGATGGAGGCGCTTAATAGCACTTCCAACGACGAGGAGCACCACACTGTTATGAGTGTGGTGATCCAGAAGGTTCAGTCCGCCAAGAGCGGGCTGACTGAAGCATGTGCCAGACTTATAACAGGCTTTGAGGTATGTATTTAAGATATGTAAAAATATTACTGCATAGACAGTAGCCCCTGATGCTCAGTTTGGTGTTTGGAAAGAAATAACCGAACTAAGGATCTAAAAAGATATACGCAGGAGTCTAACATAAATATGTCAATATGGGAATGCAGGCTACGCTGCTGACCTCTACCAGACCGATCATGGAGGTTGATGCATTAAAGCAGAGCCTCGAGCGGTCCGAGAACGAGCTCGGACTTGCCAAAAAGCAGCTCGAGGACAAGGAAGGTAAGTAATACCTTATGGGAGTATTTAGAAGATGTGGTTGCAAAAAATGATAGAAATAACATGAATATTGCAGCGGCCATGAACGAGGTGGTGACCTTGAAGGAAGCGGTGTCCAAGGCCGAATGCAATGCGGCCGCGGAATGCACCGAGCAAGAGAAGCAGGAGGCGCGGGTTTCGGAGTGCGGCAAGAGCTCCAGGCTCATGTGGAAAAACACGAGAGTTTAGAGCGTGACTCAAAGACTCGAGAGTCCGAGCTCGCCTCGGCCCTTTGAGAGTGCCAAAGCCGCTAAGGCCGAAGCCCAAAAAACCCTCCAGGGAATTGAGGCGATGAAGAAGATAGCGGCGGATAAGGCATTCTATATGCAAAGCAAGCATGTGAAAGTGAATTCTCTGTTACTTACCCGAATCCGGAGCTCTCCAGGATCATTCACAGATCTGCCCCGCAGTGTGTCTGATGCTGCCGCATTCTACCGAGCCGAAGAGGGGAGCTCGACGGAGAAGGTGTTCTGGTCTCAGTATGCTGAGGCCGGACACCCGGTGCCCTTAAGCGACCAGCTGAAGCAGCTGGTCGAGCTCCATAAGGTTGCCGAACAGGCCATGAAGGGCCTCATTGTTCGGCTGTGGCCTAAGGAGGCCATGGCTGGGAGCTACTTCGGGCTGGTGAGGCGGCTGGTGGACGCCTGTCCATGGGTCAAAGTCGTCAAGCGCTCTGTCTGCATCGAAGGTGCCCGTAGGGCCCTTGCCCTTGCTAATGTGCATTGGGGCAAGATGGACGCTGAGAAGCTTGTGACGGACGGACCACCACCGAAGAAGGAGCTTCGCAAGCCTGAAATGTATTATGAGGGCGTCCTGAAGGGTGCCTGCCTTATAGCGGATAAATGCTCCAAAGATATCATTTTTGAGTAGACTCGCATTTGTTATCCTGTACGCTGAAAACTTGTTCATATGCGCTAAACAACACTTTTGAATTTAAAATATTTCCTTCTATGCGGCCGTGTATTAAATTTGAGAGATGGCGAGTAGTCGGCTTCAGCCCCCATGCCACGAGTGTTGGGGTGTTCGGGATGAACTTGAGCGCTCTTGTTCCCATTCTTGGGTCCTTTGAGGGAGGCGCTCAACGCAACCAACAAGGCAACCGGACTATAAATCTTGAACACTCTCACTTAGCCATAGAATTCTATAATTTTAAATTTCGGCGAAGCCCCTAGTATTCAGAAGACCGAGTTCGGGGCGCTATCCACGCCTAGGCCGGACAATGCCGACTCCTCGCTCTAAGCGGCATAAGTCTTTAGGGACTCGAAAACCTCTCGAACAACGACCGGCTCTCGCCTTATCATGACGGTCAGTTTTAGCTTTCTCCACTGAGGTGCTTAACCCAGCTCAACCGGGGCACAATCGCAGTGGTTCTCCCAGCACTACCTTAGCCGATATAACGGAACATAAGGTACCAAAACATGGGAGCCGGGCAAACCCAACTATTGACCCAGGACATGATTCGGAGCCGATGCATATAATGCTATAAGTTCAGGGTGCCGCACTTGTGAAAGTGTTCGGACTTATCACACCATATTGTCGGGTACTTAAGCCCCTGGTGTATTTCCCGTACCAAAGTGTACGGTTGCACAATGTCATAAATGAACATATATATATATAGAAAAAAGGGAATTCAATAATAGGTCAAGCTATATATTGTTTATTCAAAAGGGCTGCGAAGAGCGTAACGATACAAATAGTGCGATAAGCAAGGGACGGGACTTTTTAACATGTCCCCCTCCAGGGGTAAGCCGCGGGATGGTGTGTAAAACAGATATATTGCTCGTAATAGAGACCACCTGGACACTCGACGTAGCTTTCTGCTTCACTGACTGTTGCATCGTGTGTTCGGCGATTCTAATGCCGGACAGGGCTTCTTGAGAACGGAGTCCTGAAAGTCAAAAGGAAAGAAGAAAAGAATGACACAATCGGGAGCCTCTGGTGCGGTTGAGCCGCATTCTGGTAATGTCGTGGTCGTGCCCCTCCCCCTATGCCCATGGTATTTCCAGAGCGTAATTATGTACGCGTAGTACTGGTTTCGCAATTTCGCGAGGACTGGGGTTTGGGCCGCATTGCTATGCGTGCTCGGAACGTGCCAGGAGGTATTGTTGTAGGTTACTCCGGGCGTGCTTGATGGTGTCCGGACGTTTAACAGTCAGACTCGAGAATTGCCTTAAGAGGCTGCTTTGTACTTCCGCCGCGAGGGCCGCCGTATGCTCCTCCGTCCGTAGAGAGCGTTCGGTGTTTCCATTGACTGTAATGACTCCTCGAGGACCTGGCATCTTGAGCTTGAGATATGCGTAGTGCGGCACCGCATTGAACTGTGCAAATGCGGTTCGTCCGAGCAGTGCGTGATAGCCGCTGTGGAACGGGACTATGTCGAAGATTAACTCCTCGCTTCGGAAGTTATCCGGGGATCCAAAGACCCCTTCAAGTGTAACTGAGCCTGTACAGTTGGCCTCTAGACCGGGTATGACGCCTTTAAAGGTCGTCTTCGTGGGTTTAATCCTTGATGGGTTTATGCCCATTTTGCGCACTGTGTCCTGATAAAGCAGGTTCAGGCTGCTGCCGCCGTCCATTAGGACTCTGGTGAGATGAAATCCGTCAATGATCGGGTCTAGAACCAATTCGGCGAATCCGCCATGGCGGATGCTAGTGGGGTGGTCCCTTCGATCAAAAGTGATCGGGCAGGAAGACCATGGGTTGAACTTTGGGGCGACTGGCTCCATCGCATATACATCCCTTAGTGCATGCTTCCGCTCCCTTTTGGGTATGTGGGTTGCGTATATCATGTTCACCGTCCGCACTTGCGGGGGGAAACCCTTCTGTCCTCTATTGTTTAGCGACCGGGGCTCCTCCTCGTCATCGCTATGCAACCGCTTGTCATTGTTTTCGGCATTTAACTTGCCTGCCTGCTTGAACACCCAACAATCCCTGTTGGTGTGATTGGCTGGCTTTTCGGGGGTGCCATGTATCCGGCATGAGCGATCGAGTATTCGGTCCAAATTGGACGGGCCCGGAGTATTTCTTTTAAATGGCTTTTTCAGCTGACTGGGTTTAGAGCCTCTGAATCCGGCATTGACTGCCGTATCCTCAGCATTATCGCCGGTAATGCGGCGCTTGTGCTTGTTGCGATGCGACCTGACATTTCTGTCCTTGGTATCCGAATTACCATGGCTCTTGGTCATGTTGTTACTGCGAGCTAGCCAGCTGTCCTCTCCCGTGCAAAAGCAGGTCATGAGTGTTGTGAGGGCTGCCATGGATTTCGGCTTTTCCTGTCCTAGGTGCCGGGCAAGCCACTCGTCGCGGATGTTGTGTTTGAAGGCTGCAAGGGCCTCTACATCCGGACAATCAACGATTTGATTTTTCTTGGTTAGGAACCGTGTCCAGAATTGTCTGGCCGATTCCTCTGGCTGCTGAATTATGTGGCTTAGGTCATCGGCGTCTGGTGGTCGCACATATGTGCCCTGGAAATTGTCGTGGAATGCGGCTTCCAGGTCTTCCCAACAACCAATTGACTCTGCTGGCAAGCTGTTAAGCCAATGTCGGGCTGGTCCTTTAAACTTGAGTGGGAGGTATTTGATGGCGTGTAGATCATCACCGCGGGCCATGTGGATGTGAAGGAGATAGTCCTCGATCCAAACCGCAGGATCTGTTGTGCCATCATATGATTCAATGTTTACGGGTTTGAAACCCTCAGGGATTTGATGATCCATCACTTCACCTGTGAAGCATAGTGGGTGTCTTGGCGCCTCAGATATTGGGCTATATCACGACGCAGCTCAAATGAGCTTTGTCTCATCGTGTTCGCCTGGCCGGAGTTGCCATATCCGGTGTGGCGGTTGTAAATCCGCGTGTCGTAGAGCACCCAGCGATCCGTAGAATCGATCTTGTTTGCCTTGCCTTGACCTCCAATATATCTCGCAGGTCCGGCGCATTTCCCGATGCCTTTGTATTTTTTGAGCGCCGCAAAGTGCGGCTTGAGTTGAGGGCCGAGAGGCCTTCTGTCATGCCACGAGGTGGCCGGTCAGCCATATCATGCACTAGTGATGTAGGTTTGGGTGCTTCCTCCTCTAATCGGGGTAGCAGCCTGTGTCTTGGGTACCTCTTGGAGGGGCGCTCGAGTTCATACTCTTCGGCCGCAAGGACTTCAGTCCATCTGTCAGCTAGCAAGTCTTGGTCAGCTCTAAGCTGTTGCTGCTTTTTCTTGAGGCTGCTTGCCGTGGCCATGAGCCTGCGTTTGAAACGCTCTTGTTCGATGGGATCCTCGGGCACGACGAATTCGTCGTCGTCGAGGCTTGATTCATCTTCGGAGGGAGGCATATAATTATCGTCCTCTACCTCTCTTTCTGCCGCTCTCTCATGAGGGTTGGCTTCTCCATCCTCCTACGCTGAATCCTGCTGGAGGGGGTTGTCTTCGGCACTGTCCGGGGTGTTATTGTCTCATGTGCCAGAATAACCGTTTTTGCTGTGGCGGGATTTAGAGCGGCGCCGCTGAGGCTGTTTCTTGGAGGGGTCATCCTCGGCTGTTCCATCGCCATTCCCATCTTTTGGGATGTCCACCATGTATATGTCGTATGACGAGGTGGCCTTCCAGTGCCCTGTGGGCGCTGGTTCTTGGTCATCTCCTGCATCGTCGTCCATACCGTCGATGTCTTCGGAGTCGAAGTCGAACATGTCGGTTAAATCATCGACAGTGGCTACGAAGTGGATGGTGGGTGGGTTTTGATTTTCTTCGTCGTCCGCATCCCAACCTTCTTGACCATAATCCAGCCGGGGCTCTCCTGATAAAGAGAGAGACTTTAGTGAATTCAGGATGTCGCCAAAGGGCGAAAAGCCGAAAGATGTCCGCGGCGGTGAATTCCATGATCGGCGCCCAATCGGATTTGATTGGCAGGGGCGCGGAAGGCTCGGAGTCCGGAGGGGAGTCCGGCACCGTGGAGTCACGAGCTTCGCAAAGGACGGGGTAGGTGTACGGCTCAATCGCCGTAGAGATCGCAGCCCCCGAGGCGGTGTCCAGCCAGCCGTCCTCGATCGGCGCGGTCGGCTCCGAACTAAAGGTCGGAACGGACAGTGGTGCGGCCTCCAGGACACTGTTCGGCGGCAGAGCTAAATCATGCCCCTCGTGACAAAGGCGGGCGCGCTTGTGGCTCGAACCCGTCGAAGATCAAGTCTCCGCGGACGTCAGCCGTGTAGTTCAAACTTCCAAATCTGACCTGGTGGCCAGGGGCGTAGCTTTCAATATGCTCCAGATGGCTAAGCGAATTGGCCCGCAGCGCAAAGCCACCGAATACGAAGACTGTCCGGGGAGAAAAGTCTCACCCTGGAGCGCATTGTTGTTGATGATCGGAGGAGCCATCGGGCCTAAAGACGACGACACAGAGGAACTCTCAATGAAAGCACCAATGTCGGTGTCAAAACCGGCGGATCTCGGGTAGGGGGTCCCGAACTGTGCGTCTAGACGGATGGTAACAGGAGACAAGGGACACGATGTTTTTACCCAGGTTCGGGCCCTCTCGATGGAGGTAAAACCCTACTCATGCTTGATTAATATTGATGATATGGGTAGTACAAGAGTAGATCTACCACGAGATCAGAGAGGCTAAACCCTAGAAGCTAGCCTATGGAATGATTGTTGTTCTGTCCTACGGACTAAAACCCTCCGGTTTATATAGACACCGAATAGGGTTAGGGTTACACAGAGTCGGTTACAATGGTTGGAGATCTACATATCCGTATCGCCAAGCTTGCCTTCCACGCCAAGGAAAGTCCCATCCGGACACGGGACGAAGTCTTCAATCTTGTATCTTCAAAGTCCAGGAGTCCGGCCAAAGGCTATAGTCCGGCTATCCGGACACCCCCTAATCCAGGACTCCCTCAGCCATGCCAATTTAATATGATTTTTTCGGGAATATTTGAGGATTTTTAGTTCAAAATTACCGCGGGGGGAGCTGCCACTTGGCCACGAGGGTGGAGGGCGCGCCCTACCCCCCTGGGCGCGGCCCCCTGCCTCATGGGCCCACGGTGGCCCTCCTCCACTTATCCCTGCACCCATCTTCTTCCTCTGCCTCACACAAACTCGAAAAACGAACTCAAGCTCAAAGCACCTCTCGCAAAACTGCTTGGGGAGATTGTTCCTTGAAATAATAAAGAGACTTTTGAGGGGCTCGTCGAGCCGAAGCTTTTGTGCAGAACTTCTACTTTTTCCCTAATAAAGGGTCATCAGTATCTCTTACTCACAAATACTTTTGTGCAGAACTTCTACTTTTTCCCTAAGAAATCACCTCCAACAGTTGAGTTCCATTTATATGACGTTGTTAACGAGATGACATTAGCTGAATTTTGCGAGGTTTGCAAAATACCCTTTGAGGGCACCTTAGATGAACCACACCATAATGAAGTAGAAGCTTTTATTAACACTATCACTATGGGAGAAACCAGGAAGGTTTCTGATGCAAGAATTACTTGCATACATTTTCCTGTTTTGCGCTACTTTGCCTTATTTGCTAGTCGTTGCGTAATTGGTTGCGGGAACTGTGGAAACCTTAGCATTCCTGATATTATCATTTTGTTCCATGGTTTATACCGCAATAACTCTGTTAGTATGGGTGGAATTGTTGCTAGACGGTTAAGTCTGAACCGTACTAAGGGCCCCATCTTTGGAGGCATTTATGCTTCGCGCCTAGCTGAATATTTTGAAATACCTGTTAGGCATGAGGAGAAAGAAGAAACAGCGCTGCCCCATGCTTATTTAGATTATAAGAGTATGCTAGCGCATGATTTTCTTGTTAAGAGTCGCGAAGGGGAGCTTAAATATAAATAGTACTTTGATAAAAATCACCCTGAGACTATTATTTTGCCTGCACCCTCTTTGTTTAACTTGTCTACAGGTCCTTACATTGTTCCGTGGGCGGTTGTTTGATACGTCTCCGTCGTATCTATAATTTTTGATTGTTCCATGCCAATATTATTCACTTTCGTATACTTTTTGGCAACTTTTTATATTATTTTTGGGACTAACATATTGATCCAGTGCCCAGTGCCAGTTCCTGTCTGTTGCATGTTTTATGTTTCGCAGAATATCCATATCAAATGGAGTCCAAACGGGATAAAAACGGACGGAGCTTATTTTTGGAAAATATGGAAAATTCCAGAAGAAAAATCCACGCGAGACGGTGCCCGAGGTGGTCACGAGGCAGGGGGCGCGCCCCCCTGGGCGCGCCGCCTACCCTCGTGAGCCCACCGTAAGGCGGTTGATGCTCTTTTTTTGCCGCAAGAAAGATAATATTCGGAAAAAAATCACGGCGAAGGTTTCAGGCCAATCGAAGTTACAGATCTCCATATATACACGAAACGGTGAAACAGAGCCATAACAGAACACAGAAACAGAGAGATAGATCCAATCTCGGAGGGGCTTTCGCCCCTCCCAAGCCATGGGATCCAAGGAACAGAGGGGAAACCCTCCTCCCATCTAGGGAGGAGGTCAAGGAAGAAGAAGATGAAGGGGGCCTCTCTCCCCCTTGCTTTCGGTGGCGTCGGAACGCCGCCGGGGGCCATCATCATCACCGCGATCTACACCAACACCGCCGTCATCTTCACCAACATCTCCATCACCTTCCCCCCTCTATCTACAGCAGTCCACTCTCCCGCAACCCACTGTACTCTCTACTTGAACATGGTGCTTTATGCTTCATATTATTATCCAATGATGTGTTGCCATCCTATGATGTCTGAGTAGATTTTCGTTGTCCTATCGGTGATTGATGAATTGCTATGTTTGGTTTGAGTTGCATGTTTTATTATTGGTGCTGTCCTATGGTGCCCTCCGTGTCGCGCAAGCGTGAGGGATTCCCGCTGTAGGGTGTTGCAATGAGTTCATGATTCGCTTATAGTGGGTTGCGTGAGTGACTGAAACACAAACCCGAGTAAGTAGGTTGTTTACGTATGGGATAAAGGGGACTTAATGCTTTAATGCTATGGTTGGGTTTTACCTTAATGAATCTTAGGTAGTTGCGGATGCTTGCTAGAGTTCCAATCATAAGTGCATATGATCCAAGTAGAGAAAGTATGTTAGCGTATGCCTCTCCCTCAAATAGAATTGCAATAACGATTATCGGTCTAGTAACATAGTCAGTTGCCTAGGGACAATGCCACAACTCCTACCACCACTTTTCCACACTCGCCATATTTACTTTAGTTGTGTCTTTATCTAAACAGCCCCTAGTTTTATTTTCGTGCTCTTTACTTTCTTGCAAGCCTATCCAAAAACACCTACAAAGTACTTCTAGTTTCATACTTGTTCTAGGTAAAGCGAACGTCAAGCGTACGTAGAGTTGCATCGGTGATCGAAAACTCTAGGGAATATTTCTTCTACCTTTAGCTCCTTGTTCGGTTCGACACTCTTACTTATCGAAAACTATTGCGATCCCCTATACTTGTGGGTTATCAAGACCTTTTTCTGGCGACGTTGCCGGGGAGCAATAGCGTGGGGTGAATATTCTCGTGTGTGCTTGTTTGCTTTATCACTAAGTAATTTTTATTTGCTGTTCTTAGTTGTTCTCTATCTTTAGTTATGGATATGGAACACGCAATACCAAAAAAATTAGGTGTACTTGCCACTCATGGAGATGGAGAACCTCCTAAAACCCTCGATGCTGGTTATGTGAAAGATATTATGTACTACTTTAATAATCCTGAGAAAACCCCATTCAATTATGTAATGGGAGTAACGTTGGATCAACGTGAATACTTTAGGGATTATCCTTGACACAAAAAGGGAAACTATTATGGGATCAAATTCATATATTGAAGTGGTATGCTTGGCAACTATGCGTGGAATATGATTATAGTTGTTGCTCTAGGATGAATTCTCCACACCTTCCCTTTTCATGCAAATTTAATGATAATGAAACCTTAGCTTCTTATGCTAGAGGTATATATGATTACTATGATGTGGAACAAATAGAAGAATTTGTTGCTTTTATGGGTGCTTATGAAATTGAAGCTATGTGTAAAGAGTTTGAGGATTTTGATGATGTTGTTAATAGATCTGAAAATTTAGCTATCCTCAAATATTGCTATGAGAATTATAAATACAACTAGTCATCAACCCGTGCAACTGCACGGGGTAGCAACTTTGGAAGGTGACTTCGGTGAACCCACTAAACAACATTTGTTATGCCTTTAGAATATCCCATCACGAAGAACAACTGGATCCTCATATACTACCATACGGTGCAAACATGGTACCTTTCTTGCAATGCCTTTAGAGAATTAAAAAGAAAATAAAAATGCCAAAACATATCAGGAATTAAGAGAAGAAGATGAGTGTTCTAACATCATGTAATCAAGGATGCACACAACAAAAAGAGAATTTAGTGTATTTGTATATATCCACACCAATAGGCATAAAAGTGTTCAGACAAACCTTCATTGAAAGCTTTAGGGGTGCAAATAGTAGGTTTAATTAAATAAATGCAATGGTGTCAATATGTAACTCTTATTATGTAATAGCTCCTAACATCTATATTGTTGAACTAATTGACATGGCATATAAAAAAATCCCAGAATTTTTCCGATCATGGCTATATATTTAACATTTCCTGGTAGATATGGCAGTGAGATTTTAGTAAGGCAGCCCATGCAAAAATAAAGCTCGATAAGTGAAGTACTTGAGTTGTACACGCTTTCTATTTACACCCGCTATGTTGTAATACAAAAAGGTCTTTAGGTGATGATATTTCTTATGAATATTCCATTTTTTCGAGAATCTTCTCAATTATTAGGGAGGCTATGTATTTTAGAGCAGTGGCACATAGGAAATATGGTACATACACGTATCATGCTGTTTTATGTGTTTCATATAATTAATAGTAGTGAATTACGTAGATTGATAATGGCCTACACATCTTAACTGCACTTCATGCCGAAGAAATAACATTGAAAATCCAATTATCTGCACAACTTAAATCCAATTATTTCGCAAAAGAAAAACATAAGATCTTCAAAGAGTGACAAATATCAGAACAGTGAAGGCTCAAAGAACCGAAAAATACAATACATTATTTCCATATAAGTTTTTAAAAAATAGAACTCCAAGTTTTTTTTCAGGGGGGAGTAACAGAAAGGATGTAATAATCTATTTAAAGTCCATTGCCAAGGCAAACTTCTCAATTGAGACAGAAAGGTAGTCAAAGTGAAAATGCAATGGGTGGTTTGTCTGGTTTGAGAAGGCGTATGAACAGACACAAAGACAAATATATATTTGGATAAACATTATTGTGTAATGATTTAGCATAATTTTTTTCTAACTGGTAGAATTATTTCCCATGACGGTTAGTACCTGGATGAAACATTATTCCTTATTCAATAGTAATTAATTGCCCTGGGGAAGAGCCAGCCATCAAGAAATCATGCCTCCCTTAACAGCTGCAATGTTTACACAAAGATGTAAATTGGAATTGTTTTTGTACAGTAATGATAACAGTAATCTATTTATTATTAGAAATTAAGGAAACTTACAAATGCCTTGTGCCACAAAAACTTAGCTTACTGCCATGTACCATGTGATAGACAGAGGACGGAAAGTTAGCTCATCTCAAGTCGAAACTTGAATGAAATATTAGCAGGAAGCATTTCAAAGGGAATTAAGAAAAAAAAAGGAAGGAGAACAAATAAATTCTCTAGAATGAAGAATCAACATATTACTACATGAATAATCTGTGCTTCTGTGCTGTGAAAATAAACTTATGCATTGTGATGCTTACAAAAGGTAGACATGTTCCCTCAAACAAATAGACACGTTGCACCTGTTATAATTGTCAATGCGCCTTTGCCCTGGCCGAAACCTTCCTGCAATAAGACACTAATTTGTAAAATCTTCTTAATGAATTGAGAACTGGTGCCATCTTTTTGTGGACCAAAGGTAATATAAAAGGAACATACGGAATTCTTAGAAGCAGGGGGGAAACTATCAGAAATCTACAGGTAGTATAAAGACCATGATGGATGGCTGGGGGACGAAGGACAACCAAAAGCTATCAATTAATCAAGAATCTCTAGAATCTCTAGGTGGATATGGATCCTGAACTTGTACGCACCTCATATGTTGTCATACCTCAGCAATCCTCAATCATGCTCATGTATTCCTCGTCTATATATCTAGTTGCCTACACATGTACGTGTTGACTGCTACCGTGCAAGTGCATGTACTGTACGCAGTTCTGTACTTGCCGCCACATACACACGGCAGTACAGGATGCAGCAAATCCTACATCAACGGCCACGATGCCAGCAATACTTATGTAAATAGCAGACCCGATTTTCCAATCTCCATGGAAAAAGAAATTGAGACTGGGAAAGATAGCGCCAGATTGCATCGTCGAGTTTGCCACCACATACTAACGGCGGTACAGGATGCAGAAAATCCTACGTCGGCGGCCACGACGCCAGCAATACTTGATGTAAATATCAGACCCGATTTTTCAATCTCCATGGGAAAATAAATTGAGACTGGAAAGATAGCGCCAGAGTGCATCGTCGAGTGCTGGTGGAATCAAGGCGTACAATCATGAATTGTGGGGAGATGACAAAGTGAGATGAACACTGCCTACCGGATCATCGAGCCAAAGACACCGTGGAAGGAGCGCCCGCGGAGAGATGGGGAAGGCGGCTGCGGCAAGGACATGACCTCACGGGGATGTGCTGATGTGAGGAGGAAGCGCTCCGTACGTGAAGAAATTATCTGAGCACAGTAGACCATCGTGATCCAATTTCCTTGAGATCTGCAGGTAGGGAAGGGGCAAGCGTGTCTAGCAAGGAAGGAGCACATCAGATTTAATCTCAACCTGAGAGAGGAGAGGCCACAATCTTTTGTTTTCTTATAAAAAATCACGTGGGATGGTATAACATGGGAGATGGGCTTTTTTGCGGGCAAGATGGACTTCTTTTGTGAAACCCACAACGATATGGATTTTTTTCCTTGATGGTCCACAACGATATGGAGTTTGTATCATGGTTCTGTTGTTTAATATAGGGTGTAACAGTTTTTTAACGTGTATGTTGGATAACGTTGTTTTTTTACCTCACGTGAATCGCTGGACTTTGTAACATGGTAATTTGTGTAACGTAGATCATACGGTTCAGATAGATTGATTAAATTGATCTGACGGTTAAGAATTTACTAATGATGTGGATTAACGTGGAGGCTTCATTAGTGCTTCCAATTAGTAAATATATGATATATGATTATGAAATTAATGCACTTATTAAGAAAGTCTCTGCTGTCCAAGAAGAGACTAATATTTTGCAGGAATCTATGAAAGAAGAAATTGATGAAACTGTGAGCTTATTGGATGAAAAAGATGATGAGGAAAGCGAAGAACAAAAGGAGGAAGAGTAGATTAGCTACCCGTGCCCACCTTCTAATGATAGGAACTCTTCAACTCATACATTGTTTAATTCCCCTTCGTGCTTACCGAAGGATGATTGCTATGATCCCGTTGATTATTTTGAAATATCCCTTTTTGATGATGCTTGCTATGCTTATGGCCAAGATGCCAATATGAATTATGCTTATGGAGATGAACTTGCTATAGTTCCATATGTTAAACATGAAATTATTGCTATTGCACCCACGCATGATAGTCCTATTATCTTTTTGAATTCTCCCGACTACACTATATCGAAGAAGTTTGCACTTATTAAGGATTATATTGATGGGTTGCCTTTTACTACTACACATGATGATTTTGATGAATATAATATGCATGTGCTTGCTGCTCCTACTTGCAATTATTATGAGAGAGGAACTCTATCTCCACCTCTCTATGTTTCCAACACGATAAAATTGCAAGAAACTGTTTATACTATGCATTGGCCTTTACTATGTGTGCATGAATTGTTCTTTTATGACATGCCGATGCATAGGAAGAGAGTTAGACTTCATCATTACATGATATATGTTACTTTGTGCTCACTACTAAATTACAAATCATTGTTAATTAAAATTGGCTTTGATATACCTTGGGATCCGGGTGGATCAATTACTTGAGCACAATATGCCTAGCTTAATGGCTTTAAAGAAAGCGCTGCCAGGGAGACAACCCGGAAGGTTTAGAGAGTCATTTATTTCTATTGAGTGCTTTCATATAGTTTAAAAATAACAAAAATAAAGAGGGGAACCTAAAAACTTTTCAAAAAGGAAAGTGAAAGTAGGAAAGACAAGCATCGTTGAAGTGGGAGAGCTCCTTGAACTTTGTTCATGCTCACGGCAACTTTGTGAATCTTGATTACAGAAACTTTTCAACAAAAATAATTATCCCCTTGTACAGTTCCATTGTATTATAAAAATAATGTGCCAAGGTTTGCCTTTAGGATGTTTACAATGCTTGTTGGTTTGTGCGGTGCAGGACAGAAACTTTGGCTGTAGTGCGTGAATTTTATTGTTTTACTGGAACGTCAAATGGTTCTGATTCTTTTTGCACTGTCTTGTTGTTCAAATTCTTTATTTTGCCTAATTTTGGCAGAATTTTTCAAGTATCAGAAGTATGGTAAATGTTCAGATTATTACAGACTGTTCTGTTTTAGACAGATTCTGTTTTTGATGCATAGTTTGCTTGTTTTGATGAAACTATCAATTTATATCACTGGATTAAGCCATGAAAAAGTTATATTACAGTAGACACAATGAAAAAACAAAATATGAATTTGTTTGCGACAGTACTTAGAGTGGTGATTTACTTTATTATACTAACGGATCTTACCGAGTTTTCTGTTGGAGTTTTGTGTGGATGAAGTGTTCGATGATCGAGAAGGTCTCGATGTGAGAAGAAGGAAGAGAGGCAAGAGCTCAAGATTGGGGATGCCCGAGGCACCCCAAGTAAATATTCAAGGAGACTCAAGCGTCTAAGCTTGGGGATGCTGGGGAGGCATCCCCTCTTTCTTCAACAAGTATCGGTATGTTTTCAAATTCGTTTCGTTCATGCATTATGCGCAAGTCTTGGAGCGTCTTTTGCATTTAGGTTTTTATTTTTCTTCTATGCACCATGCTGGTATGAGATAGTCCTTGGTTGATTTATATAATGCTCTACGCACTTCACTTATATCTTTTGAGTATGGCTTTATAGAATGCTTCATGTGCTTCACTTATATCATTTAAAGCTTGGATTGCGTGTTTCTCTTTACATAGACAACCGCCATTTGTAGAATGCTCTTTTGCTTCACTTATATTTGTTAGAGCACGGGCATATCTTTTGTAGAAAGAATTAAACTCTCTTGCTTCACTTATATCTATTTAGAGAGATGACAGGAACTGGTCATTCACATGGTTAGTCATAAAATCCTACATAAACTTGTAGATCGCTGAATATGATATGTTTGATTCCTTGCAATAGTTTTGCGATATAAAGATGGTGATATTAGAGTTATGCTAGTGGGTGGTTGTGGATTGTAGAGACACCTGTGTTGAGGTTTGCAAGTCCCGTAGCATGCACGTATGGTAACCGTTGTGTGACAAATTTGAAGCATGGGGTGTTTCTTTGATTGTCTTCCTTATGAGTGGCGGTCGGGAACGAGCGATGGTCTTTTCCTACCAATCTACCCCCTATGGGCATGCGTAGTAGTACTTTGCTTCGAGGGCTAATAAACTTTTGCAATAAGTATATGAGTTCTTTATGACTAATGTGAGTCCATGGATTATACGCACTTTTACCTTTCCATCATTGCTAGCCTCTTCGGTACCGTGCATTGCCCTTTCTCACCTCGAGAGTTGGTGCAAATTTCGCCGGTGCATCCAAACCCCGTGATATGATACGCTCTATCACACATAAGCCTCATTATATCTTCCTCAAAACAGCCACCATACCTACCTATCATGGCATTTCCATAGCCATTCCGAGATATATTGCCATGCAACTTCCATCATCATCATATACATGACTTGAGCATTCATTGTCATATTTCTTTGCATGATCGTAAGATAGCTAGCATGATGTTTTCATGGCTTGTCCATTTTTGATGTCATTGCTATGCTAGATCATTGCACATCCTGCACATCGCCAAGTGACATTCATATAGAGTCATATCTTTGTTCTAGTATCGAGTTGTAATATCGAGCTGTAAGTAAATAAAAGTGTGATGATCATCATTATTAGAGCATTGCCCCAGTGAGGAAAGGATGATGGAGACTATGATTCCCCCACAAGTCGGGATGAGACTCCGGACTTTAATAAAAAAAGAGGCCAAAGAAGCCCAAATAAAAAAAGAGGCCAAAGAAGCCCACCAAAAAAAATATAAAAAAAGAGAAAAAAATGAGAGAAAAAGAGAGAAGAGGCAATGTCACTATCCTTTTACCACACTTGTGCTTCAAAGTAGCACCATCTTCTTCATATAGAGAGTCTCTTGAGTTATCACTTTCATATACTAGTGGGAATTTTCATTATAGAACTTGGCTTGTATATTCCAACGATGGGCTTCCTCAAATGCCCTAGGTCTTCATGAGCAAGCAAGTTGGATGCACACCCACTTAGTTTCTTTTGTTGAGCTTTCATACACTTATAGCTCTTAGTGCATCCGTTGCATGGCAATCCCTACTCATCGCATTGACATCAATTGATGGGCATCTCCATGCCCGTTGATTAGCCGCGTCAATGTGAGACTTTCTCCTTTTTTGTCTTCTCCACATAACCTCCATCATTATATTCTATTCCACCTATAGTGCTATATCCATGGCTTGCGCTCATATATTGCGTGAGGGTTGAAAAAAGCTGAAGCGTTAAAAAGTATGAACCAATTGCTCGGCTTGTCATCGGGGTTGTGCATGATGGGGGCATTTTGTGTGACGAAAATCAAGCATGGACAAAATGTATGATTTTGTAGGGATAAGCTTGCTTTGGCCTTGTTGTTTTGAAAAGACATGATTGCTTTATTGGTATGCTCGAAGTATTATTGTTTTTATGTCAAATGATAGACTATTGCTTTGAATCACTCGTGTCTTAATATTCATGCCATGATTAGACATATGATCAAGATTATGCTAGGTAGCATTCCACATCAAAAATTATTCTTTTTATCATTTACCTACTCGAGGGGCGAGCAGGAATTAAGCTTGGGGATGCTGATACGTCTCCGCCGTATCTATAATTTTTTATTGTTCCATGCCAATATTATTCACTTTCATATACTTTTTGTCAACTTTTTATATTATTTTTGGGACTAACATATTGATCCAGTGCATCAAGTGCCAGTTCCTGTCCGTGCGTGTTTTATGTTTTGCAGAATATCCATATCAAACGGAGTCCAAACGGGATAAAAACGGACGGAGCTTATTTTTGGAAAATATGGAAAATTCCAGAAGAAAAATCCACGTGAGACGGTGCCCGAGGTGGTCACGAGGCAGGGGCGCGCCCTCCCCCCTAGGTGCGCCGCCTACCCTCGTGAGCCCACCGTAAGGCGGTTGGTGCTCTTCTTTTGCCGCAAGAAAGATAACATTCGGAAAAAATCACGGCGAAGGTTTCAGGCCAATCGGAGTTACGGATCTCCATATATACACGAAACGGTGAAACAGAGCCAGAACAGAACGCAGAAACAAAGAGATAGATCCAATCTCGGAGGGGCTCTCGCCCCTCCCAAGCCATGGGAGCCAAGGAACAGAGGGGAAACCCTCCTCCCATCTAGGGAGGAGGTCAAGGAAGAAGAAGAAGAAGGGGGGCTATCTCCCCCTTGCTTACGGTGGCGCCGGAACGCCGCCGGGGGCCATCATCATCACCGCGATCTACACCAACACCGCCGTGATCTTCACCAACATCTCCATCACCTTCCCCCCCTCTATCTACAGCGGTCCACTCTCCCACAACCCGTTGTACCCTCTACTTGAACATGGTGTTTTATGCTTCATATTATTATCCAATGATGTGTTGCCATCCTATGATGTCCGAGTAAATTTTCGTTGTCCTATCGGTGATTGATGAATTGCTATGATTGATTTGAGTTGCATGTTTTATTATTGGTGCTGTCCTATGGTGCCCTCCGTGTCGCGCAAGCGTGAGGGATTCCCGCTGTAGGGTGTTGCAATGCGTTCATGATTCGCTTATAATGGGTTGCGTGAGTGACTGAGACACAAACCCGAGTAAGTAGGTTGTTTACGTATGGGATAAAGGGGACTTGATGCTTTAATGCTATGGTTGGGTTTTACCTTAATGAATCTTTAGTAGTTGCGAATGCTTGCTAGAGTTCCAATCATAAGTGCATATGATCCAAGTAGAGAAAGTATGTTAGCTTAAGCCTCTCCCTCAAATAGAATTGCAATTACGATTATCGGTCTAGTAACATAGTCAGTTGCCTAGGGACAATGCCACAACTCCTACCACCACTTTTCCACACTCGCCATATTTACTTTAGTTGTGTCTTTATCTAAACAGCCCCTAGTTTTATTTTCGTGCTCTTTACTTTCTTGCAAGCCTATCCAAAAATACCTACAAAGTACTTCTAGTTTCATACTTGTTCTAGGTAAAGCGAACGTCAAGCGTACGTAGAGTTGTATCGGTGGTTGATAGAACTTTAGGGAATATTTGTTCTACCTTTAGCTCCTCATTGGGTTCGACACTCTTACTTATCGAAAACTGTTGTGATCCCCTATACTTGTGGGTTATCACTGTTCAAGCCTATCGGAATCCTGCAGCAGCCCCGGAACCGGAGCCACAAGATGAGCCTCCACGGATGTCTGTTTATTCTTGGGATCCTGAGGCAGTTGCCAGCCAGTGGCAGTCAGAGTCCTCTTCATCACATTATGATCCCAACTATTCTTCATCGCAGTACGACCCCAGCTACACCTACGGGTATCAGCCAGGCTATCCCTGGCAATAGACCAACTTAGGCCAAAAGCCTAAGCTTGGGGGAGTACGTATTTCCCACCGACATTACATTTATGTTCACACACACTCATTGCTAGATGTCGGTGCTCATACTATTTCACTGTAATATCCATGCTAGTTTATTTTCCTTTTCCTGCTTTCTTCTTGTGTGTTTAATAAACCTTAGAAAAACCAAAAATTAGTAGTAGTTTATTTTTCCTGCTGTAGTAGTAATAATTAAAAAGAAAACCCAAAAATATTTCCCGTTCTTCTTTTGCTTGTTGGGAGCTTTCCCGTGTAAATAGTTTTTATTTTCTTTCTTTTCTTTGGGGGTCAGTAGGAGAAGACCATGATTAAATTGTTGAGATGGCTCTTATATGCATTATTGTTGATTTAACCAAGAGCCCATATTGCCTTGTCTTCTCCTGCTTATTGAATGCTCGCAGATTCCAGCTTAGTCCAATGCAAGTGCACTCTTATTATTATTCACACCGTTCGGTCGTGCAAGTGAAATGTAATTATGATGATATATGATAGAATGAATGAGATGGGAAAAGCTGGTATGAACTCGACCTCTTTTGTTTTTGTAAATATGATGAGTCCATCGTTCTTGATTCAGCTTATTATGAGTAAACATGTTTGCAATGACAATTAGAGATCATAGTTGCTTGTGCCATGCTTGATTAGCTATGAGTTATAATGGTTTACCTTGCGTGCCAACATGCTATTAAAATGGTTGTGATGTGGTATGATGGGTTGGTATCCTCCTTTGAATGATTTAAGTGACTTGACTTGGCACATGTTCATGCATGTAGTTGAAACAAATCAACATAGCCTTCACGATATTTATGTTCATGGTGGATTATATCCTACTCATGCTTGTACTCAATGTTTATTAATTTTAATGCATGTTCATGACTGTTGTTGCTCTCTAGTTTGTCGCCTCCCAGTCTTTTGCTAGCCTTCACTTGTACTAAGCGGGAATACTGCTTGTGCATCCAATCCCTTAAACCCCAAAATTATTCCATATGAGTCCACTATACCTTCCTATATGCGGTATCTACCTGCCGTTCCAAGTAAATTTGTATGTTCCAAACTCTAAACCTTCAAATGAAAATTCTGTTTTGCATGCTCGAATAGCTCATATATCAACTAGTGTTGCCCTTATCTTCCGTCTTAGGCGGGTTATTCTCAAGAGGAGTGGACTCCGCTCCTCACTCACGAGAAAATGGCTGGTCTCCGGGATGCCCAGTCCCATGCTTTATGCAAACTAAATCAAAATAATTGCAAACAAAACTCCCCCTGGGACCCGTGGAATGTTGGAGGCACTCGTTATTTCGAGCAAGCCATGGATTGATGCTTGTGGAGGAGGGGGAGTATAAACTTTACCATTCTGTTTGGGAACCGCCTATAATTTGTTTAGCATGGAATATATCGTCATCTCTTAGTTGTTATGTTCACAATGAAAGTATGCGGCTCAAAATATAAATTATCTCTATTTCAAAATTGAGCTCTGGCACCTCTACAAATCCCTACTTCCCTCTACGAAGGGCCTATCTATTTACTTTTATGTTGAGTCATCACCCTCTTATTAAAAAGCACTAGCTGGAGAGCACATCTGTCATTTGCATTCATTACTGTTAATTTATATCGGGTATGACTATGATTGGATCTCTTTTACCATGAATTACAATGTCTAGTCAGTCCTTGATCTTTGAAGGTGCTCTGCATTTATGTTTTGCGGTTTTAGAAAGGGCTAGCGAGATACCATCTTGTTATATCATATTATGATTATTTTGAGAAAGTGTTGTCATCCGAGATTTATTATTATGGCTTGCTAGCTGATTATGTTATTGATATGAGTAAACATGAGACCTGAGAATTATTGCAAATGTGGTTAGTTATAATATTTGCTGAAAACTTGAATGCTGGCTTGACATAGGTACAACAACAAGAGCAAACAGAGTTTGTAAAAGTTTTTCTTGTTCTCTTTCAGTTTGTCAACTGAATTCCTTGAGGACAAGCAAGGGTTTAAGCTTGGGGGAGTTGATACGTCTCCGTCGTATCTCCTTTTCCAAACACTTTTGCCCTTGCTTTGGACTCTAACTTGTATGATTTGAATGGAACTAACCGGGACTGACGTTGTTTTCAGCAGAATTGCCATGATGTTGTTTTATGTGCAGAAAACAAAAGTTCTCGGAATGACCTGAAACTCCAAGGGATGTCTTACAAAAAATAAAAAAAATCCTCGCTAAAGATGAAGACCAGGGGGCCCACACCCTGTCCACGAGGGTGGGGGCGCGCCCCCATACCACGTGGGCCCCCTGGAGACCCTCCGACGCCAACTCCAACTCCATATATTGGCTTTCGGGGAGAAAAAATCAGAGAGAAAGTTTCATCGCGTTTTACGATACGGAGCCGCCGCCAAGCCCTAATCTCTCTCGGGAGGGCTGATTTGGAGTCCGTTCGGGCCTTCGGAGAGGGGGATTCGTCGCCTTCGTCATCATCAACCATCCTCCATCACCAATTTCATGATGCTCACCGCCGTGCGTGAGTAATTCCATCGTAGGCTTGCTGGACGGTGATGGGTTGGATGAGATTTATCATGTAATCGAGTTAGTTTTGTTAGGGTTTGATCCCTAGTATCCACTATGTTCTGAGATTGATGTTGCTATGACTTTGCTATGCCTAATGCTTGTCACTAGGGCCCGAGTGCCATGATTTCAGATCTGAACCTATTATGTTTTCATGAATATATGTGTGTTCTTGATCCTATCTTGCAAGTCTATAGTCACCTACTATATGTTATGATCCGGCAACCCCGAAGTGACAATAATCGGGACCACTCCCGGTGATGACCATAGTTTGAGGAGTTCATGTATTCACTATGTGCTAATGCTTTGTTCCGGTTATCAAAGTACAATTTATATTTAGGCTCCCCTTCCTTGCCCTTAACAATAAAGTCATGCGCTAGCATGCTCTTATAATCTAAATAAGCACTAGGCAACAATTTTTCTACTTTCACATAAAGCCTAATGGGTATGTTAAAATGTGCAGCTAGGCGTGAAGCATAAATACCTCCAAAGATGGGGCCTTTAGTACAGTTCAAACTTAACCGTTTAGCAATAATTCCGCCCATACTAACAGAGTTATCGAGGTATAAACCATGGGACAAAATGATAATATCAGGAACACTAAGGTTCCCACAATTTCCACGACCAATCAAGCAACGACTAGCAAATAAGGCAAAGTAGCGTAAAACAGGAAAATGTATGCTAGTGATTCTTGCATCAGAAACCTTCCTGGTTTCTCCCACGGTGATAGTGTTAATAAGTGCATCGACATCATTGCGATGTGGTTCATTTAAGGTACCCTCAGAGGGTATTTTGCAAACCTTGCAAAATTCAGCTAAAGACATCTTCTTAACAATGTCATATAAATGAAATTCTACGGAAGGAGGTGATTCCTTACAAAAATAGTAGAAGTTTTGCACAAAAGTATTTGTGAGTAAGAGATACTGATGACGTTGGTCGCGGAGAAATTCGGTGAGGCCGGCATTCTCAATTAATAGATAGAAATCCTCATAAATCCCGGCTCTCCTCAAGAAGTCATCGGAAGGCCATTCACACGGCCGGACCTCCGCGGTACGAGGCGAATTATATTTGGGCCTCTGTGCTTCTTCATTTTGTTTTTCCTTCGAGCTTCGGTTCGACGTGCCCCTCAAAAGTCTCTACATTATTTTCTGAAATAATCTGAATTTTTTAGTAACTTCAAACAAAAGTGAACCAACTTCAATAAAATTGACAACAACTACTCCTACAAGTACCTAGAGCCTATATCAAGCACTAGAACTACTTGGAACCATATAAATTTGACATGCAAGCTCAAGAACATGGTCACCTATGCAGCACAAATTTGCAATGAATAAAGCACTGGAACAAAAACTAATTGGATCAATGGATGAGTCACATACCAAGGAACAATCTCCCCAAGCAGTTTTGTGAGAGGTGCTTTGAGCAAGGAGATCGAAAATCACAGCAACGGGGGCTGGAACTCGTGTTTGAGCCAGATATTCGTGTTTGTTGGAGGAAGAAGAAGAGGATGGGTGCAGGAATAAGTGGAGGAGGGCCACCGTGGGCCCACGAGGCAAGCGCGCCAGGGGTAGGCGCGCCTCCACCGTCGTGGCCAGGTGGCAGCTCCCCCTGCGGTAATTTTTGCACCATAAATCCTCAAATATTCCCGAAAAAATCATATTAAATTGGCATGGCATTCTGAGGACTTTTATTTTCGGGGTATTTTTATATTGCACGGATAAGTCAGGAAACAGACAGAAAAATGCTATTTTACTTTATTTCAACTAAATAACAGAAAGTATAGAGGGTACAGAAGGTTGTGCCTTCTAGTTTCATCCGTCTCATGCTCGTCAAAAAGAATCCACTAACAAGGTTGATCAGGTCTTGTTAACAAACTCATTCCGATTAATATGGAACCGGAGAAATTTCGAATAACACTATGTTACCTCAACAGGGATATGCACATCCCCAATAATAAGAATATCATATTTCTTCTTGACATTAGGAATAGGAAATTCAAAACCTCCAAATATAATCGATGGAATTTTTCCAATAGAATTGATACTATAAACTTGAGGTTGTTTCCTCATAAATTGTACCGCATGCTCATTACCATTAACATGAAAAGTGACATTGCCTTTGTTGCAATCGATAACAGCCCTTGCAGTATTCAGAAAAGGTCTTCCAAGAATAATAGACATACTATCGTCCTCGGGAATATTAAGAATAACAAAGTCCGTTAAAATAGTAACGTTTGCAACCACAATAGGCACATCCTCACAAATACCGACAGGTATAACAGTTAATTTATCAGCCATTTGCAAAGATATTTCAGTAGGTGTCAACTTATTCAAATCAAGTCTACGATATAAAGAGAGAGGCATAACACTAACACCGGCTCCAAGATCACATAAAGCAGTTTTGACATAATTTCTTCTAATGGAGCATGGTATAGTGGGTACTCCTGGATCTCCAAGTTTCTTTGGTATTCCACCCTTAAAAGTATAATTAGCAAGCATGGTGGAAATTTCAGCTTCCGGTATCTTTCTCTCATTGGTAATGATATCCTTCATATACTTAGCATAAGGATTTGTTTTGAGCACATCAGTTAATCGCATACGCAAAAAGATAGGTCTAATCATTTCAGCAAAGCGCTCAAAATCCTCATCATCCTTTTTCTCGGATGGTTTGGGAGGAAAAGGCAAGGGCTTCTGAACCCATGGTTCTCTTTCTTTACTATGTTTCCTAGCAACAAAGTCTCTCTTATCATAACGTTGATTCTTTGATTGTGGGTTATCAAGATCAACATCAGGTTCAACTTCTACAACATTATCATTACTAGGTTGAGCATCATCATGAACATCATGATTATTATTTTTGCTAGGTTCATGTTCATTACCTGATTGTGTTTCAGCATCAGAAATAGATATATCATTTGGATTCTCAGGTGGTTCAGCAATAGGTTCACTAGAAGTTTGCAAAGTCCTATCATTTTTCTTTTTCTTCCTTTTAGAAGAACTAGGCACATCAGTATTATTTCTCTGAGAATCTTGCTCAATTCTCTTAGGGTGGCCTTCATGATACAAAGGTTTCTCAGTCATTCTACTAGTTCTAGTAGCCACTCTAACAGCATAATCATTTTTCTTACTATTCATTTCATTGAGCAAATCATTTTGATCCTTAAGTACTTGTTCTACTTGAGTGGTAACCATAGAAACATGTTTGCTAATGAGTTTAAGTTCACATCTAATATTAGCCATATAATCAGCCAAGTGTTTAATCATATCGGAATCGTATTTCAATTGTCTACCAAAATAAGCATTAAAATTTTCTTGTTTGACAATAAAATTATCAAACTCATCCAAGCATTGTCTAGCAGACTTATAGTGAGGAATATCACCTTCATCAAATCTATAGAGAGAATTTACCTTTACTACCTGTGTCGGGTTATCGGGATCAGGAGGTTCTTCAATAGGTAATGGATCAAGACCATATGTTTCTTCAACAGGCGGTAAATCAAGACCATGTATTTCTTCAATAGGAGGTAAATTCTTAATATCTTCAGCTTTAATACCTTTTTCTTTCATAGATTTCTTTGCCTCTTGCATATCTTCAGGATTGAGAAATAGAACACCTCTCTTCTTCGGAGTTGGTTTATGAATAGGCTCAGTAATTGGCTTTGGAGCTGGCTCAGGAGGTGCCCAATTATTTTCATTTGTCAACATATTATTCCATAAAATTTTGGCTTCATCCGGTGTTCTTTACCTGAAAAGAGAACCATCACAACTATCCAGGTAATCTCTGGAAGCATAGGTTAGTCCATTATAAAAGATATCAAGTATTTCATTTTTCTTAAGAGGATGATCAGGCAAAGCATTAAGTAACTTGAGAAGCCTCCCCCAAGCTTGTGGGAGACTCTCTTCTTCAATTTGCACAAAGTGGTATATTTCCTTTAAAGCAGCTTGTTTCTTATGAGCAAGGAAATATTCAGCAGCGAAGTAATAAATCATGTCCTGGGGACTACACACACAACCAGGATCAAGAGAATTATACCATATGTTAGCATCACCCTTTAATGAGAACGGAAATATTTTAAGGATGTAAAAGTAGCGAGATCTCTCATCATTAGTGAACAGGGTGGCTATATCATTTAATTTAATAAGATGTGCCACAACAGTTTCAGATTCATAGCCATAAAAAGGATCAGATTCGACCAAAGTAATTATATCAGGATCAACAGAGAATTCATAATCCTTATCGGGAACACAAATAGGTGAGGTAGCAAAAGCAGGGTCAGGTTTCATTCTATCTTTAAGAGATTGCTTATTCCAATTAGCTAATAACCTCTTGAGCTCATATCTATCTTTGCAAGCTAAAATAGCTGCAGAAGATTCCATATCAAAAACATAACCCTTAGGAATAACAGGCATATCTTCATCATCACTTTCATCAATATAATCAGTTTCAATAATTTCTTTCTCTCTAGCCCTAGCAATTTGTTCATCAAGAAATTCGCCAAGGGGCACAGTAGTATCAAACATAGAAGTAGTTTCATCATAAGTATCATGCATAGCAGAAGTGGCATCATCAATAACATGCAACATATCAGAACGAATAGCAGAAGCAGGTTTAGGTATCGCAAGCTTACTCATAATAGAAGGAGAATCAAGTGCAGAGCTAGATGGCAGTTCCTTACCTCCCCTCGTAGTTGATTGTAACAGTAGCAACGGGAAAGTAAATAAGCGTAAACCAGTATATGGAAAGATCGTAGGCATTGGATCAGTGATCGATAATTATGCCGGATGCGGTTCATCATGTAACAGTCATAACATAGGGTGACACAGAACTAGCTCCAATTCATCAATGTAATGTAGGCATGTATTCCGAATATAGTATACGTGCTTATGGAAAAGAACTTGCATGACATCTTTTGTCCTACCCTCCCGTGGTAGCGGGGTCCTAATGGAAACTAAGGGATATTAAGGCCTCATTTTAATAGAGAACCGGAACAAAGCATTAGCACATAGTGAACACATGAACTCCTCAAATTATGGTCATCACCGAGAAGTATCCCGATTATTGTCACTTCGGGGTTGTCGGATCATAACACATAATAGGTGGCTATAGACTTGCAAGATAGGAAAAAAACACACATATATTCATGGAAACATAATAGGTTCAGATCTGAAATCATGGCACTCGGGCCCTAGTGACAAGCATTAAGAACAACAAAGTCATAGCAACATCAATCTCATAACATAGTGGATACTAGGGATCAAACCCTAACAAAACTAACTCGATTACATGATAAATCTCATCCAACCCATCACCGTCCAGCAAGCCTACGATGGAATTACTCACGCACGGCGGTGAGCATCATGAAATTGGTGATGGAGGATGGTTGATGATGACGACGACGATGAATCCCCCTCTCCGGAGCCCGGAACGGACTCCAGATCATCCCTCCCGAGAGGTTTTAGGGCTTGGCGGCGGCTCCGTATCGTAAAACGCGATGATTTCTTCTCTCTGATTTTTTCTCTCCGAAAGCAAATATATAGAGTTGGAGTTGGCGTCGGAGGGTCTCCAGGGGGCCCACGAGGTAGGGGGCGCGCCCTAGAGGGGGGGAGCGCCCCCACCCTCGTGGATAGGGTGGGGGCCCCCTGGTCTTCATCTTTGGCGAGGATTTTTCATTATTTTTTCTAAGATGTTCCGTGGAGTTTCAGGTCATTCCGAGAACTTTTGTTTTCTGCACATAATACAACATTATGGCAATTCTGCTGAAAACAGCGTCAGTCCGGGTTAGTTCCTTTCAAATCATACAAGTTAGAGTCCAAACAAGGGCAAAAGTGTTTGGAAAAGTAGATACGACGGAGACGTATCAGCGGCTGGGAACCCGAAAGCCCCCACGCCAATTTTAGAGCCGGCTCACCCTCCGGCGGCGATTTTACGCGCCCCTGGGGGACCAACGGCTGGAGATGCTCTTAGGACGGTCTTGCATGTGTGTTGGCCGTTGTGCATGAGAGCATCTCATGCCGCGCCGCCAACAGGCCCTCCCCAGGTGTTTTTTCCGCGCCGGCGCCCAAAAATCGGCCCAGTCGCGCCACCAGGAGCTTGATTTTCACCGGTTTGGGCCAAAACTGGCGCCAACCCAGGCCGAACCCGGCGCGCTGGGGGGCAATCGGTGGCGCCGGGGCAAGCGGTTTTGGCGAAAGAGGATGGGCCCGCCAAGTCAGCGAGACGCCCCTTCGTCGCCCTCATCGCCTCGGTTCCCACGGGAATCAATGCGAAGGCTGCCACGCCGGTCAGCCTCCATTAATGCCTCATGGGCGGCGTAGTGAACGCTCCACGACGCGCGTCCAGCCACGTGTCGCCCGTCATGCAGCCCGTCGCCGCGCCGCTATGGCTATAAAAGGCGACCTCCCCGCCGGTGGACGCCACAGCTCTCATCCCCCCACCCCTCTCCGGCATAGACAGCAACACTCCCCTCTTCCCGCCGACGAGAAAGATGTCCGAGAGGTACCCAGGGGACGACACGGTGGCGAACGACTTCGGCCGCCACCACTTCCAAGAGCCGGAGGCGCGCCTGCTCTAGGAGGCCGAATACCCGGCGCCCCCGGACATGCGGGTGCCGGGGACGTGGAGGCTGAGCGCCGGCGGCGTCCCGGTGCCACCGGTGCCCAAAGGGCGGCGCGGCGGGCCGAGATCGCCCGCATCCGCTCGTCCTGATGGAGGAGCAGAGGAACGAGCCGCGCTACGCCACCGAGAGCCACACCCTCTGGACCATGTACTTCCAGCGCCGCCGCGAGGAGCAGATCGCCTCCACCAACAGCGTCAACCCTGGGGCCGCTTCAACGCCAACGGGCGGCGCGAGTGGTGGGGCGTGCCAGGCCGCACCCTCGAGGCCATCCTCGACCACATCGAGACCGGCAACATAGCGCGCCTTGAGTACCCGCAGCGGCCGTCCTTCTCTCGCCGCCGTGGTAGCTCCTGGACGCCGAAGCGGATGGAGCCGGGTCGTCCTCGTCGTCGGGCTCCGGCTCGCCGGCCGCGCTCCGCCCCGTCAAGCCCGAGCCGGAGGAGACGCCGCTCGGGAGCCGCACACGCAGGGGCTTCCTCGTCATCAACGAGGGTTCCCGGACCTCCCCGCCTGGTCCGGCTCTAGGGAGGCGCTCCCTCCGCCTGGTCCGGCAGAAGCCCAAGCCGGGGCTGCTCCCGGTGAAGCCGGAGCACGTCAAGATGGCAGCCCTCGACGACGAGTCCGCCCTCAAGTGGGCGAAGGAGGACTACGTCCGGGAGCAGGTCCGCCGCCAGCGTCGGGCGTACCCGGAGCTCCAGGCCATGCGCCGCGAGCGCGAGGAGGCCGTCATCATCGTCCTTGACAGCGACGAGGAGGACGACGCCGGGCCGTCCAGCACGCCACCGCGCCTCGGCGACCCTGGCCAGGGCTGCAGGAGGGACGACGCTTGCCCAAGCCAACCGCGCGACGACGTATGACGGCGACTACAACCGCTTTTACAGGCTTCTCGGCATGTAAACGACGGCGACGGCGGCGGCGGTGGCGGTGGCGGCTAGGCGTAGTTTAGGCGTAGTTCAAGCGTAGTTTGCATGTTTTAATGTTTTCTGTACAAATTTCAATGAAGTTTCGCTGAGCTCGTGTAAAAATCACCGAGTTTGCATATATTTTGTATGCAACATCGCCGAATCCAGGGTGACCGGTGGGCCGACGACTGGGAGCTAGGTCACCCCAACGTGTCAATCTAGCGCCGGCTCGTCCCTAGAGGGCTCTTTTTGGGCACCCTGAAGGGCCGACCGGCTCGAGATGCTCTGAGGCAGCAAAGCCTGCGAGGCGTGCGCGCCGGGAGGTGCTCTTGGCATGGGCTGCTGCGTGACTATTATATTTAAGGGCCTGATTAGTGCTTGTGTCCAGGGAGTAGTACAGGCAGGATGTAGTTCCTGCGTGCGTGCTCGTATATGTAGGGGGGTAGTGTTAGGCGCTGTTCTAGGCGTGTGGTGTGTCCACAAAGAGGCTACAGGAAAATGTAATCCGGTGAGTCCAGAGTACAAACGGCGTTAGAGTCGCCGTGGCGTATGTGGCCACGTATGTGTTCATGAGTTGAGTTGAATAGTAGCTAACATACAGGGCTTTTTGGATGCCAGGGCGCTCGTCGCCATAATCAAGTGTCTTTGTTCATTTTCTTCTACTTTCGTTCGGCGTTCCTCGCTGAAGTGCTGATTTGGCGTGTGTCGCCGGAGGGTATGTCCCAAAAAAAGAGCAGGACAAGAAGAATTGGCCAACAGATTTCTAGGCATAATCTTCTCGGCAGTTACCACAATTGCAGGCTGCTCTTCCAGAAGACTCCCCTGATCGAATCCTTGTCCATGCTAATTTATTTGTCGGTACCCACAAACTCTTCAATTCCTTTGCACCGTCTCTGAAGCTACCCTGCCATGAAAATTCCTTTGCAGATTTTGCTGAGGTCTCTCGGTCCGGGATTCTGGTGCAGATCGGAAGAGGGTCTTGGCAAATTGATCTTGGACTGGACCGTAGTACTAGATCGAAACATTTGCTGGACTGCGCATACGGGATGAGAGGTCACGACCTAAAGCGAGGTGCAACAGCCGAACAGGATGATTAGATTTTGTTTTTAACCTCCAGGACGATTAGGCCTATCATTAGTTCGGGATACAGAGAGATTTTTTCCACAAAGGTGGATTTTTATTGTCTCGTAGTTGAGTGTTAACAGAATACAAGCATAATAAGCACACACCCGGGCTCTGCATAGGTAGAATGCACGCAGCCAACACGACACACGCAATCACATCGACAAATAGCAAAGTCATATAAGGCCAAAGCTATGTGTAGGCAAGAAAAAATTAAATAAAAACCCAAGTGATCAGATCCGCAGTCGACAAATTAGAACGATGACCATATCTGCACCAACCTTCTCATGACACCACACGAATGATGAGATTCTTCAACAACAACGACTTTAGGAAGAGAATGATACTCAACCACCACCATCATTGGATTCAACCACCAAGGCAAGAATCTAGGTTTTCACCTTGAAGAATCAGCCTGAACATATCCAAACAACGCCTTTAACAAGGTAATGATGTAAAACACCCCGATTGCCAGGTATTATCACCATGGTTCAGACCTGGGTTTTCACCCCGAAACTTGACACTGGATGCACAAAAGAGCACCATCAAATCACTCATTTGTTGTCACCCCCACTTCTCCACGATCCCAGCGGCTACATGGAGTGTGCAACTGTTGCCGCAGCACAACCATTCCTCTGCGTCAAGCTAGCGTCCATAGTTTACATCTCACCGTCGAAATCAACCATCAAATTTCGAGGATGAACCCTTCTCAAGACCTTGTGGTGACCATCGCCGTCGTTGAGCCATAGGGGTCGGTGTATCGTAGTCTGCAGCCGACGCCACAACCGGCGGACCGGATTTGGATTACCACAACCAGGTTGTCCCTATCTGAACTAGGGCGAACACATCGAGACGAATGCACGGCGCCGGCCGCCGAACAACAAATCATGACCCAAGGCTGGTGGCCGCGGCAGCAACGAAGGCAGAGTGTGCCGAGCATGTGACCCAGCCTCTGAACCCGCACGTCCAGCATGACCGAAGTCTCCTTGCCACCGCGAGTGCCGAGTGGCAGCAAGACGACTACCAATCGTAGGTTGTGCTCCTCCTTGACCCCGAACACATCATGGATCAGGGGCTGAACCCGCCAGATCCATTGAAGCGCCCGCCGATGCGACGCATAGATGTCAAATGACCGTCCGAACAGCTTCACTGCACCCCACCACGGCGAGCGCCGCAGCTGCCTAACAGCTCCGCTTGATGCCGTCGTCCGTGCTCACAGAGAAGGTAACTGGGAGCCACCACACACCCTCCACCTTCGGTGGGAAGGGCAGCGCCGATGAAACGATGAAAGGTTTTATATTTTACTTAAGGGCAAAGGTGGATAATTCCTAACTTTTGGGATGTTAGCGGATCAAATGGTTATCTCTCCCTAATTAATAATTAATAATTAATAATAATAATAATAAAGCACGGATTGGGTCTCTGGATTCACCGTCATGGCGTTTTTACACAAAGGTCTTTGTGTTTCAGTGTATTCAATCCGTATCTATAATACCTAAATAGTTCATCCTTACTAAATGAATTCTCTTAACATGCAAGCCATCCAACTCAGCAATGTAGTCACGTCACCAACTCTCCACCCACATCATGCATGTGTTCCATTTGTATTTATTGACATCGAGACTTATCTCGGCTTGGGCATTGAAGCGCACCATGCGACGCCTCAGAGTCCCTGCTCCTCACATACATCTTCTTGCTCCATCGTTGGTGTGCCCACCCTCTGCACTTCCCTCGCTCATAACCCATCGCCCCCTTTCCCCTCGGTACACGGGGACCAAGACGTCATCTGCCTCTGGCAGAAACGCTGGTGCGGCTCCCTCTTCAATTCTCTCCAACCCACAGAGCCTCTTTTCTGTTGTACTGTTCCGCGCGGCGGCCGAGTTCTTTTCCCCTGTCTGCAATATAGCTTTGGCGGCTGGGATCCGATGTATGCGTGATGGCGCTCCGCAGGCGCGACCGCTGCTCCAGCTCGCCACCACGGCGTTCTTGGTTGGATTATCTCCGGTTATTCCCCATACCGGTGTGGTGAATGTGTCCTCGAGATGGTGTCCGTGGTGCCATGCTCCTCCCCTCCCTTCTCTCTGTTTGTTTTGGCGGCGAAGGTAGCTCCGGCATCGCTGGGAGGTTGGCCCTCTTCAGTTAGCTGGATCAGACCAGACGCTAGGGTCCGGAGCTAGATTTATTTTCAGCCTGGGAGGGCGCTCTGTTGAGGACACTGCCAGGGATTCTTTTTGAAGAGTCGATCTGTTGGCGACGCAGGTCATGGCTTCCGTTCACGCCGACAGCTTGTAGGAGTGCCGGATCCAATACCTCCAGCGGGTGTGGCGCCGACTGATTCGGAGAGGAGCTTCTACTGTCCTAATGGTATCAATTTTTTTTGGCAAGCTAGGATCCTACATCTCGGTTGGACGTCCTGCTCGGTTATGTCCTGATCAGTTTGCGGCAAGGACAATAAACATCTGAGTATGGTTAGAGTTCATGTTTTGTACTCTGCTCAGGTATGTCTTCTGTTGATTTGTTCTTCTGAATTTGTTTAGGTATATAGGATTCAGTATTTCATTCTTATAAAAAAAAAGTGCACACCAAGCATACACAGCCCAGCAGTTCACCTCCTCTGCAGTCAAAGTCAAGTGTGCTCCCCCCGTGACAAAACAACCTATGTTGCAGGTACTGGATAATAATTGATGTTTGACGCTCCATCTCCTACTCCACAGAGGCGCTCCACTTCACAACAATGATCTCCTTCATTTCGCCACATCACTACATGAATGAATTCGGTGAGGTATGCAATTAGCTGGCTGGCTATTTACTCTCCTAATCAATTTTACCATCTGTAAGGAAGGCCAACGAGCAGCAGGACATGTATTTACTCTCCCGTGTCACAATCTCTGTAGCTATAGCGCCTCTACTTTTTATTGCCCCATTATTTTTTGAGGGAACAATGAACAAGCACTTTCCTCATCATGTTTTCAATCTAATTTGTCGTACCACCGGATTTCTATTCGTGCTAATTCCCATGAATCTTATTTCTTTCTGGACATATGTGTGTTTTGGGATTAACTTTTATTGTTTTGGTCATGTTTAGATTATTTCCATCTAATGCATGGTGTGGTTTAATCATTGTTTTATCTTGCACCAATTACATCTATTAGTTTTTTCAGTAGCATTTATGCAGGAACTATCCGATTAAATTTCACCAATCCGCTGAGAGAACAATGTTTCTATATCTACATCTTCTAATTTCTCGCAAAGCTTAATGGGCAAATGATGTGAGATAATTTCTGTATCAAGCACTTCACACATATTTATCTGTTCCTGCTGTTCCAGTAATATGTGACGATGAACTGAGTGTAGTAGTGTACAATGGCTTCTCATGGAACGATGAACAAGTAGCTTGCTCAATTGAAGAAAAATACCCCCTCTTTTTCTTATTTAGAATTGTTCATTTTATTTCGCCATTGTTCCTATGAAAATTAGATGGTGATCCCCCACAAAAAAAGAGAGTAGAAGGTGGCCCTGGTCCAAACAAGAAAATGAAAAAAGCAGACATCACAATGTTTGAAACACCGCCAGATGCACTGATAATTCATAGATAGTGCTGCTGCTTTGGTACATTTATATTTGTTATCACATGTATATGATATAATTGGTATTGTTCTTCTTGCAATTTTTTGCCTAAATTTTCTGCAGCAACGCGCGGGGCATCATCTAGTTACATATAATAGGTCAACCGAACCGGTATGTCGAGATAAAAGGAAAAAAAATCTGCCTCCCGATCCCATCTCGATCTCCAAGCTCGAGCGTGCCGCCACCTCCTGCCGACCGCCCCCCTACGCGCCGCCAGAATTGATGAGGCCTTGGTTAGTTTGGACTCACAGGAATGTTCAATTAGACTTTGAAATACATCACTTGTGGAATACAAGCTATTAGACATTTGCACTTGCCTTATGAGTGTGGCTCATAATTCTTCAGCAGCATAACATCATATATGCATTCGTAACTTGCATCTATAATATGGATGGGCCATGGATGATTCTGCCTTTCGCCAAACTCAATAGTAAATCACGCTATGATGTTCTCTGTTTAAACATGGTTATGTACCTTCAAGAATTCCGCAACTAAAAAAAACTGATTACCTCAAGGAGAAAATAGCAGAATTTATGTACAGTATGATGTAAATTTCACATATATTCTCAAGTTTGCTGACCTGATAGGTCAGCAGTATTGCCTCGAAAAGCTACTAACGAGTCATAAGTGCCAAACTGAAGCAGGGGCAATTCGTGCACTTATACAAACTGAACACATTATATTTTTGATGAAACCTTTAACATTTAAGTTAATCTTAAAAATTGGAAAATGGATCAGCAAATTATCAGTTCATCAGGAGAACCGAATCAAATGAAACTAATTATGTTGTGCTGAATATTCTGCGGAAGCAAGTATTTGAGAGTAAAATTGCATTTTTCATCATCTCTGAACCCCTTTATTCTCCACATTTGACATAAATAATGCATCTTTCAGCTCAGATGGCATAGTAAAAACCATATGCTAGAAGATCATCATGCATCGACATTCCGCATCATTGCAATGGAAGTTAGGTGCATTTGCTAAACAAAAGAAGCTTCCATAGTTCCTGTGTTCATAATCCGTATCACTTAAAGAGTGTGCAGTCATGTCAAAATCATTATGTCCCAAGCCAAGAGTGAATAGACGAAATTACTTCTATTACTGTGTTGTGTCTGTAGCTGCACATCGTGTGTGTTTCAGTAGCCATAGCAATTCGACAGCACCACAATCGAGAAAAAAAGTGTTTTGCTACATGCTGCATTTGTGGTGGTCTTACTTTAGCATGCAACTAGCTACTAGGATTGCAACAATCGACAAGTACTTCCACGGATACCATCAGGACTAAGGTTACTCTTAATTAAGCAGCTCACCAGATAACTTAAAGATTTTTTTCCACATAAAAAAAATAACGGAACTCCTTTTGTATGTATGAACCTCAGAAGGCAACTTCCAGTAGACATACTGCGTAACACTCCTTTTCTACTGTATTCGCAACTCATCGTATTTTTTATGATCAAGGGTAAGAATGTAGATGTTGTCAACTTGACATAAATGCTATACTTGCTGCAAGAAGAGTGGTGTCAACATTATAACAGAGAAGTAGATGTTTGAATTATTCTTAATTATTTGTGTTATGTTAATAGCTCTTTGCCCTATTCTCAACTGGGTATCCTTACTGATTGGTCACCCGTCCATTGTACAGAAGGTAACCCTCGAAGGCGTGTTACGCAGTAGCTCAGTTCATCGCCTTGCAATTAACATGTTCAGACACATGGTGATCAGGTGGACACGTGGTCACCGCTGGTGAGGGTGGGGAGGAAGGAAAGTGACGACATGGGTCGATGCCATGTTAAATTTGTGGACATGGTTTCCTATCCTCAATGAGAGCATAAAGTAATTTTGTTACTCATTCTCAAAAATTAGGAGATGGACGGTCTTGGTCCATGCTTATTAGGCTAAGGGTGTTTGATATTATTTTTTCTCCCGTTGCAACGCACGGGCCCTTTTCCTAGTGGTTTACAATACACCAAATACACGCTAGATGTTTATGATTAACATGAGAGTTTCTAGCCAATATCCCTATATAATAGACGTATTTTCCTATTAGTGGTTAATAGATAGATAGAAGATTACAAGTGTCAGAATCATAACTGGTAGCCAACGTTGGGGCTTCGGGTACAATCGAGAAACAATGCAAGTCCATCACTGCAGGCCTTCTAGCTGACACGGTTGATCGCTTTTTACCATAACACCATGTCAGCTATCGCCGAACCATGGTCCAAGAGTGGCCATGAAAATGGCGCCGTCGGTCGCTAGCTTGAAGGCCAGGTTTTCGTCGATCTCCTATAAGTTGTTGAAATGCCTCCCGTAGTGTACTCGAGATGCGTTGGCTGCCGCTGGGGAACTAGATCTTGTCGCCCATGGTATTTATGGACGCACGGCTCCATGGTGCCAGGCTTCTAGTCAATGTGGCATGTGATGGATTTGCAATGGAGCATTTTCCCAATGGCTTTTGCTGGTTTCTGTGTGGGCTTACCTAGAAGCCAAGAAAAATGGCCAATTGTCCACATTATCTTGCAGTTTATTCTAAAATCTCAAATCATCAACAAGAAAACACATCAAAAGTTCAGTAATGAGTGTACACTCATAACCTGATGACTAGCTGAAGGAACCCGGGCGGAAAAGATGCATATGGTCTAGGTATATATAGAGACGGAGTGGACAATGCTCAAAACGCAGTTACATTAGCAGCACGATAAGTGTGATGCTCAAAACAGAGACGCAATCAGCACACTAATTGGGCAAACCTACTCGAATCGAGTGTTCAAATGCACAACTAAGCTCAATCTAAACAAGAGGCGAGACTTACCCCTCGGGAACCCAGTCGTGGACGCGGCGGATCTCCGGCCCGATGCCTGCCTCGCCAAATACTCCGGAGTCGCCGCTGCTCACCATTTCGCCCTAGGGTTGTTCCTCCTAGTTCAAATAGCTCCAGCAGCCCCCACCTTTGAGCGCTCCGGCCGGGCGCACGGAAGGAGGCCGCGCCGCGGGTCGAGCAGGTGGCGGGCGCCCCACCCGTGGCGTTGTAGGAAGGTGGCGGGCGGAGCAGGTTGCGGTGGAGCATCGGCGCAGGACAGTAGCGGCGGAGTAGGCCGTCCAGCTGGTGGCGGGGCAGGTGCTGGCTGCAGCGCAGGTGGCGGCGGCGGCGCAGGACAGCCGGCCGGGCGGATGGGTGTGAGCTAGAATGATTTGGGGATTTAGTTGCACGGGCCTACATGTCAACTCCGGACCCACGTCCACGCGATCCCACGTGTAAGCTCCGGACCCACAACTACTAACGCCGGCGGACGGAATGGACTCAAATATGGCCGTTTGGCCTCGTCGTAGTTGTTGTGCTCGGACTAGGGGCAAAACTGATGACAATTCGCATCTGAGGGCAAAACTGAGCACATGGACACCACTGAGGGCAAAAGGATAATTAACCCTATTCATAAAGCGGGGCAAAAGCCTGTTCCCAGACATATTATTGGGGTTTAGCTTGTAGTTTCCCTGATGTAGATTATCATTGCTAGACTTGTTTATTTCTATGAACTTATCAATTTTTTGATAATTCAACATTAACTCTTTGGCTGCCTTTAAAGGTAATTACCTCGAATAGTCAAGGAGGAAAGTGACATCAACAATTAACTACAATAACTAACATCTCATTCATGGAGCAAGTGGCGCTAAGGACATTTGAAACAAGTTTGAGGTACAGTCACATAGCTTCTGAGCATCTTTTGTAGATAAATGTAAGATCCACTTGGAGATACCGAAGTATCCATTTAACCTTCCGCTGCCCACTATCTCGTCACAGAAGCATATATATCTCCCATATGCCGCTGAGTATCGGCTGCGCATGAAAACAAACACGTCGAAATAATATGCGCGAGCACGCGTGTTGGTACACTCTGTACATATAACCTTCCACACTGGCTCATCGATCACCTCCCAACCAAATATCCATCGATCTATCCCTGAAACTGAAATGGCTGGGGAGAAAAACGAGGTGAAGCTGCTGGGGATGTGGGCGAGCCCGTACATGGCGAGGGTGAAGCTGGCGCTACAGCTCAAAGGCGTGAGCTACGTGTACATGGCGGAAGACCTCACCAACAAGAGCGAGCTGCTCCTCCGCTCCAACCCCGTACACAAGGCGGTGCCCGTGCTCATCCACGATGGCAAGCCCATCTGCGAGTCCCACGTCATCGTCCAGTACATCGACGAGGCCTTCGCAGCCACCGGCAAGACCCTCCTGCCCGCCGACCCCTACGAGCGCGCCATCGCCCGCTTCTGGGCCGCCTACGTCGACGACGAGGTGCTGGCGACATGGAAAATGGTCTTAAAGGCGAAGACGGACGAGGAGAGAGCGGAGTGGGCGAGGCAGACCTTTGCAGCGGTGGATGCGCTGGAGGAAGGCCTCAGGGAGTGTTCCAAGGGCAAGGGGTTCTTCGGCGGCGACGACGTCGGCTACCTCGACGTCCTGCTTGGGGGCATGGTCCCATGGCTGTACGCGACCGAGAAGATCTCCGGTCACAACTTTTTTGACGCCAGCAAGGTCCCGCTGCTGGCGGCGTGGATGGAGCGTTTTACCGGTCTTGACGCTGCGAAGGCGGTGTTCCAGGAGCAGGACGTCGACAGCCTGGTTGAATTCGCTCACACGGTACTCTTCCCCGGTACTACAGCCGGCTCATAATTCATACAGCCAGTAGGCATGGCGACCTGCTCCGTTGGGTGGTTGATGCAAGGATCAGTAGCTGCATGGAACTACCGTGTGGATACTCGTGCATTTTGTTATTATTAAAAATAAAAAGGTTGCATAAATATCAAGTACCTGAAAAACATGGCGATATTTCGAGATCCGATGAGGGCAACTGTTCTGAGAAAAGCAATACTATTGTGCATAGGATATCCTGTGCATGATCCATCCTTCAAGGTTGGTTTAAGATCCGTGCTACTTTTGTTGACAGTTTTTAGAATTTATCTTGTTTCATAGCATTGGGTTTTCTTCTCGTTCCAAAGTGTATCTTAATTTTTCATGGTGTATCATCACGTACCATCAAACCCAATCCAAAACAATCGCATTCCTTTTTATTAGAACACAATAAAACATGATGATACACGTGAAAACAAGAAAAAAAATCGAACAAAACATTTTGAAACACGATAAATTTTGACAACAATAAAAAAGCAGCAGAAATCTCAAAGCAAACAAGTGGCTGCATGCATGTGTTGGACGCGTGCCCCTGAGAATTTCCGGGTTGTTTTGCTGTTGCCGAAGGGTCAAAAGTCAAAACTCAGAAGAGCTCATGTCGATCGTTAGGTGCTCACAAGTGACATCAGACAACTCATGGACATGTGTCGAATAAACAGACAACTGCATATGTCGATCGTTAGGTGCTGACAACATAGAAGCAAAGACTTCCATGACCTGACCTAGCATAAGTCCGTCTTAGTATATCGCAGGCTGAAGGTATTTTAATACTACAAGAAGATGCTGTCTGGACCATTCCGGAAGTATTCACATAAAATCTTAATATTTGTGCCAGCACAAGAAACAATTGCCTCCGGCCAGTTGCTATGCTTTAAACTTAGTGTAACGATATCATTTGAGCTGGAACAAGATTATCTTAATCACTATAGTTGGGTCTTGATTGAGATGCCAAATTAATTAGTTTCAGACAAGCACAAAATTTGGACAATAGATGTATAACGTTGGACACCCGAACAACTCTTGTATCCTATCTGTATTCCAGTCCTCTCCGTTCTACACATTTTCTCATCTACTTTTGAAAATCGCCCCAGAAGCTTGAGTAGCAAAAAAATAAAGGAGGTAAAACCTGGCTGGAAAAACCTTTTTACGTGACAATACATTAATTCCTATTGGCATGAACAGATGGTAATGATAGCCCGTGACATGTTCTATTTTAGATGTCCCACCAATACTCACTGTGATGTGTTTTGCCATATGCTAACAAGGTTGCATACGAAAATGAGCAAATTGGTGACCTTTCAAGATCCGATGAAGCCAACTGGCTCAGAGATAAGCAATTCTATCGTACATGGGATGTGTTGTGCATGGATCTACTGTCCGCAGTTGCTTTGGATTCGTGCTACTATTTTTTTGCTGCTTTAGAATTTTTCCTTTTTCGAAGCGTTCATTGGAAACAAGAAAATATAAAATGAAACGACAGATTTTGAAGCAAGATAAGTTTTGACAACATTAAAAAAGTCGCATGAATCTCAAAGCAACCGTGCACTATGGATACATAGAAAGGATATCCCATGCACGTCAAACAACTCTCGTCACGAAAAGGTGTACATGTAAATGCCCTTGACATGGACAAACTATCTTCCTTAAAAGTCCTTGTCTATGCACGTTACGAAAATAAGATTGGAGGAAAATGTCAATATGTTTTCTGACAAAAAAATCTCCGTTGTCCTTGCCTTCGGGTCACTCAGAACTTAGGGCGATTTTATTGTATGTAGAATGATGCTATATTAAGGATGTCAAAGGTAGAAGAAATGCTGAAACTAAACAGAAATGAGCAAGGAGAAAATAGTTGTCTTTCTTTAATTAAAATATAACCTTAGCAATAACACATTTCACTGCTTATTTAGGTACATCTAGTTACTAGAGTTAACACTAAAGGATAACCCCATTATAGTCATCTCTAACTTATGTAACAGGCTTTAGACAAAAATCCTTATCAATAACTTACATGCATGCGTTCACTATGACTTACTGCACTAGTAGAAAAAGGGCCTATTGTCCCGGTTGGTGAACCGGGACTAAAGGCCGCGGCCACGTGGAGCTCCACCTTTAGTCCCGGTTTTTTGAAAATTTTTTTTGAAATTTTATTTGAATAATTTTTTATTTTCAAATTTCTGAATTATTTTAACCCCTAATCTCTAATCAGCACCCCTCATCACTGCTCAATTTATCCTCTTCTCTAATCACCCTCACCATTCCAAATCACCTAACTTCCTAACGGTCACCCATCCTCCCACTCACCCAGCCTGAGCACGCTTAACTTCCGGGTTCTATTCTCCCTCGTTTCCAAGTCTGCACTTGTTGTTTTTCTGACAATAGTAAGATGTCAATCCTATTAACCCTCAGGAATTTTGTTTGAGCATGAATTGACACATTTCACTGTTTTAGTTTCAAACTATTGTTTTCAAAAACAATAATTATTTAGAAAACAATAGTTATTTTGAATAATTAGTTTGACCATGGTTTGACCATAGTTTGACCACAGTTTGACTATAGTTTGACCAGATTTGACCAAAATTCAAAATAACTGAACAAATTATTTAGTAACACTAATATTCTAGAATAATTAGTTTGACCATGGTTTGACCATGGTTTGACCATAGTTTGACAATTATTTGACCATAGTTAAATTTGGATGTAACTTTTCGAGTAGATGATTTTTCATATATAAAACTTTTTCATCCGAGTTAGTATGCAAAAGTTATGCCCATATTTACAAATTCCTGAGAGATTTTGCAAATAAAGTCGAAATTCACATTTGCAAATTTTCCCAACAACTAGACCACATATCACATGGGAAACTTATTTTCTTTTATTTTTTTGACATTTCCATCATTTTCTTTTATCTTTTTTAAAATTGAAAAGATCAGGGGGGTAGAGTTTGAAAATGGGACCTTTAGTACCGGTTCGTGAGGGGAACCGGGACTAAAGGTCTCAACCCCATTAGTCCCGGTTCGTGCCTCAAACCGGGACTAAAGGTCTACTCTTTAGTCCCGGTTTGAGGCATGAACCGGGACTAATGGGCATCGCACCCTTTAGTCCCGGTTTGAGGCACAAACCGGGACTAAAGGGCACAGGTGAACCGGGACTAATGCCTTAGCCGCACGAACCGGGATAAATGCTCACATTAGTCCTGGTTCTGGATTGAACCGGGACTAATGGGCTAAACTGGCCTGGACGAAAGCCCTGTTTTCTACTAGTGCTGGCTGTCTTTTGCTACAGACAAAGGATCAGAAGAGCTGAAGGAAGCTGACAGTATAAAAGGAAAGACATGCTTGACCTGACCCTGGCATAAGTCCGTCCTAGTATATGGCAAGCTCAAGGTTTTTTAACGCAAGACACCGGCTAGACCATTGCGCACGTATTCACATGTACTCCCTTGATGGAGGCAGTATTATCCTAATATACTAGCTAGTGCCAGCGGAAGAAACAATTGCCACCAGCCAGTTACAATAATTTGTGGATGTGACGCTAGGAGCGGACAACCTAATAGTACTACTACCTCCAATGACTAAAAAAATAGAGCGCTATAACGCCGCTAATAGCACGCTATAGCATATAGACAATTATCTCGTTAAATAAGTCAATGTCCAATGCCTGGCTAATAGCACGCTATAGCGCGCTATAGTACGCTAATAGCATATTTTTAGGGGCCACGCTATTTTCTGTAGCGCGTTATTTTTTTCATTGCCTCCAATACATATTAATTGTCTCTCATTTAGTATAATTAGGATCGAAAAGAGTATTAAATATCATATGGAAGCTGGGCTCAGAACACCTTTATTTGTAGCAGGATCGGTGGGTGTTGATTGCGACTTGACACCAGCCAGTTGCCATGATCATTGGGTCCAGATCACCTTTATTTGAGACGCCAAATTAATTAGTTTTAGACAAGCGCAAACTAAGGCAATGGACCTTGGACAACCAATCAGTAAAGGTGAAGAATTTTTTCATCAAAAATCAAATCATTTCTACATATGCAAAGCGACTATAATAAGACATACGCTCCCACTTTTGTTGGTGGTCTGAACCTATTTGGAATACCGTCCAATCAATGACCAAAAATATTGGCAACATTTGTGGGTTGATACAAATTGAAGACTATTTGGATGTCTGACCATGTAGAACACGCAAACCTGCACTGGAAAAAGAGGTGTTTTCCTTGCCAATTGCGCCGGTCAAGGTCGTTTGGTTAGCACAACTCCCCTTTGAAGATATCACCTGAAGATTTTAATTTTTAGTGGAACCTTTGACTTTCATATTTTTTGTTATTATCCATGTGGGACACAACTAATTACATCATCCTATTTGAATTCCAGTCCATTCCATTGTACACATTTTCTCTTCTACTTTGAAAAATTGCTACATAAGCTTGCTAGCGAAAAAATGAAGCAAGTAAACATGGTTGGACAAACCTTTTCATGTTACAATTAATTAATTTGTAATAGCACGAACAAATGGTGGTGAGTAATTTTAACATGCTCCCTCTTTTCGCCTGAGTGGTAAGAAGGTAAGAGTTAATCAGGCCACTAGTTAATCAAATCAATGGTTCGGAATTATTATGTAGTTTTACCTTTCCTGTGATTGGGGGGGGGGGGGGGGGGCGTAAGAGGGAGCATGCTAAAATTTTCCAATGGTGATTGATGAGCTTTATTACTGTAGTTCCAAAATTGCTTTTGGAAGCTCTATGGGACGATTTGCTCTGTGGAGGCATCCTAGACCACCCGACGTCGACTTGATCGAAGCTCTCCGCTTCTTTCCTACCTACCTACACTAAAATGTCCGCACGCCACCGCCCATAATCTTGATGCTCAAGGTGATACACACACAGTATCGTCACGTGTATCGTCCGGTGATAGTGCTACCCAAGCAAAACCGGTTAAGCATATCAGAGTCATAAAGAAACTACACCGAGGAAACGACGGTCGCGTGCGTCAGCTATGTGGGCCGACAATCAGTTCTATAATTAGTAGAGCAGAAAACAATTACGTGACACATACACTGGGTTCAAGTGTTGTGGTTGACACGTCAGTGCATAATCCTGTATGCGTGTGTTCTGGAGGTGCACGACCTCGTTTGGTCCAAAGAAAAACAGGAAGTCGGGAAGGATCAACATGGTATGGTAAGGCAAGGGATCAAGTATGTTTTAATCATAAAAGGACATCGTATCAACTAATGAATGTACATCAAGGGAGGAAGCAAGAGATACGGAAGGAGCATGCACGTGACAAGGTGGCACCAAATTTTAGGACTCCTCCTTCGTGTGTTACACTAGGAGCTTTCTCTTTCCAGATTACTCAATTAATATTTTAGGGTCCCGATAACAGCCACAAGTATGGTGTATCCGGTAGTTGTGCCACACGCCTTGTGTGGCATGAACAGCAACCAGCCCACACACCTACGTGTGGGCAAAACAACTAATGACCACACACATTTTTTTTCCCCTCCCGAACCCTCTCACACGCGTGCGTGTGGGCGAAGTTGATAACGCCCACACGCCCGTATGTCAGGCCTCGTACCCTCCTGGTCCCGCACGCGACGCGTGATGCCCACCGCGCGCCCGCAGTTGCCATGGTTCAGACCCTCGTCCATGTTCTTTTAACTGCAGTTGCCATGTCGCTGAACTACGGTTGCCATGTCGGACAACTGCAGTTGTCATGGTTGCTCAACTGCAGTTTCCATGTATGGTCTGATCTAATGTAGTTGCCATGATTTCATAACTTTAGGAGTTGCCACATACTAACACTAGGTAGTTGAGAGAGTTGCCATGTGCTCACAAGAATGCTAGGGCAGTTGCCATGTAAAAAGGAAGAGTTGCCATCTGCTTAAGTGCACGTTAGGGCAATCGCCATGTACGTGCATGTTGGGGCAGTTGCCATGTACCATGCAAAAACACATGGCAACTCGGTAAAAGAGAGTTGCCATCTGCTTACGTGCACACTAGGCAGTTGCCTGTACCCTGCAAAAACACATGGCAACTCGGGTAAAAAAAGAGAGTTGCCACCTGCTTATAAAGCACACTAGGGGCAGTTGCCATGTGCGCCGCAAAAACACATGGCAACTAGCAACTTGGGCGTGGGAGAGGAGACGGGCGTGTGGGCGAGATGACAAATGCCCACACACCAGCCCTTGTGCGTGACTGAAAACTGGTGTGTGGGTGAACTGCTAAACGCCCACACACCGGCCCCTCCGTGCAGTAAAATGAATGTGTGGGCAAACTATGTCACAGACCACACACACGCCTTGTCCTATGTGGCACAGAAAATCAGCTAGATTGTGCTAAGATTCGTGCATATAGTACTGGACGATGATGGATACGTGTGGTCGAGATGATCAACGCCCACACATGTGAGCGTTAACATTTTTAATATTTTAATCGTTTGATTGAGTCCGCTTTAGCTTGGTACAACTTGTACAGAATCCACGGGAATTATAACCGTGAGATTTGGTTGTTGCCGTAAGAGTTTTTTTTTCCTAAGTTAGTTTAGTCCTTATCCATGTAGTAGTGCAAGGGCTGGCTATATAACTCCTGCCCATGTACGACCAGATCAGTTCTTGGAGTTTTATTCCTGAATTATGAACAAGGTTCAGAAAACGTCCAGTTTTTGGGCGATCCAATCTTGAGTAATTTCTGTGATTTTCTTTCGAGGGAATCTATTAGTGACGAAGGATTGATCATCACATCAACGCCTACGTGCTAATCCGAGAGGGTCCTTATCTCTGTTCGTGTACTGATCGTGCACGGGTAGAGATTGTTATTGGAGGTTGTGAGTGAACGCGAGTGAAGAACTTCTCATCTGCTAGCATCGCCGTGAAAGGTCGGGCCGCCTACATGCACGAATTAGCTTCTCGCTAGTCCATGCCTCATCACAAGGTCATCTTGAGGAGCAGGAATGCCACGGTTTTCGGAATGACCTCCATCTATTGGTGGCGGTCACCATCCTATTTTGGTGTTGTTGTTGCTTCCAGTCTAACTGCAAGAGAATTTTTTAAGCGTGGGTGCAAAATTTTGAAGCCTTCGCGTAGCTTTTTTGCGCGGCATCCATGATGCATTACATTTTGATTCCAAACCAAATCTCCCCACAAAAGGGCATGTCCAAAAATTCCAGTAAGACTGCCACACCTAGAAATGCCAAAGGTGGAGCCAGTTCTGATGTTGTTTGTTTCTTCGAAGAAGAAAACGGTTACCGAAGGAGGAACCGTAGGAGGTATCAGGCGGAAAGGAAGAAGACTGGAAAGTTTAGTTCAGCTATGAGTGTCATACATGTTATTAATATATGAGAAAAGTATGTTTTTCGTCCCTCAAGTTCCCAAAAAGTGCAGACTTCGTCCTTCAACTTTTTTTGGTCTGCTTTTGGTCCCTCAAGTTTCAAAACCGGTCAAGTTTCGTCCGAATTCTGGTTTCGCTTGATATCAGGACTCGTGGCGTGGTATTCTCTCTCGCCTCACTTGCCACGTCCGACCCGGCCATGGTCAAACAGACCGCCAAGGACGCTGCCAGTCACTCTCCCCCTCACTCTCTTCTCTTCCTCTTCTCTCTCTCCGTCCCGACCTCGCCGTCGCCTTGCCCGACGTCGTCGCCTTGCTCGCCTCCAGCGCCTTGTTCCCCTTCCCCGCCGGCGCCATGCGTACTCGCGAGGAGATCCTTGGGTGGATGAGTGAGGACAGAAGCAGTTGTGCTCCTACACAGGTAAGTGCCAATTTGTGATCTAGGGTTAGGGATTTGGGGGATTTAGGGTTCTTCCTTGGTGATTCAGGGACTAAGGGGAGGTGTTGTTGGGTCTTGTTTGTCGTTGAATAGGTCTATATGCCTGAGGAACTGATATTTGGCAAAGTGCCGCTCGCAATCGAAGATCCAGAGTTTTGCGGCATTGAAACCGAGAGCAATTTTAGTTGTTTTTGTGGATTTTTGCCGGTGAAAAAGGTTGCTTATGAAGGTGTGAACACTGGCAGAAGGTTCATTTGTTGCATGCGGGAGGTGAATTAGTTGTCACATTCATTTCTTTCTACCAAATCTGCATGGTAATGTTCGGATGAACTGATGAAATTTATTTGAATTTTAGGATGAACAAGCATGTGATTTTCTGATGTGGTATGATCCTGAATGGCCTGCACCAAAGACAGAGATCTATCAATGCACTTTATGCAGATAAGTTGAAGGCTGAAGATTGTAAGATGGAATTGGAGCTCATGTTGGCTGATAAGATATCTGACATGGAAGAAAAAGAGAATAAAAGGCAGCAGAAGATGATATCCAAGACGAAGGCAATGAAGATGGAGCTAAACAAGAAGGATATGTTTATCCGGGTGTTAGTTGGTAGCAATATAGCTTTACTTGCAGTGCTAGCTGTGATTATTGGACTGAAAATGTAATGTGTTTGTAAGTTGCAATCGCTAGCTGTTGCCAAGAACTGAATGTAATAGGCTAAGATGCTATGTATGTTAGTTTGGACAACATATTGGCTTGATCTATGTTGTACATATTGGCTTGATCTCTTTTGTCATTTGGACAACAAGTAGGCACACATATTTAAAAGGAAATGAGAGCAAGCACACAATTGTAAGTGCTAGGAACACAGCCAAGGTTCAACTTAAGAAACATAGCCCAGGTTCATCTTGTTCAGTACACAAACAACAGGTTTTCTGAAGGAAACAAACAACAGTGTTCAAATTGAACTGGAGACATGAGTTAAGAAGGAAACAAACACACAGGTTTTACGAACATACACACGGCCTCACTCAAGTAGCTTGCTGGGCACTTTTTTGCCCTTTTATTTGCTCCATGAGGTTGGTGTTAGCAGCTCGAACTGAAATTCATAGTAACTCCAGAGCTGCTGCTAACACTGACATGAACATTCTTCACAGTGGCCTTTGAGGTAGCAGTGACCTTGCTCTGAGGTGGTTTGAAAGGCTTGAATCTGCTAACATTTGAAGGTGGCCTTCTTGAAGTACATGGAGTGTCTGATGGAGCTTTTCTCTTGCTACTCACATTTGTGCTTTCCTGTGAGGGTTGCACAGGACCCTACAAACATTTTCATTAGAGAGCTATGTTTGACATATTGCATGTAAAAATAAGGTAGGAACATAGCTAAACACTCACCTTTGTAGTTGGCCTAGAACTAGCCTTTGCAGCTGGCCTAGAACTGCCCTTTGTAGTTGGCTTTGCACTAGAATTCCTAGCAGTTGGGGCACTGCTAGCAGATGGTTTGGGAGCAGTACACTTTGTTTTGTTGTGACCTGTGCATTTGCAAACAGAGCATCTACTGATTGTGCCAACTTTACCCATCCTGTGCTTAGGTGCAGTGGGTTTCTCTCCCTTCCCTTTCTTCCTCTCAGTTCTTGGCCTTCCTGGCATTTTTACATATCCTGGAGCTGTTGGCCTAGGTCTGTTGGATTCAGGCCAAGTTGCCATACCATCTACTGGCTGGAGGAAGTGTGAGTATGTTGCCTTAAAATTCTCCTTTCGAAAAGCAGCTAGCAACATAGCCAGAAATGTCATTTGTGACCATGTGTATAGCACACACAGCATGTGCACATGGTAAACCAGAGAGCTGCCAGTACCTACAGCTACATGTCCAGTTGGTCAAATCAACTTTGAATCTATACTGCACTCTTTGTGTCACTTCAGCAGCTGTTGCCATTAGATATGGCAGTGCAATGAGCTGACTCATTGATCATCTTTTCAAGTTTTTTCATAATGTTTGGGCAGATAGTACCACTCCACTTTGGCCACTTGTCATTGTTCTCTTGTATCCTTACCATGATTTTCCTTCTAATAGTCTCTTGCATAGTAATAACAGCAAAGAATCTAGCTTCCACAATCCACTTATTAAAGCTCTCACACATGTTGTTGTCTACACTATCACAGTTGGATCCTAACCTCATCCATGCTCTGCTCCAGTGACATGGGTCTGTTTTAGTGACAGCCCTTGCACCCATAACAGTTTCCTTGGCCAACTTCTCCCTGGCATGATTAAACAGAGCTACATTTGATGCTTTTGCACATCTCCAGAACAATTTCTGCCAGTCCTTGTTTCTGAATTTAAGTCTCCAGTTAGCATATATATGTCTGGCACAATTCCTATGCTCAGCCAATGGTGCCCAGTTCTGAACTGCTGATATAATTCCCTGAAAAAATAAAAAATAAATTGTTAATTAGCATTTCCAATTTGCAAAAAGTAGCAATAAATTATGGAGATCTCTAAATTATGTAGCACTCACTTTACATTGGTCGATATGAACACCCAGCCTTGACCATCTTCCACTTCCAAATCTCTAAACAGTAAATCACAGAACCAATCCCATGAGTCATTATTCTCCTTCTCAACTACTGCCCATGCAATTGGGTACATTTGGTTATTTGCATCCCTCCCTATAGCACAGAGCAGCTCTCCATTTGTTGCTCCTTTGAAAAAACATCCATCCATTCCTACTACTTTTCTACAACCTGCCTTGAAACCTTCTTTCAGAGCAGCCAAGCACACATACATTCTCAGAAATGTCGGTACTCTTTCCTTTGGATCAAGTTTGACAACAACAGTGCTTCCTGGATTGCTCCTCAGCAATTCCAACTGATAATCAAACACTTTTGAGTATTGGAACTTGGTGGAATCATACACTCTCTGCTTCACAATCTGTTTTGCTCTCTTAATTTGTGATGTGCTCACATTTGCAAACATGTCCTCTTGCACATGTGCTTTCAAGCTGTCAATCTTCCATCCTGGGTGGCCTCTAATGAGCTTATCATATTTTTGTGCAATCCTCACCGAAGTGACCAGCTTGTTGTCCTTCCTTTTTGGGCAACAATGTTTATCTATGAAAGATGTCACCTGCCAACTATTGCACCTACTTGTCCTACTTAGTAAACAGAACCAGGGACATGTCCCCCAATCACACTCTGCTCTGCACCTTATAGAATCATTTTTCTTAAACCTAATTAACCTTCTATGATGCAGTCCATAAGTAATTATTGCTTTTCTGAACTCTTCCTTTGATTCAAATTTCATTCCAAGACAGAACTCTGGTACTTCTCCTCTGTCTTTGTACACAGGATATTTTTTTGGTTTGCTGACAGCCTCTCCATCACTGTTTTCTTCAAAAGAGTCATCAAAATCTGAGCTGTCTGAGTAGCTTTCAGCAGCTGCATCCTCTCCAACATTTTCCCTTGAGCCTACTGCTGCATCTGTAATGAACACTTCATCTAAAATGTCAATGTTGCCAGCCCTGAGTTTCTTCTTGTACTCTACATAGTAAGCATTGATCTTTCTTACTTCTTCATCATCCTCAGATGCTGACTCATCATCAGGTATATAATCACTGTCCTCTTCATCAGACTCTCCATCTTGTGCATCAGTATTCCCATCTAATCTGGGCACTTGCTCTTCTGGCATAACTACACTTAAAGGGGTGAATAGTTCCTCTTCCTCTCCAGCAGAGCATGCTGTTGCAACTGTTTCTTCCCCATCAGCAGGAGCATGCTTCTCAACATACACATCTGCAACTCCTCCATCACAAACAAACTCAGCCATCTTAAGAACAGTGTTGTCATCATGCAGATAAACAAGTCCATCATTCATCTCTTTTCCTGGAACTAACCAATAAAACTGACATTGTATCCCCTCCACATCAGTGCAATGATCTCTTAAATGCCCCAAAAGCTCGGGCAAAGAAAGCTTATCTCTGTCAATGTTCGACATAGCTTCACTGCCTCCCAAATACATCATGTGGTTCCCATTCTTCACAAATTCGCCATTATAATGGAACATGACATGAATTAAATCCAGAGGATCCATTACTCCCTACAATAGATGGACACAAATTTCAGATTCGGCTACAACCTAAGTGGATGGCATCTACCTATGAATCCTAAGCAATATACGCAAAAAAAACATACCTGAAGGTCTGCCGGTGGTCGCTGTCCTGATAGTTCTCGTCGTCGCCGATGTATACTGGATCGGCGCCGCCGCAACCGCAACACACTACACCCGCCTGCGCCGCCGCGTAGATCTGCGCCTAGGTTTACTGCATCGGCGCCGCCGTAGCTTTTCTCAAGGGCGTCGTCGTGCCTTGCTCCGACGCCAACGCCGACCACCACGCCAAATCGGGATCCGCCGCCGCCGCCTAGGGTTTGGGAGAGAGGTCACAGAGGAAAGGGAAAGGGGGAGAGTGACCTGACGGCGTCGCGCGGGCGGTCTGTTTGACCCAACGGCGGGTCGGACGTGGCAAGTGATGGGAGAGAGAATACCACGCCACGTGTCCTGTTTTCTAGCGAAACCAGAATTCGGACGAAACTTGACCGGTTTTGAAACTTGAGGGACCAAAAGCAGACCAAAAAAAGTTGAAGGACGAAGTCTGCACTTTTTGGGAACTTGAGGGACGAAAAACATACTTTTCTCTTAATATATTGCTTGCTAGTCCTCACAGTAATTCTTAGGTATCAGATACTGGATTGGTTGCCCATATTTGCAGGTCGATGCAGGAACTATAAAGGCGAAGGAGACTAGCAAAAGATGAGGTGTTGATGCGCGTCGCAATGGTGCAAAAGTTGTTGTGCAAGCCATCGACGTCTCACCTCTACATCTAATCAGGGGCCTAATTTTTAGATCTCGGTAATTGTTACTATGTTCCGGTCATATGCAATAACATTATATCCGAGTCATCTTTATCGTAAGAAGGTTATTCATTTAAGTCGGAGAACAATAGTTGTTTGAATTTTAGGAATAATGTATTTTGTGGCCGTGCACCCATTGTAAATGAGTTGTTTATTATGTATCTTGATGGTGATACTCACATCCATAACACTGATACTACCCCGCGCGTTGTTGTGGGAATGATTGTAGTATATTTCAATTAGACGTTATTGTGTGGAATACAAATTTTTATATTAATGACAGGTGAACAAAAAATATGACTTGTTATATTTGAGTATGTATATTGGTAAAATGTTTGTTGAATATATGTAGAATAATAGAATGAAAACTATCTCTCCATGCATGGTTGTTGACCCAAAAAAGACATATGCAGGCCAAAATGCAGCCCATATGTTGGAGAAAGGGCCCGGATTAATTGTAGCCATGACGCTGCTGTGTGTTAGGTTTAATCTTGTCAAAAGCAAATCGTGTGTTCATGTTTAGCTTGGGTGTCACGTGCAAGCGTGCACATCATTGTAGTGAGACGTGTGTGATGCAAGTCCTGATCTAAACGCTTTTATATTTCTTTACATAAAGAGTACATATTAGGGGTTGCATACTATTCGTTAGTGTACCAAGCACTCCCTCTGTCCGAGTTTATTGGGCCCATGAGCCAAAGGACAAAGGCCAAGAAAGAGGAATACATCTCTTAAATTGCATCTATTATCGTTCTATTAATTGTCCCTATTAACTAATTGGGCGCATGCAGTGGCTACCGCCGGTAGCAGCGCACATGCATGTCCAATCAACAAGCACCCCACGCTGCCTTCCATCGGGGGACGCACGAACTGAGGAATCAATGGAATAGATGAAGCGTAATTAAAGTTAGGGGCCTAAGAAATATGATACAAGCTTTGGTGGCTCACGGGCCCAATAAACCGGACGGAGGGAGTATGAGCATGGTCTGCATGCAAGGAGAGCTGTATGGGGACTAGAGCGTGCATGTAGTGATTGGCTACGTGTATTGGCCGGGTCATGTGACCGCTAAATAGAGGCTATGCAAGTTGTGGTCATAGCTAGTGATTAGTTTGTTTGTTTGTGGCGAAGTGCAGTTTGTCCCTCAAAAAAAAGTTAGTTAGTTTGTGGCGAAGTGCATGGATTAGTTGGGTTAGTGATGGCTGGGTTATGTGCGCACACCAACCTCTTGTATATAACTACTAGATCATCGATGGCGCTCGTTGATGCCCATGTCTATTGTAATGTTATGTTAGGACGTGGTACAAATATGTGGAGGCATCAAATATTTTGATGGTGACTGTGTGTTGCCTGAAGATTGGATAGAATGGAAAATACATGAGAGGAGTCTGACCTGATAGAGATAAACATCAGGGATGAATGATGGATTATGTTTTCTCATGTGTACTTTGTAGCTAAAGAAGAGACATCATGAAATAAACCATTATCATTTTCGCTTTCCTGTATCTAATCATCTATGATTTCATACCTTAAGTATATATTCTGTATTACATTCTTCTACTGGCAAATTTTCCTGTGCGTAAACTTTTTACTAAGTGTAGAATTTAGGAATAGGAAGATTTACAATTTTTGCGGTCTCGTCCATCTAGGTCAGCTTGACATTCATGTGCATTACTCTCAACACACAAATATATGGTCTGAAACATTACACTTTTATTGAGCTACATAATATGCAAACTACTTGGAGAAATAAAACAATGTGTAACCTTTCATGTATGAAAATATTGAAGGATCTCATTAGTAATATGTTGGAGAAGATATGTTGAATATCAGTTAAGAGAACTCCAAATGGCCACATTCAATATCGTTCCTGGCAAAGTTCCAAGCTGAAGTTGTTAGTAGTATGAAAACTGCTTCCCAAAGCTATTTAGTATGATCTATGCACTTGCATGTTCTGGTTTGGTCAATAAAATACCAACAATAAGTTCTATTATGCCAAATATGCAAATGCGACAACAAGCTCTCGTTTTTGTTCTGTAGCTAGAACAAGTCCACTATAATAACATGACTTCCAGGACAAGATTACTGTACCACTCTAGTGTGGAACGTGCTCTGTTCGACCTACGAGGTCCAGTAGTAACTTGATCTGAAGTTTCATGATCATCATCATTAGCTTCCTCTCTAGTTTGTGTAGGCATCACGGGAACGGATTTATCTGATGAGCTACTTTCCAATTCGAGAGAAGGTACAATTACCTCATCAGGTTCTATTTTCCTCCCGCTCACTTCTTTTGAGAGAAACTCGTTCTCTATAAAGGTTCCATTCTTGGCAACAAAGATCTTGCCTTCGAATCTATGGTAGAACATGTACTGAATTGTTTCCTTAGGGTATCTTATGAAGATGCACTTCTCCAATTTGGGTTCGAGCTTATCAGGTTGAAGCCTTTTGACATAAGTGTCGCAACCCAAAAGTTCAAGAAACGACAGCTTAGGTTTCTTGCCAAACCATAGATCATACAGTGTCGTCTCAACAGATTTAGACGGTGCCCTATATAACGTGAATGCAGTTATCTCTAATGCATAACCCAAAATGATAATGGTAAATCGGTAAGAGACATCATTAATTGCACCAATAAAGTACGGTTACGACGTAGACACACCATTATGCTGTGGTGTTCCAGGTGGCGTGAGTTGTGAAACTATTCCACATTGTCTTAAATGAAGGCCAAACTCGTAACTCAAATATTCGCCTCCGCGATCAGATTGTAGAAACTTTATTTTCTTGTTATGATGATCCTCCACTTCACTCTCAAATTCTTTAAACTTTTCAAATGTTTCAGACTTGTGTTTCGTTAAGTAGATATACCCATATCTGCTCAAATCATCTGCGAAGGTCAGAAAATATCGATACCTGCCACTTGCCTCAACACTCATCGGACCGCATACATCGGTATGTATTATTTTCAGTAAGTCATTAGCTCGCTCCATTGTTCCGGAGAACGGAGTTTTAGTCATCTTGCCCATGAGGCATGGTTCACAAGTATCAAATGATTCATAATCAAGTTATTCCAAAAGTCCATCTGAATGGAGTTTCTTCATGCGCTTTACACCAATATGGCCTAAACGGCAGTGCCACAAGTATGTTGCACTATCATTATCAACTTTGCATCTTTTGGCATCAATGTTATGAATATGTGTATCACTATGATTGAGATTCAATAAACCATTCACATTCGGTATATGACCATAGAATGTTTTATTCATGTAAACAGAACAACAATTATTCTCTGACTTAAATGAATAAACATATTGCAATAAACATGATCTAATCATATATATGCTCAATGCAAGCACCAAATAACATTTATTTAGGTTCAACACTAATCCCGAAAATATAGGTAGTGTGCGATGATGATCATATCAATCTTGGAACCACTTCCAACACACATCGTCAACTCACCCTCAACTAGTCTCTATTTATTCTGCAACTCCTGTTTCGAGTTACTAATCTTAGCAACCGAACAAGTATCAAATGCTCAGGGGTTGTACACATCAATAACATGTATATGAAATATACCTTTGTTCACTTTGCCATCCTTCTTATCCATCAAATATTTGGGGTAGTTCCGCTTCCAGTGACCATTTCCTTTGCTGTAGAAGCACTCAGTTTCAGGCTTAGGTCCAGCTTTGGGCTTCTTCATGGGAGTGACAAGTTTCTTTCCATTCTTCTTGAAGTTCTCTTTCCTTCCCTTTGCCCTTTTATTGGAACTAGTGATCTTGTTTAATCATCAACACTTGATGCTTTAATCATCAACACTTGATGCTTTTTCTTGATTTCTACCTTCATCGATTTCAGCATCACGAAGAGCTAAGGAATCGCTTTTGTCATCCCTTGCATATTATAGTTCATCACGAAGTTAGAGTAACTTGGTGATGGTGACTAGAGAACTCTGTCAATCACTATCTTTTCTGGAAGATTAACTCCCACTTGATTCAAGCGATTGTAGTACCCAGACATTCTGAGCACATGCTCACTAGCTGAGCTATTATCCTCCATCTTTTAGGTGAAGTACTTGTCAGAGGTCTCATACCTCTCGACACGGGCATGAGTCTGAAATACCAATTTAAGCTCTTGGAACATCTCATATGCTCCGTGGCGTTCAAAAAGTTTTTGAAGTCCCGGTTCTAAGCCGTAAAGCATGGTGCACTAAACTATCAAGTAGTCATCATACTGAGCTAGCCAAACGTTCATAACGTCTGCATCTGCTCCTGCGATAGGTCTGTCACCTAGCGGTGCATCAAGGACATAATTCTTCTGTGCTGCAATGAGGATAAACCTCAGATCACGGACCCAGTCCTCATCATAGCTACTATCATCTTTCAACTTAGTTTTCTCTAGGAACATATCAAAAATAGGGGAGCTACAATGCGAGCTATTGATGTACAACATAATTTGCAAATACTATCAGGACTAAGTTCATGATAAATTAGAGGTCAGTTAATCAAATTACTTAAGAACTCGCACTTAGATAGACACCCCTCAAGTCATCCAAATGATACGTGATCCAAATCAACTAAACCATGTCCGATCATCACATGAGATGGAGTAGTCATCAATGGTGAACATCTCTATGTTGATCATATCTACTATATGATTCACGTTCGACCTTTCGGTCTCAAGTGTTCCGAGGCCATGTCTGTACATGCCAGGCTCGTCAAGTTTAACCCGTGTATTCCGCATGTGCAAAACTGTCTTGCACCCATTGTATGTGAACGTAGAGTCTATCACACCCGATCATCACGTGGTGTCTCAAAACGAAGAACTATAGCAACGGTGCATACTCAGGGAGAACACTTATACCTTGAAATTTTAGTAAGGGGTCATCTTATAATGCTACCGTCGTACTAAGCAAAATAAGATGCATAAAAGATAAATATCACATGCAATCAAAATATGTGACATGATTTGGCCATCATCATCTTGTGCCTTTGATCTCCATCTCCAAAGCACCGTCATGATCTCCATCGTCACTGGCTTGACACCTTGATCTCCATAGTAGCGTCATGGTCGTCTCGCCAACTATTGCTTCTACAACTATCGCTAACGCATAGTGATAAAGTAAAGCAATTACATGGCGTTTGCATTTCATACAAGAAAGCGACAACCATAAGGCTCCTGCCATTTGCCGATAACTTTTACGAAACATGATCATCTCATACAATAACGTATATCAGATCATGTCTTGACCATATCACATCACAACATGCCCTGCCAAAACAAGTTAGACATCCTCTACTTTGTTGTTGCAAGTTTTACGTGGCTGCTATGGGCTTCTAGCAAAAACCGTTCTTACCTACGCATCAAAACCACAATGGTGATTTGTCATGTTTGCTGTTTTAACCTTCAACAAGGACCGGCCGCAGTCAAATTCAATTCAACTAAAGTTGGAGAAGCAGTCACCCGCCAGCCACCTTTATGCAAAACTAGTTGCATGTCTGTCGGTGGAACCGGTCTCATGAATGTGGTCATGTAAGGTTGGTCTGGGCCGCTTCATCCAACAATACCGCCAAATCAAAATAAGACATTGGTGGTGAGCAGTATGACGATCACTGCCCACAACTCTTTGTGTTCTACTGGTGCATAACATCTACGCATAGACCTGGCTCGGATGCCACTGTTGGGGAACGTAGCATGCAATTTCAAAAAAATTCCTACGCTCACGCAAGATCTATCTAGGAGATGCATAGCAACGAGAGGGGGGGAGTGTGTCTACGTACCCTCGTAGACCAAAAGCGGAAGCGTTTGACAACGCGGTTGATGTAGTCGAACTTCTTCTCGTTCCGACCGATCAAGTACCAAACATACGGCACCTCCGAGTTCTGCACACGTTTAGCTCGATGATGTCCCTCGAACTCTTAATCCAGCAAAGTGTCGAGGAAGTAGATGAGTTTCGTCAGCACGATCGCGTGGTGACGGTGATGGTGAAGTGATCCGCGCAGGGCTTCGCCTAGGCACCGCGTGAATATGACCGAGGGTGTAATCTGTGGATGGGGCGCCGCACACGGCTAACAGATGTTGTTGTGTGTTCTAGGCGCCCCCTCCCCATGTATATATAGGTGGGAGAGGGAGGGGAGCAGCAAGGGGGCGCCCCAAGTAGGAGGAATCCTACTTGGGCGCCTCCCCAATTCGGCCTCCCCCCTTCCATAAGTTCCGGAGGGGGAAGGAAGGAGGAGGGAGGAGGGAAGGAAGGGGGAGGCCGAATCTCACCCTTTCCTTCTCACTTCCCCTCTTTCATTCTCCTCTGGTTCGGCCCATATGGGGGGCGCAGCAGCCCCTGCTGGCTGATGTGTTTCCCCTCTTGGCCCATTCGGCCCATATCTTTTGCCGGGAGTGCCCGGAACCCCTTCCGGTGACCCGATATGTACCATGTACCCTCCAGAACACTTCCGTTGTCCGAATACTACCGTTCTTTATATCAATCTTTACCTCTCAACATTTTGAGACTCCTCATAATGTCTGTGATCTCATCCGGTACTCCGAACAACATTCGGTCACCAAATCACATAACTCATATAATACAAAATCGTCATCGAACGTTAAGCGTGCGGACTCTACGGGTTCGAGAACTATGTAGACATGACCGAGACACCTCTACAGTCAATAACCAATAGCGGAACCTGGTTGCTCATATTGGCTCCTACATATTCTACGAAGATCTTTATCGGTCGAACCGTTATGACAACATACGTTATTCCCTTTGTCCATCGGTATATTACTTGTCCGAGATTCGTTCGTCGGTATTTTCATACCTAGTTCAATCTCGTTACCGGCAAGTCTCTTTACTCGTTCCGTAATACATCATCATGTAACTAACTCATTAGCCTTTTCTTGCAAGGCTTCTTATGATGTGCATTACCGAGAGGGCCCAGAGATACCTCTGCGATACTCAGAGTGACAAATCCTAATCTCGATCTATGCCAACCCAACAAATACCTTCGGAAATACCTGTAGAGCATATTTAGAATCACCTAGTTATGTTGTGACATTTGATAGCACAGAAGGCATTCCTCCGGTATCTGGGAGTTGCATAATCTCATAGTCGAAGGAATATGTATTTGACATGAAGAAAGCAATAGCAATAAACTGAACGATCATTACACTAAGCTAAAGGATGGGTCTTGTCCATCACATCATTCTCCTAATGATGTGATCCCGTTCATAAAATGACAACACATGTCTATGGTTAGGAAACTTAATCATCTTTGATTAACGAGCTAGTCTAGTAGAGGCTTACTAGGGACATGGTGTTTTGTCGATGTATTCACACATGTATCAAGTTTCCGGTTAATACAATTCTAGCATGAATAATAAACATTTATCATGATATAAGGAAATATAAAATAACAACTTTATTATTGCCTCTAGGGCATATTTACTTCAGTGATTCCACTAAGGGACCCTTGAGGGCGGTCACCAAACCCGTACAAATGGCAACCCTTGGGGGCGGTCACCGAAACCTGTCAAATTGCTCGGAGCGATCTACACAACCTAATTGGAGACCCCGATGCTTGCCAGGAGCTTTACACCACAATGATTGAGCTTCGAACACCACCAACCGTCTAGGGCACCCAAGCACCCAAGAGGAACAAGCTCTAGAGTACAAAGCACCCAAGAGTAATAAGCTTCTCAACTTGTAACTTCCATGTATCACCGTGGAGAACTCAAACCGCTTCACCAAATGCAATGGCAAGGGCACACGGAGTGCCCAAGTCCTTCTCTCCCAAATCCCACCACAACAACTAATGCTATGGAGGAAAATGAGAGGAAGAACGAAGAAGAGAACACAAAGAACTCCAAGATCTATATCCAAAGGGTTCCCCTCACATAGAGGAGAAAGTGATTGGTGGAAACATAGATCTAGATCTCCTCTCTCTTTCCCTCAAGAACTAGCAAGAATCATTGGATGGATTGAGAGATAGCAAGCTAGAAGAAGTTCAACAATGGGGAAAGAACACCAGCTCAAAGGATAAGGTCCAAGGGTGAAGAAGACCCCCTTTTATAGGAGGGGAAAAATCCAACCGTTACCTTGCTCTCAGCCCGCACAGAGCGGTACTACCGCTCCATAGAGCGGTACTACCACTTCGGCAGTATTAACTCGAAAGTAGTGCAATGGCACGAAGTCAAGAGGCGGTAGTGCAGCCGGAGCGGTACTACTGCTCGCCCTAGCGGTACTACCGCTGGGGTTGTAGCTCGGGATTACACAGAAGTAGAGCAGGAACAATGGAGAACCAGTAGAACTACTACAACGGTATTACCGCCGACCTGAGCGGTACTAATGCTTATAGGCAGTAGTACTTCTCTCCACTGCTGCTTTACTTCCGCTGAGAGTGCATCGAGACCTATAGGAAGCAGTGGTGCAGCGGCAGTAGCTGGCAGTAGTACCGCTTTGCACTACCATTGTACTGCCGCGCAAACCCGACATGGAAGTCGAGTTCCCACAAGCAGCGGTAGTAGCCGCGGTACTAGACATCAGTACTACCGCTTATAAGCGGTACTACAGCTTACTAGAGTGGTACTGCCACTTGTGGCATCCATCTCACAAGCACAACAACAGATGGCTACAATAAAACAAGAACTATCATAACTTCTGCATATGAGCTCCGAGTTGAGCAAACTCAAGCTTGTTAGTTATAGTAAGAAGAGGCAGGGGAGGTATTCCTAAGATGTAGAGGAGTGAAACCTCCAACATAGAAGAACCAACATAACCTCCAACATCGAAAATATCATAGAAGATGCATGTGAACTTCGTTTTCAATGAACTCGAGCTTGTCATGATGATGACCAAAATCTCTAAATCTCACAAGGAGAAAAACTAACAAGAACCAAGAAATATGATGCAAAGATGCAATGGTTTGAGCTCTCTACGAACTATACGATCAAGCGACTCACTTGAGTGCCCCCCTTGATAGTACGTCAATAGATCCTATAATCCGGTCTCCCAATTACCACCATGAGACCGGTAAAATAGAAAACCTATCAAGGGCAAACCTTTGCCTTGCGCATAATCCACTTGAGCTAGATGATGATGATCTTGTCCTTCTCAAGATGGACCACCTTTCTTGATTGCATTGGCTCGGTGAAGACTAGTAGATTGCTCCCCCAAACTCCACTATGGGTGAGCCACTCTTCGGCACATTCACAAGTCCATTGTCACCACAATGGACGACAAGCTTCAAGCATGATATTTTCGTGATGTTCCACTTGAACTTGCACGCCTCAATATTGATGAGGATCACCTCTTGATGTCAACATCATGGGTTGTATGATGTCTCCCTCTTGGCACAAGCCCATGGAAACATACCTAACCCCACATAGAACTCTCACATAGACCATGGGTTAGTCAACAAAACGTAATGAACAATGCTTACCATACCATGGGATCATTTGATCCCTCTCGTTACATCTGGTACACTTTGTGTGTTGACCAACTTGATTCACTCTTTGACTTAGTCTCGATCAACCTCTCACATGACCAATCTTTAGATAATTCCTTGAATAGCATTGGTCAACACATAAACTCCTTGAAACCAAGACATGGACTTCAAGAAGTTCCTATAGATAAATCCTTCAAATATAACTCAAGGCAACCATTAGTCCATAGAGATTGTCATCAATTACCAAAACCAAACATGGGGGCACCGCATGTTCTTTCACTTATGCATAACTAAGTTTTGTCGCACCAAATAAGTTAACCATGTTTCCATTGCATTGCATTGCACAAAATGAAAGACCAGTTAGTCCGTAGTAGGTTTGTGTCAATATCTCTACATGTGAATATCACTAGTGGGTATGAAATGAATTGTAAGTAATAGGCCGCATAGGTCCACACCCCAGCCATTGCAATTGCAATGAATTGAACTTAGATATGATATTCTTAATAACATGCATTTATTAAATCAATATTATATTAATTCTTGACAATTTTTGTTCTATGAACAGTTATATTTTTGTTACATTGCACTAAAGATAACCAGGGCTGCCACAAATTTACCTATTGGTGTAAGCATCGACGGGTTTCATCAGGACTTGTTCCATTGGTGATTGGATTGGAAAGTTGGATACAGAGTAGTGAGATAATCATTCTGGTCATCTCCTTGCTATAGTGCGGCCTCTAGTTAGGTATGAGGTGTGACAAGTAGACTACTCAATATGATGAGTAGTTTAGATCTATGTCCTCGGTTCTCTCTAGTTTGTTATCTGGGATATAAAGAACGTAAAATTGGTCGGCATATTTTAATGTATTATGCGATGTACTTTGCTTGTGCAATGAATGAGAATATTTATGCCTCGTTAGATGTACATGAGATCTTTTCTGGCATTTGAATTGCAACAAAATGCTTTGGTAAATTTTTTTACTATACTATATGAGCTTCTATCTAGAAAGCTGCTTCAACTACTAGACTACATGCGCTTTTTCCAGAAAGCCGCTTCAAATGATTACTTTAGGTGGTTATATATTGGAAGCGGCTTGTGGATTTACAGAAGTTGAGGCAGTTGTGCACGCGAAACCCCTCGCTTTGGTAAGAAATTAGAGGTGGTTTGGAAACCACTTTCGCTATGCTCAGTATTAGCGACACATGTTTTCAGGCGGGATGACAAACCGCCGCCGACCCATGTACAAAATATCGTCTGCAAAACCAGATATCATACTAGTATTAGAACTAGTAATATTACTACCTGATAAATTTTAGACTGCGCTAAACAAATAAGAGTCATTAATATTGCATGATCCAATGTTTTTTTTAACACAGTACAGACGCAAGCGCTCAGATATTCGCGCATACACTTGCCCCTATGAATGCGCACACACCCCTATCCCTATGAGCACCTCTGAGAGTCTGAGACGGCATATCAGGACTTAAACCCTGCTGGGCTGGCTATACCATTATCCACCTAACCATCCAACCACAGGTTGGTTCGCGCATGATCCACTGATAGTACTAATAACGACATATTTTGTGATATGTAGTAAACGCTGATTATTTTCCAAATACATGTTAATTTTTTTTTTCCAAAAACATGTTTGAACATGTTTTTTTCAGTACATGTGCACTTTTGAAGACATATTGTACATTTTTCGTGTATATTAGGGAAAAATATTTTGTGCAACGAATATTTTTCAAATACATGATTAACATTTTTGTGAAATACATGTTTTGAACATCTTTTTAAATACATATCTATGTTTGTCAACATATTATGTACATTTTCTGTGAACATCTAAAACACTTTTTATACACATTGAATTTTGTTCAAATACAATATTAACAATTATTTTCCAATTCAACATACAAACATTATTTTAACTGATATGAAACATTTTTATTAGACTATGCGAACATTGTTTACACTGTATATGTACATATTTCAATTTCAAGAACCTTATTCTCTGAAACTCATGAACATTTTTAAATGTAAAGTACATGTTGCGAACGGTTAGATATATTTTTTGCATTCATTCGCAAAAAAAAAGATATATTTTTTGCATTTCAAAGATATTTATTTTGAATTGTATATACATAGTTAAATGGCATATACATTTTTTTGGAACAAATGTGCATTTTTTAAATGTCATAAACATTTTGTTGAATGCGATCAGTATATTGTTTATCATTGCTAACAAAATGTTTACACTAGGTTAACATTTTCAAAATCATGGTTTTGATTTTTTTTAATTATTCATTTTAGTTTTTAAAATATGTGTACTAGGAATATTTTTGAAAATATGAACAAAATTAAAAAAATGAAACCAGAATTGAATAATCAGAAAAGAAAAAGCTAACCAGCCTGAAAAGATAATTGAGCCAGCATAATAGTTGTGACAGGACATCGCCCTTGGTACGAGACTCATTTGGTATGTCTAGAAGCGAGACATATCCCTTCGCAAAAAGAGAGTTTGCTGTAGATAGCAACTAATTGAAGTTTAGCACCCAACTGGTGCATCAAGCCGCCGCATATGTCGCGTGCTGGGCTCCCTCTGGATTTTGTTTTATTATTATTATTTTCGTACGTGTTTTCGGGGTTTTTTATGAGACTTTTTCAAGTTTTTTTGGCTTTTGTTTTCGACCTGCTTTCACTAGATTTCGGGGAACTTTTTTTGCGTGGTAAAAAATTGTGCTTCTACAAGAAGCACAAATTTGCTCCTCGCGTAGGCACATATTTTCTTTCATGAGATGTTCGTCTGTACTTATCCGAAAAAAGCAGTGCTTCTACAAGAAGCTATTTGCTTATCGTGGAAACAAATTTACTTCTGCTAAACCCAGCAGCAACCCAAGTGTGTGTTTTTCGTCCTCGCAGAGTAAATGTACACACTTTTGGCTACGTGCCGCCAGAAGCAAGGCCGACGCATGGCTTCCAGCAGGTAGCCCAAACTGGGTCGGCCTAGTAACCACTTCCAACGTCATGCTAACGTTGTTTGTGTTTTTTTGCCTTCATGTTAATATGTTCCATTTTCACTTTTTTTTATTTTGAAATATTAAAGTTATATATCACATTCAAAAATTATTATACCTGTACGGAAAAATATTTTGGATGTATACCAAAATTGTATAGCATGAATGGAAAAATAATTATCATGTTTACGTATGAATTATATTGCCTCCATATGAATTACGACAAGCGAAGATTGAACTGTTTCCTCTCAAATTCCAGTTATATTGCTGCATTACATAGATACGACCTTAGTTTGAAATAACAATATTAAAAGCTTTTGCATTGGACTATGGAGCCATTTTCTACAATTCTCGTAGACATGATGTGATGTTTTGAAGAGTACTTATGTTACCTTTTTCATATCTATACAATATGAATTCAATCATTTGTAGTAGTACAGCTAAATTGTTTCTTGAGGAAATTAATCTGGATTAAGACGACTAGTTTTAACTCACAATTTTAGAATTACCATGTAAATGTGGAGTACATTTTATGTATGGTTTTGCACATATCTTCAACTAATTACCCCAATCATTGCATTGTGGGACAAACCTCATAATCCTTTTTTAGGCGTACCAATATGTAGTTCTCCATACCGTGTATATTTCTATTTCGAAATCTGCTATTCTTATATTCCTCTTAACCATCACTGGCCTAATTTCAGTCGTTTTGGTCCAATAGCACATACTATTCATTTGACCAAATTAACTCGAACTGCCAACTAAATATATTCACACCCTTGTTTACTTCTACTTCAAAAGGAATTTTTTTCGCAATTTGAGTGTTTCTTTCATTCAGTATAGCTGCATAACGACACTTACGGACATTAAAATTACTTAAAAGATAGTTCCTTGGTGCATCTAACATAGTATAACACCAACAATTGCTATTAAATGGGTAACTAGTTCCGAACCAACCAAATCCTGTACCCTGTAGTAAACACAAACCCCGAGCAATTGCAGCACACAATAAATTCATGGCTAGCCCTTGAGCATTGCCCACTACAAAGGTTTGCATTGTAAGGTTGAGCAATTATTCACAAAGTTAACTTTTTAATGGCATGAGAACAAATCTATGGACTAATTTAATTATGCCATTACCCAAATAATCTACCTTTGTACAATGATTCTACAGAGTATGATGTTAGAGCGAATAATACCTCGCCCGAACACGACTCTCATTGGAAGTTCGCTGAGAGCACACCTACGATATTTGGTTACCTTACATGTATCTAGGTTGTCATGGGGGATCTGCACCTCTTCCGGCCGCTCCCCCCTTTTATAGTCGTCACGCGATAAATATCCTAACTTCCACCAAACATTTAGATGTCAGTATGCCGTGTTTCGGTAGTAGTGTGTGGAAGGGAAGGGGAGTTATTTTCAAAATAAAATAAAATAGGAGAAGGTTAATTTTATGTTGGTGACTGCTGCACATTTACCGAAATAGAGTCCAATAAAGGAACAACCTGGAGTTGCTAAAGTGTGAGGAGGGGCCACCATCTCATGTCCGGATGATATGGATTTGTGCAAACTTTGCATCTTCATATTTCAACTTGGAGTTGCTAAAGTGTGAGGAGGGGCCACCGCTCGATGGATTTTGGCTCAACATTCACAATGTCGAACAACATCCATCGGTAACCACCTTTACGACTACGTGGATAACTCTTGTTGTGGCACAAGCAAATTTTTTGGGGCTAATAGTTGGAAATCCCAGAGTGTATTTATATATGTTGGGGTTTATATGGGTAACGAAAAAAATGAAGAAATCTAATACAAGGAATGTATTCCCTAGGTGCTAATACAAGGGACATTATTACGGTGATTGCATTTTTCTAAATTTCCTTCCACCGAATTATGATTTTCCCACCGGTAAAATAATTTGTGCATCAATTTTCGACCTGTTGGTGTTGAATTGATGGTTGAATTAGGACGGGATTATCTTTGAGCTTGGAGCTTTGGTGGTACATACATGCAAGACAACTAATTACACGTAACTTCTGTCACACTATCATTATATCCTGGATCTACCAAAACAAATTTTGTACTTTGTGTGTGCTGCCGAAGACATGTGTATAATAAGAACACATGCACTCTACTAGATCAGGATAGAATTGGAGATTGTCAAATCGTGTGCTACTAGTCACCATGTCTTCCACGGCATCGGTGCGTGCCTCTCGCCCAGCTTAGGTCTCGTACATGTCAACTGGCCGAAGTGCAAATGATTGATTGCTTCCGGCAAATACTTTTGGGTAACTCATACACATGAATAAAGCTAATCCATTTTTAAAGCCGGTGGATTCATGATAGGACGCATGCGAATGAGGTTCATTGTTAAAGGTAGTCGTGCCCTGGTTTTCCCCCTCCTTTAGTCCTTAGTGTCACGGCTATGGTTACAAGTCGCGTATACATCATACATGCGAATATATGCATGGGCCTGTTGGCTCCCACTTCGCCTATACCATGATGGTCGGTACGCCAGGTTCAATCCCAAATTAACATGGCCGTTTGACTTACACGCAAAAAAAAAGAACCCCACCATTTGAACATTTCTCACTGGTTTGATGGGGGGGGGGGGGGGGGTGTCGTATCTAGAGCTTCAAGACACACCAGTTCTGATTTTTTTGGACCAACCAACGCTTTGGTCTGGTCTTTAAAACTATGCCCTTCACTCACCACCACATCAACCCTTATGTGCTAACAGGGAATCATAACTCTCTTCTTCCATGAAGTGTGTTGGGCTGTGCCGACTTGGTCTTGTTTCTTCTTCCTAGGGGCTGATAATCAAGCAAACATAAAAAAAAATTGCTCTGCTGGCATGAGGGACCCCCAATTTGGTGATCTGCACACTAGGGATCAAGCGAACGCGTAGCCCCAGCTCCTCCCAGTGACCTTTTGGGACGGCCCATATCCAGGGCGTGATGCCCACGTTTTTCTCATTTTTACTTTTATTTTTTTCTTTGTTTTATTTTTAAATATAATTCACGATTCAAAAGAGAACCGAATTTAATTTCTTTTTTGCAAATTTTTAAAAATAATATAAAATGTCCTCGAATTAAAAAAATCATAGTTTTGAATATTTTTAAAAATCTGAAAATGTTCGTGATTCTGACAAATGTTCACATATTCCAAAAATGATAAATTCTCTCAGATTCACAAGATGTTCGTCTATTTCAAAAAATGCTCACAAATTCCAGAAGTGTTCATGAATTTCTACAAAATATTCATGAATTTCTATAATATATTCAAATATTAAAAAATTGTCGGGAATTTTGTATATTGTTCCTAAATTTCAAAAAAAGGTTCCAAAAAAATGCTGATTCAAAAGTACTCATGAACTCATAAAAAGGTTGTCAAAAAAAATGTTCCTAATCAAAATTTATTCCTAAATATGAAAAATATTCAACTGTCAAAAAAAATTGCGCCCTTGTCCAAAAACTTCACAAAATTCGGAAAATGTTCGTGAATTTTATTTTTTTCTAGTGAATTTGCAAAACATGTTCATGAATTTAAAAAAATTTTGGAATTGGAAAAAATAATAACTTATTTGAAAATTGATCAGGATTTCAAAAAATGTTCACAATTTAAAAAATATTTCCAAATTTAAATTATGTTCACAAATTAACAAAATAAAAAGAAAAGAAAATAAATGAAAAACAAAAAATGGAGAAAAAGAAATTAAAAGAAAAAGATCAAGGAAATGGAAAGGGAAAGGGAAAACAAAAATAAAAAATGAAAAAATAAAAGAAATAAAATTAATAAGGAAAAAATCGATTCAGATCTAGAACCTTCCAACAACTGGTTGCTCGGTGGCGACCTGCGCGACAAATAGGAGCCACCCTCGCGTGAGTGCTCCTCTCGGACTCGTGCGCCTGCAAAAAGAACGTTTGCCCTTCTTTGCTTGGTGCGACAAGAAACCACGCACGGCTGCCCTCATGTGCCTTGTCGTGCTAGAGCTCGAGCGGGAGAGTTTGGCAACAACCAAACATTCGTTATATAGTCCACTCCATGTAAAACAGAAATTCAAACGAGCAAATGTTAGAATTCGAGCAGTATAGCGTGATCCAATATAGTGCAAAATTGTTCCTGTTCTATGCAATGAAGTTAATCGCAAATTATGCTTGACACGCAAAAGAAATCATTACTAGGTGCACATGCAAGGAAAAAGCGGAGTTGCTAAGTGCGCACAACCAAGAACAAATCGTGGTGACATTATCCCATTTAAAGGTGTTTTCAAGACTTAAAAAATAAGGAGAATCCCCCGGCCTCTGCATCTGGGAGATGCATGCGGCCACTTTATTGATTATTCTCAAGAACCTTACAAAGTATTACAATAATATACCTGAATCAGCTATCTTGGCAACATATGCCACTACTCCTATCCATATGATGAAGGGGTGCTAGCTGGGCCAAATACCCAGACCACTCACCTAAGCCTATCATCAAAAGCTAAACGCCCCAGCCGAGCCACATCGGAGTGCAGGGGCATAAACTGGTCTGACGCACTCACATGTGTCGTCGCCTCCATCTTCCACAGGTCCGTCTTCAGAGCAGATATTGAGGCTTCTACCTTGTCAGGCCACTCTGCCAGCGATGCCACCATGACGCCAGACAACTACCTCCTGCGTGAGTCCATCACTGTGCATCGGGCGCCGAGTCTCCACTGCGCCACGCCGCCGAGATCCGCCGTCGAGATACGACATCATCAATGTGTAGGATGAAGCACTGCTCCACCAAAAAAGCCGCCCACTGATCCCTTGATCCCGTGTACGCCTCCAAGAATGACGCCCCAAGGAGGAAACGACACCAACGCGCCGCCGTCATCCGATCTACTGATGTAGGGTATCCACCGGAGGTAGCGGATATAATGATCCAAAAGAGTGCCGCCAACACCGGTCTTGGCATCAAGCCGAGAATGAGGTTTTCATCCGGATCCGCTCGAAGAACCTCCATCAAGATCTTGTGCACGGGTCGCCGCCGATCTGAGCCGCCGCACATCGAGCAGGCTGCACAGGCCTGATCCGATCTGTCCGGAGGGCAAACCACCCATGGCGCTGAGCCAACCACGAGGCCCTCCATGCCGCCACCGCCGATCCGAGGACTGATGGTCCGTCGCCGCAGACCCGACCACCGCCGCTGTACGCAGCCAAGGCCGCTGCCCGAAGCAGGGCCGGCCGCCGCATCCGCCACCATCGCCGCCCTAGGCCGAGGCGTCCGCCACGCCGCCGCTGGTCAAGGCAGGCCCGCCAGGCCACCAAGGCCAGATCGGCCGTGCCACCACACCGCGGGGCTCCGCACCGCCCCCATGGCGCAGGAGAGAGGGAAGGCCCCCACCACCGCCGTCAGCCCCCGGGCTATATGCCGGCGGAGTCCTTCGGTGGCGGCGGAGGGAGGGATGGAAGGACGGGGAGCCCCCGGCGGCTAGGGTTGCAATCCCGCCCTAGTTGCCCGAGCGGGGGCGAGCGGGTAACAGAGATAGATTGCAGAAATTGTTAGGAACGACTTTTTTTGAAGACTAAAAATGCTTTGTAGACTATACCGATTTGCGATTCGGTTTCATCATTGGCTTCGTATCAACAAAGGCTTCTAAATTAGATTCCACCTGGCTAATTTGAAGTCACAATAAAAAATCATTGAAACACACCAACCTAGGGTCGATCTCTACTCCCGTCTATAAGAAAACCTTCGCATGTTTACCTGAAATGACTGAACCAATTCGGAGAAAGTCACAATTCAAGAAGAAAAAAAGGTTGATCAAATAGCATAGGACTTAGCTGAGACTATGTCAATTCTCATCTGGGTGAGAATTAGCAAAACCAAAAAAGAAAAACTCAGAGCAAGTCGGGCCTGTCAAGGTCGGGCGCTTGTATGTATTGCCGTTTTCCAGATGAGGGCAGTACACCAGCATCGGCCAGGATAATAAGCTCTACGTAGTAGATTCAAGAGCTGATCACAATACACTTGACCTAGGTTGAGGCCTCCATCAGCTGCAGCACAAGCGGGCACTTCACCGACAGCGTGCCCGCCGATGTTGTGGTCAGCTCGCCAAACTTGTACGGACGGTGCCAACGACCCACAAGTCCACGGGGAAGACACCCGTTCCACAAGACCTTGGAGCATGACTCGCACCGCGTCCGTCCGCTGGACGCCAACACCGATCAGGAGCGTAGTGGGTGGGCACGCCGTTGTCGATGCAACCAGTGGCGAAGGCAGAAATTTTTTATAGGTGTGACGGAGTTCACGAAGGACGAAAACAATTATATTATATCTTATATCTTATATTTACTAACTGAAGGCACCTTTCAAGCCTTCTCATTAATCCACATCATCGAAATTAATTAAACCGTTGGATTATAGAATTTACGTCTAAGATGAAAAGAAAACTTACGTAACATAGATGGTCATCCTATCAAAAAAGAATACATCTGACACGTTCAAGGAAAGCTTCCAAAGTTTTTAAAACTCCACGGATGAAAAAAGTAAATAACAGAATGCATCTCGCACGTACAAAGTTTTATTTAAAAACCCGTCTAACATTGGCGGAAAAAAAAACGTTGGAGAAACAATACAACAGATTGCATCTGACACGTTCAACGTTTTATTTTAAAAAATACGTCTAACATTGGTGAATTTTTTTTGGAGGAACAATATACAAGGAAAGCATCCACGGTTCCCTTTTCAAGGATAGCCTCCTTCCATATAAACTGCACAGATGGAAATGAAAAAAAAGATTGCATCCATGGACGAAAAGGAAAAAAATAACAAATTAGGTCTGACACGTTCAGCGTTTCTTTTTTTGAGAAAACACATTCCACAACGGTGAAAAGGAACAAGGAAAGAATCCACGATTTATTTTCTAGAGATAGCCTCCTACCATATATACTCCACGCATGAAAAGGAGAAAAAAGATTGCATCTGGCGTTGGTGAACCAAAAGGAAAGATAGCCTCCTTCCATAAAAACTCCACCCATGAAACGAAAAAAAAAACTAGATCCACTTGATAACCATTGAAAGTCCTGCAATAAATTCATTTCCTGATTGAAAGTTTAAAAACATTCGCGCAAAAAAAAGAGGGAAAAACATCTCTTCCTCGACGCCTGGCTGCTGAAATTTACGTAGCATATTGATTGTTCCGTCCAAAAATATTGACACGTACAATTGGTGTTCAAGAAAGGGGGAAAGTATCCATCAGTTCCTTCAAAAAAGACAGATCCATTTGATACCATTGAAAGCCAATAAATAAATTCTTCTACCAATTGAGAAAGGAAAAAACACCCACGCAAAAAAGGAAAAACATCTCTCCCTTAGAAAAAGGAAATCTACATAACATGTACTCTAGCCTTGGATTCGTATGATTCTTTGGAGAAGCTGATTGCTAATACGTATAAAAGAAGATTGCTAACACGTATTTGGATACATAGTACGTCTCTGCATGTCTCTTTTCATAGAAAATTTTTCTAATAAAACATCTTTATATACATATAAATTAGTGCATCAACAAAAAAAATCTGGAGGTATCAAGCACCACAAGGATCTCATATAAACACATGTTTGTCTATGCGATAAATTAGATATGTATAGAATGGATACAAAAATACAAAATTTCCATCCTTCTTAATCATAATAGAAATTGTTTAAGAATTCGTCGGAAGACACAAACTTCTAATGTGAATAATCTATGGTTCCTATAGTATAATGAGAATACACAACTTCCACTTCTTAAAATACATATATCATTTGCTACGATATCATGTATGTTGACAGGAAGTCATGCATGCATGTGTCTGTTATTGTGTATAGAAACAAAGTATTTATAATTCTACCATTCTTCTGTGGCAAAAGAAAGATGTAACTTTTCTTTTAGTTAACTAAGGAAGGAAGATAAATTCTATGATAGAACACTTGATGTTTATACCTTTTAGAAACTTATATATCACGAGTGCATGATACATATAATAACTTTTGCATTTGTAACCATGTTTTCTACTGACATAACAAATATACCCTTATATAACATTCATAAAGTAGCATATCCATATTTCCACATATCTTATATAAATCTGACATAATTTGCCATCACACTATCTATACCGCTGTGACACAATTGGACTTAAAAAATGTAATCATAAAATAGTCAAAGCAATGTAACTTCATTGGATCCAATGTGCAAGTGTAATAATAATAACCTATATCAACATATTCAAATGATTGTTTGACATTTCTAATTTTGTCAAAACTATGGTATGTATGATATTAAAATTGTAAGCCCGTGCAGGTGCACGGGTTGATGGCTAGTGTATAATAGAATCAAGATGTGCCATAGTTAATATAACTGATAATATAACTATGTGCGGATCGTTGCCATCTGAGTAGATTAGAACAACAAATTCACTGGTTGTATACAAATAATCAAAATTAACCGGTCATATATAACTAATTAAAATTATAAAGATTGATGTGTGATAGTTTATGGACTATAAAAAATTGGACAAAAGGATTACAAAATTTTAGGGCTAATATGGCTGTGATCTTGACCTAATGTCGCTGCTTCTGGCTCGCCGTCGCTGGCACATAAGCTCGTCGTTTTGTGGTTTGTAGCACAGTGTTTCACTCGCCACCGAGTTCCCTGAAGTGCCACCCGCCGCCGTCGCCGCGTTCGTCAAGCATCATCGCCGGGTGCCCGAGTCGCCCTAACTGAGGTAGATCGCGCCGCTATTCCGTAACTGCGACTGTGTGCACACGATTTCCATGCTGTGAATCGCTGCATAACTGGACAGATCGAGCCGGGCTACATACAGCTAGGTGGGCTGCTGCGAGGATAACTGGGCCATTGGCAAGATTTAGGCCCTTGCGTGTCTCCTGCTCCTCCAAACTGATGAAACGGATAGAACTCCATCGACCAATGCTCAAACTCCAGATATATAGTATACATACGCGGTATTTAGCCAAATTTTAGGTATGGCAGCCGCCAAACCTCGCCATATTGCTAGATTCGCCCCTCATGCAACCCGTATCGAAGGTGTAGACATGGCGTTCTTGCTGTGATTGGTACATGGCTAGAGGGAGACGACCCAGGTGGCCTGACATGAAGGAATTGATGGATATAGTAGTAGATGCCCTTGTTCAAAGCTGATCCGGTCGATGTGGTAAGATCCGGAGACAAAAACTGACGAAACTTTCAAGGCTCGTAGCGGCAGTAAACATACTTAAGAAAACCAGGCACGTCAACAATGAACGGGGAAACAACGAAGCAAACAGGAGGAAATGAAGATTGCTGATTTGCAAATGCAAACAAAGACTGATGCTATAACTGTGCAAATAATTGTACTAAATCAACGAATATTTGTATGGACCAAAGGGAGTACAATATTTGTTAGTATTTTGTTTATCACTTGAGAATTGAGAAGAATAAATCAAATCGGGATGTCAGAAATCAGAAAAATATGAGCATCGTGCATTTGTACTATTTAAAGCTGTGCCCCGCTGCCCCAGCTATAGTTGAATCATTTAAAGCTGAGTGTTGCATCTGGCTTAGAACACTAATCTTATTTAATACCACCTTACAGGGTGTAGGCCGAGATCTTATTCACCACAAAAAGTATAATACCTGATTTATATTCAGAAAATATTTGAATGGTATAAATTTTATTACATATAACTTATATTTACTCTTATGTTAACGTTTACTGTTTTACATAACATCTTTGTATGACCTTCCGCCTAAGCAAAATGCTTCATAGCTGTTCCTGGCCACATTGTTATTGATGTATGTACGCGATGACTCTATACTTGGTCTATCCTGTAGAGGCCGAAGAATGGAGAACTTTTTATGATGGTGTCTACATCGTAGAGCACGGCCAGCGAGGTTTTCTTCGCCCATGGATAGCGGTGTAATCTTCGGATAGGATCTTACCCACTCTAGGCTAGATTGATTTATTATTGTTGTAAAACGATATTTATTTTTGGATGAGTTGAACTTGGATGCGTGCATCATGCTATGCAGAGGCCGGGCATTATTTTGATGCAGTTATATCACTTCAATATATCAACTCAATGATGTCCTTTATCGAAAAATGGTGTTCCTGACCATAGTGAGTCACCGAATTATAAAAAGTAGCTAAGGTATCGTGGGTGATTTCTTTTTTACTTTTACCACATCTGTGTACCTGGTCAAAAGTCAAAAGAAATTGACTTATGTTATTTATATATGGAAAAAATTAGACTTCACTCAAAAATTTTATTCAGTCTCTTCCCTCCAAATATTTGACTAAATAACCAAGTCATTATGTTGCTCATTTTCTTTCGTTGTATACTTGACTATGCATGCAACCCAAAGGATCTTAGAGCATGTGCATCATCAGTTTACATATTGTCTTATCTCTTCTAAAAAAATAGATATTGTCCTATCTTATGTCTATAACGTAATTAAAGATTGTATTAAAAAAAGATGTACAATGGATCGTTTTCTAGTCTTATCTCTACTATCTAAATGTAGCTTAAAATATGATGAGAGATACGGTTGCTCAGATATCATCTCTGTATGAGTAATGCTAGCTAGACTCACATGGGGTTTAGAGTCTGATTAATAATTAATGGCCATAAGGCTGGTCATAATGGGGAGTATCATATACTAGTATCATGCATGTATGATACCAGTTTCATAATGCATAGTATTATAAGTAGTATCTTAGATTGTCTTATTAATTGAAATGCATAACACAAAGTAATACAACATTTAATATGATACAGTATCATGATATAATACAACATCCTCTGTTTCCTCATTTAATTGTGTGCCACATCATCCAAAAAATCTAGTTGGCATATATGATACCGCTTGTGATACTCTCACCAGCCTGATATAATTAAGGCACACGGGCCCACCAGTGAAATTAGTGGGAGGGGGCAAATTAGGAGAGGGTACGTTCGCCACCCCGTAAAAGTCCTTTGAAGGCAGCCCATGAATTTAGCATTATTGCCTCTGTGTTTAGTCTGTGTGACACTTTTAAGAGAACACCATTGTACTCATCTTTAATACGCCTATGCGGATCGCCACAGATCGATAGGAAAACCAACCAAACCACTAGGTAACACTAAGAGCATCTACAAATTAACAGGCCTTCTATACTCGCCCCCAAACAACAGGACGGGCTGCCCGGTCAGTGCCCAGACGAAACACCGCCACCCAACCGGCCTCGCCATAGCCGGCACAGATGGTCGGATTGACAGACACTCCCCAAGTGCAACCCATACCTAAGACGGATATGGGGACGTCGGATTCGACCCACGCTGGCCACCAACCCCACATAAAGTGGACCCTATTCGCACTTTGGCCAAAACCCTAGTCGCATTTGACTCCACTCCGCTACCCTCCAGTACACTCCTGTCCACCCACAAGCTCATATCTGACGATCTCCTACCTTCCACTGCATGGTGGGCAACAGATCCGAGTCGTACACCTTCCAGATCTATTGACCCGGAGCTCGTCCCACACGACCCCGAGAAGGAGATGATCACTCGCCTTGAGCTCCGCTGCTCTCTCGGGAGGAGGCCGACCGACGACAGTGCCTCCTTCCATCGGGAATCAAGTTCGTCCGCTTAAATGGCGCACACATCTGACGGGAGGTGTGTCGTCGGTGCCTCACCAGAGGCCGTGCGGTTCGTCTCGCATCCGGACGGGGCGGCGGATGCGCAACCGCTTCATTGGCGTGCCGAGGCGGAGGTGAATGCATGTGTATCATCCAACGCAAGTATGGCGCGGCGTGCGGGGTAGCATCTGCGTGAGGTGGCGGCAGCCAGCATGGCGGCAGATGGTGGGAGGCGGAGTCCCACTCTTTGGCATCACGTATGTTCATCGCAACCCCGGGTGTCACAACCGCGTCGTGGTGGACGTCGCCGGCTCCTCCCACCACCGATCTATCATTGATCTCACATCGACCGGCGATGTGAAAGCGACCTCCTCAGACAAGGAAGAGTAGGGGCATGGGATACGGCGGCGCCTTGAGTCCCATGAGCCAGTGCGTGAACCATGTCCAACTCTACCTTGCCGGCAACCGGAGCAACACTCGAGGGGCGCAACCAACCGCCAGACATGGGCACGACGGAGCCGTACGCCCGCTTATATTAGGCTTCATGTTGCATGTAATAATATGGATTTTATGATTTGAAAATGTTATTTCTAGTTGTGGAATCAATTTTTTGTGTGTTCTCCGGGTCACTGTCCCCGGACGCATCCGCGGCTGTTTGGAGCCGGATTTTGTTGTTTGATGTTGTAGATCCTCTAAGCACTGCATATTTCAATTATACCTTATTTAATTAATGTACTTAACTACAAATGTAAAAAAAACTCAATATATTAACAAAGCTAGTATGCGTGCATTAGAGCATCTACAACCCGGCGCCCCAAACCCACCTGAAACGTCTGGTGGGATAGCCTGGTTAGTGACCGGTCACGAAAATTCGACCCAGACGGGCTCCTCAAACATCCGGGCTGACTGGCACCCCTCATATCGAGCCCAAATATGTGGCGGAAATGGGGTCATCGGGTGCACCGGGCCCGTCCGCCAGCTTGGGCTGACGATGGGGTCCCACAAGAAAACAGTTTGAAAACCAGCGGTCCGAAGCTCGTCTCCTCGTACGGATCTATGGCACCGCATGGCGACGCTCCGGCAGGCTGCATAGTGCCTAGCCCGTCCATTTAAGTCGACCGCCGGCACCGAAACCCTATCCGTCCACATTTCCCGCCTCCCGCCCGCCGCCGCCACCACTTTCCACTCCCTGTCCGCAATCACTAGTAGCCATGCCCCCATGCCGTCGGGTAAGGAGCTATCCATATATAACGCCGGAGCGCCAGCTATAGCTCCTTGAGAAGACACGAGCAAGGCGCGAAGCCCAGATCACCGCGGAGCTACGTCCGGATGCAATGGATCCGGAGGAAGACTTGGAGGATGAGGATGATGATGAGGAGGTTGAGGAGGAGACGGAGCAGGATGTAGGGGACACAGATCTGTATGCGGAGCAGCATGCCATCCTCGACTCCCTCCGCTCAGAGTTGGATGCGGAGGACCGACGGCGTCAGCGGCACGAAATGGAGGCAGAGCACACCGTGGTAGAGGAGGAGATGCTCGGCTAAATGGATGAGATCGAGGAGGAGGAGGAGCACTTCTACGCGCCCGTCTACCCGGAGCCCGACAACGACGTCGTGGTCATCTCCGACGATGAATTGTAGCTACGGTGTCATGGTACGTAGGATTATTTTGCATGGTTTGTATGGATCTAGGGATGGAATATGAGTTATTCAAATGCAGAGGACCAAATATGTGGTGTGAACGGTCATTGTCAGTCGCGTCCACGGGCGATTGAGGGATCGGATTTGTGACCGGCTGTAGATGCTCTTACTAAGTCAAGTCATTGCAGCCTAATTATCATGATCATCTCAGCATCTTTTGTCACTGAAAAAGATTGAGAAAATCTATTTATTTTTTACCATGCATGATTGAGAAAATATGTATCTTGATAACAAGCGTGTGCGCATGCGTATGCATGTAGCCATGGTAAACGACGCAAATTTTCTTCCATCGATGCAGTAGTTACCTAGCTACCAAGGCATAACAAGTGAGAAAGACAGAATATTTGTACAACTCCGATTCGACGCGCACCTACCTAATTGATATTTTTGTTCAACTCTTGTGTAGGCACGCAGTCGGTTGATTAATTCTGAGCGTAGAATCTAATAGAATAGTAGATCTTGTACTGCTCACCACATAACCTACATAATTCTGACCGTTGAGCATTTTCTTCTGACCCCTCTCACCTAACCTTCTCTTTCCTCACACACATAATTTTGTCACCTTTCCCCTTGCGTGTTTTTGGATAGCATAGGTGGTCATTTCTACAAAAAGCAGTGTTGTGTGAACTACCAGGCCGCTTTGACAGAGGTTAGAGAGCAAAAATGCTCCGTGTTAAAGTTAAAGGTCAAACTAATCTTATATATACAGTGGTTTAGTTATTGAAAATAAACTTGGTTGATAGTATTATTATTGTTTTTGAAAATCTTGTTTGATAGTAGTTAGACTCCATGTTATCGGTATAACTGTGGTAAATTAGTTTACTTATAATAAACGGTCATTTCTACTCGTTTTGCCCGGCTCTGATAAAGGACGGCGATGACGGCGGTGCGCCTTCGGTTCGCTCTAGTGCTTGTAGTCGTCGCTAGGTGGTCAATGGACCTAGATGTATTTTTTATTATTTCGGATGTTCTTTGTACCGCCATGACAATTGATGAATAGATTGTAAGTTAAAAAAAACCAGCCATTTCTACTCGTTTTGTTGGAGAAGTTCACAAATCTAAACATCAGTCAACATTAAGCCCTCAATTTGGCTACATAACAAAAAAAAAAATCACGATCACTTTTTCCCGTGACGTTCGACGGACGACTTGAGCGGAATAAACCACATCCACGCGCACATGAAAAAGGTTCCGGCGTTAGCGATGGATTTTCCGCTTTGCACGTACGTCCACGTATACATCCAACTAGCTCTACTAGCTTGTTCCATTTGACATTAATTGATTATCAGGGCTTGCATGTACCACACGTCTTGAATTGTTTACGAAACGGATGCTCAGAGTGTGGGGTCGACACAAAAGGTTGGTCGAACCTTGCTTATTTTAACCTGAAATTATGTGCTGACTAGTTCATATTGGCCATAATATTCATAATTGTACTTCAGAACGGCTACTTTTAGGAACCGGCTGTTCAATCAAAGTAGTGTGAGAGCTTAAGTAGCCCTCCGAAAAAAGAACAGCTTAAGCAGGTCGGATGGTGGGGAATCAACGAACGGCAGGATGCATCCATATCATGAATACTTTTGTTAGAGAAAAGGCGCAGGCCGAGTGAGACAAGAACTTGAATCTAGCCCGACTTTGAATTAACAAAGCCATCAATTGGCTAGGATTTATAAAAGCACTGAATGCAAAGCAAAGCGGAACGAAGGTACAAGGTACAAGGTACTAGGTAGAACAACACAATGGCAACAACCGGAGCAAGCACAACACCGTTGCCGACGACCAGCACTACGCCTGCACCAACTAGCGAACTAATTAAGAGCACCGGAGGCAGGCCATGCAGTGCAAGCATTGAGCGCCGGTAGCACCCACAAGCCAAACTTGGGCAACACTTGCTTTGTCTCGACCGGCTCAAAGGGCCACTACCCTTTCACCATGGGTGTCGCACCGCGGACCAGAAGAGTGGCTGCCACAGAGCCCGGCACACAAGGTGTCCGAGCTGCCATAGAATAAGCAGACGACGCTGACCCACAAACAATCGAAGACCAACCAGATGATAGCCAAAGCCGGCAGTGGCAAAACATAGCACATGACGCGTGATGTCGACCGAAGGTGCGAATCCATGACAAAGGCCGAAAAGGTATCACCATGCATCGGGCGAGGCCAAGCAAGATGTAGCAGGAAGACCATACCATCATGCTTCGGAACAGGGTCACCAACCGCACCACCGCCAAGAGCAAATCCGGGCCGCCACCTTCAAGAAGGAGCACACTACCGAGGTACCATCGACGACCAAACCAAGGGGTACCGGCTTTCGCTGGAGCTTATGGAAGAGGCGGAAGGGGGAGGGTCCACCCCAAAGCCTCCAGGAAGGGGATCGGCGCCAAAGGCGTCGACTTTGGGGGCCGCTGCGCCAGCCAGGGGTTTCCCCGGGAACATCACCCGAACTCCAGATCCGGCCAACCGGCACCACGAGACTGCGGACGTAGCCACCAGGAACCACCACCGGCACGAATCGGATCGGAACCGAAGCTTCTCCATGGTGCTCGGCGGACTGCGAGGAGCCGCCGCCGCACCGACGACCGCGACCTCCACCCTGCCCGTGCAGCCATGGAAGGATGCCCGCCAGCACCGGTCGACGCCGCCCGCCGCCCAGGCCGAGTCGCGCGCCACCGGCCGGGGCCGCTGCCTCGGGAGCCACATCCCTCCTTCCCAGAGGGAGGCGCCAGATCCCCGCCGCCACCTTCCTTGGGGGCCCGCACCAGCGCCAAGCGCCCCTCTAGCAGTGGCGGAGGGGAGGGAGAGGGAGGGAGGAAGCACGGCGGCGGTGCTAGGATTACCCTCGAGTTGCCTCAGAGGAGGTGACGCGGGGGAAGGAGCCGGGCTCATGAATACTTTTAGCTGTATTTTCTCATGCTCTTTTGTTGTTGGTGCTAGGGTTAGTTGTATTATGATTTTTTTTGCAGGGCGTATTATGAATATAAGCCTAGTTTACCTTAAAAAAAGTGATGCGCCTGGTTCGGGTGCATCCGTATCGGACGAGGCTTTCCAGTTCTCACTTTCTTTTAGTGCAATTTCATTAATTTTGGTACATACTAAAATATTCAAGAAATACTTTTTGAATTTTCAAAATATTTGATTGGATCTCTGTCAAATTAAGTGAAGTCTTTGCTCCTTTGGCCGAAATAAAAAAGTTATCACTGATGATTTTTTTTACTGAAATTCAATGATTTCAGTAGTGACTGGGATATTTCTGAAACTGAAATTCAAAACCAGCTTGCGTCATTGCGTGCTCCTGTCGACGTGTCTTCTTCAAGAGTTTTTCAACTTTTTTGAAACTGCCTTCTTCAAGAGTTGGTCCTGGTCGGCTAGGTCTGTGAGAACGATCGTCCGTATCCAGAATGAAACGCACGAGTTAGACCATCCGTCTGGTGTCGGTCGGATCTCTACCTACCACGCCCACACGTAAGCGTGAGCGACCAGGACTCATCCAACGCCCACACCGCCACGCCGCTTCCCAGCATCCACCTATATATACCATACGCCGCACAAGTGACCAACTCAATTCACCAAACCACGCACCAACTAGCTCTCCTCTCCTTCTTCTTCTTGCTCTCCGGCAGCAAAGCAAAGCGAGCTAGCTGCACTTCATTAAGCCAACAACAAGCCTCACACCTACTTTGCTCCGATCATAATCAAGGGTTCAGCCTCCTAAAAAATGGGTAGCTTGGACGCCAACCCATTGTCCTTCTCCGCCTTCCCCGACGACAAGGCGGTGTTCGAACCGCTCAATCCCGAAGATGTCCGCGCATACCTCCACAAGGCCGTCGACTTCATCTCCGACTACTACACCAATGTCGAGTCCATGCCAGTTCTCCCCAACGTGAAGCCGGGATACCTGCAAGACGAGCTCAGCGCATCCCCACCGACCCATTCTGCGCCGTTCGACGTGACCATGAAGGAGCTCAGGACCTCTGTTGTCCCTGGCATGACTCACTGGGCTAGCCCCAACTTCTTCGCCTTCTTTCCCTCCACCAACAGCGCCGCTGCCATCGCCGGCGACCTCATCGCCTCTGCCATGAACACCGTCGGATTTACATGGCAGGCCTCGCCCGCGGCCACCGAGATGGAGGTACTCGCTCTTGACTGGCTTGCGCAGCTTCTGCACCTACCCACCACTTTCATGAACCGCACCAGTACTGGACGTGGCACCGGCGGTGGTGTCATCCTTGGCACGACCAGCGAGGCAATGCTCGTCACGCTAGTCGCCGCCCGTGACGCGGCATTGCGTCGGAGCGGCTCCATCGGCGTGTCCCTCCTGCCACGCTTGGCTGTCTATGCTGCCGACCAGACACACTCTACTTTCTTCAAGGCATGTCGGCTCGCAGGCTTTGACCCCGCCAACATCCGCTCCATCCCTACCGGGCCAGAAACTAACTACGGGCTCGACCCGGCCAAGCTTCTCGAGGTAATGCAAGCTGATGTCAACGCTGGTCTCGTGCCAACATATGTCTGTGCCACGGTAGGCACCACATCTTCCAACGCCGTCGACCCTGTGGGCGCCATCGCCGACATTGCCGCCTTGTTCAATGCATGGGTCCATGTCGATGCTGCCTACGCTGGCAGCGCGTGTATCTGCCCGGAGTTTCGCCACCATCTCGATGGCGTCGAGCACGTGGACTCCATTAGCATGAGCCCACACAAATGGCTTCTCACATGCCTCGATTGCACCTGTCTCTACGTCCGTGATGCTCACCGACTGAGCGACTCGTTGGAGACTAACCCGGAGTACCTCAAGAACGATGCTACCGAGTCCGGTGAGGTCACTGATCTTAAGGACATGCAGGTCGGCGTTGGTCGGCGCTTCCGTGGGCTCAAGCTTTGGATGGTCATGCGCACCTATGGTACCGCAAAGCTCCAAGAGCACATCCGTAGCGACGTCGCCATGGCCAAGATGTTTGAAGATTTCGTCCGTGCCGACAACAGGTTCGAGGTGATCGTACCCAGGAACTTTGCTCTTGTGTGCTTTAGGATCAAGCCAAGTGGAGCCATGACAGAAGAGGATGCCGATGAGGTCAACCGTGTGCTAATGGAGAATCTGAACAAGACTGGCAAGGCTTATCTTGCGCACACAGTGGTTGATGACAAGTTCGTGCTCCGGTTCGCCGTTGGGTCGTCGCTGCAGGAGGAGAGGCATGTGAGGAGTGCTTGGGACCTCATCAAGAAGACTGCGGACAGTATCTTTGATTAAGTGGACGGACCAACTCACACAGAGAGTTCCCTGACCTACACAAATCCCTATATTTAGGGCATTGCTATTATTTTCAATTTATATTTTTTTTCTTTTGCTTTGATCCTGATTATTATTATTTTTGGACAGCTGGTTCTTATTTCGTTTTGTGATCTACAACGGCCGAGGGTATATCTGTAGCATCTGATTCAAAAAAAAGTAATTATATACTGTAAAAGGGCTTCTATTGAATGAACAAGAGCTATTGTTTTTATTTGTTACTGTACTTTGGTAGTGAATGAGAAATGCATGCCCACGCATCTCGATCAATCAAAATATATATACGTTGCACTCATTTGGTTTGTACGGTTCAAGATGCCAGACCAAAGCCATACAATTCCATCTCCATAGGCCAAATTGACTATATACTTGCATCTCTCAATGGCGTTTGCACCGCAACACCAGCAATAACACAGAAAATCAAAACGCATGGCCAGAGTTTTGACAGGGATGTAAGTAATTAAGTGATCACTTAATTTGCGCCCAACATTCGATGTGTCCATATCTCCCTGATGTATATATTATTGTGTGGCACAGAAATCTCGATGTAGGATATTTGATATCTACATGTTGTTGCTTGCACTGGGAGAGGATTTGTGACATGCAAGTCTCAGGGCACCGAGTCCCTCGCGCGTGTTTTTATTTTTGGCTTTCAATTTCCAAAGTTTTATATGTTTCGAACAAAACTCAAATTAAGTGTTGTTTTCATATTTTATGGGCTTTCAAATAATATCCATTTTAAATATGTTTTGATGAACTTTGAACAAAATGAAGTTTCAACTCTTGTAACTTAGTACGAGCGACAGATAAAATCATGATTTTTGTGCCTGCGATCGACCAAAAAAAAAGTCCTAAAAATTTATTTATGAAACTTGGTAAGAGTGAGTGAGAAAATCATAAGTTTCAGTTAAAAAATCACAAGTTTCTACGATTGAAACTTGAAAATTATTGTGCCCTTGTGCGGGATCCTATTTCATGAATCGCGAGACAATCAAGCTGCTGGGCAGATGCGTGCCCCTGCGAATTTTGAGCTCTGCAATTACACCTTGAGAAGAGTGAGTAACTTTTTTTTTTGAGGTAGAGAAGAGTGAATACATTATTATATGACTTGAGCGGTACTGACAATAGTTGGCATCTGATCCTGGCCAGCAGCAATCAGTTTGCATGCAATCTCTCTCCACGCGTTACACGCTGCGCGTTTTCAACGAGGGACTCGTACGAGACGGAATAACCAATACCAAACTTCTGGCTCTAGCAAATGATCCTTCAGCAGCCTCCTCAGGCTCCCGTGTGTCAGTGTGTGCCACAACCAGACGCTACAACAAGTACAGAAATAACACTTGTGGCACTAACTGCCAAAGCCCGAACACTCTGGCTTTGATACATGTAAGATTGATCTGGAAGCGTTCCTACTCCTTGTCAGAAGCCGCGTGATGTATATTTATGTGCGACAAAAAAGCCCTGTTCATGGCGTACAAGAAAGAGTCGATCGCTAGGATACAACTCGGTACAGAAAGGCGAGACCGAGATAGTTACGAGAGGGAATAGAGATAGATAGTTGAGATTACATGTAGTGCCTGATTCAAACTCTAACACCCTCCCTTAATCTAAACTATCATATATTGAGATTTCTCTTGAACTCTTCAAAAGACTTAACTGACAAGGCTTTAGTGAAACCATCAGCCACTTGATCCTTAGACGGAATGAACTGTATATCCAACTTCTTTTCTGCAACTCTTTCACGTATAAAATGGAAATCTATCTCAATGTGTTTGGTTCTAGCATGAAACACTAGATTTGTAGAAAGATAGGTTGCTCCCAAGTTGTCCCACCATAGACAAGATGTATGACACTGCTTGATTCCTAACTCAAGAAGCAATGATTCCACCCAAATAATTTCAACAGTTGCATTTGCTAGTGACTTCTACTCAGCCTCTGTACTTGATCTTGACACTGTGGCTTATTTCCCGGCACTCCAAGAAATAAGGTTTGAACCAAAGAACACTGCAAATCCTCCAGTTGACTTTCTGTCATCACTACATCCTGCCCAGTCAGCATCAGAAAAAGTGCTGACAAGTGTAGAACTAGAGCGTCTGAACTGAAGTCCCAAACTCACAGTGTATTTAATGTACCGTACAATCCTTTTGACAGATGTCCAATGAGTAGAGGTAGGAGCATGTAAATATTGACAAACCTTGTTTACAGCAAATGATATGTCTGGTCGTGTTAAAGTCAAGTATTGTAGAGCTCCAACTGCACTTCTATATTTTGTGCTTTCCTCCTCATTAAGTGGTTCACCTTGATATGCTGAAAGTTGTTCTGAAGAAGACAATAGTGTAGGTGAAGGTTTACAATCCTTCATCCCCATACGAGTTAAATGCTCAATGGCATACTTCTCCTGATTCAAAACTATGCCATCTTGAGTCTTCTTAACTTTAATACCTAGGAAAAAATGTAAATCACCAAAATCCTTCAAAGCAAACTCTGAACTCAAATCACTCAGAAGAGCATTAGTGGCACTTCGTGAGGAGCATGCAACTATGATGTCATCAACATATATGAGCACAAAAACTAATGTGTTTGCCTTATTGTAAATAAAGAGAGATGTACCTGCTTTGGATGGAACAAACCCAAGGTGCTTCAACTGTGAACTTAACCTTGAGAACCATGCTCTACGTGACTGTTTCAAACCATAGAGAGCCTTGTCAAGTTTGCAAACATAGTGAGGTGTTTGTTTATTTTCATACCCTGGTGGTTGCCTCATATAGACCTCCTCTTCCAGAACACCATGCAGAAACGCGTTCTGAACATCTAGTTGTCTAAGGCTACATCCCCTGGAAACAGCAATGGCTAGCACAGGTCTTATGGTAGCAACTTTTACAACGGGACTAAAGGTGTCCTCATAATCAATACAACATCGTTGCTTAAAACCTTTTGCAACTAGACGTGCTATATACCTGTCAATGGAGCCATCTGCTTTTCTCTTGATTCTATAGACCCACTAGCAGTCAATGATATTTTTGCCTCTCTGATTTGGTACCAGGTGCCACGTTTTATTTTTATGAGGGCACCATACTCTTCATCCATGGCCTTTTTCCATTTAGGATCTCCAAGTGCATCACTCAACTTTGCTGGTTCACCTGAAATACATAGCATGCCATATTGTATAGTGTCATCTTTTCTTAGTTTGGGATTTCTAATACCTTTTTGTAAACGAGTCATAACCCTTGAAGTAGTAACAGATTGTTGTTGTAGTTGTACAGAAGGTTGGCGCTGTTGCACAGGAGACTGAACAGGTTGGCTAGCCGCAGAAGATCCAGAAGACCCGTCCTCGTGGGACGACACACCAGATCAAGTAGCCTGAGGTGTGGTTTGACCCGAACTGGAAAGGCCTGGGGCGACAGAGTCACCCGGCGCAAAAAATCTCGAGACTAGGGATCCTGTCGACTGCGCGCACGCGGAGAGCAAGGACGATCCCGCGTCCTCCCCTGTCCCCTGCATGCGAGCTGATGAGACAGATGTGGAGTGGGCTAGGGATGACTGACTTTCTTGTCGGCTGGCAGGCGCGCAATCCCGCGCAGACTGTCGCCCGTGATCCAAGGTGGATCGGCGTGCAGGCGCCGCCGAATCCTCCTCGGGTTCCGTGCCTGCTGCTTCTTATTCATACACATCAAATATAGCCCCGTTTTGTACCGGATTTGGATCATTCTGGCCGTTTTGAACTCCGTTTTCTTCAGGGACCTCCATAGTCATAACACCAGGAGTAGAACTAGATGGAGTATTAGCACATTGGTCAGTAAATTTTTTATCGCCCCCTTGATCAAAATCCGGAAGAAGAAGAATTTCTTTACGAAGGAGAGCGCCGGCATTTGGACGAATTGACTCAAAAGGGAAAATTGTTTCATCAAAAACAACATCTCGAGATATGTAAACCCTGCTAGTGGAGACATTAAGGCATTTAACCCCTTTGTGCATAGGGCTATAACCTAAGAAAACGCATCATTTGGAACGAAACACAGGTTTACGTGTGTTTTATGGTCTAAGATTTGGCCAACATGCGCATCTAAAGATGCGAAGAGATGTATAATCTAGGGTGATGCCAAAAAAGCAAGTAATTGGACTCTCAAATTTTATGACCTTACTGGGATGAATATTGATAAGAAATGTAGCAGTGAGGAAGGCTTCATCCCAGAATTTGAGAGGCATAGATGCATGAGCTAGCAATGCTAGTCCTACTTCAACAACATGACGATGCTTTCGTTCGGCAGAACCATTCTGTTGGTAAGCATGTGGACATGATACATGATGTGAAATTCCATTTTTTTTAAAAGGAATTGTGTTTTTCATATTCACCACCCCAGTCTGTTTGCATGGCTAGGATTTTGGAGTTCATTTGGCGTTCAACAAAGCTTTGAAAATTGCTAAATACTTGAAAAACACCGGATTGTTTCTTTAGCAAATAAATCCAAGTAAACTTGCTATAGTCATCGATAAAGGTTACATAGTAAGAGAATCTACCAACTGAAGTGGGAGCTGGCCCCCAAACATCTGAAAAGATAAGTAGCAAGGGAGCACTAGATACACTGATAAAGATGGGATATGGTAATTGATGACTTTTAGCTTGTTGACACGCATCACAAACTGACTCAATACTATACACATAAGGAAGTTTATTTCTACTAAGGACATGCCGAACAATAACTAAAGATGGATGACCCAAGCGTCCACGCACCAGAATTCCCTACAGCCGTGTGTTGGCAAAAGTCAGCATTGCTGACTGAATGTCGGTCGGGAAAACTTTTAACAGACCGTTGGTTGAAAAAACTTATATATAACAACCGATTGCCGGTCGGGAATGCTAAAATATGTACCAACGAATGGTCGGTCGGCAATACCCTTATACCCAACTAAAGGTCGGTCGGCAAACAATTCCCGACGAACTGTGGGTAACTAAATGGGCCGACCCAAAAACTGCGCGTGTGTACAGAATTTCTAGCGCCAACATTTGGCCCAGCCCGCGAAAGCTCCCTATTTTTTTCTTTTCCTTCACCCCAAACCCCACGCTCCAAACCTTATCCCCTTTCTCCAGATCCACCACGCACACCGCCGCCCTAGGTGCCCTCTCCGGCCGGCGGCGGCGCTACCCATCCAGCGACGCTACCACCACTCTGTTCCCCGCTTACTCCCACCCCTCCATCGTCATCCCCACATGGCTGCCGGTTTCCCACGCCGATCTGGGCTTGTGCCGGCGCTGCCATCACACAGGTGCCAACAGCGGTGCTTTTTGTTCATACGAAAGCGCCTGGTGAAGCCACCTCTCACCTCTCTCTCATGGCTCCACCGCCCCAATCCAGACCAGCTAGATCTATGTGGGACAACGTCCCTTCGCTCCCAGTGGCCAGGTCCAAGGCAGCCAGCTCCTGCTTCCTCTGCTTCCGGTGATTAGTTGCTTGGTGGTACGTGTCCCCATCTCTCCCCACTTAAGGAGAACAGGAGCTAGCCATCCATGGCAGAAGCAACATCGTAAGTTCTCTCTGTGTGTGTGTGTGTTCAGATTCGAACTCCCACCGGTGGGCCAGATTTTTATTTACTTGTTTCTAAGTTTAATCTCTCCCAAAAAAATTTGTGCTGCCTTGGTTCATGGAAGTAGAAGTCCTTGAAGTAGTAAAGTTCAAACCCTAACATTCTATCACTATTATTGTTCGCATCCTAGGGTTGTTAGTAGATTGAATTTGCACATTATTTTTTGCAGGGGAAATGAATCTTTAGTAAGTTTGGGCAAAAGGCCACTGGAAGATGTCCGTAGTCATATGCATGCATCACATCGAGTTGATGCTACTACTATTTACTCTCTCAAGAACAACTGTAAGTATGTATGTGTGATAGCAAGCAATGTTGGATGCCCTCACTGTTTACATCTGATTGGCATATAGGACTATGTGTTTGTCCAGTAAACAGATCTCTAGTTTTCTATTAATTCTTTGGTGCAAACGGAATACATGTAGCACTTTGTAAATTTTTCATTGTGAAAATATCATACTGTAACATCATGTTCTATTTAGTTCCCAGAAGTAATACTTGGTTTCAACTTTGAAAGGCCACAAGAATTCTTCTATGGGGAGTCTGAACAAAAGGGGCATCTTCGTCATCCCGTCACTAATGTAATTTCTGTCACTAATCTCAACAAAAGGGGTTCTGATCTCTTAATGAAATTAGGGGGGGGGGGGGGGTCCATTGGGGATCCTTTTATTGGAAAAGATAATATATTCCCATGGGGGCTGGGTTCTCGTTGATGAACTGAAACATGCTACTATCAAATTAGAGAGCAGGAAACCACAGCCTTAGTTGACATTGGACCTTTATGTTGTTCTTTTTTCGTATGGCGAAAAAGAGAGCTCATATATTTCATATGGCCATGTTATCTTACAGAAAAAAATAGGGATCTCTTAATGAAATTGGGAGTTACTAATTTCTTGTAAAGTAATATTTTTTTATATGCAACTATTCAGTAGACTTGTGAAGTAATAGCTAATGTCGGCATGAGACCATGAACATGGAATCATGCGCGCCGGCTCCTCGGCTATCGCATGAACTCTGTGCAGACTCCTGTATTTGCGTGCTATTCTGATGATGGTCCGGACAGTGGCATGTCATTCAGATCCAGTATGTGATGACACTTGGATCCTTGCTTGTGTGGACGACTTTGACTTCTAATTGCAGGCATGAAGGACTGTTGTCTAATCTTGCCGCTCAGCTGCTCGACCAAATGTGCAGGCGCCTCCAAGATTGGTGTGCCGTCCAAACGACAGTTTAGACAGTGGTTTGCCATTTTGGCTGCTGCAAGAACCTTCACAGGTGATGGGCACTACCAAGGTCTGCTGAGGTAACTTACTGAACTTTCGCCAAAAATCATTATAATTGTTTACTGAGCGTACATAAGGACTTTTGTTACTCTTTTCAGAGATCCGGCTGAGATATTCGACACTCAAGGCTTACGTTTGGTTTCCGCCAAGAACTGATCATTGGTATGTTTGTTGTCATGTTATATTGGTCAGCCAATTTTCAAGAAAATTAGGATACTTATCTTTTAGTGGTTCAGTGTCACAGGTATACTAGCATCCACGTATGTCTCCACCGCGACAAAATTTTAACGCATACGGAACCCGTCGGCATGGAGAGCCTGCAGCTTCTTGGAGACAACGAGCAGCAGCGTCTCAGTCACCTACTGGGGCTAAATCTGCTACAGGTAAATCTCACAGTGTCCGCAATGCGTGAAGTTACTTTGGTTAATACTGTTGTCCATAGTGAACTCACTCTCATAGATATCACATCTAGGCTTTTAACATTTAGAGTAGCGAATCTATCACAAAGGCCTTTCCCGATGGCACGGATCGCCTCATATTCCAGATCATGTCCTGCTCAAATGGAACACTAGCCACCCTACTCTCTCTGTTGCTGTTGCATTTGTTTTCTGGAGCTTCAACCTATATATCCCAAGAAACAGTGGAATATGGTTCTGTGTGGCTTTTCAAGGCAACTCCTCATTTTCCTTTTACCATATGTTTGTGTTTCAGTTTGGTGCCTTATCTCCTGGTTTATTAACAGTAGTACAGTGTTTTGTATGCACAATTATTATTTTTAGGTTACTACGCTCTAATAAAAAAGCCAGGATGTTTCGAGTTTAGAATGTAATGTATTCCACAGTTTTTTATGTATAGATTTTGTTTGTGCAAAAAGTTATTCTATACATAAATTTTCCTTGTAACATTTTTTGGTTACCAATAACCATATTAGCTCTTAGGTTAAATATACAGGGTATTCCCATGGGCCAATGATGAGAAGATGATGTCCTTAAGTGGCTCTACTACTTTTCCCCTTGTGTGAATTCTTGAAAGGTAAATGTTGTCTTGGTCTGTATCTGAACTCAAAGATATATCAATGATAAGTAGTGCAGAAACAATCAATTGTTAGTCACAACATTTCAGAGTTTCAGTTTAATCTGTACTGCACCTTTTCTAGTTTCATTTTTGTCTATATTGAGGTGCTGCACTTTTTCTTACCAAGAACAAATTCTTGCAATAGTTCATGTCTCGACTTTGTAATAGTTACTCTCTATGTATTATACAAAATTAATTGTGTCAAGATTTCAACTTCCTTTTCCTATTCGTGTGTGCACTGATATAGCACTGTGTGTTCTGCTTAGGCTAGCAGCTTCCTTTGTACTATCTGTGTAGGCGGCGGAAAAGTTTATTCCTGCGATTGATGTTGCAAAGCAAAAGTTAGGGCTTTGGATAGAGATTTATTTGGGTTTACATCAATTCTGTCTGAAAAATGTTGTACTGAAGTTTGCATTGAAATGAACACTTTTGATCAAAAACTTCAACACAGTCTAACTGTATTCTGAGCAAACTATTTAAATGAACTCAATGAGATGCTGACAATACTACAAATGCAGAAGAATGAATGATTTATACAATACATAATTAATAATTGTATAAACACAAATAGATGCTTCAAACGCTTCTGTTACCCCAAGATCATGCGTACTCCAATTTTTTTGCCTATGCCAGTAGAGTAATGTATCTTATATTTAATGAGAAGAACTCCTTATGGAGATGGTCGGCAGGCTGGGGTGATCTCAGCCGACGATCAACGGTAGTGTTAACACATGGCTATTGAATTCTTTGTATTTATTAGTACTATTTATTTTTTGAGAATGTGATGATCCTTTATGTTGGAGCTTTTCTACTGTAGTCTAGTTTCTAATAGTGTATTATAATTGAGAATTGTTTAACTTTTGTAGGAAGTAAACAAAAGGACTGCACTCACACGGAACTATGAAGCCAACGATCTACGTCAACTAGATGTTTTAGATTTCATTTTGTACAACTGATGTCTCATACTTGCATATATTTTACCTGTCCTTTCGTGAACCTTATGTGTGGTGTCTTGGTGGTCGTTTAGAACAAGTTGAAGTGTATGTATGTGACAAATAGTTAATGGAATAAAAAAAATGTTTGGTGCACCGGATGTGAGCCTGATATATGGTGTTTTGGTGATTCTACTTAGAACATTGAACTATATGTATGTGACAGTCGATTACCATGGCTAAACAAAATGTTGATGAACTGTTGGTTGGCAAAGAAAAACCCCGTCAGATTGTTGGTCGGCAAAACAAACCTCGTCTTGCAGTTGGTTGGGAAAGGCTAATGCCAGGCCCAACAAAATGTCTGTCGGGAAAGAATACCCTGTCCAATAGTTGGTCGGGAAAGGCCCATGGTTGCCCCAATAAACTGTTGGTCGGCAAAGGCCCATGGTAGGCCCAATAGATTGTTGGTCGGGAAATGTACTCCATAGCCGTCAAGCAGTCGGTCGGGAAAGCTATGTCGGTCGGGAAAGGGTTTTCCCGTCTGGACTTTCCCCAACAGACATTGTCGGTCGGCAATAGTCTTTCCCGTCTGACTGTCGGTTGGCGAAACTTGTATTCCCAACCAACTTGTCTGTTGGGGATGTAGTGTTGTGGTGTAGTGGTCTATGCCACTTTGCCGAAAATGGTTTGGTGACACTCCAGGCTTGTTTATTTGACCATGATGAAGAAGATGATGATATGATTGGGTAGAGACCTCCCTCGCATCTTCCTCCAAGGATGACTCTCCTCGTTGCCAAGTCCTTAATAACAAAAGAGTAAGGATAGAAAATTATGAGAACGTTGTTGTCAAGTGCAAAACGATGGACAGAGTCAAGATTTTTTGATGCATGAGGAACATGTAGAACATTATTTAGATGTAATTTTTTTCAGGGGTTTTAACAATTGAATTACCGTTGTGAGCAATATCCATACCAGTTCCACTTGTCGTGTGTACTTGGTCACCGCCGTGGTACCTTTCTCGCATCGTCAACTTGTCAAGCTCCCCCGTGATGCGCTCGGTAGCACCCGCGTCTGTGTACCAATTTGTGTCAATTCCATAGGAGTTGGTGATGGGATTGGCTTTCTTCTTCTCTTCACGATCCTATTCGTACCGATGCCAGCAGGCCCTAGCACCTCTAGCATGGTACTAGCATATCTGGCACTCGGGGATATCTCCTTCATGTTGCTGTTGTGCTTGCTGTGGTGGTTGCTATCGCTAACGCTGCTGATATCCGCCGCTTCCACCCGCTCGAACAGGAGAAGGGGAGGCCCGATCAGAATGACCGCGACCCCTATTTCCTCGACCGCGACATCCTCAGTGAGACTGGGCGCACCCCATGTACATCGCGTTGGCCGACGATCTGAAACTCGTGGATTCGTCGCCTAGCATCTCCATCCTCTGGTCAAAAGTAGAAATCTGCGAGAAAAGATCATCAATGGTGACGGAGTTCTTGATGGCGCCGACAGCTCAACGATAGGATCATAATCCCGATCGAGTCCGGCGACGATATAATCGACCATCTCTTGATCAGAAACTAGACGACCAGCAGCAGCTAATTCATCTCCTAGGCTCTTCATCTTGGCAATGAAGGAGTTGCTGGACATGTTGCCCTTCTTGGTGTTGGAGATGGCCATCCTCAGATTGGTTATGCAAGATTGTGACTGCGCAGCGAACAATATGGTAAGAGCAGTCCATAGATCGAAGGTACTGTCCTTACCGATGACTTGCGCAAGGATTTCTTGGGTGAGGGAGTTCAGCAGGTAGTAAATTACATCTACAGTAACTGAACTTGACTCTAGGGTTCACTTTGGTCACTGTATTCATGAAATCGCGAGTTACGGTCACCGGGCTCGCTGAACCGGGTCACTATACGGTAACCCATACCGTTTCGGCTCGTATCACGTGCACGTGGACAAAATTGACGGAAAATAAACACTTGGACTTGCCAGCTGTACAGGACACGTCGAGGGTTTCTTCTCAGCCGATTCCCCTCTCGTTCCCCTCATCCGACAGCTAAATCCCTAGCGCAATCTCTCATCTCCTCCCTTCTCGCTCGAATCAAACAGCTGCATCCTGTGCTCCCCTTACCTCTCGTCAAATTGCGGCGACAAATTGGTTTCGGCCGCCATGTCCGGCGCGGGTAGCTCATCGGGGGCCGGTGCGGGTTGGCTCCCTTTGATCCAATGCCCTGATTGCAAGATTCGCCAGATTAGGCGGTTTGAGTCCACCACTGAAAAGCATCCTGGGTGGATATTGTACAAGTGTATGAATCATAAGGTTAGTACGAGAACATTGACTGGATGTTGTTGTTAACTCTGCTTCCCTTTTCATTTGATTTTCAGATTGGTTCTTGAATTGATTTTGAGATATGTTCTTGATTTTGTCAAATAGGTAGGGATGCAACCTTGCAACTTTTGGCACTGGGAAGCTAGTTATATTGATTATTTGAAGAAACATGGACATCTGAGAGGTGAATCTGTGGATAGTAAAGTAGTACAGATGAAGAAAAAGAAGAAGACGACAGAAGTGGAAACTGAAGATGAAGATATGATGAAGATGCTGCTGCTGCTAAAATCACTTCCAGGAGATGTTGCAGACTTGGTTGCTGTAATGAAGATAGTAGTTGTACTGCTATTTGCAATTCTCTTTGTGTTAGTGTTAGTTCTAGTTAGGATGTGAGTGCTGTCAATGTTGGCAAATGTTGCACTAAGTGAGAAGTAGACTTTTGTGTTGTTTGATGTGAGTGGTAATACAAACCTTTGTGCCAGTAATATTTGTGGAGATAATTTTGCTGTTGCAAATTAGAGAAGTGGAAAATGTTATTTTATGGCATGAACTGATCAGACATTTTGCATTTGATAACATGCATTTGACTGTTGAACACTGACAAGAAGGAACAAGACTGAAATTTGAAAATGTGCAGTTGATAACACAGAACAGTATTGAACTGAGCAGAAACTGGTCATTCATAGCTCTTTGATAACACACATAAGTAGTTCAAAAGCATACAGTACTGAAAGGTTCACAGTTTAGCATGTCTTAACATCTAAAATTGCAAAGTACTTGATCCATTACATTAAATGGTCATTCAGGACCTGAATTCATCGAACATGTTAACTTTCTTGTGCTTATTTGCTGCAGCAGCTGCTTTCTTCTGTAGTGCAGCAATTTTCTTTGCTTCTGCTGCTGCTTTCTTCTCTTACGCAGCCCTCTTCTTTGCCTCCAGTAGTTCTTGTTTTTAGCTGCTGTTGCAAGCTTCTTGGCCTCAAGTTCTTGCTCTCTCTTTTCCTTGCCTCTGCTTTCAAAGCTTCTTTTCTTGAGCTTTTTTTTTCCTTTTCAGCTTGTTTCTTGGCAAGGGATTCACCTTTTTTACCAAAGCAGCAGCTTCCCTTTGTGCTAGGATTTCAGCACACCTCTTTTCATGCAATATTTCATTGGCTTGCTGCTTGGCTTCCCTCATCACTTCAACTCTAGCTGCAAGATTTCCTAATCTTGTTGCAGTCTTTGCTGCTCTGAGATGGCATTGCATCTCTAGCTTCTTTGAGGAAAGAGCTTTGGGTAATGGTCTGGCATCTTTCTTTTCCTTTGTATAGGAGCCATGTAACAGTAGTGAAACATGAGAAATATTTCACAGCAAGATCCTATTTTTAACAAGGTTCAATGGATATACCTCATTTCTCATGATTTCCATCATTGAATGTGGATGAAGAGCTCCAATTGGAGGCATGTCATGTTCTGTGTGACAACAGGCTCCTCACTTGCTGTGTCATTGATGGTCCAGTGCTTGTTCTTGTGTTGTAGCCTACACATTTGCAACAAGGTAAAATGGATGTATCGAGCACCTTTGAAATATTAGCCACAAGGTAAAATGGATGTATCGAAACCTTTGAAATATTAACCACAAGGTAAAATGGATGTATCGAAACCGAAATATTAACCACAAGGTAAAATGGATGTATCGAGCACTGAAATATTTGGAAATGTTACCTGTGACAGAGTAGGTTCATGTTCTTCTTCTTCAAATGTTGCTCTTGGCCTCTTCCTCATTTGCTTCTGCATAGGTTTTGCTGCAGGTAGGCCTTGCTTGAACGCAGAGCATCCTTTCTTATTATGTCCAGGATTGTTGCAATGGCTGCAATGAATAATTGTGCCATGTCTTGTAATCTTTTTTCCTCCTTTCTTTGCTATTACCTCCTCTGGTTGCATTCTCCTATTCTTGGCCTTTCTCCCTAGTTTCTTCTCATATAAAGGAGGCTTAATTACACATCCACCCATTTTCTGCCACTCCCTCTTGTCTTTGCAAGGCATAATAATGTGAGCATATGCTTTGGAGAAATTGCAAAGAGCATAACACTTGTGCACCATTTCCTCAGGATCAATTAGTTCATATCTATAGCAAGCTATGGAGTGGGGGCAGGGAATGCCAGATAATCGCCACCTTACGCATGTGCATGCCTTGAACTGCAACTCCACAATGTAGTTCCTACCATGTGAAGAAACTTGGAAGATTCCCTCTCCCACATTAGTAGGGTAACAACTATTAGACCATTCTATGTGCTTGAAGCCTTTTCTTGATCTTTGGGCAGATAGGACCATTAAATTTCTTAGCCTCTTGCTGCTTGTTATAATGTTCCGCTTGAAAGTTGTGACTTGATTCTATCAATCATCTTTGATGATTGGCAAGTCTCTAGCCTCCAAAATATATCTACAAGTATTTGAAAACATAACAATACTTAATTCAGTATGTAGAGAGAACACATAGCAAGTAAATGCACATATGAAAGTACGACTTACTTATTAAAAACCTCACAATTGTTGTTTAGTAAAATATCACATTTGGGCAAATCGATGCGGAATGCCCTAACCCAAGTGTTAGGCCTCTTCTCTGCAAGCCAAGCATGAGCCTCGCTATCAAGAAGTCTCATCTCTTCCATATATTCTTCATCTTGATCAGTTGTGGTGCACCTAGCTATCTTCGAGCTGGTTTTTGAACATCTCCTCTGAATTTCTCTCTGAAATTCTGCCAAAGGTGCCTGACACAGAATCTATGTTCTGAGTCATGAAAATGCTCCTCTACAGCATTTATTAGGCCCTGCAAGTTTTGTAAGTCAGTCAGTAAGTAAGTGAGTATCAGACATGACAATATGTAAGTAAGTAATTATGTACATATCTTTACCTTTTGCTTATCAGACATGACAGTCCATGCTGAGGTGTTGTTAATCCCAAGATCCTGTTTCGGTGTTCTCATAAACCAGCTCCAAGTGTTAGTATCTTCAACATCTATAATGCGATTGTGCCACAGGATAGATACAATCATTAGGATCCATGCCAACTGCAGACAGAAGCACACCTCCATACTTAGTTTTCAAATGACATCCATCAAAACAAAGTATGGGCCTGCACCCTGCAAGGAATCCTCTTTTACATGCATCAAAACTGAAGTAGCATCTGTTGAACCTTGATTCATTGTCCAATTGAATGAAAAATGTGCTGCGAGGATTGGATCTTCTAACTTCATTTGCATAATCCCAAAGCATGTTGTACTGTGCCTCCTCATCTCCATGGATTATCTTCAATGCATATCTCCTTGCTCGCTTAGTTTACTACAAGAAGCTGCCATATTCCAGTCCTTTTGCACTAACCTCCCAAAAATTCTCAAGTTCATTCCTTGATCTGCCCTGAAGTACTCCAAGTACTTTTCTGCAACATATCTAGCAGTAAATGCCTTTACTTTCCACTTCTTAGAACAGTTGTGTTCATTATTGTAACTCTTGATGACCATGCAGTTTGTTCTGCTATCATAACTACACCAAATGTTCCAGGGGCAGTGGGGTGACATTTTGCTGAAATTCTTTTCCTGTCATTCACTGGCAATTTGATGTCAATTCTGTTTTTGCAAGCATATTCTCTCACTGCTTTTCTAAACATTTCTGGTGACTGGAAAACTTGTCCAATTTTGAATTGTGGATCATGCAAATCTTCCTTCCTAAAGCTTTTAAATTTGTACTTTGCACCTGCTTCATCATCAGAATATGGGAGCTCAAGGTCTTCTTCATCTGATCCTTGTACAGGGTCTGGCTTTGCTCTAATATGAACATCAGTAGGCTCCTCCACTATGTCCTCTTTAAGATCATCATCTAAATCACTGACATCATAATCACTATCTACAATCTCATCGGCATAATCTGATCCTTGTTCACTCCCATTTACTTGAGCATCGAAACTTCCCTTCTTTGTCATATGCAACAGAGCCATCCTCTTCACCCTGCTCCACATCTTCCTCCTCATCTGCAATTGCTTCTTACGCTGCTTGTTGTGCATCTACTTCTTACATTGCTTGCTTGTGTAAGTGCTTCATTTGCAGCTTGACCTGCAGCTTCTTCTTCTGCTAGGTCTGCATCATCTGCAATGGTGACATGAGTGACAAACTTACACTTCATATTTTGCAATCGCTTCCTCCTTAATTTTCCTGTCCAATAAATCCTGCTGGATCTTACGGTTATGCTTCTCTAGTGCTTCCTCCTTAATGATCTGAATTGGTTTGATAGGACTAACAACGGTAGGCAGGTCTGCTACGGGAAACTCTATCACATCATCCCAGTCAAACTGCTGAAACTCTCATCATGATCAAGATACATTTGCAAAACTTGTGCCCAAATGTTACATGTGCCCTCATGTTAAGACAGTTGTCATTGCAAGTTATCTTCACAAGACCACCTTCAGTCATTGGTTTACCAGGCATGCAGTAATACATTTGCAATCTTCCCTTCACTTCATAGCCCAATTCTTCTACCAGATCTTCTAACTTCTCCACAGTAAGTGTATCCCCCTCCACATAATCATACCACATGTTTTCTCCATTGACATATGCACGATTTTTACCAACTCCAAGGAAGTAACCACCAAAATTGATGCAAAGACTGAAGTTTGATAGGTAGTCAATGTCATCTGCAGAATTACATAAAACCCTAGATTTACTGCCTCAAATCCATAGCAGAACGAAAACCCTAGTAGTAACCCCTTTTCTCTCAGGCAAATAAGAGCGTGCAACCACCTAATCGACCTCAAATCGATTAGGTTCAGAGAGAAAAGGGGGGTTTTACAGAGGTTCAGGGAGGAAACAGGGGCTTACCATACACGGGTGGTGGGTCTCCTTCTGCTCGGCGACGAGGCGCCATGGTTCAACCCTCTGGCCGTCGTCGCTCCGTCGGTGGATGCCTCCGCCGGTGGCGACGAAACCCTAGCCGATCAGCACCGCGATTGCCTCCCCTTCCCTTTCTCTTCTCCTCTGCCTCGGAGGCGTCGATGAAAAGGTGAAGCGTCTCGACCGAACAGGGGGGGAAGTGCAAAATAGCTTGGTCGCTGCTCGCTTCTTTAATTTCTGTCGACGTGTCATGTCCAGCTGGCGAGCCAAACCGGTTTTTTTTGGTCAAATCGACGTCTGAGCGAAACGGTATGGGTTACCGTATAGTGACCCGGTTCAGCGAGCCCGGTGACCGTAACTTGCGATTTCGTGAATACAGTGACCAAAGTGAACCCTAGATTCAAGTTCAGTTACTGTAGATGTAATTTTCTCTTCAGAACCTGCTGATCCTTCGATAACCACGGGCCGTACAGAGGATTGGGCTCTATGGCCCTGGTTTTGTCCGCCTTGGTGACTTCTACTGTCTTCGGCTGAGCGGCATCGCTGCCGTCGAGGAGACCGGTCACTTGCGGGCCCCGCAGTGCCGGCATGACCTGCGCCTTCCATAGGAGGTAGTTCCCCATTCCGTGCTTCTCTGTTGGTGGAGCACCGAGGTTGAGGCCGATGGCGCTTGAGCTCGTAACAATGGCGATGGAAGGGTGTTAGGGTTTTGTTTTTGCTAGATGATAGGGAAGAGGCTTGGCTCTATATATCATGTAAGATTGATCTGGAAGCGTTCCTACTCCTCGTAAGGAGCCGCGTGATGTATATTTATGTGCGACAGAAGAGCCCTGTTCGTGGCGTACAAGAAAGATCGCTAGGATACAGCTCGGTACAGAAATGAGAGACCGAGATAGTTGAGATTACATGTAGTGCTTGATTCAAACTCTAACAATACACACGGTTGAGGCCGCTGGATGGTGGAGACGACCCTCATACGGATCTCGGGCCTTCCCAATTCTTCCCATATGCACAAATTTAGTGTCCTTGCTTACGCGGACAACTTCTGCGTCTTTCTCCCCCACCAATAATGAAGAGATTCTCTTTTCGACTACATGCACTAAGCGTTTGCTAAACTGCAATATGAATGCAAGACTCGAACTAGAATTGAGGGCTATGTTGCAGGAATTTGATTTACGGCCGAATTGTTGTTAAGTCCACCTGGAAGGGGCAACAAAATGGTCCACTTCTCTATTCAGTTCCTTCTAAAATCTCAGCCCACACTAGCAAATAACATATAATCATGACCTTTAGCGCCAAGACATACCACTCATGACCTAACACCCCAAGAAAGTTAGGTGGACACAAACTGTGGTAATGGTGTAGAGATATATAACAAGTCAGGCTGGTCGATGGCCACAACTTTCGTTAAATCAACAGCACAGTAAGTGTGAAGGTACGTACTAAGTGGATATGAGTGTGTAACTCATGAGGCAGAGTAGCAACAACCAGCAATGTTTTTATCAGGCAACGGTCTAAGCATGACCAGTCATATTCAAGCAATACCAGGCATCTAGTAATTGCACGGAATTCAAGAGGCGTTGAAGCTGCAGACAAGCGACCTGTTGTGTCGTCTAAGTCATCTTATAACATATACTCCATCCATCCGGAAATACTTGGCACTCAAATGATGCATCTAAGAGCATCTCCCGCCGTTCGCCCCCCCCCCCCCCCACAGGGCGCCGAAAAAGAGCGGCCCGAGGGTGAGCCGGCGATAAACTCGGCGTTGTGGGCGGTTCGGCACCTAGCCGTCGCCCCCAGGCGCCGAATTCAGCCCAGCTTTCGGCCCAAAAACGGCTCGATATCTGCGTGAATCGGCCCATATTCGGTGTGGTTCAGCGTGTTTCCGCGTGAATTTTCGCATAAAACAGAAATCAATTAGTTCGTCACATAGTTTGGCGTGTTTCGGCATTCGGCGTGTTCACATAGTTTAACAAAAAAAACTCAAGTTTCATCACTCGTCATTCCCAGCCTCGCCCTTGAGCCTCCATAGGTGCTCCACCAGATCCTGCTGCAGCTGATGATGCACCTGTGGGTCTCGGATCTCCTGACGCATACTGAGGTAGGCAGTCCAGGTTGCCGGTAGCTGGTGATCAACTTCGGCTAGAGGACCCTGCCTGTAGTATGGTTCAGTGTCAAACACTGGCTCGTATCGAGCCTTGCTCTATTTCTTTTTCAAATTTTCTGGTGTTACAACATGGGGGGTACAGAGATATATATAGCATCTAGCCCTAGCCAAACTACTATACGTATCCTAGGAGTAAAAGTCCTTCAAGGTGGAGACTGCGTTCGACTTTATGCGCAAAGGAAAAGTCCATACGTAATGAGAATAATCATCAAGAATGACCAGATAATATAAATAGACCGAATTAGTAGGAACCGGAGAGGTCCACACATCACTATGAATCTGAAAGGGAAAAGAAGCAATGATGGTGGAATTATTAAACGGCAGGCGAACATGTTTACCGACTCGACAGGCATGACAAGTGTGATCCTCGATCTTAGTAGAACTGAAACTGAAACTCTTAAGAATATGACGAAGTGTGACGGGGTTGGGATGACCAGTATTAATAGGAGGGATTAGTTTTTTATTTGCACAGTTGTAGCATCAGTTTTTGTTTGCATTTGCAAATCTGCAATCTTCATTTCCTCGTGGTTGCTTGGCTGCTTCCACCGTCCAGTGTTGACCTGCCTTGTTTTCTTAAGCATGTTTATTATTGCCGCTACGAGCCTTGAAGGTTCCGTCAGTCTTTGTCTCCGCATGTTAGCACATCGATCGGATCAGCTTTAAACAAGGGCATCCAGTTCTGTCTAAGCCATGTACATTGTCCGTGTCATCATCCCCCGATCTCCCTCGCGCCCCAGTGGCACCCCATTCCGTATCCTGGTGAGAGTCTTCATCGGCATCTGCACTTTCGTAGGCGCCCTCTCTCTCCTCATCTGGCTCATCTACCGTCCCCGGACGATCCTGATCGCCGTGGACTCGGCCACACTCTGGCGCTTCACGTGAACTCGACGACAAGCCCCCCGGTGCTGACCTTCAACCTCACGGCCGGTGTGTCCATCTCTAACCTGAACAAACGTGTATCCATCTACTACGACCGGCTGCAGGTGGAGGGATTCTACCAGGAAGAGCTGTTCGGCCGTGTCGCCTTGCCGCTGTCGTTCCAAGGCATCCGGCGGACTGACGCGGTGCGAGCCATGCTCCAAGAGAGCTCTGCCGGATACTTCGATAATGCGACGGGAAGTGGAACGGTTGTCTTCTCCGTGGACCGTGGGTCGTTGGCACTATGCGCTATAAGTTTGGCGACCTGACGACAACGTCGGCGAGCTCACTGTCGGTGAAATGCCCACTTGTGCTGCAGCTGATGGAGGCCTTAAGCAGGGTTGAGTGTATTGTGATCAGCTTTTGAATCTACTAGAACTTTGTATCCTAGACGATGAACGTGCACTGCGCTCATCTGGAAAAGTACAATTGATTCAAGCGCCCATGGCATCCTCAACGGCCGATTTGCTCCGGGTTTTTTTAGTTGCGACTCCTCTGAATTGGTTCGGTCATTTCAGTAATTAATAAGCTTACACATGCAACGCACGTCTCGACCAATGATTTTTTCTCTCTTTTTTTTCCTGTGAATGGACCAATGATCATTCCAAGGAGACACCTACTACAAAGCGTACCCGCACAAGCGATGACAAACATGAATTCAAAGATCAATTAAGAGCAAGCTTTTTTTTTTTCTTCTTCTCCACCTCAATATTTATTCTTTGTGACCCTGAAAAAAAATTAATTATTCTCTCTTACACTTCTAAGATAAGGCTATCATACATGCCCTTAGCACGTCTATGCGGTACCGTGTCACCACATATGGATGGGCAAACTAACCGAACAATTAGGTAACACTAAGCATTGCAGATTCAAATTATACCTTATTTAATTAATCTTATATTTACTAATTGGAGGCCCCATTGGAGTTACCATGTTAATCCTAAAAACCATGTAAAAACATCCTTAGGATCTCAATTCAACGATTAGGATCAAATAACAGATCTAAAGAGTCTTTACTAAAAAAACAGATCATAGAGTCTTTACAAAAAAAAAAAAAACAGATCAAAGGGTCATACCTTCCCACGTTGAGAGATCAAAGAGTTTGGGCCTATGTCCACCTTGCCGTGTGAAAAAGGGACTCCCCAGCCCAACAAAAAGAAAAAAAAGGACTCCTCCGATTTCCACCTTGCTGTGTAAAAAGGACTCCTCAGCCCAAAAAAAAGGACTCCTCCGATTGTCTCCTACCATCAGTACGTCACACATGATTTATGAAGAAATAATCCTAATGCCGTCCGCGCTTCATGGACGCCTAATCTCCATGCACGCACATATTCACTCCTACCATAAGTACGTCATGAATCATCTAGGGAACTGTATGATCCGATCGATTATTCTTGGTCTCTCCATGATGACAATGGCTCTCTAACCCATCTCCATCCTGATGTTGCAGAGATACGAGGTATATAGCTGAACCATGAGATGTTGTACATGCATTGGAAACACAGGGTAATCGACGATGTGTAGTAGTAAAGAGCCGCTGGGGTTAATCTAGCAAGTAGTGTATTAATTTATTTCTTGATTGATTAATTTGCATCAGGATATCCTAATCATGTTGGGAGCCAATGGGCGGACATTCTCTCCAGCTAAATCACCCCTCTAAAGTCACTGGCTCTCGAAAAAATTCTGTGGCATGCATGCCTACAAAAAGGGATATATTGTGGTCGTGCTCCATCCCCGTTAATTAGTATCAGGTCAGATAATGTACTTTTTTACTACCCAACTCCCATACTACAATCGCGATGGTATTTGCTAATACATATATGGAAATGAGCGATACGTACAATTAATACATGCATAATTAGATACCAGTTCATGAATACAAGGAATTAATGTCTGCATACATATATAGATGATTGGATCTCTAAATATGCTTAGATGCAGAAGTGATCTATAACATTCTTAATAGGGAAGTTAATATGTTTTTATAGAGGGTGATTATTACTGTATTATAAAATAGAATTGAGCATTGCATAGTCTTATTTATTCGGAACGTTCACACACAAGCATGAATTGTTCTTAACATAATTAGATTCTTTGCAAAATCAATAATTTGTCAATATATTTTTCCCATACAAAGTCCTACCATTGTTAGGGCATCGTTGTGTGATCTTCATGATTTTTTGCTTGAAGATGTACAGAAGTCATCCTTTGTGTCTCTATTAAGTTGCCTAAAAATCTCATAATTTTCTTATTGCCTAATATACAGAGTCAATCCTCCCTCTAAGTATAGAGATGAAGGTTGGGATTGTGGTTTGGTACTGTCAGCACTCCGCAATACATCATATCTTATACCAAAGGATTACGTTGACATTAGATTATATTTGCAAACAACAATACCTTTCACTAGATACACTTTGATGCCATTTCTAACCTGAATTTTAATTTAAAATTTAAAAAAATTTAAATTATGTAACATAGGTAAAACTACACATAGTTATATCAATTTAATAGCCAACATTGCATAAATAATGACAAACACTATGTTCATCAGCTTCCATGTTCTTTTTTGCTGTCTACAACTCATCCAACCACACTAACACAAGTCGTCTCAAGTACAAATCAGTAACATTTGTTGATATTCTTCCTCAAATGGAACATTTACTTTATATGTTTTTGCCTCCACTCTCAATTTATAAAGTTCTGGGTTTTAATAAACATAAAAGTTGTTATTTTATTGCAAACAAATAACTAGCCCGTGCAGGTGCACGGGTTGATGACTAGTATACTTAATTACAAATGTACAGTAACTCCATATATTAGAAAAGCTGGTATGCGTGCATTACTAAGTCAAGTCGTTGCTGCTTAATTATCCGGATTATCTCACCGAAAAAGATTGAGAAAGCCTGTTTATTTTTTACCATGAATGATTGAGAAAATATGTTTGTTGATAACAAGCGCGTGCGCACGCATGCGTATGCATGTAGGCATGGTAAACGACGCAAATGTTCCTCCATGGATACAGTAGTTACCTAGCCACCAAGCCATAACAAGTGAGAAAGAAAAAAATATTTGTACAGCTTCGATTCGACGCGCACCTACCAAACTGATACTTTAGTTCAACTCTTGTGCAGGCACGCAGTTGGTTGACAAATTCTGACCGTAGAATCTAATAGAATAATAGGTCTTTTTTCTGTGGGAATATAGAATAGTAGATCTTCTACTATTCATCAGTCTTCACACGATATTCTCTCTCCTCACGTAATCTTCTACCTCGCTTACCTAACCTCCTCTCTCCTCACACACATCCTTTTGTCACCTTTCCCCTTGTGTGTTTTTGGGTAGCATAGGTGGTCATTTCTACAAAAAGTAGTGTTGTGTGAACTACCAGGCCGCTTTGACAGAGGTTAGGGAGCAAAATACTCGATGTTAAAATTAAAGGTCAAACTAATCTTGTATGTACTTTGTATGTACTGAGGTTTTGTTATTGAAAATAAACTTGTTTGATTTTTCTTTTTGAAAATCTTGTTTGATAGTACTTAGACTCCATGTTATGGCATAACTGTGGTAAATTACCGTACTCATAACTGGGGTAAATTCGTTCCGGTGGTGCGTATAGGATCGTAGGAAGGCGTGTGGAGTTGTGTCTCCGGTGGATTTTGAGGCATTCGGCCGGTGTTAGTCTTAGGTGGATCTCTATGGATCTAGTCTTGGTGTATCTATGTTTGTGTGTCCACAAATTGGATTCTTATGATCTATGATTCTCTTCATCGGCGGAGGTTGCCGTTCGGGTGCGTTGGTCCTGTGGGACTTTAACAGGATGACTTCACGATTGCCTACTATAACAAGTTTTGTCCGGCTCCAATGAAGGAGGGGCGATGACGGCGGGGCACCTTAGGATCACTCTAGTGCTTGTAGTCGCCTCTAGGTGGTTGATGAACTTGGATGTAATTTTTATTATTTCTGTTCTTTTGTACTGCCATGATAGTTGATGTATAGATTGGAAGTTTTCTAAATTTTTTGTCATTTCTACTAGTTTTGTTGGAAAAGCTAAAAAAAAAAGCTTGTAGGATGAACTGCCTACTTTCACAAATCTAAACATAAGTCAACATTAAGCCCTCAATTTGGCTACCTAAAAAAAAAAATCACGATCACCTTTTACAGTGACGATCGACCGACTACTTGAGAGGAATCAACCACATGCACGCGCACATGAAAAAGGTTCCGGCGTTAGCGATGGATTTTCCGCTATGCACGTACGTCCACGTATACGTGCAACTAGCTCTAGCTTGTTCCATTTGACATTAATGATTACCTGGGCTTGCACGTACCACACGTCCTGAATTGTCTACGAAACGCATGCTCATATTGTGGGGTCTGTTAGAAATTTTGGGTTCTGTGGTCTACTCCTATCCTTCCGCGTTTATCCATAGTGCCGTTCACAATTCACGTATCTGAGGCTATGGGGTACAGACCTTCTTATACTGTCTATCCAAAGAGTCCTTCTCATATACAGATGAAATTTCTAGTCTTTCCAACTAGTTTCCGGGATAGAGTCCGGATCAAATTACCAACCACGATCATATTTGTCTGTTTAACGGATTCTACCCGTTATGTCGCCGGAGCACGCGCTTGTGAGAAACGGACCATTATAGAGTGTAAATTCATCCAGTTACGTGGATCAACATTAGGGCTGTAATCTAATTATGCGATCAAGCTCCTTCCAATCATCAGTGTATCCAGGTAGTCTTTCCAAGATAAATAGTATATTGCATTCCTCTGTTAATCGACCAGCTTCCTTAAGCATATAAAACTTAAGTACGTTCCAGAAAGTAATAATTCCATGATAGTCACGTAAAGTAATTCCATGCATAAGTACATGTATATAAATTCCATAAAGAGGTATTCCAAATATTAATAATTCCTAGTAATTTGAATATAGTTGCAGGACACATAATTCCAACAACTCCCACTTGTCTCAAACGATCATTCAAATATTTGTAAACCCATAGCCTTAACATGCTTGCCAAATACCTCCTGACTAAGAAGTCTAGTCAAGGGATCAACAATCATATTAACACTACGTTGAAAACCCTTAAATATAAATTATATATATGATGATACTTTCCTTCAATATGTTTCCTTGCTGTGACACTTAAGATTACTAGATACCTTTAGTTTCCGCCTAATTATTCCAGCATAGCTGTCCTTGGAGCCTTGAGTATTATTTCCTCGAGTGTAATTCCACCTTATAGGCACCTTAAGTATTTTGTTTCCTCAAGTGAAATTCCACATCAATTATTTTCCATCACATATATAATAATATGATTAATTCCACAGGGTCGAAATGTTGATCGAACGTTGTTTAACTTAACGTGAAAATATGTGTTGACTACACATGTCATAAGATTCATATTGGTAGTTCAAAGAACGGTCTGAAGTCTGAACTCTAGCTACTTTTAGAAACCGGCTGTTCAATCAAAGTGGTGTGAGAGCTTAAGCAGCCCTCCCGGAAAAAGAAGCAGCTTTAAGCAGCCGGAAGGTGGCCAATTAACGAACGGCAGCATGCATAACGGGTGCGACTGGGTGCGGGTGCATCCGTATTGGACGAGACTTGCCGGTTCTCACTTTCTTTCAGTGTAATTTCATTACTTTTGGTACATGCTAAAATAATTACCTTTTGGTCAAAAAAAATCAGCACTTTTGGTAGGACAAAAAAATTCAAATTATTTGTATATTATTTTTTGAATTTCAAAATATTTGATTGAATCTCAGTCAAATTAACTGGAAATTATTTGAGAAAAAATGAACCGGAAATTCCGCTTCTATGGCCGAAATGAAAACCGATATCACTAATTCTTTTCTTTACTGAAATGCAATGACTTCAGTAATGACTGAAATTCAAGATTTTTTTTCTGTGTGTGTGTGTGTGTGTGTGTGTTGAAACTGTCTTCTTCAAGAGTTGGTCCTGGTCGGCTGGGTCCGTGAGAACGATCGTCTGTATTCCGGATTGAAACGCACGAGTTGACCCTCCGTCTCGTGTCGGCCGGGCCTCTACCTACCCATGCATGCGTGCACCTTCGTAGTAGCAGCGTACCCACGCATCCGACCAGGACTCATCCAGCGCCCACAAAGCCACGCCGCATCCCGCATCCCGCATCCGGCTATATATACCATGCCCCGGACCAATGACCAACTCCAGTCACCAAACCGGCTATATATACCAAATCCGGCTATCCTCTGCTTCTTCTTCTTCTTGCTCTCCGGCAGCAAAGCAAAGCCAGCTAGCTCGACTCCATTAACACAAAAAACCTCACACCTCCTTTGCTCAGATCCTAACCAAGATTTAGCCTCATTAAAATGGGCAGCTTGGACAACAACTCAATGTCATTCGCCGCCTTCCCTGAGGACATGGCTGCGTTTGAGCCGCTCAACCCCGAAGATGTCCGCGCATACCTTCACAAGGCCGTCGACTTCATCTCGGACTACTACACCAACGTCAAGTCCATGCCTGTCCTCCCTAACGTGAAGCTGGGGTACCTGCAAGACGAGCTCAGCGCGTCCCTGCCGACCCACTCTGCACCGTTTGATGTCACCATGAAGGAGCTCAAGAACTCTGTCGTCCCCGGCATGACGCACCAGGGCTAGCCCCAACTTCTTCGCCTTCTTCCCTTCCACCAACAGCGCCGCTGCCATCGCGGGTGACCTCATCGCCTCTGCCATGAACATGGTCGGATTCACGTGGCAGGCCTCGCCCACGGCCACCGAGATGGAGGTTCTTGCTCTTGACTGGCTTGCGCAGCTTCTGCGCCTACCCACCACCTTCATGAACCGCACCAGTACTGGACGTGGCACCGGTGGTGGTGTCATCCTCGGCACAACCAGCGAGGCAATGCTCGTCACGCTAGTAGCCGCCCGTGATGCAGTGCTGCGTCGGAGCGGCTCAGTCGGCGTGAGCCATCTACCATGCTTGGCTGTCTATGCTGCCGACCAGACCCACTCCACGTTCTTCAAGGCATGCCGGCTCGCAGGTTTTGATCCCGCCAACATCCGCTCCATCCCCACCGGGCTGGAAACTAACTACGGGCTCGACCCATCCAAGCTTCTCGAGGTAATGCAAGCTGATGCCGACGCCGGTCTCGTGCCCACATATGTCTGTGCCACGGGGGGCACCACATCTTCCAATGCCGTCGACCCAGTGGGCGCCATCGCCGCCGTTGCCACCATGTTCAATACATGGGTCCATGTCGATGCTGCCTACGCTGGTAGTGCGTGTATCTGCCCAGAGTTTCGGCACCATCTCGATGGCGTCGAGCACGTGGACTCCATTAGCATGAGCCCACACAAATGGCTTCTCACGTGCCTCGATTGCACCTGTTTGTACGTCCGCGATGCTCACCGACTGAGTGACTCATTGGAGAGCAACCCGGATTACCTCAAGAATGACGCTACCGAGTCTGGTGAGGTCACCGATCTGAAGGACATGCAGGTCGGCGTTGGTCGGCGCTTCCGTGGGCTCAAGCTTTGGATGGTCATGCGCACATATGGTACCAAGAGCACATCCGTAGTAATGTCACCAAGGCCAAGATGTTTGAAGATTTCGTCCGCGCCGACAACAGGTTCGAGGTGGTTGTACCGAGGAACTTTGCGCTTTTGTGCTTTAGGATCAAGCCAAGTGGAGCCATGACGGAAGAGGATGCCGATGAAGCCAACCGTGTGCTATTGGAGAATCTGAACAAGACGTGCAAGGCTTATCTTGCGCACACGGTGGTTGGTGACAAGTTCGTGCTCCGGTTCGCCGTTGGGTCGTCAATTCAGGAGGAGAGGCATGTGAGGAGTGCATTGGACCTTATCAAGAAGGCCACGAGCAGTATCATGGATTAAGTGGACGGACCTACTGACACAGATAGTTCCAGGAGATGCACAAATCCTTATATTTAGGGCATCGATATTCTTTTTTTTTTCTTTGCTTTCGTTCTGATTATTGTTTATTTGGACATCTTGTTCTTATTCCGTTTTGTTATCTCTATCGACCGAGGGTATATCTGTAGCAGGCTGATACCAAAAAGATGATTATAGATTGTAAAAGGGCTTATATTGAATGAACAAGAGCTACTGTTTTTATTTGTTATATTAAATCAAGAGGACTCCGGTAGCGAGTGAGGAATGCATGCATGCCCGCGCATCTTGTTCTTACGTTGACCGAAGCCATACAATTTCATCTCCATACTCCAAATCGAGTAATCGACCATATACTTGCATGCCTGAATTAATGGTGCTTGCACCGCAGCAATAACACAGCAAATGAAAACACAGGGTCAGAGTTTTGACATGGATGTAAGTAATTGAGTGATCAATTTAATTTGCATCCCTTCGATGTGTCTATATCTTTTCGATGTATTATTGTGTCATGCGGAGATCTCGATGTTGGATATTTGTTATAGGGTTAATTATCCTTTTGCCCACAGTGGTGTCCATGTGCTCAGTTTTGCCCTCAGATGCGAATTGTCCTCAGTTTTGCCCCTAGTCCGAGCACAGCAACTACGACGAGGCCAAACGGCCATATTTGAGTCCATTCTGTCCGCCGGCGTTAGTAGTTGTGGGTCCGGAGCTTACACGTGGGACTGCGTGGACGTGGGTCCGGAGCTGACATGTAGGCCTGTGCAACTAAATCCCCAGACCATTCTAGCTCACACTGCCCATCCGTCGGCCGGCTGTCCTGCGCCGCCGCCAGCGCCACCTGCGCCGCGGCCAGCACCTGCCTCGCCACCAGCTGCACGGCCTGCTCCGCCACTACCGTCCTGCGCCTACGCTCCACGGCTACCTACGACGCCCGCCACCTTCCTGCGACGCCACAGGTGGGGCGCCCGCCACCTGCTCGAGTCGCGGCGCGGCCTCCGTCCGTGCGCCCGGCCGGAGCGCGCACCGGTGGGGGGCTGCTGGAGCTATTTGAACTAGGAGGAAGAACCCTAGGGCGAAATGGTGAGCAGCGGCGACCCCCGAGTATTTGGCGAGGCAGGCATCGGGCCGGAGATCCGCCGCGTCCATGACTGGGTTCCCGAGGGGTAAGTCTCGCCTCTTGTTTAGATTGAGCTTAGTTGTGCATTTGAACACTCGATTCGAGTAGGTTTGCCCAATTAGTGTGCTGATTGCGTCTTTGTTTTTCGCCGGTTAGGATGGAGTTGTGGTTTGCTTTCATGGTGCACATTAGAAGGGACCGGTACATGTTCGATGCAAAGGATAAGAAGAAATACCAAGGAGGTTTTGATTATCGGTTGCCAATGGCTAGTAATTGGAGTTTCAGACAATTTGGGGAGGTAATTTGTAGCCAATATCCTTGGGGTTTGCTTGATGAAGTGGTATACAAATACTATGATGGGGAAAAGAATTGGGTGACAGTTAGTAATGATGAAGAGCTAGCTATCATGTTTGTTAGGCATAAAGAGAAAGATACTTTTCATGTGAGGCTGCAAGTTGATGTGCTTGAGCAGGCATTTGGACCTAGGATGGCGGGTGCAACATCTCGGGGAGAATCAAGTCGTCGTAATGGCATCTCTAGCCAGAACAGTTCAGTTGGTGCACGGCGACGTGGTGGCTCGACAAGTGTGGGCAACAGCAGTAGGGTCCCCCTTGAAGTGGAGCCTGATGGCTACAATTCTGGGGTTGATGAAGAGAAGTTATATTCTGATGTTATTCAGAATTTACGAGGGACACCTTGGACTGAAAACCAAGATGAGGCTCACAATGCAGTCCGTGTGGATGATGACGCGATGGGTGAGGACGAAGAACTTGCAGCTGTTGAATGGGACCCTTTGAACCCTCAAATGGAAGAAGGTACAGTTTTTGCATCCATGAATAAGTGTAGAAATGCACTTGTGACATACTGCATCAAGGTAGAACGTACTTTCAAAGTTGACAAGAGCGATCAAATGCGTTCTGAGTGCACTTTGTCCGATTGAGGGTTGTCCATGGAGGCTGCTTGCATCTAAAATGCGGAATAGCACTAATGTTCAGGTCAAAGTGAACCCTTTTAAGCACACATGCCAGGAATCAACCCTTAGGAAGGATACAATCAGTAGAGCCAAGTCAAGATGGGTGGCAGAAGAAGTAAAAAAGTGGGTGAAAGAAAACCAGCAAGTGGATCCAAAGTAATTGCAGAAGAACATCAAAGATAAGTTCAAGATAGATTTACCATACATGAGGTTGTTCAATGGTAAACAACATGCTATGGATTCTATTTGTGATAACTGGCAGAAAAGTTTTCAATTGTTGTATTCATTCAAAGGTGAAGTGGAGAGGACAAGCCCAGGTAGTATTGTAGATATTGATCACCACACCGTGATTCAGGGGAGTGACAAAGACCAAGGAATGCTTTAGAAGGGTTTTTGTCTGCTTTGAGGCTTGTCGCCGGGGTTTTTTGGCAGGCTGCAGGCCTTATTTGGCTATTGATGCCACTTTTCTCACAAGGAGGTTTAAAGGACAGTTAGTAGCAGCTTGTGCAGTTGATGCACATAGTTTTGTATTTCCGATTGCCTATGGTGTGCTGGAGACAGTCTGAGGAGAGCTGGACTTGGTTTTTGCATAATCTCCATGGCTATTGCACATCCCAATGGGTTGGTCATTCATCTGAGATGCTCTTGAGGAGTTCCGGACTAGGGGGTGTCCGGATAGCGAACTATCATCATCGGCCGGACTCCAAGACTATGAAGATACAAGATTGAAGACTTAAATCTGTGTCCGGATGGGACTTTCCTTGGCGTGGAAGGCAAGCTTGGCGTCTGGATATGTAGATCTCCTACCATTGTAACCGACTCTGTGTAACCTTAACCCTATCAGGTGTCTATATAAACCGGAGGGTTTTAGTCCGTAGGACGAACAACAATCATACCATAGGCTAGCTTCTAGGGTTTAGCCTCTTTGATCTCGTGGTAGATCTACTTTTGTAACACACATCATCAATATTAATCAAGCAGGACGTAGGGTTTTACCTCCATCAAGAGGGCCCGAACCTGGGTAAAACATCGTGTCCCTTGTCTCCTGTTACCATCCGCCTAGACGCACAGGTCGGGACCCCCTACCCGAGATCCGCCGGTTTTGACACCGACATTGGTGCTTTCATTAAGAGTTCCTCTGTGTCGTCACCGATAGGCTCAATGGCTCCTTTGATCATCAACAACGACGCGGTCCAGGGTGAAACTTTTCTCCCCGGACAGATCTTCGTGTTCGGCGGCTTTGCACTGCGGGCCAATTAAGCAGCCATCTGGAGCAGATCGAAGCTACGCCTGGCCGTCAGTCAGATTTGGAAGTCTAAACCATACGGTCGATATCTGCGGAGACTTGATCTTGACGGATTCGAGCCCAGCCAGCGCGCCCGCCTTTGTCTCGATGGGCTTGATCTAGCTCGCAGAATCGAGTTGCCTCGGAGGCCGCATCTTAATCCGCCTCGACCCTTTAGTCCGGAGCCGCATTTCCCGATCGAGGACGAGTGGTTGGACACCGCCTCGGGGGCTTCAATCTCTACGGCAATCGAGCCGAACTCCATCCCTGTCCTTTGCGAAGACCTCGACTCCAGGGTGCCGGACTCCTCTCCGGACTCCGAACCCTCCGCGCCCTTGGACATCTTTCAGCACTCGCCCTTTGGCGAGATCCTGAATTCACTAAAGTCTCTCTCTTTATCCGGAGAGCCCTGGCCGGACTGCGGTCGGGAAGGTTGGGACACGGACGACGAAGAAATTCAATGCCCACCCACCACCCACTTCATAGACACTGTCGATAGCCTACACGACGTGCTCAATTTCGACTCCGAAGACATCGACGGTATGGACGACGATGTAGGAGACAACAATGAACCAGCACCTATAGGATGCTTGGACAACCTCACCCATGATGTATACATGGTGGATACACCTAAAGCAAATGAAGGCGAGGAGCAGCGGGGCGCTACGAAGGATAAATCCCTCGAAAAGCAGTCAAAGCGGCAGCGTAAGCGCCGAACAAAGTCCCGTCTCAACAAAGACCCAGCCATAGAGCAGGGCGAACCGGTGGACAACGAACAAGCTATCGAGCAATCGTCCGAACAAGACAACTTGGATAAACAATCTGTCCCCGGTGAAGACAACATTCCGGACGACCTCACGCCGGACAAACCATTGGAGCAAAATGACCTCTAGAAAAGGCTCGTCGCCACTGCGCGTAGCCTGAAAAAGCAGAAGCGGTAGCTCAAAACAGCGGAAGATGCACTCAGGATTAGATGGAGCAAAGTATTCAGCACCGCAGAAAATGCACGGGCGATCAGCGGAACAAAGAGCTACCCAAGAGAAAGCTACTGCCCGAATTGACGAGGAGGCCTTAGAGCCCCCACAACTAAAAAGCAAGAAGGCCACCCGGTCGGATGGATGGACGACCGCGGCAAAAGAGACCGGCGAATGGCGCCAAGACACAAGACAATATGTGATCCGCGCAAGGATTCACATCAAGAGGATGGATTAGGTCCATCTATGGGCCAAGAAAGTAGGCTCGTCAAAGCAATGCAATACGCCAAAATTCCGAAGATCACGGCACACCCAAATACAGGGGCGCCACACACCCCCTATGTTTCACCGACGAGGTGCTGGATCATGAATTTCCAGCGGGATTCAAACCCGTAAACATAGAGGCATACGATGGAACAACAGACCACTGAGTGCGGATCGAGGATTACATCCTCCACATACACATGGCTAGAGGAGGCGATCTCCACGCCATAAAATACTTACCCCTTAAACTCAAAGGGCCAGCTCGGCATTGGCTTAAAAGCCTCCCCGAAAATACCATTGGAAGCTGGGGAGAGCTCGAGGATGCATTTCGGGCAAATTTTCAGGGGACTTATGTCCGCCCTCCGGATGCAGACGATCTAAGTCACATAACTCAACAGCCCGGAGAGTCAGCCCGGAAATTCTGGAATAGGTTCCTTACTAAAAAGAACCAAATAGTCGACTGTCCGGACGCCGAAGCCTTAGCAGCTTTCAAACACAACGTCCGGGATGAATGGCTCGCCAGACACCTCGGCCAAGAAAAGCCAAGAACAATGGCCGCATTGACAAGCCTCATGACCCGCTTTTGCGCGGGAGAGGACAGCTGGCTGGCTAGATGCAGCACCAGCGACCCGAGTACATCCGAGATCAGGGATGGAAATGGGAAATCACGACGCAGAAAAGATCAGCGCCGGAATAAGGAAAATGGCCCAAATAGTACGGCGGTCAACGCCGGATTCAAAAGCTCTCGGCCGAACAACAAAACACTGCCCCTAAAGGATAACAATGACGAGCTATCCAACCTAAACAAGATTCTGGATAGACTGTGTCAAATACATGGTACCTCCGGGAAGCCTGCAAACCATACCCACAGAGATTGTTGGGTCTTCAAACAGTCCAGCAGATTGAACGCCGAACACAAGGGGCTCGACACACCAAGAAAAGATGACGACGAGCACCACAAGCAGAACCCCGGAAAAAAAAATTTCCCACAGGAGGTTAAAACAGTAAACCCACTTCACGTGATGAAAAGGAAAAACAAAGCGGCGCCCCCTAAAAGGCGCGCCGCACACTGGTTGTCAAAACCAATCACCTTCGACCATCAGGACTATTCCGATAATATCCGAAACGCAGGATGGACTGCCTTGATATTGGATCCTATAATCGACGGATTCCAATTTACACATGTCCTCATGGATGGCGGCGATGATATAAACCTGATATATCGAGGACACTATCCGCAGGATGGGGATAAACCCAACCAAAATTCGCCGTAGCAACACCTCCTTTAAAGGAGTACTGCCCGCCCATACGCCTCTGCCACGGGCTCCATACTGCTTTCGAAGTTGTGTTTGGTTCATCGACAACTTCCGTCGCGGAAGGTTACTCTTCCATGTCGCCCTGTTTAAAAGTAGCCATCAAGCACTATTGGGGCCTTGAAGCTTTCGCCCGCTTTAACGCAATACCGCATTATGCATCTCTAACACTTAAAATGCCCGGTCCACGCGACATCATCTCGTTAAAAGGAAGTATTAAGTGTTACTCGAGCACGGAAGAAGGGGAGACTGTCGTGACAGCCCCACAGCTATCCGGCTCTGCTAGGCAAAGAACCTGAGTTGGTCATTCAAACCCCGGACACGGCTAGACGAGTCCGGCGCCTACTAGCGGCATACCCCCATACGAGGGGCCGCATGCATGTATAACAAGAGACAATAAAGCTCAATTTTATTTCATTCTTCAAACCGTACTCTGTTTATTTAATATTAAGTACACCTTTCGCACGATCCTTTTTCTTTCAAACTAAGTTCCTCTCTTTTACAGATGAACAACGTGCTACACCCGTCCAGGATACGGCACAACGGAGACACAGGCGCAGACGTGCAGTAGGGACCCGTTGCAAGGATTCTTTTCAGATTAAGACCCTGCGTAAACCTTTTTTCACTGTCTCTTGTTGATATACATTCCCCCAGTTCCTTAATATAACTGAGGAGGAGGCTGGTGCTTTGGCATTGGCCGCACCAGAATTTTTGCGCGTACCTGGACACAAGGGGCTTAGGGCATTATTTTGCCCATTTTCATAAAGACCGAATACCTTCGGGAGTATTCGGCGTCTCGAGTTAGGCCTTATATGCATCAGCTCCGAATCATGTCTTTGGTCAAATGTTGGGTTGCCCGGCTCCTGTGTTTTGCTGCCTTACGTTCTGTTCTCACGGCTAACGCGGCACCAGGAGAACTACTGCGATTGTGCCCTGGTTCGGCCGGGCGAGCACCTGAGTAGAGAAAGCCGAAAACTGACTGTCATGATATAGCGAGAGACTGGTCAACCACTCGATGACTCAAAGGAATGTTTAGAATTCCTCCGCATTAACGTAGGACCGGTTTTCGGTCAGGCACATACGCACCCCGAATTCGGGAGAGTGCGGTGCCCCCAGGGGCTATATAGTAGCCCCACCCTCGAACTCCTATGGCTAAGTGAAAGTGATAAAGCATTATAGTCCGGTTGCCTGGTTTGCTACGCTACCACCTCCTTAACAGGACCAAGACGTTGGATTAAGTGTGAAAAAGTGCTTTTTTGCAAACACCCCCGCACTATGTGCATGGGGGCTGAAGCCAAGGACTGCCATCTTTCAGGTTATATACACATATACATAAACGGCCGCACAGGGAGTAGTTTACTACTTGAACACACAAGTATAAAAAGCACTTATATTACATTGAAAATGTTGTTTTCACAAATCATACATGTCATTTAAACATAATATCCTTCGAGCACTACGTCTCTATTAAACGAGCACCCGGCAGGACTTCTTCAAAGTAGTGCTCGGCAGGTACCCGGCCTCTGTCCGAATCCTGGGATGCAACGTCAGTGGCCTTCATCTCTGCCCAGTATGTTTTGACACGGGCAAGAGCCATCCGCGCTCCCTCAATGCACGCCGATCGCTTCATTGCGTCGATACGCGGCACCGCACCAAGAAACTGCTACACTAAACCAAAATAGCTCTTCGGCTGGGGTCCGTCCGGCCACAAGTGAGTCAAGACATGCTTCCTGGCAAATCCGGACAATCGATTCAGCTCGGCCCATTCGGCCAACCGATCGGTCAGCGGCAGAGGACGCTCCGGACTATGGAATTGAGACCAATATAGCTCTTCCCTTACGTGCCCCTTACGGCCCGGAAGTGCTCAACCGCGTCCACAGCGCTCGCCGCCAAGTCCAAACAAGCATCCTCTGAACTCCACAATTTATCCAACTGAGCATACTTTGGATCTATATATTTCCTCCATGGCGAAAGCGGTTTTCTAGCCGCAATTGCCCTGGCCTGACTCAGCTCCTCCTTGGCAGCTCTCAAAGCCGATTGGGCATTCTTGGATTCGTCGGCGGCCTTCTTTAGGCCCTCTTGTTCCGCTTGACGCTCTTTTTCAAGAACCTCGCAGCGATCGGTAGTATTCCTTAACTTTTCATATTGGCCATCTCCTCTTTGCTTCAGCAGTGAGCAGCCCGTTCAGCTTCTAGCTCTTCGGCCGCCTTTAAAGCGGCCGCATTACTAATTCTGGCTTGCTCTTTCGCTCGGGCAAGTTCTGCCCGCAGCTCTTCCACGGCAGCGGCACCATCTGCATTAAGCATACAAACAGTAAGACATGGGCGTCAAGCTCCCTTACCAGGTGTCCGCATAGAAGTCGCATACCTTGTGACTCGTCAAACCGTTTATTGACCAGCGCGATGTCCGCATCCGCCTCATCAAGCTGCCGCTTTAGTTCGACATATTAATCAGTCCGGCTGGCCTCCGGACACCCCGCCACCTGTTTAGGAGTGGCGATATGTTAAAACTGAGAATTTGATCCTCGGCACGTCGTCAATTTTGACAACATGCCGAGTCTCAGGGGCTACTATCTATACATGGCGCATTTTATATGCATAAGCGCCGAGAAGGTACATTATTTTTGCGTACCTCAAACCCGTCGGTAAGCTTCGGCGGCTTCTGTAATCCGCTCTATGCGGATGCAATCCTTTCAATCACCGTACCCACTAGAGCACGGTGATCTTACGAGATAACCGCTTCGCCGAGCAAATCCTTCAACTCCTCCGACCGCACACCACTCGGCGCGGACCTTCCGCCCCGCGGACTTGGGGAACCCTCTGCGACGACACCTCCGGGTCATCCGCTTCACATGAGGGTGCGACAGGTGGATGCGTTTCGCTCTCCATCATCTCCGGAAGAAGATCCCCCGAAGACGAGCTCTGCTGAGAAGGGCTGAGGTCCGAACTACAAGGTATAATTTCGGTTATCTTCATAAATAAATACAGGGATGCTCCTTATTTACAAGACCCCTTCTTTCTACTTACGACTCATTTGGAGGGCTGATCCTGGGGAGATAATGCGGCTGGGTTACTTCCAGTAGCGGACTCTCTGCCGAAGATTCCCTTCCTTTCTTTGAGGCCTTGACCTCCGGATCTTACAAGCGGTCCTCTTCTCTCCTAGGAAGGTGGGACTCTCAATCCCTCCTTCCTTGATAGCCTCCTTGTGAGGCAGTTGCTCCCCGCTCCTCCCTTCGCCTTCTTCAAAAGCGCGACCTTCAACATCTTGGTCAACATGGGATCCGGCGTGGTCTGCAGGAGGGAGCGGACACCTTATCAACTTTTCCTTGGCTATCCACTCCTGTTCAAGAAACGGCTCCTGTAAAGGGCATATATATATAATAAATGAATGAACAGCTTGTCCGGTTCTGGGACTACTTACTTGAGCATCTGGGCGATTGCAGCTTAGTCCTGCATCCTCGGTCAAGTCCGGACACTTCTCTTGTGATCCGAAGAACAGTTTATACATCTCCGCGAGCGTCGAGCCCATAAAATTTTGGAGAGCTCGTGGTCCCTCGGATTGAATTCCCACAAGCGGAGGCGGCGTTCTTGAGGCTGAAGACGAGGATCACCATAACCTGCGCCACTGCAACCAGATTGATCCCTCTTTCCTGGAGGTCTCGAATACGGCCCTGCAGCAGGGGAACGTCCTTGGACGACCCCCAGTCGAGCCCCTTGTTGACCCATGACGCCAGCCGCTGTGGTGGACCTGAGCGGAAGGCAGGGAGCGCCGCCCATTTGGTGCCCCTGGGAGCGGTGATATAAAACCACTCTCGTTGCCACAAACCAAGCTCCTCTTGAAAAGATCCCTCGGGCCACGGAGCATCAGCACATTTGCTTATGACCGCCCCTCCGCACTCCGCTTGCTGCCCCTTGATCATCTTGGCTCCACCTTGAAGGTCTTGAGCCACAATCCAAAGTGGGGGGTAATATGGAGGAAGGCCTCACATACGACAATGAATGACGAGATATGGAGGATAGACTCAGTTCAAGTCATGGAAATCAAGCCCATAATAAAACATGAGCCCCCGCACAAAGGGATCCGTCGGGAAGCCTAAACCCCGAAGGAAGTGGGACACGAATACCACGTTCTCGCCGGGCTCAGGAGTGGGAGTGGTCTGCCCTGGAGCAGGCAGCCTATGCGAGATCTCGCCGGTCAGATACCTGGCGTCTCGCAGCTTTAGCACATCTTCTTCTGTGACGGAGGAAGACATCCATCGGCCGTGCTGGTCGGAGCCGGACATCGTCGAAAGTCCGAAGCGCCTGAATCTGAAGCTTTGGGTGTTGGAACTCGAAGCCTTGGCGAACTCGATGGAGGGTGTAAAAGAAGAGGGCCTTGGTCTCACTATAAAGAGGTTGAATACCAAGTGCCCACCCCGTGGTCAATTAGGACTCGCCTTTGATAGAGAAGGCGGGCCAACGGGCACGGTTGGGTTACCCACGTCCGTATTGATGAGAATCCAGGAATAAGGGGGCACGATCTACGCTTTGATAAGACGTGCCAAGGAAACCGCCTCGCTAAACACGCTGAGGTGGAACAATAAAAACGATTCATATGAAGGCCTGGCCGTGGTGTGATGTCACGCCGCGGAATACGTCAGCAGATCTGTGCAAAAATTATTCTCTCTACGGTGTTATGTGGAACTTGTTTTGCAGAGCCGGACATTATCCTGGTGTTCACAATCTTCTATAAATTATTCGGAGGAAGAACCCGCCTTGCAATGCCGAAGACAATATGCGCGCCGGACTCGTCGTCATTGAAGCCTGGTTAAGGGGCTACTGAGGGAGTTCCAGACTAGGGGGTGTCCGGATAGCCGAACTATCATCATCGGCCGGAGTCCAAGACTATGAAGATACAAGATTGAAGACTTCGTCCCGTGTCCGGATGGGACTTTCCTTGGCGTGGAAGGCAAGCTTGGCGATACGGATATGTAGATCTCCTACCATTGTAACCGACTCTGTGTAACCCTAACCCTATCCGGTGTCTATATAAACCAGAGGGTTTTAGTCTGTAGGACGAACAACAATCATACCATAGGCTAGCTTCTAGGGTTTAGCCTCTTTGATCTCGTGGTAGATCTACTCTTGTAACACATATCATCAATATTAATCAAGCAGGACGTAGGGTTTTACCTCCATCAAGAGGGCCCGAACCTGGGTAAAACACCGTGTCCCTTGTCTCCTGTTACCATCCGCCTAGACGCACAGTTCGGGACCCCCTACCCGAGATCCGCCGGTTTTGACACCGACACCTGCAAAGGTTTAGAAGTGGCCGTGGACAATGTGTTCCCTTTAGTAGAGCATAGGGAATGGATGCGTCACCTTGCTGCAAATTTCATGAAGAAATTCAAAGGAAAGGTGTATACCGACAATTTATGGCCAGCATCTTTGACATGCAGTGTGAAGAAACACAACTACCACTTGAGGCAGTTATACATGAATCCCAAAGTGAAAGAATACTTGGAAACACACCACTCCAAGTTATGGGCCAGAAGCCAATTCATGGAAGTGAGCAAAGTTGACTATGTGCACAATAATCTAGCAGAGTCTTTCAACTCAACGATTCGGAAACTAAAGGGTCATTATGTGGTGGATTTGCTTGACAGGATAAGGATAGAATACATGCAGAAATTTCATTATCGTGCAGGAATAGCCGAGGCAAAATTCATGGGCCACATTATCATCCCTGCCGTGATGAATGAACTGAAGCAGAAGACAACAGGCTTGGAAATGAACATGACGCTTTTCTCGGGTACCACAGCAGAGATATCATATTTGGATAAAGAGAAGAGGGAATGGAGATATCGAGTGGATTTAGAAGCTAGAACTTGCAGTTGTAGGCAATGGCAGATAACTGGGTTGCCATGCATTCATGCCTTGTTTTTCATCACTTCTCTCCCAGGTCCAGCAGGGAACATTCAGCAATATGTGCATGATTACTACTCTGTTGCAAGGTTCAAAGCCACATATGCTTATGCCTTGCCTGCTATGGAGGGAAAACAACAATGGGACATGGTGGACCCTGGATTCAAGCTTTGCGCTCCAGTTCTGAAGAGAGCACACTACTAGGAAAAGGGCTATAGATGGAATTGACACTAATGGCGCACCAGACATATACTAATGGCGCACCACCATATGATGCGCCATTAGTGTTGAAACTACTAATGGCGCACCCTGCCCACGGTGCGCCATTAGTACCAATTTTTTTTTGAACTAGTGCGCCTGTCCAAACATACTAATGGCGCATCCGCTGGTGGTGCGCCATTACTAGTTGTAACTAGTAATGGCGCACCAGCCAGAAGGTGCGCCACTAATATTTTTTTTATTATTATTGTTTTTATTCCTTTTTTGCAAAAGTACTAATGGCGCACCACCAGAAGTGCGCCATTATCTTCCTGATTACTAATGACGCATTTGTTGCTGGTGCGCCATTAGTAAGTGGGCAGCAACAAGATATTTTGGACAGCCTCTCCTCCCACACTCACTTTCTCCCCACTTCATTCTCTCGACCGCCTCCTCCTTGTCTCGGGTGCCTCCTCTTTTTCACCTCATTTCCACCATAGATTCATTCAAATTAAGTGGTTAAGTTACCTTGTTTTGCTAGGTAAGTAAGGGGGGAAGCTATATTTATGTTGTTCTCCCTACAACAATGTGCACATGCACTTTTTATGGCCTAGCTAGATCTATGTATGTTCGTGGTGTTGCATATGTTTGTGGTGTTGCATATGTGTTTGTGTTTGGAGGTGTACCGGTATTTGAAATGCGATAGTTGCCAATATTTTGCGGAATGTTGATTCATTTCCTTTTCGGCGAGAATTTTGGCATTAAGCATTCTTTTGGTCCTATTTTTAGGGAAAGTCATGCCAAATTTTTTCTTGGTTCTAAAATATCGTTTTGCTCTACCCTTGACGACCATGGTCCGCACGATGACCGAAGGCATCGTGAATAGGTTTTGAGGTCCGCGAAGGCCGAGATGCTTCAAAAGAACGAGACGGAGATAAGATGTCCGTGTCGAAGATGCAAGCTGAATAGCCTTATTGCGGAACGGATTCCGGGCAGGTGCGGGACCACCTGCTCTTGCGTGGTTTCATGGATGGCTATCGGTGGCAAGGTGATGAAGATGACTACGAAGTCGTCCATGGGGGCCGGGCAAGAAATGAGGAAGGGCAGCAAGACAACCACCGCGGCTCGGGGGGGCGAGAAGACGAAGAATCCACAGGAGATGATCAGGACGGTGATGCTGTACACAGTCATCATGTAGAAGATGCAGGACATGACGGTGATGCCGGCGGAGCAGACGACGCTGGACCATCGATGGGCTGGGTGCAGGACCCTCATATTCAAGAGCTGCTTCTCAAGCAGACGGATAACGCAAGAGCTGCCGCCCGAGAGAAAGCCAAGATGGATCAACTTGAGTTAGACGTGGTTACTCCATTGTATGAAGGATGCTGGCCGAGGATACCCGCCGAAAGTAACGCTCATGGTTACGGAGATGAAGGTAAAACACAAAATGACCGACGATGCCCGACGAGAACATGTCATTACGCACGAACGTCTTCCCAAGGGGAACAAGTGCCCAACCAGTTTGGAGGAGGCGAAGAAAATCGTGTGTCCTCTGGATTTACCGCACGTGAAATACCATGTGTGCATGAACAATTGCATCATTTATCTCGGAGTCTACCATATGTCCGGTGTGCGGTGTCACTCGATACAAGAAGAGGAAGAAAGCTCCTCGAAAAGTGGTGTGGTACTTTCCGACCACTCCTCGTCTGCAGCGGTATTTCGCGGATCCTAAGGTAGCAAAGCTCCTGCGTTGGCACGCGGATAGGGAGGAGAAGAAGCGAGAAGATGATGCAAATGATCCGGAGATAGATAAAAAAGACAAGATGCTGAGTCACCCTAAGGATGCGAGCGGTGGCAAGCGTTGAACTTCGAATACCCAGAATTTGGGAACGATCCAAGGAACATCGTCTGGCGCGAGCACCGATGGAGTCAATCCGTTTGGCAGCCAGAGAAGCACACATAGCACCTGGCCTGTGTTTGTGTGGATGTACAACCTTCCCCTGGTTGTGCATGAAGAGGAAGTACATTCACATGAGTATGCTAATTGAAGGGCGAAACAACCAGGGAGCGACATCGATCATGTCTGGGGCTGCTGAAAGAGGAGCTTGACACGTTGTGGAAAACGCCAGCCAATACGTGGGACGCCGCAGAGAAAGAATATTTCCCTATGAGAGCCGCGCTCACGACGGTGCACGACTATCTCGATTACGGATATCTTGCGAGGCAGGTAGTCCACGGATTTTACGGATGCGTAAGGTGCATGGATGACTGGCGTATCGCCAGCTAGATAGAGATCCGGGTCTTGAAAACCGTGTTCATGGGACATCGAAGGTGGCTTCGCGGCGATGACCCGTGGAGGAAACGCAAGGATCTGTTCGATGGTGAAACCGAACCCGAAAACGCCTGCGGTACGAGGAGCGGCGAGGAAATAGACGTGCTGTTGAAAAATTGGAAAGAATGCCCACTGCCGGGAAAGAAGCAAAAGGCGCCAGAGCCGGGAAAGAAGCGAAAGGCGCCAGAGCCGCTGCTGAAGGTATGGAAAACGAGGTCTGTTTTATGGGATTTGCCGTACTGGAAGATCCACCATGTGCCTCACAGCCTTGATGTCATGCATATCACGAAGAACGTGTGCGAGAGTCTGCTTGGTACCCTGCTCAACATGCCGAAGAGGACCAAAGATGGGCGAAAGCAAGGGCAGACTTGAAATCAATGGGCATCGTGCGGAGCTTCACGCTATATATGATGATGATGATGATGATGATGATGATGATGATGATGAGGCGAAGCAGGACACGTAAGAAGTCGCCGCAAAGGCAAAAGGCCAAGAAGACCGGAAATGACTACCCTCCGCGTGCTTCACTCTAAGTCGAGGAGATCGAGCAGTTTTTCACCTGCCTCCTAGGAGTAAAACTTCCTTACTGATTCTGTGGGAAGATAAGCAGATACCTAGACCCAGTGAAGCAGAAGTTCAGCGGGATGAAGTCTCACGGTATCACGTGCGATGACGCAGATACTTCGATTGCAATCCATTGGGATCATGGACGCGCACGTCCATGAAACGCTATTTGGCCTATGCAACTTCTTCGACGTCATCTCTCGGAAGTCGATTGGCGTGAGGCAACTCAGAAGGCTACAGGAAGAGATCGTGGTGATACTATGCGAGCTTGAGATGTACTTCCGCCCGCATTCTTCGACGTTATGGTGCATCTGCTGGTCCATATAGTGGAGGATATCATCCAACTCGGGCCGACGTTCCTGCACAGCATGATGCCATTCGAAAGGATGAATGGTGTCATCAAAGGATACGTTCGCAACATGTCACGTCCAGAAGGAAGCATAGCCAGGGACTTTTCGATCAAGAGTGCATCTCCTACTGCACGAATTATCTAGGCATCGAGAACCCCGTTGGTCTGCCCGTCAACAGGCACCTCGGCAGGCTCGCTGGATGGGGTCACCGTGAGGGTCGCCGCGAAATGCATGTCGACTTCGAGGGTCGACTTGCCGACTTTGAAAGAGCAAGCCTAGTCGGCGCTACAACACATAGACGTGGTCGATCCTTGGGTGGTAGAGCACAAAACCTTTATTAAGAAGGCATTACAATGACCGAGGCCAACAGGAGGACGGACGGAGATACACTCAAAGAGCACAACTCATGTTTCACGCGTTGGTTCAAGCAGAAGCTTCTGTCGTACCCTTTACATGAGGATTCTTCCGCGGAAGAACAACTCATATTCGCCTTGTCACGGGGCGCCGAGCACAACCTGATGACCTATGAGGCGTACGATATCAACGGCTACACATTCTACACCGAGGCCAAGGACATGAAGAGCGATGGTTATCAGAACTCCGGGGTAACGATGGAATCCTACACCGGTAACGACAAGGACAGATACTACGGAAGGATCGAGGAGATCTGGGAGCTGAGCTATCTTTGGAGAGAAGTTCCCGATGTTCCGTGTCGAGATGGGCCAAGAACGTCATAAAAGAAGACCGGTATTTCACCACCATGGTTATACCCGAAGCCAAATCAAGACCATGGGCATAAGCGTCACCGCTGAAAAAATGAGCCATGGGTACTGGCTTCCCAAGTGGACCAATGCTTCTTCATTACCGACCCGCCAAAGCCCGGTCGTGTTGTCGTGAGGAGGGGCAAAGGAAGATCATCGGAATGGATGGAGTAGCAAATGAGCAAGACTTCGACAAATCTGGCGACCGAGGATCGAACATGACGGCGATTTATGATGAAGTAGCAGCATACACCACAAGAAGAAGCAGGACCACCCTACCTAAAGGACGTCCGTTCCACAGAAGAACTCCATTTGCGAAAAAGAAGGGCAAGAAGATTGTGAACAGATAGCTAGCTAAGATCAATTGTATTTAAATCGTAGCCTTCATTTCTCGATTGTATTTCATGGGTACTTTTTGAACTATCCTTCTCCATCTCGATCTCGATTGTATTTCATGATTGTACTCGATCTCGATCCCCCTCCATCTCGATCGCTATCCCACCTCGCCAGATCCGGTCCCCCTCGCCGCCGAGCACCCCCCAGTCCACCGGCCGCCGCCGCCGACCCCCCGCACCCTCGATTCCCCTACTCAACCGCCGCTTGAGCCCCGCACCCGTGCACCCTCCCCGCTCCACCGGCATTACTGTTTGATGATATTTTAAAAAATTATTACTGTCTTATAAAAAAATATTACTGTTATGATTTAAACAAGTTTGAACATATTTAAACACAAATAAGTATCAAAAACTTTTTAAATGCTAACAAAAATTTGTGGAGCCTGGAGTCGAACCAGGACCTCTGGTGTGAGAACTGGCTGCTGACGGTCGAGCTAGTAGAGGGGACTTGATGTGGATCAGTTCTGGTGGTAGATAACCTGTTGGCTCGAGCAGAAATAAAAAAATACTAATGGCGCACCACGGTGAGGTGCGCCATTAGTATGGATGTACTTATGGCGCACCGAGGGGTGGTGCGCCATTAGTATTGTGCCCGATCCCCTTCCTCTCCCCTTCGCCCGATCCCCCTTCCCTCTCCCCAGTTCCCTCTCCCTCCCTCCACTGGCGCCCGCGCCGCCGCTGCCCCTAACCCGACGCCGTCCGGCGCCCGCTCCACCGCCCGCCGCCTGCCTCTCCGCCCTCTCCTCGCCCTCGCTCTCCCTCCCTCGCCCTCTCCTCGCCTTCCCTCTCCCTCGCCCTCTCCCGCCTTCCCTCGCCCTCGATGCCACCGTCGCCCGCCCGACACCCCGTCGCCCGCCGCCCTCGGCGCCACCGTCGCCCTTGCGCCGCCCGACACCACTGCCACGCCGCCCTCGACCCCGCCCCGACGCCACCTCCCTCGCCCAAGCCTCGAGGGCACCCGCGTGGAACGGATCGGGCGAGACGCAGAGACGGGCGAGTGGAGGAGCCCGCCGCGTGTCACCAGAGCTTCAACGCCCAGCCGCTGCCGGAGCTTCAACGCCGGCGTCTTCCTCCATTCCTCCATCCCCTCCCCAGGTGATTCCTCCCTTCTCCTCCACCCATTAGTAACTACACTGCAGCGACATGCAGCTTCGAGGCGACATGCTTTATTTGATGGCCATAGGAAACAGAGAAGAGAATATATCTAGAGACAATTGCAATGAGTTTATTAAACAGATACCTTTGAACATGCCAATGCAACCGACATTTCGTTCCAAAGGTCATCCAGGTCATCAACTGGATTGTCATTGTTATCATAGTGATTATAATGTCCATTTGCCGTTGAATCGCTTTGTATGACCTCACAAGATATTTCACAAGAATCTGCAACAGATATATTGTTGTTCTCCATGTGTTGTTTACTTTGGACTTCCTCACCTTCTCCTCCCCTTGTTTCTCTCTCCTTGTCACGACTCTGTGGAAATGCAAGATAGTGAACATGACAGGGAGAAACGATTCCATTTACCAATCCAGATATTGAGATTAAAAAACAATAGTATCTCTCATATAGTCATATCTGAACTAAATCAATCAGTTTTCATTTTTTGAAACTGAGTAGGCATATCTTCTGGAAAAAAGTTATGAAACTAAAATCAATTTTGTTTGTAACTAAACAGAGCAAAAGCGGGATATTCAAAAAATTAAAACATATTCCTGTAAAAAGCACATATCAGAAATTTACTTCAGGGACATCATTGTGTAACTTGAGTTGATTCAAGTGCAATATAACAATATCTTACTAGGACGTGCAGTCCTTGGGGAAGGACTTTTGATGTTATTGGGAGTATGATACTAATTAGCATCTAGGCATAAATATGAACATACTCAGTGATTACCAGTAGTTCTCTAATCAAACTATATAGGAAAATAGCAGCAATATTGACTAACATTTCCAGAGTTAATATCGAAGCAGACCTCGGCGTAAATGTTTATGTCATTCTGTCCTTGCTTGATCAGTTGTGGCTCTGAAGTACTATGGCCATCAAATAAAGCATGTCGCCTCATTAGTACTATGGCCCATTAGTAACTACACTGCAGCTTCGAGGTATGAAAAGCATGTCGCCTCATACACGCAGTGCTTAATCTGTCAATTATATCCTAAAAATATGGGTTTACCAGTGTACGAAGTTCATCTTATTGGGATTTTAAAAGAAGATCATCTTAGCAGTGTTAGCCCCTAATTTATTCTCTATGGAACCCTTTCCTCAATTAAGGGATGGTATCCTTTAAAAGAAATGTATGACATGGAAGGTTGAGTTTGTGTTCTTTATGGAAGTATCATCATAAATGATAGGGAAAATTGATATTGCCAAAGACGTAGACCAGAAACCGTACCAACTAAGAGAGCCGCCTTAGATGTCAAAAATTATTATTGTCTTTAGTGTGAATGAAAATTGCCTTCTTACCGGAATCCTTCCATTTTGCAATCTCTTTCCGCTTAGGTTCATGTTACCTGCACATATATCATATTCAGGGCATCTAGAGGTGCAAGCTGCAAGGTGTTCAGAATACAGCAATAAATAAAGGAAATTGCCATGAAACATCCCCCTCTTTAGTTACAAGCATTGCTGCTCTAATCGTTTGGGTGCGCATTGAAGCCTAACACACACTATCGAGTGCTATAAGCATTGTGTATTTATATATAAAACAGTAACATTGCACAATATCAAGTACTGAAAGCATTTTTTTTAAAGTAGTTGGGCTCTAGTGTTGATTATATCTAGGAGAAATGCTCTGCCGCGTCGATTATATATAGTGTTGATTATATCATTTTTTTAAAGTAGTTGGATGAAAATAGTAGGTGCCATGTCGATTTGTTCAGTCCTTGGATGAAACAGTTTTTCTTGCTACAGTTAACTGAAAATGTTTAGTGTTCCAATACTTCACACCAATAAAGTGGTGGGTGAGATACTTAGTCTGATCTCAGAACAATAAATTACATGAGAATTATTCACACCAAGGAAAACAGCAGAGACCTTCCTGCTATATTATTGAGATAGAAATATACAAATATCTTACACAATGAATTGCCTTCTATTATCATCTCTAGCTATTAGTTGTCACATTAATGTAAAAGTATGTGCTGATCAAAGATACCTAGAAAAACACATGAACTGTCGCCCAATGGTGAATAGGATTTATTAAAGGGATGCACTACCAAGAGAAGATAATATTTATCTCTCCTTTTCTCTGTATGCTCTGCATCATGGAAGCTGCATATTGATATGGCAAATTTTAGCATGGCCCCTCTTACCTCCCCTTTTCACGTGTGAGGTAAGAGTACATAATAGGTCTGAGTTAATCATTTGATTATGTAGTGGTCTGATTAATTCTTACCTTCTTACCTCCCATGTGAAAAGAGGGGATAAGAGGGAGCATGCAAAATTACTCGATTGATATATGTGATAAAAAATGACATCTCTGAAATTGTTCTTTTTGGATAACGAATATTAATCATGATGATTTACCAACCATCTTTAGTGGAAAAACTGTTTGTTTCGTGTGAAGTTTTGATTTCAGCTTGATATATTAATAATAATATTACCATGTTTGTTGTAAATGTCTATTTACAAACTTCTGTTTAAAATGAACCTATTCTGTTTTTAGTAACTTATCTTTTAGTTTGATAGTCGAGGTTGTCCATGGCATCTTGAGAAGTGCATTTTGCATCTTGAAGTGCGGTTGTCCATGGCATTCTTTATAAAGGGGTTGTGACCAATGATCCTGTGTGAGCTGGTGGAGTGATTTGTTTTCTACATAAAGCTCTTTAGTCAGGCTGGTTTTCGTGAAATACACATGAAGCTTCACCAGCTCCTGTGGGTGTGGGATCCATGTGACATGTGACATTGCATCCATGTCCACCTGGGATAATGATTTTGCGGTACCCGAGAGGCCCTTGAGTTTGCCGGAATGTCGATTAACTTCCGTTCCGGCAAATTGGTACTCCATATGTCCTATTTTCAGCAAAGGTCATGCTGAAATTTTCCGTGAATTTTAGCATGACTTTGCTAAAAATAGGACATATGGGGTACTTGTGACTAATGCATGGGCCGGGGTATATTAGTAGTTAATTAAGTAGGATCAAGTGCCCCGGCGTACTTGTGACTAATGCATGGCTTTTAGGGTGCCTCGGTGTCGATAAAAACCGAAATGATGAAAGGTTAGGCTTTTAGGGTGCCTTGGCGTCGAAAAACCCTCAATGATAAAAGCTTAGATTTTAGGATGCCTCGGTGTCGACAAACCCTAAATGATGAGACCATGATCTTGTTCCTTGACAATAACCAACTTTTGACCAAACTTTGTTTCTATTTAGAGAGAAACATGGCCCACAACGATGAGGCCGGGGTTCGGGCGGCAAGGCATTACAGGAGCTGCCCGGAGATGGAGGAACAACCTCACTTGTATGAGGCCGCCGCCTTCCCCACCGATCCTGAGACCACGGATGGTGCCGCCGAGGATGACCACACTGATGCCACCACTGATGGTGCCGCCGAGGATGCCACCACTGATGATGGCGGCGCACGCACAGATGGCAGCCAACCGAAGAGGCAACGGAAGGACCGGCGCCCGATCGTGCTCCGCACCCTCAAGGAGGAAGTTACTGAAGTGGACTCCAACGGCAATCCAACGCCGCCCGAACGAATAGTCAAGGGCTACACGCATCAGCTCGCGAGCATTGTCCGGACCACCGTCACGAACAACACCGACAACCACAGGCATCCTGACCGAGGGAATTTGCGCAACCTCCTCTTCACGAAGCTGCACGAACGATACAAGTTCCCGCTGAATTTGAAAACACAAGCCTCAAAGGGAATAAAGTGAACAATGCTGCCCTCACGAAGATGAGCAAGGCCCTGTCTACTTGGAAAAGCAATGTGAAGAGAATGATCGAGAAAGGCGAGAGTTATCGAGAAGATCAAGGAGAAAAATCCTTCGATCACCGAAGATGACTACAACGACTTCAAGATCAATTGCTCGAGCACCGCAAGCTCCCAATCAAGTGAGTGGAAACAAATGCGGGAGCTGAACATAGGGGAACACACACTCGGTCTCGGCGGTTACAGAGTGGCGGAGCCTATATGGGACAAGGAGGAGGCGGACCGTGCCGAGCAAGGCCTACCGCCCTCTTCGATACATACGGTGACAAGCAGACCAGGAACTTTGTCGGGCCCGGTACAAGAAGGACCGAAAAAAAGGAGCTTACCACGGATCCGAAGACCAGGCAGCTTGAGCTTGTTACGGTAAGGAATACACCCAGCGTAATTAGTTCCATATGGTTGCATTCTAATTAATGAAGCCGAATTTCTAAATGGTTCACATTCCTTCCATGATGACGGAAAGCGATGGCGGGGTCGACTAAGAGCAACCCTTGGGACACCACTCTAAATAGGGGGTTGAATGTAATGAAGAACAAGGATAAGCTCAGTAAGCCGATGTCAGCTGGTCGTGTGGCCGGCAAAGGCTTGTCGACAAAATGGGGGTCATACTATACCGCTGGTGTGCGGAAGGAGAAAAAGACCAGCTCGAAAAGCCAGGCGTGAGAGGTTCAAGAACTCAATGCACAGGTGGCGCGGATTCCGGAGATTGTCCAAGAGCAAGTGGAACAACGACTCGGAGCGACGATCACCGCCCTTGTGCCTACCTTGATCTCGGGGTTGAGTGCGTGGATTGCGGGCGTCAGCGAGGCCGCCCGATTCCTAGCTTCACGGCCAGCAACTCGCATAATGCGATGGCGGGGCCATTGGTGCCTCCGGCGGGCGGCATTGGTGTCTCCGACGCCGCACGGGAGCTTAATGCACCGGGTGTACGCCGCCGGCACCTCTTGAAGCGGCCCCTCCGTCAACTGCACGCCCGCCGTTGGCGGTGCGTCGACATTAGCCGAGCTCGACGCCATCATCACGGTAACTAATTAAGCCTCTCTCGGCCGAGGACTTCATCTCCTTGCCTTTGACTGGGCATCCCTGACACCCTACATGTTTTCGCAGGGTGCCGCCGACGTTCCGTGCACTCTCCTCCACCGTGAACAACGAAGTTGGTCGATGTCGCCAAGGGAAAAATAGTTCAACCGGGCAACCCCTTGTTCCACGGTACCCAGATGCCACCCAACTTGTTTAGGGTTCAACTGGTTCGGGTGCTGCCAGGCTGCGACGAGTTGTTACCTCCGAATCGACCCGTCGGGGCCGACGATGAAGACGTGATGACCCTCAGCCGCCTGAGCTGGCCCCTGCTTTGGCGAAGAGCCAGATTCGTTTGGGGCGGGGACACCACCCCAAAGACAACACCGCCAGTCGTGCCGGCGCCAAGTCGGCCCCATGGCAAGACCGCCGTAACGGTGCCGAACATCCCTATGCCACTGGATCCAAACATGCATATGGCACAGGATCAGAACGATGACGACGACGACTATGACACATTTGGCAACGTCGATCAGTACTTTGCCGAGCATGGGTACGATGGGGACTTCATGGGGCCTCCTTCTCAAGAACCAAACCCAACAAAAGACGTGTGCGATCTAGCTGGTACCACGGAGAAGCCAAGTTGCAACAGGCGCCGTCTGGCGTTCAGCTCTCAGGAGACGCCTCCAGCTGCCGACTTCACCGAGCCTCAGATAGGCGAGGTGCGAAATATTATCAGCCCAACACACTCAAGAAGGCGGTCTGTGAGCAAAACTCGGTCCCATTACAGGAGAAGAAGAAGGCACGCAAAAGAAAGACTAAGAAGGGTGCGGGCCAGCCGGCACCGAGTACGATCCGTGCTCAGGACGGGCCACCTTCACCGCAGGATATCTCGAGGAGGGTGCATGTGGCGGGTAGGGCGATGCTACCGACAAATATGCTCAATGCTGCAACCGGTGCTATGCGGAGTCTGCATGACAATGTTCTTTCTTTGGAGAAGCGGCGTCTCGGGAGAAGGGCGTGGCATACCCGGTTTCGCGGCCAAGGTGCCGAGGGCAAGGGCTTTGTGGATAACTCCATCGGGCGTCACGATCGTCCTGCGTTTGATGACATCCACGCTATGTTGAACCTTCATCCGCTGCACTACACCTTCGTTCGGCTATTTTCGCTGAGTATGGAGATGCGGATCATTCGCGACAAGACCCCGGACATCGTGATAGTCAACCCCTTATACATGCGTGCCAAGATCTTGGGCAGCGCTGGGACCGCAAGTCGCGAGTTCTTACCTCGAAGGCGTCATTCGGCAAACCAAGATAAGGATAACTTCCTCGTGCCTTACTTTCCCGAGTAAGTCCTCCCTCAACCGCCCGTAACATATGAATTCTTACATTTCGATCGTTTTTCTTTTAACATTCCGTGTTTTCTGCAGTGACACACGTTGCACGCTCATCCTCCTAAGCCCCAAATATTCCATGGCCACGTATTTCGACCCGGACCTCAGTCGAACGTAGACTACACAAATGTCAAGAAGGTTCTTGATGATGTTCTCCCCGGCTACGCCAAATCTGGAGGCACCTTCACCAGGCCTATTCGTAAGTACGGCAAGAACGTGTTCTCCCCTGTCTGACGTTACGCTGCGTCAAGCAGCCGCTGGCGGTCAGAAGGGTGCCTACTACGCCATCCATCACATGCGAGGCGATCGTGCGGGACCATCATCAACTTCGCTACCGAGTAAACTCAAAGATTGGGCCGCGGCGTGTCGGCAATCCAGACGCGGACCTCCGACAAGAATTCTTTCGCATCCGATCGGAGTTTGCGGAAATCATCCATCAAGATGTCCTTCGTACCTAGGGGCAGTTCTACCTCAGAAATCAACCGTCCAACAGTGACATCGACACAATGCTACAAATGCAGGATGACAACGCCCGTTCTTTCATGACTCCCACGATAGACGGCGGCTTCATCCACGCTCCGGTCCCATAAGTCGAGTTGTCTAGTTCTGAAACATCGATTGGCTCATGTTGTAATTAAACTTTAATGAACTTGTAGTATGTCTCTTTGGTTTCGAGAATCGTTCAACTTAGATGTAATCGATGCTATTAATGTCTTGCTTTTCTCTTCCGATCGTTACATTTGCATACTTATATATTGCTTATGTATTGTCTGTGAATTGGTACTAACGTTTACGTTTGGCTAGTGCATATCGATGCCGACGTATGTCGTGTACAAGGGTAAGGTTCCCGGAGTCTACGATGACTGGGAGGAGTGTTGGAGACAGGTTCACCGATTCAGCGGTAACAGTTACAAAGGGTACACCACTAGGGACGAGGCCGAATCTAGATACGCCCGCTATCTAGCGGGAGAGGGGAGGGCGCGTTGGAGGCACCGGATGAAGCCGAGTTTCATCGTGATGATGCTCATCGTGATGACCGCAGCTCTCTTCTATGTAATGGTAGTTTAGATGATCGATATCGACTTGTAATGTGAAGACAAACTCGCTACTCGCGGTCTCGAGACTTGTAATATAATGTTCTATCTTTGTTTGGTCTTTTCAATTTGGAGACTAACATGATGAATTGTATTCGGAGACTAATATGATGAATTGTATTCAAAGACTAATCTTCTATTGTATTTGATGAATCTGTTGTTGATGTGTGCTGTCTATATTTTGTCAAATTATACATTTTGTAACCTGTGCAAAAAACAGAAAATAAAAAAATAAAAAAAACCTAATACTCATACTAATGGCGCATCACATGACAGTGCGCCATTAGTATGACAGTGCATACTAATGGCGCATCACCGGGTAGTGCGCCATTAGTATGCCGCGGTTACTAATGGCGCATCCAGAGGTGGTGCGCCATTAGTATGCCAAAGCACCTGGGTATACATGGCCCCTGGGAGGCATACTAATGGCGCACCCTGGCCTATACTAATGGCGCACCCGCGGTGCGCCATTAGTATACCAGATACTAATGGCGCACCAGGTGGTGCGCCATTAGTAAAAATTACTAATGGCGTGCTATTAATGGCGCACCACAGATGCGCCATTAATAGCCATACTAGGTGCGCCATTAGTAGGGGTTTTTCTAGTAGTGGCAGCAGGTAGACCAAGGAAGAGTCGAATCAGACCTCGCAGCGAAGGAGCTGGACTTGGAGCGAGGAAGCGTAGGTGCACAAGGTGTGGTGGGTCTGGTCATTTTGGTAAGTATTGTGATAACACAGTAGATCCAGCGTTCGGAGAGAGTTTCGATGAAGGCTTCGATGAAAATGTTGGTCAGCAGCCGGTTGCCTCAACAGATGATGAAAATGATGGTCAACAGCCGGTTGCATCAGATGAGGATTTTGACGAGGTTCCAAATGATGATGGTCAACAGCCGCATGATTTTGACGATGATCCAAAATATCCTCCAAATAATGATTCAAGTGAGGCTCCAAATGGTGATCCAAGTGAGGCTCTAAATGGTGATCATGGTGATCCAAGTGAGGCTCCAAATGATGATCCAAGTGAGGCTCCAAATGATGATCCAAGTGAGGCTCCAAATGGTGACCAACCTTCTGTTGTTGTGACGTATGCTAGGTATGTAAATCTTGCAAGGGTCAAATACTACTGTACAACTATCACTTGACACGATCTCATTACCGTTTATGTTTGGACCCTTTATGTTTTGCATAGCTCTATGGTAGGTTTAAAGAAGACGCGCAAGGTACCGACAACCAAGAGAAGAAGAGAAGAAACAATGAGCACAAGGTGCACGAGGAGCAAAGTGATGGCAAGAAGCTCAAGGAATGCAGAAGCCCCAACGCTATCTATGAACAATTATGAAACATTATGAATAAGGAATGATGTTGTATTATGAAACATTTATCACTTGACATGTTGTATTTCTGTTGGATGATGTTGGACCTATGTTAGAAGTATGTTTGACATGATGTTTAAATATCTGTTGGATGATGTTTGAATGAGCACATGGTTTTTCCTTTTTTGATTTTTTGAATTTTCTTTTGCTCATTTAAATTCTGGTCAAACCTAACTTTGACCAAGATTTAAACAAGTCTAAAACATCAAAATGAAAAATAAGCCTGGATACTTCTTAGTCAATCCAAAATGAAGTTGTGGTGAGGTTTTGAAATTTTCATGAAAAATGTGCTAAAAGAGGGGTCCAAAGGTAGGGTAAACGGCCTCATTTCTAAGCAAGGTTTTTTGACCTTATCTAAATCAGCCAAATAACTTTCCTACACATATATTCTATATGTACAGACTATGTGCGCTGGGTTTTCCATTTTTGATTTTTAAATTTGTTTTGCTCATTTGAATTCTGGTCAAACTTAACTTTGACCAAGATTTAAACAAGTATAAAACATCAAAATGAAAAACTAAACCAGGATCCTTCTTAGTCACTCCAAAATGAAGCTGTGGTGAGTTTTTTAAAATTTTCATGTTCATTTCCTCAAAACACTTCTGTTCACTTCATACAAGAGTTTGAGATACTCGAGATATCATACAATACACATGAACTTATCATTTAAATGTATGTAAAGCTTGTTTATCAACTTAAATCGTTAGTATATGACATAAGAAGACTATGTGCTTGAGGTTTTTCATTTTCTGTTTTTATTTAATTTATTATGCTCATTTGAAATCTGGTCAAACATAGCTTTGGCTGCTCCAAACCCCTCCCAAACCCCGCTAACCCTAGCGCTGAATAAGGACCGTTCATCTAACCCTAGCGGTGATCAAGGGCCATCGATCTAACCCTTCTAGAAGGAATCTGCGGGGAGGAGGGGGCGATCCACGAGATGCAATCTGATTGGCTGGGAGATTGTTTTTTTAACAAATATCGGGTATTTGGATGGACCGTTGGGCCGTCTCGTTGTCTGGGCTCGAGACCGCGATAAATAGCCCGTCTCAGCCTTTCCAGGCCTTGCATGCATGGAGGCGGCTACGTGGGTTTGCGCATGCGCGGGAGGCGGCGACGTGTATGCATGCGAGTGAGGCGAGCGAGGCGCGCTAGGCGAGCTAGGCTAGCTAGGCGAGCTAGGCGAGCTAGGTGGTTCAGGGCAGAGATTCACATGCACTGCCCGGTCAAAGATGCATCGTTTTCGTGCAAAAATTTAAGTGTGCAAAACGTAACGGATACACACACGCGTCCGGATTCACACACGCTTCACACACGCACCGTTCTCATCCTTTCTCTCTTCCTCTCCCACCCACAGGCCTATAAATGGGGTGCCTCTCTTCCTCTCCCACCCACAAGCCAGATCCGATCCTCTCCAACTTCAAACACCCAAGCGATCGAGCCCTCCCCAAGTGAGACCAAGTGAAGAAGATGCAGTTCAACGGGCCGACCTTCAGCCGTCCGCCTGTGGTGCCGGAGCTGCGCTACCCACCGGGCGTGCTCGTGGAGAGGGAGCTCCGTGTGTGGGCTATTTCAAGGTGGAGGGGTTCCGTCGAACTCACCCGCGCCTTCCTCAGAGCCGGCTATGCCCACCTCCCACGGGGCTCGCCGAGGATGTTCACCCTCAACGAGGTTCGTGGTCGCGGCGGCATCCTCCTACTGCTCACGGTCACCTTCACCAACCCATTTCTGGCCTTGTGAGCTCCTCGGCCAAGTCTTTTGATGCGGCTGCGAGGCCATCTTCTTCACCATCTACAACATCTACACCAACTACGAGCGCATCTTCCCGCTCCAGGCCAGATGCACTCCCTTCCCTCTGACGACGAGGAGGAGGTGTGAAGATAAAGACGGTGTTGAAGGGGCGCGCGACCAAGGTGGGAGAAGGAGGTCAAGATGAAGATGTTCAAGCCCGGAGTCAAGCTCGTCATGTTTCGTTTTTATTTTGTTGCTTTTCTATGTCGTGGTCGTGGTCGTGTCATGTTTCGTCATGTGTCCGTGAACTGTCCGTGAACTTATCTAAGTTATTGTAATGGTACGGTGTGTTCCATCTTATTATCTGTGTTAAAAATGTCCGTGCCCAAACTTATCATTTCTTCCCTAAACAAGTCATGAAGTTCGAGAACTTGTGGTTTTCGGAGGGTGAGAAGCCCTCTGTTTCATTCAAACAAAAAGTCATGAACTAACATGCAAATTTATTCCCTTTAAATCCTAAACCAAGTGCCACTCTAACCCTAAACCAAGTGCCACTCTGACCAAAATCATGTGGTAGTGCAACATACATTTTCAACCTTCCAACCCTCCAAAATTTAAGTGCAAAACAAAGGAAAACCACTCTCACGCGTGTGCAAACATTCACGGTCTCACTATTTTTTTTAAAAAAAATTCACAGTCTCACTATGTATACCTTCGTTCCCTACCCATGTCAAAGTCTTGCCGTCTGTCCTAGCGGTTACGCGCAGCCCTAACCACCACAAACCCACGCGGTCCTGGGTTCGAGTCCCCAGCCACACCAATTTTTTGTGCATTTTCCACCCTTCATTTTTTAGACATATTATGTTTTTCTCAATGTAATGCCCTTAAAAAATGTTCATTTATTTTGGCACCTGGCGTAAACCTCTACGAGAGCTGAGGCACATTTTCCATGACATTTTGGTCTTTATTTTAAATCACGGTGTATTTGAATTGGATTAATTAACAGCTCCAAAAAATTTCTAACCTTAATTGTTTGGCTCCGGAATAATTCAATTAGCTTCCACAAAAAGTTTCAGCATTATGATTTACTGCCTAAATTAAATCAGAATAGAAAACAGAAAAATACGCAAGAAAACCCCTGAATGGGCCTAATTGGATGTAGTTGGCCCATTAGTGTAGCCTGTACTTGGCTCTACGCTCTGAATTTGGCCCAAGAGCAACCTTTTTTTTGGACAGAAAGGCAGAGAGCTGCATTTCATTGATCAAAAGTTTCTGAATTCCTAATTTCTTCCCTTTTTTTCCAACATATTTAAATGTTGGTCACTTCTTCTCTTTTTGTTTCAACATTTAAATAACTTTAACCAACATTTAAACTAGGTGAATTTCTCAAACAATTTCAAGATTACAAATTCCTTCATAATTCATGCCTTTCCATACATTTTCAACATTACAACCAGTGCGATTACCATACCTACAAATGCCCAAAAGTATTTGCAAATAGGTATTGGTAGTGCTTGATCTTCAAGCTTCCTAACCTTCTTCTTCAACATTCTAAGCTCAATAGCTAGCTTTCTGTCAGTGCATGCTTCACCATCCATCTCTTCTTCCGGAGCTCGTGGTGTGGCCACTGCCGTTCGTGGCAGCATGCGCAACCATTCTTCATGCTCTTCTTGCAGTTCATTCATCAGAGTCTTGGCCAGAGCATCGACCCAAAGAAAGAAGCATGTCACCTGCATGAACACCAAACAGATCAACCCATTGCTCAAACATCCCGACGACGAAAATGGTGCAATTGCCCCGATTCTTACCCCATTCTCGCTGCACACGTAGAACGGACGATTCTGGTTCCTCGGTGTCTGAGAAACCCTTCGATCAACGCCCGCCCGAACCGCAGATGACGAAGACAGGCATGTCCACACGCGCCCGGCTATGCATCCGCGAGGTGGCGCGGGAGCTTGAGGAAGACATGGAGCTCGGAGCCGAAGGGGATCTCAACGCCGTCGCGCCCTCCACTGCTAGCTTCCCACCGCCGCGCCCTCCACAGCTAGCTTCCCGCCGTGCTCTTTCTCTCGCCGTGGTCACCGCCGTGCTCTCTGTCGCCGTGGTCACCGCCGCTGTCGCCCGCTTATATAGCACACCTGCAATGACTCTCTGCTCAACGGCTCTCTGCTGGGTCCCACAAGCCACGCGTGCAACGGTCTGAATAGAATTGGCCGTCTCTGCCGCCTGGTCCCACCTGTAAGGGCCGAGTCAAAAGGTTGACCTGACGGAGACGGCTGAGTTCACGGAACGAGTCGGTGCGCATGGGCTAGGGGCAAAACTGAGGACAATTCGCATCTGAGGGCAAAACTGAGCACATGGACACCACTGAGGGCAAAAGAATAATTAACCCTTTGTTATATTAAAAGAGTATCTACATGTTGTTGCTCTGCACTTACAGGTTGAGAAGAGTGAGTTACGATGGTAACTAGTACATCACCATGTGTCTTGGTTCGTACTGACAATATGTGGCATCTGAACCTGGCCAGCAGCAATCAGTTTGCATGCAATCTTTCTCCACGCGTTACACGCTCCGCCGTTTTGCAAGAGGGGCTCGTACGAGACGGAATAATCAATACTCCCGTGCAGAGGCCGGAGGTAAACCTCCTTTAAAAAAAAAAATCAGCATCCTTACATCAATTGAGGTATATGTTCCAGCGGTTTGATTTACGGCAGAATTTTTGTCAGGTCCACTTGGAAGGGGCTACAAAATATTCCACTTCTCAGCCCATACCACTCAAGACCAAACACCCCAAGAAAGTTAGGCGGACACGAACTGTGGTAATGGTGTAGAGATATATAACGAGGCAGGCTGGTTGATGGCCACAACTTTCGTTAATTCAACAGCACAGGAAGTGTGAAGGTACAAAATGGATATAAGTGTTCTACCAGGGAACGGTCTAAGCATGACCAGTTATATTCAAGCAGTAAAGTGGTTGGGTATGCGGTTCAATTTCTAGAATTGACAGGTGATACATAGGGGGTTTTCTCTCATTTATTAAGGATCAAGCTTGATGTGTGGTGGAATCACTCATCAAAAAATATCTTGGTTCTCATTTAAAAATATTCCGAAGACCATGTTTATCTTGGTACTCGTACTAAAATGGTTGTATGCATCCCTAGTTTGTTCAGAGGTCGGGATATGAAAATCTCACCCATTTTTGAGTGGCGAGAGCGCCCAGCCTGTGACGAGAGGACATGCGACTCACGACTTACGCACGCGAGGCTCGATCTAGCGCCATCGCCGCCGCCACCCAACGCCGAATCCATCCTCCGCTGCCACCTTTCCGCCGGTGCATCTTCGTCCCCAGGCGCACCTTCCTCTCCTGGTTGCCGCCCGAGGCACCCTCTGGCGCAGTCCGGATGGCTCCGGGGAAGGCGGCGGCGAGGCCCTTTTCTAGCTGATGGGCGTTGCTGTAACGACCATGATCCATGGACCCGAGGCGGCAGCCCCATGGAGAGGCGACGGCGTCGTGTCAGGTCAGATCTGACCTCAACTACAGCCGCGTCCTCATCGGGACGGTGCCCACGGCGGCGGTGGGTCAGATCAGATCTGACCTCAACTACCGCTGCGGTATGGTGGGCCTAGTCTCCGGTCGGATCAAATCCGGCCGGTGCAGCCTGCTCCATGCGCGACGGTAGTGATCGGTGGCGGTCCCCTTCAGAAGATGCTAGATGGAGGGTCCTCGAGCGGATCTGGGTGTAAACCCTACTCTTCGCACATTGCCAAGGTTGGTGATGGCGGCGTTTTTCTACGTCGTCCTCTTCTTGAAGGCATCATCGTGGAGAAGCTCTAGACCCCTATCCGCTACCTCGGGGAAATCCTTGATTAGTCGATCGGATGACGGCGACACTCACGTGTCGTACCCCTCCCGAGTGCGTCATTCTTGGAGGTGGAGCGGTGTTCACTATGACGGCATTTGCGGTGGAGCGGTGGACGGCATTTGCGGTGGAGCGGTGTTCACTATGACACATCGACGTCGCGGAGTCTCGGCGGCGAGGCGCAGCAATGTCTCAGCGACGGATGTGTGATGATGAACGAGCGTAGGGAGGAGGCACTGTCCGGCGCCATGGGGCCATCGACGGCAGGCCTGGCTAGGTCGATGTATCGGTGCCTCCTCTGAAGATGGATTGATAGAACACGACAACGACGACCTATTAGTGCATCAGACTGGTTTGTACCCCAGACAAGGTATGTGGCTTGGTCGGGGCCTCCGGCTTTAGATGTTAGGCTAGGTGAGAAGTCTGGGTATTCGGCTCACACTTTCTGCACCCCTTCATCAATGGATAGGAGTAGCGAGAGATGTTGCCAAGATGATGGCATCAAACGTATTGATGTATTACTTTGTAAGGTCTTTCTGAATAATTAATAAAATGATTGCATGCATCTTTAAGATGCAGAGGTCAGGGGTCATCCTCCTTTTCTAAAAAAAGTAACAAACATCTGATAATTGCATTGAATTTTATAGGCACTAAGGCAGCAGACAAGTGACTGGCTGTAGCGCCTGAGTCATCTCATAACACATAGATCAAACAAAAGGCAGTTCATGGTTCATCAAATCTCGACCACTGTACAAAATTTGTACGGTTGGGGTTCAAATGTATTCATGCATGAACAACATAGGATCAAAAGCTTGCACTAAAATGCCTCAAGTCTTTTTTGTTTTGTTTTGCAAAATGGCCAAATGCCACATATTAAGTAGCGCAAGCCCTAACAAAAACAGTGTTACAAGAGTTGAAAAACAAATTTAATTTCTTGAGAGTGCCGAAGATTTGTTCCTCGTGCATCCACCGGCGGCGTGCCGTGAGCAAACCCATTGCCACCTCTGGGCCTCCATCAGAGCGGAGCAAATTTGTTGAAATCCACGACCTTGTATAACCAGTGGCTGGGAAGTCGTCGATCTATAACAGACGACAGTCACAATCTGTGTCACAAATGATTGCCCCAGAGAAGAAAACACCGGATAGGGCTTGTAGAACCCAGGTCCATGCAAATAGACTTGGCGAACACAAATCTCACTCTCCCTGACGAGGCCGAGACTGGCAACCTTGGTCGAAACTATGCCGACGTACCGAAACACATAGCCATGTTGTCTGCACCCATGACAACGCTACCTAGACAAACCTACTAAAAAAGGATAGACCCGGAGAACAAGATCTGCGAACACACAATCTTTCACACACTTCATCTCGCCACTGTCGTTGAGAGACCAAACCCAAGCATAATCATGGGATACACATTTGGTTAGTAAAGTGAAATTAAGATCAGCAAAATTCATCATAATTGAAACAATCACATAGCCACCTTCATTCCTCCCAGATGTGTTGCCTCTTTTTCAGTTCTAGACATATGTTTTATGAATCAATCTGAAGTCCTTATTCCAGACGATCATTACTGAAACTTTCTTTGTCAGTGACAACCATCGAGCTTCAGCTCGTGGCAATAAGTGCATTAATCCAGCTCCTATCAATTCTCGTAGCGTCTTGCATGTCTATTTTAAAAATATGTTACAACGTGCTGCATATTTGCACATTATCCTCTGATGTCACGTGCCAACAGCTTGGTACGGTGAATTTGGATACATCATGCCCATATTGGTCTATTGTTACTCTGATTGCCAGAAGTTTGTTTGATGCTCAAAGTTTTGTGAAGTGTGCACCACCCTGGGGGGCATCAAGAGGATGGTGCACATCTTGTTCCAGTTTCTTCTAAAGTCTCAGCGATTCAAAGCACATCCAAACTGAAGCATCGAATCTTGTTCAACACCTCGTGGTATTACAACAGTGGGGAGGCGAGTGAACAGAACACAAGCATATATAGCAAATGGTCTAGAGATATATAACAGCCCAGATTTAGCGACGCCCAAAACCTTTGTTGAATAAATCACACAGTAAGTGTGATGTTGCAGAATTGTGCAACCCATGACTTGTGAAGTAACAGTAACAAGCATGAGCAGTTGACCATGATGCAACAATAGCATGAAGGATCATACATGTTATACTGCAGGGCACTACTGATGTGAGCACCAAGGGCCTAAGGCAGCAACAGTTGTTATCGTCTATTACAAGCCCAAGAAATTAATTAAGCTCCGGGCCAATGTGCACAGTTGACCGGGAGCTGCGTTGCATATCACGTACCCTGGGTAAGTAGTAGATGAATTCAAGTAGATGGATGCGCCAAACTGCCAGAGACCAAACCTCTTAGCTTAGTCTATAATAAACCATTGGTCAACTATTACCATGATCCAAGTAGGACATCCGTAATGAGAGGAAATCATCACATGTACATCTGGTCCGTGAAGTGAAATTAAGATCATGGAAACTCATTACAGCAAAGGGTGCTAGACTTTGTTTCTCGTCTGACAGTGTGCTTGGTCGTCACTCTCGAGTCTTGAATGCGACACACAAATTGTAAGTGTGACCCGTATGTTTCAAGTTCTTTATTTTTTTCCTTTCTTATTTCATGTTTGTAAATATGTTCTCTATATTTGAGAAACATTCAGGTGTTTAAAAATGCATTGTAAAAATGTTCAATATTTCGTAAAAATATGTTTGTGAGTTATAAAATTCTTCATGAATTTTATAAAATTTCGCATCTTAGTTTTTGCAAAATATTACAAATAATTAAATTAAAATTGTTCACGAATTTTATAAATGTTATCATATGTAAAAATGGTTTACGTTTATTATAAATAGTTGTGAATTCTAAAGTTTTACAAACATTGAATTTTTTGATGAAAAAGGTAAACTTTTACAAATGTTAAAGAATGTGAAAAAAGAGACCCAATCAAAAACTAGAGAAAACCAGAAAAAAATCCAAAAGAAAAACCATCTGGTGAAGTAAGTTGGGCCTCTGAAACCGAGAGAAAAGAATGAAATGGCCATCCCATAGCTAGCCCTTCCCTGCCACGCCAATTAGATACACAATTAGTTGTATAGGACCTCTCCATGAGATCATTAATTAGAGGGTGCCCCTTGTATACACTACTAGAGAAAACCTTATACACAGAATCTTAGCAGCAGCGCATCCCAAAAAAAGCGCTACTGCTAATTAGCAGTAGCGCGGGTATGCAAAACTCGCTACTGACACGGTGTTAGCAGTAGCGCGCGAGGAATAACCCGCGCTGCTACAAATATCGACCGACAGTGTCCACCAAACTACATTTAGCAGCAACGCGGTGTCACGACTCGTGCTACTGCTAAAGTTGTAGTACCAGCGTGCTTTTTCTGAGGTCGCTGCTGCTAATTTTCAAATTGGGCACACTGTTGGTCCCGCTTAGCAGTAGCACGTGTGTGCAAAGCGCGTTGCTGCTACTCTCTTATCAGCAGCGCGTTTTACATCCCGTGCTACTGCTAAGCCGCACCAACCCACCACCTTTCCCCACCCGTCCTCCCTTGCCCCATCTCCTCTCTTCCCTTTACCCTACCTCCCACATCCTCCCTCACTCACTTTTCTTTTTCCTCAATACTTCTCCCCCATTACTCTCGCTCTTCTACATACCTTTCTCTCTCTTCATTACTCCTAGCTAACTACACCACCTCCATTAATGCATATCCTTTCTCTTTTTCCTTTCCCCTCAACTAGTTGAAGTTGTCTCCTCCCAAATTAGCTAGCTAGGTAGATGTAGCATTTAGTTAAGTGACATATTTGCCCCCTAACTGGATCTATCTTTGTCAAGAAGAGCTTTGTGCACTTTTGATCTCCCTACATCATCATCTCCACCGTGCGCTCGGTCTCGAGATATAGGTGATTAAAATTTCATGCTTTTGCAGAATGGAAATATGTTTATGTGTGTGTGATATGATAATTGGGAGATATGATGGAAATTGTGTGTGTGTGGCATGAGTTGACGCCAAATTGTGCTTTTGAGTTGCCTATATTTTGCCAAAATGTCGATTTATTTCCGTTTCGGCTAATTCCGAGCAAACTCTAGATCTATATATGTCCTATTTTTAGGGAAGGTCATGCCGATTTTTTGTATGACTTTGATGCATGCACGCATTTTTATAATTAATTTGTTTATCATTACCGTGCAGACGTTCACGATGGTCAGTGGAATGATGGTGGACAGGTGCTTGCGGTCGGCAGTGCAGGACATGAAAGAAAATAACCAGACAGAGGTCTTATGTCCGTGTCGAAAATGCAAAGGAATAGTTTGGCTCGACCCCCATGACGATTGTCGTGTCGAAGCGCACCTGCTCATGACTGGTTTCATGGATGGCTATACTCGGTGGATAATTGAAGATGAGGATGACGATGTTGAGGACGCCGACGGGGCAGGCAATGACGACACGGGGCAAGACGAAGAGATGATCAATAATGGACACGGGGAAGAGGCCGGACATGGCGGCGGAGAGAAAGTGGACTCCACGCAGCAGAGTTCGTCGGTACTAAGTTCAACTGTGTGGGACCCTCATGTTCAAGCACTGCTTCGCAAGGAGACGAATACTGAGAGAGCTGCTTCTAGAGAGGAGGCTAAGCTGGAGCAACTGTTTGTAGACTCGAACATTCATTGTATGATGGTTGCAATCCTGAGGTGACCCGCTTGAGTTTCACGCTCCAACTCCTGAAGACGAAGGCTAAAAACAAATGGACCGACACTAGCCTCGATGAGCATCTCAAGTACCTAAAGGATGTTCTTCCCGCGGGGAATCTATGTCCTACTAGTGTTGATGAGGCCAAGAAGATCGTGTGCCCTCTTGATCTGCCGCAAGTTAGATACCATGCATGCATCAACGATTGCATAATTTATCAGAAGGTGCACGCGGAAAAAACAAGCTGCCCGGTGTGCAATGCTTCTCGATACAAGAAGGCCAGGAAGAAATTTCCCCAGAAAGTTGTATGGTACTTACCGATCACTCCCCGTCTCCAGCGGTATTTCGTAGATCCCAAGGAAGCAAAGCTAATGCGCTGGCACGCGGAGAGGAAGAAGCCCGATGATGGAGATGATCCGAAGCTGAGACACGTCAAGGATGGAAGCCAGTGGAGAGCGTCGAACAACTTCTATCGGTATTTTGAATGCGATGCAAGGAACACCGTGCTTGGTGCGTGTACCGATGGCATGAATCCGTTTGGAAACCAGAACACCAACCATAGCACATGGCCCGTGTTTGTATGGATGTACAACCTCCCCCCTGGTTGTGCATGAAGTCGAAGTACATTCACATGAGCATGTTGAGTCAAGGGCCGGAACAACCAGGAAATAATATTAATTTGTATCTGGGGTTACTTCAAGAGGAGTTAGACACATTATGGAAAACACCGGCCAAGACATGGGACGCCGGCAAAAGCGAGTATCTCTACATGAGAGTCGCTCTGATCACGATGGTGCACGACTATCTCGGTTACGGATATGTCGCAGGCGAGGTGTGCCATGGATATTGCGGATGCACGCGGTGCATGGATGATACGATATCTCAGCAGCTAACGTCAAGGAAAGATGGCGGGTCTGGGAAAATCGTGTACATGGGGCATTGAAGATGGCTCGAACATGACGACCCGTGGAGAAACTGTGGAGATCTATTCAATGGTCACGCTAAGCATCGAGGACCTCCACGTAAGCGGAGCGGCGCCGAAATCGATGAGCTATTGAAAAACTGGAAGGAGTGCCCGGCGCCGGGAAAGGCGATGAAAAAGGCGCCGGAGCCGCTGCTGAAAGTATGGAAGACGAGGTCTGTGTACTCGGACTTGGAGTACTGGCACAAACTCGATACACCTCATTGCCTTGATCAAATCCATATTTGTAAGAATGTCCTTGAGAGCTTGCTTGTGACACCGATGAACATGCCGGATAAGACCAAGGATGGGCCGAAGGCAAGAAAAGACTTGCAATATTTGAATATCAGGGAAGATCTGCACATGTCGCCCCGTAAAAAGTCAGACGAGACAGAGACGGAGACAGAGACACGGGAGAAGAAGGGCAAGAAAATAAAGAAAGAGGATTATTACCCCCCTTCTTGCTTCACCCTAAGTCAGGCTGAGATCGATCTATTCTTTAAGTGCCTTACCGGAGTCAAAGTTAGTTTCCGTTACTGTGGCAAGATAAGCAGATATCTAGACACGGAGAAGAAAAGGTTCAGCGGGATGAAGTACCATGACTGTCATGTGATGATGACACATATAATACCTGTTGCCCTTAGAGGGACAATGGACAAGCACGTCCGTGACACGCTTATTGGTCTTTACAACTTTTCGACGTCATCTCTCGTAAGTCGATCAGTGTGAAGCAGCTCTGAAGGCTACAGGAAGAGATCGTTGTGATACTGAATGAGCTTGAGATGTACTTCCCGCCCGCGTTCTTTGACGTGATGGTACATCTGTGTGTCCATATTGTGGACGACATAATAGACCTGGGGCCGTCATTCCTGCACAACATGATGCCGTTTGAGAGGATGAATGGGATCACACTAGTAGAAAACGGAGCTTTAAAACCGGTTTGTAAGGGCCTTTAGTGCCGGTTATGGAACCGGCACTAAAGTGTGGGCACTAAAGCCCCCCCCCCCCTTTAGAACCGGTTCGGCACAAACCGGCGCTAAAGTGCCAGCACGTGGCGTGAGCTCGCGCCCTAGTATGGGGGATCTTTAGTACCGGTTGGTGTTACCAACCGGTACTAAAGGTTTTTTTTTTTGAATTTTTTTTGAAATTTTGGAAAAAAAATTTGATTTTTTTTTCGATTTTTAATTTTTCTGAATTATTTGATGATTTAGTCTCTAATCACCTCTCTTAACTGCTCAAGTGTGGATCACTCATTCCAAATCATCTAACTTCCCGACCGGTCACCCATCCCTCTCACTACTCCAGTCCGAGCACAGTTAACTTTCGGGTTCTATTCTCCTTCGTTTCCGAGTCTGCACTTGTTGTTTTCCTGACAGTAGTAAGATGTCAATCCTATTAACCCTCAGGAGTTTAGCTTGATCATGAAGTCACACATTTCACCGTTTGAGTTTGAAACTATTATTCTAAAAAAACAGTAATTATTTAGTAACGCTAATATTTCTTGAATAAGTTTGACCATAGTTTGACCATAGTTTGACCACAGTTTGACCAGATTTGACCAAAATTCAAAAAATTGAAATAATTATTTAGTAACACTAATATTCTTGAATAATTATGTAGTAACATTAATACTTCTTGAATCAGTTGTTTGACCGGTTTGACAAGATTTATCCAAAATTCAAAAAAATATAAATTAGAGCATATCTTTTTTTTCCTTTTACATTTTTTTCATTTCAAAAATTGTCCTATACTCTAAACCCGGGACTTAAAACGTCAGAAACTCTATTCTAAACAGTAAAAACTAAGGGTTTAAACCATAAAACATAACCCTAAACTCTGAAATCTAAACCCTAGAACTAAACGCTAAAAACGTCTAAAAATGTCTAAAACGCCCAAAAACTCTATTTTCGCTTTGGAATTTGGTGATTTTAAAAAATTGTCGAAACGGAAAACTTGTTCTGCAAATTTTGATATATTATATGTATTTTTCTGAATTAGGATGATTTAGTTATGATTTTTTCAAGTTTGAAAATTGCCCTATAGTCCCGGTTTGTCTCTCCAACCGAGACTATAGGTTAGACCCCTTTAGTGCCGGTTCGTGGCGCGAACCGGTACTAAAGGTTGGTTTTGAGTACCGGTTTGTGCCACAAACCGACACTAAAGGGCCTCGTGGGGCCCCAGCATGACGCCAGCCCGCCACCACCCCTTTAGTACCGGTTCGTGGCACAAACCGGTACTAAAGGTTTAACACGAACCGGCACTAATGCATAGCCGTTCAAACCGGTACTAATGATACCATTAGTACCGGGCCAAAATCGAACCGGGACTAATATGTCTCACATAAGGTCCTTTTTCTACTAGTGTCATCAAAGGATTTGTTCGTAACATGTCCCGTCCGGATGGAAGCATCGTCCAGGGCTATGTGACACAAGAGTGCATCTCTTTCTGCGAGAATTTTCTATATGGCGCAGACCAGCCGCCTGGTGTTAGTGTTGGTTTGCCCGTTAACAAGCACGATGGGAGGCTCGAAGGAGAAGGTCACTGCAACGGTTGTAGGGAACTGCACGTGGCATACTCAGATCGACGCAGCAACTTTGACAGAGCAAACTTGGTAGTGCTACAACACCTAGACGAGGTAGATCCTTTCGTGGCACTGCACAAAGGAATTATCGCAAAAAAGAATCGTGACCGGGGGGTATGCAGGACGGACGCCGAAGTTACTAGAGAGCAATACTCCACCTTCCTTCATTGGTTCAAAGAGCATATTATTGCTAATCCCCCAAAGGAGGGTTCTAAGGACGGATTGCTCATATACGCCTTAGCACATGGCCCCTCGCCCAATCTCGTAACCTATCAGGCATACGATATCAACGGATACACGTTCTACACGGAGGCCAAAGATATGGACAATGATGATCAGAACTCAGGGGTGACGATGGAATGCATCCGGCAGCGACAACGGCGCAACTGAACGATTTTATGGAAGGGTCGAGGAGATCTGGGAGCTTGACTACTCTGGACTGCACGACACGACGATGTTCCTGTCAGATGGGCTAAGAATGTCAAACGAAAAAACCGGAATTTCACTACCATGACTATACCCGACGCCAAGAGCGCTACCGTGAACGCTATCGCAAAAACCGAGCCATGGGTACACGCTAAGCATGTGACACAATGCTTCTTCATAACCAACCCGCGCAATCCCAGCTGTGTTGCCGTGAGGAGAGGCAAAAGGAACATCATTGGAATGGATGGAGTCGCAAACGAGGAAGAATACGATCAGTACGGCAACCCAATGAGTGAAGATGACGATGATGATGAAGTATACGTCAAAAGAAGAATCAACTCTACATTACCTAAGAAAAATCGTACTCCACGGAAAAGGCAAAATCACAATGAGGGGCTCAATTATTCTTCAATGAACAAGAAGGGAAAGAAGCTGACTCAAAAACGAAAACGTCAACGCTGAGTAACCATATGTTATCGGTCAAATGATGTAATATATATGTTCCTATTTTGTATACCTACTTAGCCATTATTATGCATGGGTCCAATGATGTAATATACATGTTCCTATTTTATATACATACTTAACCGTCAAATGATGTAATATATATCGCCTTCCCTTCGTTCACTGCTCTCGTAAAAGAAAAGTGAGAGAAAAATAAAGGAAAAGAAAATAGAAGGAAACAAACAGGAAAACTGTATACTGGTTATAGCAGCAGTGCTTTTGTGAGAAAAGAGCTACAACTAGTCAAGATAGCAGTAGCGGTTTCTAAGAAAACCGCTACAGCTACCTGTAGTAGCTATACCGCGTTTCTCGTAAACGCGCTACTGCTATTCCCATTTAAGCCCCGAAATCCCCACTCCTCTCTTCGTCCCACCTCTTTTCCCCCAAATCCCCACTCTCTCTTCCCCGTCACGCGCCAAGCCCTGCTCGGCCAAGGCCGGGTGCCCTCACCACGGCTGCTGCACTCATGGCCCTCAGATCACTCGAATCCGACCTCGACCTGCACTCGGCTCCGGACCAAGGCGCCCACGGCCCCGGCCCCGACCCCGACCCCGGCTCCGGCCCCGGTGCTCGACCCCGACCCCCTCCCAACCTCGGCCGTCGTCGGGCCGGCACCCTCTGTAAGCCCCCCACCGCACCTCCTCTCTCTGGTACCTAGGATTTTTTGGCTAATTTACTTAGGTTTTAGTTAGGGCAGATGGTTAATTAGGTTATATATTTCGTTATGAATTTAGCTAGGTTTTCGTTATGAGTGGACATGTAATATGTGGGCATGCGATGTTTTGGACATGTCATATTTGAAATTTGGACATGATGATTATGTGCAGGGTAAATTATCCGAGTGGCCTATGTTACGCCGGAATGTTGATTCATTTCCGTTCCAGTGAATTTCAGGCGCTCGATATGTCCATTTTTTTAGCAAAGGTCATGCCGAAATTTTCCGTGAATTTTGGCATGATTTGTGCTAGATGGTAGGCATATCGTGTGGTGGGAGTAGCGGGGAAACGACATTCTGGCAACATAAATTTCTTTTTGATGTCATTTCTCTTTTTTTTTCATAGTTTTAGAATTAAACGACGAGACTTAATCATAGGAAACATGTCGAACAACGAAGAAACTGGGCCTTTCCACCAAGATGCGCATTTAGATGGATTATGAGGGTGAACAAGAGTACCTCGACTATTTGACTGCAAAGCAAAGTCAAGGTTTGCAGGTCGGCCTCGATGATGGTACTGACGCCGACATCGACACCGACGGCGCCGGCACCGATGGCGGTGATGAGACCGATGGCGGCACCAAGACCGGCGGGGAAGGTACCGGCGGGGAAGGTACCGGCGGGGAAGATACCTGCGGGGAAGGTACCAGCGCCGATGTCGCTACCGAAAAGAAGAAGTAGAGGATACGAAAACCTAACAAACTAGGGATTGGACGACCTGTGATCACAAAGATGGCACCTGGCAAGTTTGAGCCATTAGAGCCGGAAGAACCTCGCAAGTGCTATGGGAACCAAGTAGGATGCATCCTACGGGAATGCGCGAGCATCAACGACGATGACTTAAGGAGTAAAGAACATTTGACGCAGTTGCTCCTGACGAAGTTGCACAAGAGATTCAAGTTCCCCGACCGGGATGAAAACATAGAACAACCGTGGGATGATCCGAAGATGAAAAAGATTAACAATACGCCATGTGCATGTTCAACAATGATTTGGCCTCCTGGAAAGGGAGGGTGAAAAGAGCTGTTGAGGCTGAGGAACCCCTGTCCAAGATTCTGGAGGAAAATCCGACACTTATGGAAGAGGAGTTCGGAAAGTTCAAGGACACTTGCGCTACCGAGGCAGCCAAAGCTAAGGCTGCTAAATTCAAGAGTCTTCAGCATAGGAACAGATGGAAGCATCGCCTCGGAAGCCGTGGCTACCTCGGTAAAAGGCCCATATGGGATAAGGAGGACGCGGAACGTGAAGCCGCGGCCAAGGCGGGGCTGGGGATGGCTCGTCGGTGAGGTCCGCTGTGCAGCACTTGCCGGTGAGCTCAGCTGCGGGCGCAGGCAATGGCGATGCTGCAGGCGGTGCAGGCCATGGCGATGCTGCAAGGTTGGGCGTGGATGCGGGCTTGGGCCACGGTGCTGCTACAGACTTAGAAGGGTGAGTTCCTTCCACAATTTCTCTTCAAATGCAGGATTAGAAGGAGGAGCAGGTTGACCCATATCCAGTAGCAATGCTCATGCATAAGTTTCTCTTTTATGTACAGGATGGATCCAAATTCTTCTTATGTCTGAAAATTAGATTGCTTGGCAACCCAAAAAAAGCTAGAAAAGAGCCCATGTGTTTTTATTTCGAGAAGGTTATTGATTCCGACTTGGCAAATTATGAAGATTTGGTTGAATCAATTATAGTGCAGTACCAGCCACGTTATTTGGAAGTTGCGCATGTTCACTACTATGATGAAGTTCTGAAAACGTTTCCAGAAATAAAATCAGACCAAGAGTTGATGTATATGTTTGAGAAACATGCTAAGTCAAAGATGGTGCAGATGCTCATTGTATATTGGGAACCCTCTGAACCATATGAGCCTATCATTGAGTATTATAGTGATGTGCATATCCAACCTAAGAACAACGTACACCAAGATGATGATAGTTATCTTCGCAACCCAATACCGGAGAATGAACATGTTGGGATTGATGAAGAGAATATGTATTTGAAGGAAGAACCTAAAGCTCTAAATGTGGTTCTTTTTCCTGATAAAGAAAAGGGCCAAGACTATGTTACTGATGGTGAGAGTGAGGATGAGAGTGAGGATGGGAGTGAGGATGAGAGTAAGGATGAGAGCGAGGACGAGACTGAAGTAGAGGAGGATGAGGAGTTGCATTAGATAAATCATGCCCCAAATATAGAGTATGATAAGGATGACCCTCCTATGACTGAAGGTTTCATATATCCCAATATTAAGGAGTTTAAGTTGGCCCTTTCTCAGCATGCTATGAAACATGAATTTGAGTATAACACGGAGAAGAGTGCACCCTGTAGGATTAGGGGCTATTGTAAAAGAAGAGATGAAGATAATTGTCCATGGAGGATACATGCTTCTACAACAGATGATTTGTGTACCGTAGTGCTAACTGTCTAACTTTGCTCGTTTGTAAACATTTCTTGCATGATTGTTTGAGAGTTTTTAGCTAACTAATTATATTCTCCTTTTGTAGGTGAAAAAAAAAACCCTTTTGGTCATGATTGCTCTAGTGCAAGAAGGAAAAAGAAAGTGAAGAATGCAACTAAGTACTGGATATGTGAGAAGGTGAAGGACTGGCTCATTGAAGATGCAACTCTAGGAGCAAATGAATTGCGAAAGAAGCTTAAAGAACACCACAAGGTCAAAATCAACTACAAGAGATTATATGGGTAAGTTGCTAGCCTTGAAGCAACTATATGGTGATTGGGATATCAGCTTTGACAATTTGTATAGGTTTAAGGCACAAGTTGAAAGTTGTTGCCCCGGTAGTATAGTGCAGATCGATCATCACACAAGAAATGGTAAAATCAGGTTTAGAAGAATTTTTGTTGCTATGAAACCTTGCATAGAGGGGTTCCTTAGTGGTTGCAGACCATATTTGGCAATAGATAGCACATTCTTGACGGGCAGGTTCAAGGGGCAGCTGGCTAGTGCTACCGCCGTTGACGGCCATAATTGGATGTATCTGGTTAGTTTTGGAGTCTTTGATTCTGAAACTAACGAGAATTGGATTTGGTTCATGCAATTGCTAAGACAGGCCATAGGATCAACAAATGGGTTGGCCATATGCACCGATGCTGGTCAAGCAGTAATGACAGGGGTGAAAGAAGTGTTCCCAGAGGCGGAACATAGGGAATGCATGTTTCACTTGGTGACCATCTTCAAGAAGAAGTTCCATGGGAAGGTGTTTGATGACCACCTTTGGGCTGCTGCTTACTCATGGAACCCATATTTATTTGACAAACATTGGGTTGCTATGGAGACAACGAAGCCAGCTGCAACTGCATATATAAGGAAGTGGCACAATAGGTTGTGGTCTAGGAGTCAATTCTCAACTATATGGAAGGTAGATTATGTAACCAACAACCTGGCTGGGAGCTTTAAAAATTGGATTAAGCACCACAAGTCCTTGAACTTGGATGACCTCTTTGATAAGGGGAGACAATTGATTATGATATTGTGGAAACGAAGGAGAAAAGTAGCAAACGAGTTATATGGTTTGATTCTGCCCCACATAATTAAGAAGCTGACACTACTAGGAAAAGGCCTACTAATGGCGCACCTAATTTGGCCACTAATGGCGCATTAAGGGTGCGCCATTAGTGCCACGCCATTAGTATATTTTACTAATGGCGCACCACAGGTGCGCCATTAGTTTCTGATATACTAATGGCGCTCCACTAGATGCGCCATTAGTATATTCAACAGTGTGCCATTAGTATGCCTCCCAGGGGGCCATGTATACCCAGGTGCTTTGGCATATTAATGGCGCACAACGGCATGATGCGCCATTAGTAACTTCGGCATACTAATGGTGCACAATGGCATGATGCGCCATTAGTTACTTCGGCATACTAATGGCGCACTGTTTAATGATGCGCCATTAGTATCCTTTGGCATACTAATGGCGCACTATGATGTGATGCGCCATTAGTATGAATATTAGGTTTTTTTTAATTTTTTAATTTTCTGTTTTTTGCACAGGTTACAAAATGTATAATTGGACAAAATATAGACAGCACACATCAACAACAGATTCATCGAATACAATAGAAGATTAGTCTCTGAATACAATTCATCATATTAGTCTCTGAATACAATTCATCATATTAGTCTCCGAATTGAAAAGACCGAACAAAGATAGAACATTATATTACAAGTCTCGAGACCGCGAGTAGCGAGTTTGTCTTCACATTACAAGTCGATATCGATCATCTAAACTACCATCACATAGAAGAGAGCTGCGGTCATCACGATGAGCATCATCACGATGAAACTCGTCTTCATCCGGTTCCTCCGACGCTCCCTCCCCTCTCCCGCTAGATAGCGGGCGTATCTAGATTCGGCCTCGGCCCTAGTGGTGTACCCTTTGTAACTGTTACCGCTGAATCAGTGAACTTGTCTCCGACACTCCTCCCAGTCGTCATAGACCCCGGGAACCTTACCCTTGTACACGACATACGTCGGCATCGCTATGCACTAGCCAAACGAAACGTTAGTACCAATTCACAGACAATACATAAGCAATATATAAGTATGCAACAGAACGATTGGAAGAGAAAAGCAAGACATTAATAGCATCGATTACATCTAAGTTGAACAACTCTCGAAACCAAAGAGACATACTACAAGTTCATTAAAGTTTAATTACAACATGAGCCAATCGATGTTTCAGAACTAGACACAACATCACTGCTTTCGACTCGACTCAAGGGAACGGAGCGTGGATGAAGCCGCCGTCTATCGTGGGAGTCATGTAAGAACGGGCGTTGTCAGCCTGCATTTGTAGCATTGTGTCGATGTCACTGTTGGACGGTTGATTTCTGAGGTAGAACTGCCCCGAGGTACGAAGGACATCTTGATGGATGATTTCCGCAAACTCCATTTGGATGCGAAAGAATTCTTGTCTGATGTCCGCGTCCTGGATTGCCGACACGCTCGCGGCCCAATCTTTGAGTTTACTCGGTAGCAGAAGTTGATGATGGTCCCGTACGATCGCCCGCATGTGATGGATGGCGTAGTAGGCACCCTTCTGACCGCCAGGCGGCTGCTTGACGCAGCAGAACGTCGTATTGTGGGAGAACACGTGCTTGCCGTACTTACGAATAGGCCTGGTGAAGGTGCCTCCAGATTGGGCGTAGAGAACATCATCAAGAACCTTCTTGACATTTGTGTAGTCTACGTTCGACTGACGGTCCAGGTCGAAATACGTGGCCATGGAATATTTGGGGCTTAGGAGGATGAGCGTGCAATGTGTGTCACTGCAGAAAACACGGAATGTTAAAAGAAAAACGATCGAAATCTAAGAATTCATATGTTACGGGCGGTTGAGGGAGGACTTACTCGGAAAGTAAGGCACGAGGAAGTTATCCTTATCTTGGTTTGCCGAATGACGCCTTCGAGGTAAGAACTCGCGACTTGCGGTCCCCAGCGCTGCCCAAGATCTTGGCACGCATGTAGAAGGGGTCGATTATCACGATGTCCGGGGTCTTGTCGCGAATGATCCGCATCTCCATACTCAGCGAAAATAGCCGAACGAAGGTGTAGTGCAGCGGATGAAGGTTCAACATAGCGTGGATGTCATCAAACCGCAGGACGATCGTATGCCCGATGGAGTTATCCACAAAGCCCTTGCCCTCTGGCACCTTGGCCGCGAAAACTGGGTATGCCACATCCTTCTCTCTGAGACGCCGCTTCTCCAAAGAAAGAACACTGTCATGCAGACTCCGCATAGCACCGGTTGCAGCATTGAGCATATTTGTCGGTAGCATCGCCCTACCCGCCACATGCACCCTCCTTGAGATATCCTCAGGTGAAGGTGGCCCGTCCTGAGCACGGATCGTACTCGGTGCCGGCTGGCCCACACCCTTGTTAGTCTTTCTTTTGCGTGCCTTCTTCTTCTCATGTAATGGGACCGAGTTCTGCTCACAGACCGCCTTCTTGAGTGTGTTGGGGCTGATAATATTTCGCACCTCGCCTATCTGAGGCTCGGTGAAGTCGGCAATGGAGGCTTCTCCGAGAGCTGAACGGCAGACGACGCTGTTGCAACTTGGCTTCTCCGCGGTACCAGCTAGATCGCGCGACGCCTTTTGTTGGGTTGGGTTCTTGAGAAGGAGGCCCCATGAAGTCGCCACCGTACCCATGATCGGCAAAGTACTGATCGACGTTGGCAAATGTATCGTCGTCGTCGTCGTTCTGATCCTGTGCCATATGCATGTTTGCATCCAGTGGCATAGGGATATCCGGCACCGTTGCGGCGGTCTTGCCATGGGGCCAACTTGGCGACGGCACGACTGGCGGTGTTGTCTTTGGGGTGGTGTCCCCCGCCCCCAAACGAATCTGGCTCTTCGGCCAAAGCAGGGGCCAGCTCAGGCAGGCGCTGAGGGTCATCACGTCATCCTCGTCGGCCCCGACGGGTCGAATCGGAGGTAACAACTCGTCGCAGCCTGGCGGCACCCGAACCAGTTCAACCCTAAACAAGTTGGATGACATCTGGGTACCGTGGAACAAGGGGTTGCCCGGTTGAACGATTTTGCCCTTGGCGACATCGACCAACTCGTTGTTCACGAAGTGCAGGAGAGTGCACGGAACGTCGGCGGCGCCCTGCGAAAACATGTAGGGCGTCGGGGATGCCCAGTCAAAGGCAAGGAGATGAAGTCCTCGACCGAGAGAGGCTTAATTAGTTACCGTGATGATGGCGTCGAGCTCGGCTAATGTCGAGGCACCGCCAACGGCGGGCGTGAAGTTGACGGAGGGGCCGCTTGCTGCAGAGGTGCCGGCCGGCGTACACCCGGGTGCATTAAGCTCCCGTGCCGGCGTCGGAGACACCAATGCCGCCTCCGCCGGAGACACCAATGGCCCCACCATCGCATTCTGTGAGTTGCTGGCCGTGAAGCTAGGAATCGGGGGCGGCCCCTGTTGGCCGCCCGCAATCCACGCACTCAACCCCTCGGTCAAGGTAGGCACAATGGCGGTGATCGTCGCTCCGAGTTGTTGTTGCACTTGCTCTTGGACAATCTCCGTAATCCGCGCCACCTGTGCCTTTGAGTTCTTGAACCTCGCGCGCTGGCTTTCCGAGCTGGTCTTTTCTCCTTCCGCACACCAAATGTATACTATGACCCCATTTTGTGGACAAGCCTTTGCGGCCACACGACCAGGTGACGTCGGCTTCGAGCTTATCCTTGTTCTTCATTACATTCAACGCCCTATTTAGAGTGGTGTCCCAAGGGTTGCTCTTAGTCGACCCAGCGCTCTTGCTTTTCGATGCGCTGCGGAAGGAATGTGAACCATTTAGAAATTTGGCTTCATTAATTAGAATGCAACACATATGGAGCTAATTACCCCGGGGGTGGTATTCCTTACCAGAACAACCTCGAGCGCCCTGGTCTTCGGATCCGTGGTAAGCTCCTTTGTTTTCGGGTCCTTCTTGTACCGGCCCCGACAAAGTTCCTGGTCTGCTTGTCACCGTATTTATCGAAGAGGCGGTAGGCCTTGCTCGGCACGCCCGCGTCCTCCTTGTCCCATATAGGCTCCGCCACTCTGTAACCGGGGACCGAGTGTGTGTTCCCTAAGTTCAGCTCCGCATTTCTTTCCCCCACTGACTTGATTTGGAGTTTGCGGTGCTCGAGCAATTGATCTTGAAGTCGTTGTAGTCATCTTCGGTGATCGAAGGATTTTTCTCCTTGATCTTCTCATAACTCTCACCTTTCTCGATCATTCTCTTCACATTGCTTTTCCAAGTAGACAGGGCCTTGCTCATCTTCGTGAGGGCAGCATTGTTCACTTTATTACCTTTGAGGCTTGTGTTTTCAAATTCAGCGGGGAACTTGTATCGTTCGTGCAGCTTCGTGAAGAGGAGGTTGCACAAATTCCCTCGGTCAGGATGCCTCAGGTTCTCGGTGTTGATCGAGACGGTGCTCCGGAGAATGCACCTGAGCTGAAGCGAGTACCCCTTGACTATTCGTCCGGGCGCCGTTGGATTCCCGTCGGAGTCCACTTCAGTAACTTCCTCCTTGAGGGTGCGGAGCACGGTCAGGCGCCGGTCCTTCCGTTGCCTCTTCTGTTGGCTGCCATCTGTGCGTGCGCCGCCATCATCAGTGGTGGCATCCTCGGCGGCACCATCAGTGGTGGCATCAGTGGGGTCATACTCAGCGGTACCATCAGTGGTCTCAGGATCGATGGGGAAGGCGGCGTCCTCATACAAGTGAGGTTGTTCCTCCATCTCCTGGGACAGCTCCCAGAATGCCTTGCCGCCCGAACCCCCAGCCTCATCGTTGTTGGCCATGTTTCTCTCTAAATAGGAACAAAGTTTGGTCAAAACGTGGTTATTGTCAAGGAACAAGATCATGGTCTCATCATTTAGGGTTTGTCGACACCGAGGCATCCTAAAAGCTAAGCTTTTATCATTGAGGGTTTTTCGACGCCGAGGCACCCTAAAAGCCTAAGCTTTCATCATTTCGGTTTTTATCGACACCGAGGCACCCTAAAAGCCAGGGTTGCATAATTAATGGTTTGTCGACACCGAGGCATCCTAAAAGCTAAGCTGGGAAGGAGAATTCTAAGTTGGGCCTAATCACTTGGCTCTATTGCCGCCTATGGCTTAATGCAGCTAGAATAAAGGGGCACTTGATCCTACTTAATTAACTACTAAGATACCCCGGCCCATGCATTAGTCACAAGTACCCCATATGTCCTATTTTAAGCAAAGTCATGCTAAAATTCACGGAAAATTTCAGCATGACATTTTCTGAAAATAGGACATATGGAGTACCCAAATTTGCCGGAACGGAAGTTAATCGACATTCCAGCAAACTCAAGGGCCTCTCGGTGGACAAGGCAAAAAAGTAGACAATCTGCAACATGAGACACTGAAAACAATTGCTACCAATGAATCTACACTTATATAAGAAAATAAATCAGAAACTTAGTCTGTCATCATTAGACAGCCACCATTAGTTAGTGAGGTAAGTTAGTGAAAATAAATCTACACTTTCATTTGTTCACACGAGCCATAAACCAAGCTTGCAAGTAAAACTATCCACTGGAGGTGCGTGATCCTTATTTTGGAATTTCAAAGATAATAAAGGGGACAGGGACGGGAAACAGAGCATGACAGCAGAGTTCCTATGCGTGTAACCTCAGCCAGAGAGTTAACTTTTAACCACAAGTTGCACCCCGTATTATACCAAAGTCTAGCTAATGCAGGATCTATTGCTGTGTACGTCATCCGTCCAAGCAGTTAAAACGCATGATTTGTCCACTGGGAAACTATATATGTAGGGTAGTCACTGAGCATAACAAACCTATTTCTTCAGAACATAACTGTATTCAGCCTAACGGAAATGGGAATAACAAGATGCACGCCAACAGAAGCACATCATCAGAGAGTAAATCAAATACAACAAGATGCAGATTTTAAAAGGAAATTCAAATTAGCATGCTCTGACAGACTGGGAGCTTAGGCTCCTTCAGTTGGACCAAAAGAAAAAAAAAGATATACTCAGGAGAGCTGTGATATACTATACTCAGGAGAACAAAGCAAAATTGCAAAAAAACTCACCTATGGGGATTTCTGGGCAGCCTCTTTCAGATCCTCAACCGCACCTTCCCAATCTTCCGTTAGAAGTTTAGCCTCACCTCTCTGCAGCAAGTATGAGAAACAGTTCAATTAAAAGGTTTACAAAATCTGACATAATGAGTAAGTTCATTCTGTTGTATAGTGCATAATTTCAATTTCCTGAAATAACACCAGTAACGAAATATTGATTACCATATCTGTCGTAATTTACTTGTGCACTCTGTAGATATTTTGTTAGTGAAATATCACTCCATTCAGCAAGCAACATTGTAACAAAAAGAAATTCTAGGCGCAAATTTCTTCAGAATGAAATTAAGTTAGTGAAACTGTCACACATTTCTTCACAATGAAAATGAAACATGTTAGGAAACCACCATGTTCTTCGGAAAAAGAAAAATTGATCATGTTTGTATTTTGCTCCAAAACACTTCATTTTGCAAAAAAATAAATAAAAAGAACAAATGGAGGTTTGTCCCCTGTTTGATAATGGCAACTCATGGTCATGGAGGGACGATTTAATTATGGATGAAAACAAATGCTACAGCACGGTCACTAATCTAGTAGAAAGCAAGTATCCCCCATTCTCCTCCCATATAATTGGTAATAAGGAATCAGGAGACGAACATCTCTTCTCTGCTACTGAAGTTTTCATCTACTCTTTGAGCATATTATCCCATTCCCATCTACCACTACTCCCTCCGGTAGGGTTTATAAGTTGGGCACAGATTTTTAGGTCTTCAGTTTAACCAAGAAAACATATGTAATATCTCGCAAAAAAACACATGTAATATCTCGCAAAAAAAACACATGTAATATCTCATAAAAAATATGTGTTTGAAAACTTTATTCGACGACAAATCTATTTTGCACATTCATTCCTCAAACAGCACTCAGGAAGTATCAAGAAAAGCTCACATGCATGTGTGTTTAAGGATTTGAAAAGATACATGTATTTTATCAAAAGCAATAATTTTGAAGCAAACAACAAGCTGTCAAATCATCCTCAAAAGCAGAAAGGCGAGGCACATAATAAAGGGGGCAGCAAGTACAGGGAGGCAGAAAGCATGTACCTGAACTAGCTAGCTACCTAGCTGAAACCCTCCCAAAGTGCAGCTACAGCAGCAACAATCAAAAGCTTACTAGCACTAATAATCAGCAAGCACTGGCCACACACAGTTCTTCTACAGCAAACAAGCAAAACAAAAACATAAGACTCAGGAGGAGGACGGACAGACAGGGAGCTGTGGAGTGAGCAGTGGCTGCTGCCCCCTTTATCACAATTGAATGAAGCAGCTGCCATCTCCATATCAAGCAAGGGATCGATCTAAGGGATCGATCTAACAACAAACTAGAGGATGCGAGGGGGAGAGGGGGAGAGGAGGAGGGGGAGCTCACGGGGGCGGTGGTGTGGACGGGGCGACGAGGTGGGGCGACGAGGTCCGGGTGGTGGTGGTGCTCCGGCGACGGTGGTGTGGACGGGGCGGCGTCCAGACCACCTCTTCCTCCTCCTTCTCCGCGGGGAAAGCGGCGGGGCGGCGGTGTCGGGAGAGGAGAGGGCGGCGTCGCGGCGTCGGGGCGTCCGGGCGGAGACGAGGACGACGGGGCAGGCGGCTGCTGGGCGTCGGCGTCACAAGGCCGGGCGGCGCCGAGGTGGCGGGGCAGCGAAGGCCGGGAGAGGAGAGGGGAAGGGGATCGAGGGCGAGGGCAAGGGAGAGAGAGGGGATAGGTGAGGGCCGCCGGGGTGGGGGCGACACAATACTAATGGCGCACCACCCATCGGTGCGCCATAAGTACATCCATTCTAATGGCGCACCTCACCCTGGTGCGCCATTAGTAATTTTTTTTTGATTTCTTCTCGAGCCAACAGGTTATCTAAAACCTGACCTGATCCACACCAAGTTCCCTCTACTAGCTCGACTGGTCCGCAGCCAGTTCTCACACCAGGAGGTCCTGGGTTCGATTCCCAGGCTCCACAATTATTTTTTTATGCATTTAAAATGCTGTGTGATAATTATTTGTGTTTAAATATGTTCAAACTTGTTTAAATCATAACAGTAATATTTTTTTATAAGACAGTAATAATTTTTAAAAAAATATCATCAAACAGTAATGCCGGTGGAGCGGGGGAGGGTGCGGGGGGTGCGGGGGGTCGGCGGCGGCGGTTGAGTAGGGCAGGGGTGTGCGGGGGGTCGGCGGCGGCGTTTGAGTAGGGGAATCGTGTGCGGGGGGTCGGCGGCGGCGGTTGAGTAGGGGAGGGGTGTGCGGGGGGTCGGCGGCGGCGGTTGAGTAGGGGAATCGAGGGTGCGGGGGGTCGGCGGTGGCGGCCGGTGGACCGGGGGGTGCTCGGCGGCGAGGGAGACCGGATCTGGCAAGGTGGGATAGCGATCGAGATGGAGGGGCATCGAGATCGAGTGTCCATGAAATTTAAAAATATTCATGATAGTTCAAAAAGTGCCCATGAAATACAATCGAGAAATGAAGGCTACGATTTAAATACAATCGATCTTAGCTAGCTATCTGTTCACAATCTTCTTGCCCTTCTTTTTCGCAAATGGAGTTCTTACGTGGAACGGACGTCCTTTAGGTAGGGTGGTCCTGCTTCTTCTTGTGGTGTATGCTGCTACTTCATCATCGTCGTCATGTTCGATCCTCGGTCGCCGTGCGTGTCGAAGTCTTGCTCATTGGCGACTCCATCCATTCCGATGATCTTCCTTTTGCCTCTCCTCATGACAACACGACTGGGCTTTGGCGGGTCGGTAATGAAGAAGCATTGGTACACTTGGGAAGCCAGTACCCATGGCTCATTTTTCGTGGTGACGTTTGCGCCCGCGGTCTTGGATTTGGCTTCGGGTATAACCATGGTGGTGAAATATCGGTCTTCTTTTAGGACGCTCTTGGCCCATCTGACACGGAACATCGGCACCTTCTCTCCAGCGTAGCTCAGCTCCCAGATCTCCTCGATCCTTCCGTAGTATCTGTCCTTGTCCTTACTGGTGTAGGATTCCATCGTTACCCCGGAGTTCTGATAACCATCGCTCTTCATGTCCTTGTCCTCGGTGTAGAATGTGTAGCCGTTGATATCGTACGCCTCATAGGTCATCAGGTTGTGCTCGGCGCCCTGTGACAAGGTGAATATGAGTTGTTCTTCCGCGGAAGAATCTTCATGTAAAGGGTACGACAGAAGCTTCTGCTTGAACCAACGCATGAAACATGAGTTGTGCTCTTTGAGTATATCTCCGTCCGTCCTCTGTTGGCCTCGGACATTGTACGTCTTCTCAATAAAGGTTTTGTGCTCTACCACCCAAGGATCGACCACGTCTATGTGTTGTAGTGCGACTAGGTTTGCTCTTTCAAAGTCGGCGAGTCGACCCTCCAAGTCGACATGCATTTCGCGGCGACCCTCACGGTGACCCCATCCAGCGAGCCTGCCGAGGTGCCTGTTGGCGGGCAGACCAACGGATTTCTCGATGCCTAGATAATTCGTGCAGTAGGAGATGCACTCTTCGGTCAGAAAGCCCCTGGCTATACTTCCCTCTGGATGTGACATGTTCCGAACATATCCTTTGATGACACCATTCATCCTTTCGAACGGCATCATGCTGTGCAGGAACGTCGGCCCGAGTTGGATGATATCCTCCATGATATGGACCAGCAGATGCACCATAACGTCGAAGAATGCGGGCGGGAAGTACATCTCAAGCTCGCATAGTATCACCACGATCTCTTCCTGTAGCCTTCTGAGTTGCCTCACGTCATTCGACTTCCGAGAGATGACGTCGAAAAAGTTGCATAGGCCAAATAGCGTTTCACGGACGTGCGCGTCCATGATCCCACGGATTGCAACTGGAAGTATCTGCGTCATCAGCACGTGACAGTCGTGAGACTTCATCCCGCTGAACTTCTACTTCGCTGGGTCTAGGTATCTGCTTATCTTCCCCGCGTAACCGTAAGGAAGTTTTACTCCTAGGAGGCAGGTGAAAAACTGCTCGATCTCCTCCTGACTTAGAGTGAAGCACGCGGGAGGGTAGTCATTTCCGGTCTTCTTGGCCTTTTTGCCTTTGCGACGACTTTCTGTATCCTGCTTCACCGCATCATCATCATCATCATCATCATCATCATCATCATCATCATCATTAGCGTGAAGCTCCTGCCTGATGCCCATTGATTTCAAGTCTGCCCTTGCTTTCGGCCCATCTTTGGTCCTCTCTGGCATGTTGAGCAGGGTACCAAGCAGACTCGCACACGTTCTTCGTGATATGCATGACATCAAGGCTTGAGGCACACGGTGGATCTTCCAAGACGGCAAGTCCCGTAAAACAGACCTCGCTTTCCATACCTTCAGCAGCGGCTCGCGCCTTTCACTTCTTTCCGGCTCTGGCGCCTTTTGCTTCTTTCCGGCGGTGGGCAGTCTTTCCAATTTTTCAATAGCTTGTCTATTTCCTCGCCGCTCCTCGTGACGCAGGCGTTTTGGGGTTCGGTTTCACCATCGAACAGATCCTTGCGTTTCCTCCACGGGTCATCGTCGCGAAGCCACCTTCGATGTCCCATGAACACGGTTTTCAAGACCCGACATCTCTATCTAGCTGGCGTACGTTGTGTCATCCATGCACCTTACGCATCCAGAAAATCCGTGGACTACCTGCCTCATGAGATATCCGTAATCGAGATAGTCGTGCACCGTCGTGAGCAGTGCGGCTCTCATAGGGAAATATTCTTTCTGCGGCGTCCCCACGTATTGGCTGGCGTTTTCCACAGCGTGTCAAGCTCCTCTTTCAGCAGCCCGGTCTGATTGATGTCGTTCCCTGGTTGTTTCGCCCTTCAATTAGCATACTTATGTGAATGTACTTCCTCTTCATGCACAGCCAGGGGAAGGTTGTACATCCACACAAACACAGGCCAGGTGCTATGTGTGCTTCTCCGCTGCCAAACGGATTGACTCCATCGGTGCTCGCGCCCAGCATGATGTTCCTTGGATCGTTCCCAAATTATGAGTCTTGAAGTTCAACGCTTGCCACCGCTCGCATCCTTAGGGTGACTCGCATCTTGTCTTTTATCTATCTCCGGATCATTTGCGTCATCTTCTCGCTTCTTCTCCTCCCTATCCGCGTGCCAACGCAGGAGCTTTGCTACCTTAGGGTCCGCGAAATACCGCTGCAGACGAGGAGTGATCGGAAAGTACCACACCACTTTTCGAGGAGCTTTCTTCCTCTTCTTGTATCGAGTGACGCCGCACACGGGACATATGGTAGACTCCGCGTGCTCGTCCCGATAAATGATGCAATTGTTCATGCACACATGGTATTTCACGTGCGGTAAATCGAGAGGACACAAGATTTTCTTCGCCTCCTCCAAACTGGTCGGGCACTAGTTCCCCTTGGGAAGACGTTCGTGCCAGAATGACATGTTCTCGTCGAAGCATGTGTCGGTCATTTTGTGTTTTACCTTCATCTCCAGAGCCATGAGCGTTACTTTCAGGCGGGTATCCTCGGGCCTACATCCTTCATACAATGGATTAACCGCGTCTAACTCAAGTTGATCCATCTTGGCTTTCTCTCGGGCGGCAGCTCTTGCGTTATCCGTCTGCTTGAGAAGCAGCTCTTGAATATGAGGGTCCTGCACCCAGCCCATCGATGGTCCAGCGTCGTCTGCTCCGGCATCTTCCTCATCATCATGTCCTGCATCTTCTACATGATGACCGTCGTGATCATCTCCTGGGGATTCTTCGTCTTCTCGCCCGCCCGAGCCGCGGTGGTTGTCTTGCTGCCCTTCCTCATTTCTTGCCCGGCCCCCATGGACGACTTCGTAGTCATCTTCATCACCTTGCCACCGATAGCCATCCATGAAACCACGCAAGAGCAGGTGGTCCCGCACCTGCCCGGAATCCGGGTCTGCAATATGGCTCTTCAGCTTGCATCTTCGACACGGACATCTTATCTCCGTCTCGTTCTTTTGAAGCATCTCGGCCTTCGCGGAGCTCAAAAACCTATTCACGATGCCTTCGGTCATCATGCGGACCATGGTCGCCTGCGGGGTAGAGCAAAACGATATTTTAGAACCAAGAAAAAATTTGGCATGATTTTCCCTAAAAATAGGACCAAAAGGAATGCTTAATGCCAAAATTCTCGCCGAAGGAAATGAATCAACATTCCGGCAAAATATTGGCAACTATCGCATTTCAAATACCGGTACACCTCTAAACACAAACACATATGCAACACCACAAACATATGCAACACCACGAACATACATAGATCTAGCTAGGCCATAAAAAGTGCATGTGCACATTGTTGTAGGGAGAACAACATAAATATAGCTTCCCCTTACTTACCTATTAAAACAAGGTAATTTAACCACTTAATTTGAATGAATCTATGGTGGAAATGAGGTGAAAAAGAGGAGGCACCCGAGACAAGGAGGAGGTGGAGAGAATGAAGTGGGGAGAAAGTGAGTGGGTAGGAGAGGCTGCCAAAATATCTTGTTGCTGCCCACTTACTAATGGCGCACCAGAACTAAATGCGCCATTAGTAATCCAGGTTACTAATGGCGCACCTTCTGGCGGTGCGCCATTAGTAGTTTTGCAAAAAAAATATTAAAAAAAATACTAATGGCGCACTGATCCACAGTGCGCCATTACTAGTTTAAACTAGTAATGGCGCACGGTTGGTCAGTGCGCCATTAGTAGTATTGCAAAAAAGGAATAAATCTATAATAAAAAAAACAACATTAGTGGCGCACTTGCCGACGGGTGCGCCATTAGTACTTACAACTAGTAATGGCGTACTTTGCCCAGATGCGCCATTAGTATGTTTGGACAGGCGCACTAGTTCAAAAAAAAAATTTGATACTAATGGCGCACTCTGGGCCTGGTGCACCATTAGTAGTTTCAACTCTAATGGCGGATCAGCAGGTGGTGCGCCATTAGTATATACTAATGGCGCACGCACTCTCTGGTGCGCCATTAGTGTCAATCCCATCTATAGCCCTTTTTCTAGTAGTGTGAATGCAATGACCAGGGAATTAAACTTGGAGGTGGTAGAAAGCTCAGAGGAAGTGGCTGAAGTAACTGCATTAGGTGGTAGTGGCTTTAGGTTTGTGGTCAACTTGCAAGAGGGGACATGTTCTTGTCGACAATGGCAAGTTTCTGGCCATCCTTGCAAACATGCTCTTGCATTCATCACGTCACTTAGCAATGCACACATACGACACTATGTGGACTTGTATTTCTCCGTTGACAAATATAGAGCAGCTTATGCCCAACTAATTCCTGCCATGCCGGACAAGACCCAATGGCAAATAAAGAGACGGTTTAAATAATACTGCCTCCATCCGGAATTACTTGTGATCAAAATGGATGTGTCTAGAACTAAAATACATCTAGATACATCCATTTCAATGACAAGTATTTTCGGACGGAGGGAGTAGTAGAATCTTTTTTTGCGGGTGATATGACATTGTTCATAGTTAAGACATTGCAGAATATGACACTGTGCTGTAGTGGGTAGGTTCACCACACCACTGGATTATGGATGAAGAACAGAAGCATACATGCAGTGCAAAAGAAGATCACTTGCTCTGTATAGTTTAATTTACATGGTATGAAGAAGGAACTTGGTTGTACAACTGAAAACATAAATTGAGAAGGACAAACTTTTGTTTATGAACTACATAATAAACTTTAAACATGCAATTTGATGCAAACACCAAAAATAAATAGCTGTTGCAGTCATGCCTAACCAAATATACACAACAAAGTTTGAAGGCTTGAGAAGGACAAACTTACATTACTGGTGAAGACAGGCTCTATAAAGCCCTTGTCCATGCTGATGGGGGGGCAATTCAAGAAATTTAGCACAGAATGTTCTTCATAAGCATTCCCTTTATTCTACATTTTGTTAAGAGTAAATATAGATGTGATAATATACGAAAAAATGGAGAATATTTAAGATAAGATGAAGAGTGATTCTACATAACCAAGTAGCTATAAATGTATGTGCAGCGATACAGGAAAAAGGCACAGCCAAGAGCAATGCACAACTAAACTTATTCAGTACCAACCTTATGGTAAGAGTAAATATAGATCGGATGTGTAGAAAATGGAGGGAAAGGAAAATAAGCTGCAGAGTGATGGTACATGAAGAACTACCTGTCAATATAAGTACACTGATAAAGGACAGCATGTACTTACAAGAACAATGCAGAGCTAAAAAAAATTCATTGGCATTGGATATATTCTACACTAATGTAACCATTCATATAGGTTAGATAATTTGGAGCGAACAATTGATAAGCAAGCTATCATGCATACTGCCGTCACATAATGAAACAGGTATGTATGCAAGTACAGTGATACAGGACAACAGGTACTAACAAGAGCAAAGCAGTGGGTAGCATATTTGCGATATCCTATCGTTCTTTTCAAACCGGAATTCTTCTTCGAGCAGATTTCCTGCAAAAAAGATCCGTAAGGCACATGCGGAAAAGTAGAAGTTCAAATTGTCATGTGATTTCATAGACAGTACCTCATCCTGGGAACGAGGCCAGTGCATAACAAGGTTTTTCCATTCAATGTCTTCTAAATTTGGCACAGGAGACTTCACTGGAAATTCATTTATAGACTTGGCATCAAAGTGTGATTTCCTCAGGTAACACCGATACTGCTGCAATGCTTCCTTGAAAAGCACAAGCAAGCTTTGCTCGTCATGACTATCCAGATTGATCCTCACCTAGTTACAACAATGTAATGTAAATCATTGATGTGTTCGATCAGCAGAAAACGGGAAAATAATAAACATGAATAATAGCACTTACACGTAAGTTGGACAGGAAGATGTGAAAATGGTGTTTGTCTTCACTATAATCTTCCCATGATGGGAATATATGCACGTAGTCCCTAACAACATTGAAAGCATTGTCTTTTAAACTGGGAATAAATGGAATGGGGTTCCAATCTGCAGGAATTGGCCGTCTCTGCAGTTGGGATAGGTCTTCGGCCGGTGGACTTGCTGTACTTTTTGCTGGAGTGGGATTTTTCTGTGGTACGGCTGGTGCTATGGCAAATGAAATCGGTATACCTTTTGCTGGAGTGCAGGTCCTGTGTGGTGGGGCTAGTGGTGTGGCCAGTGAAGTATGGGTACAGTCTGCTGGAGTCGGTCCTATGTTTTGTGTCACTGGTTGTACAGCCAATATAAGTGGGGCGCTCTCTGATTTCTCCGGCACCACCACGTTTTTCAAGGACTTTGCTGGAGCTCCTTCAGGTTCGGCAATCACCCTCTTCCTTTTTGATGTCTGATGCACAAGAACAACATTTGAGTGGAAAAACATGGTATGACGACAAATGGAATATGTATTGATAATGGATGGGCATGGCATCTCGAGTTATATGATGAGTAAACTAAGCAGATGGTGGTGCAACAAAGTAGAAGAAATGCAAGACAACATATGCAAGATCCGCACAATCAATAAAACCTTGCCAAATTAGACCAGGCACCTTGATGGGTGAACAGGACAGGCCATCTGCCTTTGACTCCTCGAGGTTAGAATAGTCATTAGGATGATATTCTGAACAAGAATCAACAGGTGGGGAGCGTACGAGTTTCATTGCTTCCAGAATGGCACTCAATGCCTTGGTGCCAATTTTGTAAGTCATTGCAGTGTTCCACAATATTCTTCGATGCGCCGGATTCTGATATTCATTGTAATTGCATAATATCTGAGAACCATGCAAACATAAATAGTTGTGAGATTATCTTTGTAATGCAGATGATATTCTAATATAGGGCGCCCCTGTAAACACTTATGTGCTATCACTGGATTCTGATGAGAGAGCTCATGTGTGTTGTAATATCGTGCGTGCATTTATATAATCTGGCACAAGTACACAAGAAAATAGGCTCCAGAAGTAAGGATAGCTGGCAGATGATATGTTCATAATATACTGTATACAGAGTTTATTGCCAAACCATGATAACAAGAGCACACAACCACTAGGCAGATCATAGTGTATATAACAGGGGTACACCATAACCACGATATATAAATCGGGAAAGTGGAACTTGCTTGCAAATACGGTGTTGTATTGCCGCTAGTAATTGAAAGCCTATCGATCACGTACAGGCCAGCACTATCGAGCAAGCAGATTTTGGATAATAAAATGTTGGTTGCGCAGTGCCCACACAAGATGAACCAGAGCACATTAAGAATGCAACTCCCAACTGTCTCTCGACCATTTCAGGCGGTTGGATGAAGATCCTACATCTCCTAACCCTTCTTCTTCCTTGTCTCTTAATTCTTCCCATACAGAACACCGCATGGGCCGCCGGCCGGACCACCGGACCCCACCGCCTGTGTTCCTACGCCACCCCACCCCCCACCCGCGTTGAGTTTTCTTCGTTTGGCGAGGCTCCACAACCACCCGAGCCCCTTGGATCGCACCGGCGAACTCCGGCGAGCTCTGAAAAATCGAATGACCCAATTTAGAAATTTAGTCGCCTGTGATTTAACTAGTGTGGAATATAAAGGGAAAACCATAAGCATTGGGAGTATAGTGTTGAGCGTGCCATGGCGGATCTGAAGGTGCAAACCAGACAAAGGCAACTTCGCAACCAAGACAAGAAATCAGAGTAAGGCAGTGGCGATCTATTTTCTTGCTGCGATAAATAAATTGAGCAGATACGAAAGAGTACCGCCTCTGGTGCGGCGCCGTGTACGCATCTGCTGAGAATTTGACGGTGCTGCGGTAGCGATGGCTGTCGGCGGCGTGGAAGCAGATCTAGGAGGGTAGACGGTGGCGGCGGGGCGCGGTGGATGAGACGGTCGTAGGAGCAGCGCCGGCAAGGTGGACGGCGGAGGGGATGAAGAGAGAGGACGGGATGCAAGGATCCCGGTCCGAAGGCGTGGATGAGAGAGGTCGATCTCTTGTAATGGACGGCGGCGTCGGGGTATCAGCTCCAGCATGGTGGAGGAGGACGGCGGTGGATGGGGTGGCGGACGGCGGCGGACGGAGGAGGGTGGGGTGGAGAGGGTGTTTTGGCGCCCACGGAGTACGAATGGGGAAAAGGGAGGTAGAGAGGAAGGGGGGGGACCACGTATTCAGGGCGCGCTTGTCTCAAATGCGAGGAAATTTACAAACTTAGCCCCCGTTTCAAATTTCTACTACATCACAACAACATTAGTTGGTTGGGGATAGGACGGTAATCTCGCATACACCAAATATTTGCCGACGAGAGTTTGTTTTTGGCGCCCACCGTGTATGAATATGAATCGGGGAGGGAGTCGATTTCGGCCAAGGGCACACTAAGTTTTGGCGCCCACCGTGTATGAATCCGGGTGAGAGGCGGTTACGTCACGTTTGGGTGAAATTACAAACCTACCCCTATCAACACCTATAGAAATCCAGCAGATAGGCTTTGCGTGGCAGGGATAGGCAGAGTGATTTCCATCTCGCAGATTTTGGTTTCGGTGATTCTGCGACTTTCCCCGCTTCGTTCAAATTTTGCACAGTGCTGCGTTTATCGTGCCAACTCAATTCAATCCCGCTTTGTATTCTACTATTTTTTTCAAGGGATCCATTTTCAATTGGAATTACATTCTATATACATCATTTTTTTATATATACTTTCAAAAGCACAACACCGTTTATACATAAATATGGTTTACAAATGGCATGACCTCAGATTCATAAGTTTGTATCCATCAATTTGGATTTTCAAATATTTGAAACCACTTTGTGTCGAAATCCAATATATGCATTCCTCGCTAACTGTCTCCAGTTAATGTGTGTTTCATGCGGGTTTTTTTAACTTCTCAAACATGTATAATGTGTTTCACACACGCAACATATAGTTTAATCCAGTTTAGACATTAGTTGCACATAAACCATGCATTGTTTGTAATTGAAGAATCTATGGATCACCAATATTGATAAACTATATAACATTACACGTGTGCCCAAATTCAAATGAATATGCATGTTTGATACACCAATTTGTGTTACGATATTATCGATGTCGTGATCTCCAGTTTAAATATTTGAATCCCCTTTAATCCAGATTTTCGTCTCATATAGCTATCACTCATGCTTACATAGGACTATCTCTCTGGACCTATACGCGTTCATCATCTCCCAGGCATCTCTCGTGCTACCTGTATGTCGACAGTGATCTTTTATCTTTGTAACACACTGACGATACTCTCTCCCTCGACCTTCATCACTCTATCTCTCTCTAAGTATATCTCGCTCCCTGCTATGTGTCTCTAGCTATTATTCTCCATGTGGAATCTCTTTCTCTCACACAAACACAAACCTTTGTCTCCTGGGGTCTCATTTCTCTCAACTATTCCCATGTGTGCCACTCGCACACCCCTCATAGAGAGATGTCTTTCTCTCCTTAGATATGAGAACCTACGACTCTTCCTCTTCAATATCTCTTTCTCACACACAAACACAAACTCTGTCTCCCAGGGTCTCATATTTCTCCATTGTTCTCTTGTATGTCGCTCAAACACACACCCTCTCCCTAGAGATATCTTGTGTTCCCTCATATGTCTCTCTATCTATCACTCTCGCTAGAAATATCCTTCTCTCTCGCAGACACAAAACTCCGTATCTCTGGATCTCATTTCTCTCTGATATCTGTTTGTATGTGACTCACATGCACCCTCTCTCTATCTCTCTCACACCCACACACATAACCCAGCCTTCTGATACACTCGACTCCTATCTCTAACGCACACTAGCTAGAATATTTATCTTTCTATTTATTTGTTTCTCCATCAACCTTGTTTCTCGCCGTCACTCTTGATTCCTATCACGCACACTACATATGTTTCTCTCTACATGCAGTCAAGTCCCCTCTCACACACATATATAACTTCACCCTTTGAACCACTCGACGGTCATCTCCAACACCCAAACTAACGGATGTCCCTCTAGCTAGCATCTCCATCTCTGTATCTATATGTAGTTTCTCCGTCAACATTTCTTTCTCGCACGGAGTCTTGCTTCCTATCACCCACACTATATATGTCTCTCCATAAATATGCATTTATAGGTTGATCTCTTTTGCACAATCGTTGCGCCTCACCCCCTCTGCTCGCATAGATGCATGCTCCAACCCACGCCACTATCTCTTAAAGACAAAAACACATGCTCAATTGTCGGGCCTTCTTCCCTGCATTCTCACATGCATGCATATTGTCATACCGACCCGTCTCTCCCATGTCGTTGATCTTATGACTTATGTCTTCTTTCTTTTATCTCGATCATGCGCACGCACACACACACACACACATCCCACGTATACATGTATACCTCTCACACATGCACGTTCAAGGTCTCTATGTCTCCATACATAGTTAATTACCCTCAATCCTAACGCCACATCGAATCGTTCTCCTCTTTTGTGCACATAACTTCCGCCTGGATGGGCAAAACACACACTCACACTTAACAATCTCCTTCTAGCTACCCCCCCCCCCCCCCGCGCGCCTCTCACTCTTCCCCTATATCCCCGAAACCAATAAGACCATCCCTTTGTTTAATTCCCGCCTACATGCACCATCGATAAAAAGTAGGCTTCCTTGGTGTATCTCGAACAAACCACGTTCTCTCGATGTCGACTCCTCTCACGCCAAGACGCACCTTCTCTTCCCTCTCACGGGCATTTTCTCTCTCGCACCCCATCGTTGGTGGCCTCTGCCATACACATCACCTCTCTATGATGAAGCCATGCACACTTAAATTACATCCGCCATAGAGGACCCCGCGACACACACACACACACGCACGCGCGCGCACACACACACACATGCACGTACGCACCCCCCACACACACACACACTAAGACTCCATCTCTCTCTCTCTCTCACACACACACACACACACACAAACACACGCACACACACGCACGCACCCCTCCCCCCCCACACACACTTAGACTCCATCTCTCTCTCTCTCACACACACACAAACTAAGACTCCATCTCTCTCTCCTCTCTCTCTCTCTCTCTCTCTCTCTCTCTCTCTCTCACACACACACACCCCACACACACACTAAGACTCCATCTCTCACACACACATGCTCTAGGCGGAGCATTTGTTCCTACCACCCTTCATCCAACCTTACCCGTATGATAAACAGTCACCTTTATTTACTAGCATAACATGGACTGATTCCACTTTACTTTAGTAGTCAGCAAACTTATCATCTATACCGTTATAAAAAACGAGTTGGCGATGATGGTGTGCCTGCCATCTTGTAATACAGACCATATGATCTTTATCTGACGGATAGAAAGCAAACTATGATAATTTTACAAAAGATACCCGCACCTCTCTCCACATCATTATCTCCCGCAACCTCATTGCTCGGCAATTAAAAAAGGAAAAAGTCTCTAGAACAATCTAGCATGCATGGTGGCCGCTGCCGCCTGCCGGCGCTGTCCATCCCCATGCCTCCGCCCATTCCGACCACCAGTCAACACCATGCTCCACTCCTCCTCGCCTTATCTCTCATCTTTCATTTTTTCGATGACATTCTCGAGATACCAGTTTTCCGATAAAATTCTCGAGATATCATTAGTTTTTACCCATGGGATTACTCCTGCATGGGTCAATCACAACAGGTGTTTTGTAAAAGAATGCATATTGATGTTCCGTGCTATGCACGAGAATCATGCTTGTAATTATATAACGCAAATCACGAGCAGGAAGTGACATTTTTTTACACAACCACGTTAACAGGGCCACGTAAATCACGAGCAGGAAGGAGAAGGGAAGCGGGCTGTGGAGTAACGTTTTTTACCACAATTTCTTAGGAAACTGAGTGCAATAATTGAGTAGTTTTGCAAACTACCATTACTACTACACCTGAAATGGTTCAAAACCTATACTCCCTTGCCAGCGCGCGCTTCCTGCGTGAAACGGTCAGCGTCGCCCTGGAGCGTCAGTGCCGCATTAATGCCCGGCCAGAGCGGAGGCGACCTCTCACTAGCGCCGGCTTTGAAGTGGCGCGACGGCCGAGAGAGCGCCGCTTCCCGATGCACGCGACTGCGCCGCGCCGAGACTGGCCATAGGCCCTGTTTGGATCCATGGGTTAGGGTTAGTTTGAGCTAGTCGGGGCTCAAATAGCCCAAAAGTATCCAAGCATGAGGGTTTAAACTGGAGCAAGTTGCACCGAACCCACAAAAAAAAACTATCCCACCCAAGAGGTGCTAACTGGAGATAGTTCTCATTGGGACCACTGAAAAATCACGTTTCTATCTCCATGAAGTGCATTTATTGTCAATCTAACCCTGTCACCCAAACACCTCTTTGGCTACAGTTAGTTCAGGGTTAGTCATGAGTTAGTCTAACCTCTAGCTAAGTTAGAGTATCAAACAGGAGCAGTGTAGGACATGCAAGTTGCTCAAAGCATACATGCAAATTCTTTTTTCTTTTTTAAAACGGAGCGTGAAAGGAATTTTTTTAGAATGCTCTTGGCATGTCGCTAACATGTGATAGTTAACCAACCTCAATAGACGGCAGAAACGCCAGCCCGCCGCACTTTAATATAGACGAGGAGGGAGAAGCAATATAGGCTGCTGGATTACTAGAGATAGGTGTCGCACGGAAGCCAAGAAATATGGTGATAGCGTGGGTTAGCCATGTACTAGTATGATGTAACTACACTGGGCTGCCGTGTTTCATACTCTTCCAGTCCACTGTGGAGATGATTGGTTAATTTTATATCGCTGAATAATATTAAATATTATGAGTGCAGACGCTCCACCACGAGGTTCCTTGCTCCTTCTCGGTCTTCCGGAATCTATTGTTCTTCCACTCTATTTTTTTACGTGAGCTTTGTTCATCCTTTTGCCAACACGCGAGACATCTAGCATCAAGGTGCACGTGTTATGCAACGATCGTTCCATCTATATGAAGAACACGTGGGACTGGAACTACGAGACGGACATGTACCTGTGGAGTGGACGCATTTAACGTGAGTAATTGAGCGCAGTAAGTGAAGTAGAAAGGCACAAATGGTATGAACATGCGTGGCATACAGGGTGTGTTTGGTTGCGTTCTCATCTCAGCATAGTTGTTCCCCCTTCATGCATGCTCAACTCAACACCCCTCTTCATGCATGCTCTCTTCATGCATGGTTCTAGTGTATTTGTTCTAAACTAGTGTGGATTCATGCACCCTCCATACACTCTACCAAACACTCAAAAGTAGGTCGAGAAGGGAACTCTTGGGCGGCATTTGTCTCTTACTACGTAGTACCACTAAATGTTGTACGTGCAATGCACAGTGATGTTATGGAGTACGTGCCTAAGTACTCTACTACTACTATATTAGTTGGAGGCACATATTAACTTTTATATTTGTTTACGTGTATGCCCCGAGACCTTCCAACTAGACGTGTCTTTCTCTCCAGGTGGCACTTTGTATCCTTCATACCACTAAGTACTACTACGTGTGGTCTCCGACCCAGAAGTGGAAGAAGTGGAGACACTCTACCGCGCTGTTTTTTTAGGCTGGGCTCTACCACGATGTTCATGTCCCACTCCTTTCGCTGACGTGTGGGACATCCAGCACGTGCCGTGTCTGGCACCCTTCATCGTAAGAGTTGAAACGCTAGCATTCATCAGAAATAAAAAATAATTATAAATCGGCAGTGATACTATTTTTTTTGCGGACCAATCAGCAGTTATACTATACCACGCGGTTTCCTTGCTCCTCGATATTGGAAAGAATACTTCCGTTCGCCAACATGTGGGACGTCGACCATCCTGGTCCACTTGCCATGCACACAGAACTCCAAGGGAGAGTCACCCAGGTCGTCGCGCCGCAGTAACAATGACTAATGAGCCGTCAAATCACAGGCCCACTTCCCACTTTGAAGTTGCTCGGACGAAGGAACCATCATGACTTCGTTGAATTCCGCTTCTTGAAGAAACTACTGTACCAGCAGTACTGCTAGCTACAGTATTTACTCCAACAGAGGCCTCCTTTCGTTCATAGGATAGGAATATGAAAATCGTAGGAAGTGAGATGACATGCATCTCAATTCCTATAGAGAAAGAGATGCCATTTGATGCATAGGATAGGAATGTTTCCATTTAGTCTAGGCTAATGTACTGGTAATTTGCTCTAAAAACTATAGTAGTAACTAGTACTAGTACTGGTACATGCTCGTTTCTCAGACACAGACACACACACTAACTACTAGTACTACTACTTCTCACATGCTAGCCAGACGCTGTCGTTCTCCTTCCCGGCTTTGTCGGCGACACCCCACCGTGCTTGGATCTCCGCCGACCTCTCCGCAGCAACGCGTGCGTCCTTTTCTTTCTTGCGGCGGCGGGCCTCTCTTTTCTTGAGTGCTTTCTGGCTTCTCCACTCCCTCTGTGCGGCTTTGGCCGCCTCTTGCTCTACAGCCCATTCGGCCTTGGCATCTTCAAATTCGTCCACCATATATAGTTGTGAGGTCGCGAGCGGCGATGAACTCGGCACGGCTGGATGCCATCGCTTCCCTACCATTTTGTGTGCGTTCGTGGGCGGCGACGACCTCGGCGCGGCGGGATGCCATCGTTGCCTTGTCGGTTAGTGTGTAGCGCGGTGGCATGAACGACGCTTGGTGAGAGCTCTAGGGTGGAGTGGCCGGACAACCGTATAGTGCATTGGTTTGTCAAGAGCTCAAGGACAGAAGACGAAGCAAATTAGGATTCCCCTTCAATCCTGGTCATTTATTACCGAGTAAAATGCATTGGCGGTCATCGAACTTGTCTTGATAGCTCACTTTGATCATTGTATACGAGATATGGTGATTATACGATCACTGGCTCAGCGTATAGCTCCGTATTTGTATGGTTGACCAGTCAAACAGTCCGCATGCGCCTCATCAGCTCGTGTTCTTTATCTATCTACGCGGGCCTACCTGTGAATGGAGAAAGAAATACTGTAAAAACCAAAATTATGCGTATGTGGGGAATCAAACCACGGACTCGTCGCTGCAATGCACCCTCGTCAGCCAAATTAAAATGAAATACTTCGCGTCAGACACTCACGCTCACGCTGTCAAAGCATGCTAATGCATGCAAGTCGCCCTCTAAATCAAAGTCCTGCTCATGGCGCAACGCAAATGGCGAGCCCATCACCTGCGCGCCCCGGCGTTGCCTGACATTACTGTTTAGACGTTTGATGGAGGCCTATGCGAACGCCGAGCATATATTCACCTGGATCAACACCAACAGTCATACTTGGACCACCTTGCTCATGTATATCGTCCATCACAATGACAATCTATAAAACTGCCTAAGCTAGAGAGGGTACTATGGTAGTATGGTACAGAGTATGTACTATCGTGAGCGACCGATCTTAGTGCCACTACACACCGAAACCCCTTCCATCGCTAGCGCGCACTTACTGCCTGAAACGGTCACCGTCTCTCCAGAATGTCAATGCTGCATTCACCGGACTTAACTGCAGGTGCAATTGGTGTGTCCCTGACATGCGGGCCAGACGCCCGTTCTGCCCACATGTCAGTAACCCAAACGCATCTGCAGTTAAGTCACTGAAGCAGCGTCCCCATTCACGCCTCGATTTAACCTACTCCGGCGTCGATTGTCCATCCGTTCGTCATGCTCATTGCCATTCGCCCGCTATATTAACTTGAGCCCCAGCTCCCAGCCATAGCCAAAGACCCATACTTAGGGCCCGTTCGGAAGTCCGCTGGCTTCTCCGAAAGCCAGCTTCTCGCGCGAGCTAGTGCTAGCTGGCTTCTCACGGGAGCCAGCGAGCGTTCGGCAGCGTTCCGCAGCGACTTGGTACACTGTAGTGAGAGAAAAATGATTCGATGGGGCATTAGCGATAGGAAAACGGTTCGCTGGGTGGGCTGTAGCACTTCGGGATGGCATGGAATGTAATATCGGCAACTCCCGCTTCTCCGTAATCTAGGAGCTGGGCGGGCTGCTCCCGTAAATTGCACCGAGCCGAGTCGATTCTGTGAGCCAGATTCCAGGAGCCGGGTCGTTCGACTGGCTTCTCGCCAGCTTCTCGAGAAGTTGGATCGTGGAGGAGATCCGAACGGGCTCTTATTCTCCTCCGGTCCCTTCCTTTTGTCGGCACCACTTCAACCATGGCCTCCTGGCGCTCCGAAGCTCTCTTAGACGTACTGTCGCAGGAGCAGACGAGGGACATCGGCGGCTCCACTCCGGGCGCGCTCCAAAGCTCTCTTCGACGTACTGTCGCAGGAGCAAACGAAGGAGATCGCCGGCTCCCCCCCGGCCGCCCTCCGCCGCCACGACCACGAAGCCGGCGCGCGTGCGCGGGCGCAGCCGGCAGCGAGGAAGAGTAGTACACGGTAGGTCACCACCGCTCTGGTCCTAGGAAGGCCACCACTCCTCCACTCAGTCGACGCCAAGCTTGGTGCGATAAAAATTGATGGCGGTGTGGAGGCGGAAATCTTCATAACCTTGTGCTCCGGAGGAGGAGGTTATCGAGGCGGATAAGGAGGAGGCAAAGGCAATGGCCTGCTTTCTCGGGTTCATGGCGGACATGGTGGTCGGGGCCCGGCGATCGTTTAGATTAGGTTTACAGTAGGCTTTAGTACGGTTTGTGCGAAATATGTAATGAATTTCATCCAGTTTATAGGAAAAGTTCTCGAAATGTAATGAATTTCATCCGGTCAATTTGAAAATTGCTTTGTTTGCAAGAATTTTGTCCGGTTAGTTCATATAGTTGTCGAAAGGTATGCGTGCAACATCGTGTGGCATCCATCAGTGTCCTCGGACAGATGCCGGTGTAAATTTGTGGGCCAGCGCTGGAGATGCCCTAACTATCATGCTATAATCGCTAACAATCCTTCGTTATTTGGCAGGGAACAGTTATCCCTCGATCAAAATCAGATCCGCGGTGTTTCGCACTCCTCCCGCGTAAGAGTGTAAACTCTTGCTTACATAAAAATGGAGCAAGTGGACGGCACTATAGCACGTCATATCACTCGAACTAGCCCGCCTAACGAGCGGGAAAGCACCGCCCTCGTCATTTTGTTCTGGATTTCTATCGATCGATCGCGGGGAAATGTTACGCTTCGCAAGTTCTAAAGGAAAAGGCGGCACACTTACGACTCGTACGCGTCGCAACCCTGACAGTCCGGCTCGCACGCCGCTCACCAGAGGGGACACGCGTTGTCTTGCAATTTCACTGACATGTGGGACCGTAATTGAATAAACCGTCGATAGCCGAAATCTAATCGCTCGGCGGGCGTCGGCTGAGAAGAGAGTAATGGGGGAGGGAGAAGAGATTGCCCGCCCGCCGCGCACGGACTCCAAGAAATATACGATGTTAATGTGAGGTGGGCCATGCTGGAGTCTGGACCACTTCCGGAGCCCGCTCTCACCGCCCTGGCCCCTCAAGACGCCGCTGCCCGCTGCATGCATAGCAAGTAGTCCCCGCTTATGTGGAGGAGAGAGAGGCATTGACAAAGTCAAGGAGTAACAGTGGAGACAATAGATTTCATCAAAAATAAACAATGAATACTCGTTGCTCATCCTCTATATCGGAAAGAATACTTTCATTCGCCGACATGTGGGACGTCGACCATCCTGGGTCACCTGCCATGCACAAAATTATCCTGGTCTACCCCGGTCATATCGCAGGCCCAACCTTTCCCACTGTAAGTTGTTCGGACGAAGGAACCATCATAACTTCGTTGAATTCCGCTTCTTCAAGAAAGCTTACTGTACCCGCAATACTGCTACCACACGCGAAGACTGGACGGCACTGTACCACGTCATATCACTGAAACCCACTAGGCCAAACTAGCCTGCCTAGGTCATCTATTTTGGAACGGAGGGAGTACGTCTCTGCACTGCTATGGTTTTGTGTTGCACGTTCTATGTACTTTTGCTACGATTTTCCTACCCTATGAACCAAATTAGGCCTGAATGTATGTCGACTATTGTCTGATCGATCTCTAAGCCTACAATTTTAGGAGCTAGGGCTATTGGTCGATCGACGAGGGATAAGTATAAGCGTACCACGAGCTCATCAGCCCCAACGTTTATCTTCGGTGAGTGTTTTGCAAGTACTACAGCTTGCACAGTAGCTAGCCTACTAACACCAAGAATCATCAAACAAGCCCTGCTGATATGATAAACAGTTCAAAATTACATCTAAGCATGCCATATATTACATCAAAAGCTGGTGAGGATACATACGTATCCATAACTCGAGAGGGTTCGCATGATTCATCGCATGATTCACTATCAAACAAAAGTAGCAAGATCCGCCCACACAAGACAAAGTGCACTAGCCCTAAGATGGTTTGATAACACGCATCGCTCGGTAATTAAACATGTGGCAATGCAAACTACCTCAAGTATTAGCGCCACCAACTATTTCTTGTCATCGATCTCTCTGGCAATGACCACAGCACGGACAGCGGCATGGGAATCGATTTCTGGGGCGATGTCCACAGGACTGACCGCGACATCGGAATCGATCTCTGGGGCCATGTCCACAGGATGGACAGCGGCATCGGAATCGATCTCCGGGGGGATGCCAACAGGACGGGCCACGACATCGGAATCATCAAGGACAACCACCGGCACCTACACAACCCTAACATATTAGCACGCACATTGCAAATGATCAAAAAGCAAGCACATTGCAAATAATCAAAAACCACAACTATGGTAATAAGCCATTAATTTTTACCTTGTGCAGCTCACCAGGGGATCTCATCCCTCCGGGGGCCATCTCCTCGTCCTCGATGGGGGCCGAATACTGCTTCTCAACGGCGACTATCTCCTCAAACTCGGTCTTGAGCCTCACATAGGTGGCAATCAGAGTTCCTGGGGTAGGCACGGTGGGGCCCTTGCTGTTCTTCCAACTTTCTTTGAGGAGTTCGTCCGCCAACGTCCTCAACTCTTTGGCCAGTGCTTGTTTCTTGGAGTTCTTCGTCTCCATGGGTTGGCCCGCCAACATGGTCAACTCGTTGGTCGGTGTTCGCTTCCGGAGATCGCTGTCTCCAGTGGGTTGTCCGCCGCAACTCTTTTCCTAGTACTCCGTGATCCATCAATGAACCGACAAACAAAAAGCAATCGAAAGGAAACCACAATCGCAATGAAAACGGGAAAATAATAGGATGTGAGAATCGGTCGGTGCTTCGCAAAAAGAAGATTATTGGAATGAAAATATAGCAGCATAACTGATTCGCCCACCTTTCCTTCGTCGGTAGATAAGAAAAATGGCAGAAGTGAGTAGCCTGGAGTGAGGTTTTCTTCAAGAAAGAGCTTGAACGAGCGTTCCAATGAAATGATGGTTGCTTCGTCCAGTCCAACTTGGAGGCCACCTTACCACTGCTGGTAAAGGTGTGGGTTTTGTGATATGACGGGTCATGACGGCCACACCGGGGTGACAGGTGAGTCTCGACTGTAGCACCTCGTTGTGATTTGGTGGATGGCACGCGGGCCCGGATGCTTTGGAATGTCCTTCATGTAGATAGAGCGGCTAGTCATATAGGAGTGCTCAATATTGTGCACTACGACCAAGGAGGAGAGGAAAACGAGAGAACTACGTAATTAATGCATGAGTTTAATTAGGGTAGTTTTGTACAGTACATTCCTCCAATCGCAAAATGCCTTGGTTCATGATATTTGAGATTTGAGCCCTATAAACCGGAAGGGAGGGGGTACTGCACACGGTGTAGTATCGTCACTTCTTGAAATCTCTAGAAAGGCAAATACTCCTTTCCGGTTTACAGGTCTATACTACTCCCTCCGTCTAGGTGTGTAAGTCATCTTACGAAAACCAAATAGTCCCAAAACACTTAGGCGCGGTGCATTAATTTCTACCTTGTTTCTTGTTTCTTGACATATGTATCAACCAATAAGAGATGAGAGGTGTGCATGCTTTTAATGACTTGCAATGGCTAGTTCATTGCATGGAATGCTATTAATTAGAAAATAAACATTGGTGACCCCAGGAGGAAACGGTGCTAAGCGCGTGGACCTATGCAGAATGAGTATCAACCAATGGATAATGGAGTTTAATTGTTAAACAATAGCAATTTTGTCTCATGCAAGAGCCTAGCTAGTACTCCAAGGAACCGCACCACGCGAGCTGCTCGAATCGCCACGCTCGGTTCCGCTTGGCTCTTCGCCTCTTCGAGAAGACGAACAATGATGTTACTCCTACTTCTACAGTATCGAATCCACTGATGCATGTCTGTCCACCTCATGCGGGAGAGATAGCGTGTAGCGAAAGCTTCTACTTACTGCTCCTGCCTTTGCGTCTATGACAGGTGGGCTCAACAGGTGGTTGGCCCACCTGTCATGCAGCCAAAGGCAGGTGCAGTTAAGGCACCGGAGCTCGTCCGCGAGGGAAAGGGCATTGTAGTAATCAAATTTCTTGGTCTTGTACGAGTTGACGCGACACATCAAAGCACTGCACTCGATAAAAGTCTTTTTACACATTACAAATGGGCTACTTCGTATGTAGGAGTAGACATATTCTGCTTCGTATGTAGTCATTTGTTGCAATCTCTAAAAAGACTTATATTTGGAAACGGAGGGAGTACAACGCATGCATGCATGCCATGACTTTCCTTTTGATACTTGCATGTGTTGATTTGATGCACCTTGCCAAATTTTGACTATAAATTTAACTAACCAAATTTTCATGCATGTTACAAAAAATTACGGGGCTGTTTGGATTGTGACTATGTTTGTCTTATGTTGCCACATTATTTTTCCCACACTTGCCACACTTGCCTAACCTGAGTTGCTCAAATTGTTAGACACAGTTTGGCTTGCCTAAGGGAATCTTGCCACAATTTTTGTGTCTATGACATGTGGGGTTCAGTGCTAATAAAAAAATTCTTGTCTTAGGTGTGGCTAATAAAAAATACTTATATTTAGGAACAGAGGGAGTATAAAATGTAAATAATAATGCATGTTGGGGCAACCCATGCTTCCGCTAATCTTAGCCATGGGCTTGTTCACAATTTTTATGAGGGGGTGGTTGTTCATTTAATGGAGGGACTTGTAGTACCAGACTTGAACGATACAAAGTGTGACCTGGCACACCGTAACACCACTTGGAACAAGCGGGTAGCTATCTCAAAAAATAATCAACAACTAAAAAAAACCGTGACCTGGCATGTAGTAGTACACAATTTTAAACGACTGTTTTGATGGAGTGAAAAAGGAAAACTACCCCACTACTTATATATAGGCCTGAGCCTCCGCACTTGCTTGCTAGGGCTGGTCTATTCACACACTCTCATCCTCTCCAGATCTAAACAAGATAGGGGTAGTAACACTGTCTTTCTCCCTTCAAAAAACACTGGCTTTCTATCCTCACCGCTGGTTACAGATCCGGACGTATCCCCCTCCGCCGGTGAAGGGGAGGAGGGGCAGCGTTAGGCCGTCGTCGACAGCGAGGGAGGAGACCCACCGCCCGCCGCACCATTATCTCGGCCGAGCGCCATGTGGATGTCCTCCGATCCTTCGTTGCTGCTGCTCGTGGGCGGATACGGCCTCCCGCCGCCCACCTATCCACATCCCGACGACCTTCAGGTATATCTTCATTCAAAACCGCCTTAGCTCTACTTCCCCAGCTCGCTACGTCGCTGCATGTGCATCATTTTCTACCTCTCAGCCCCTCTCGATCGGATAGTCCAACGTCACATATTTTTTTCTTCTATTGTTAGAGGTAAAGCTACTTCATGGAGTCGAATCATGTACTTGGTTCAAACAAGAAATAAAGTGGGGGTGGGGGAATTTAGTATGTACATCGGACTTGGTACAAACAGGAAGGAAAGGGGGTGAAAGTAGTACAGACTGGTCATCCAACCGATCTCTTGGTCGAAAAGGGAAATATAGGGGTAACGCTGTACACAGTGGTATGACCAGGACTAGATTTTCTATCCACACATAGGAGTAGGTGGCTAGAGTGAACAAAAATGGGACCAACCCAGATATGTTTCTTGGATGTTTGTTTCTCGGGGCAACAAACTATGAATCACCATTTTATGGCCCTGTTTACGTACATGGTGCTGGACTGCTGGTGCACCCACTGTCCCAGCTGTTCTTAATCTAATGTCCCTGGTAAAAATGAAGCCATGACACTGTTATAAGCCATGACAAGTTTAGCCAAATGTTTTTGCCTGTAATTGTTTGAGACTCTGACCATTTCCTCAGTGCCTTTTTGTGCAAACAGGGATATCCAATTCACCTGGTTGCTGTTGTGACCTTTTGGTGCACTGCACAAAACTATTCTTAAAAGAAGTGACTTTTGTGTTGTTTAACCGGAATGTCAGAATGGAACAGTTGGTTCATTTTTGTGGAACTGCACAAAGGGAGATCTGTGTTCCAATCCTCATCATCCATATTGGCGCCATAACCTTCCTATAGGTAAGAATGATATTTAATGCATGTGTTCATCTCTATTTTCCGACTGCCAAAATAATGCTGTTTTTACTAGTACACTTGTACTCCCTCACTGCCAAAACCAATTCTGAATTAGAAGGCCAATCATGTACTTGGTTTCACCAACTGGTGAGGAGAAAGAGAAACAGAGCATGAAGAGGAAGAAGAAGAAGAATAAACAGTGCCAAGGCGACCTTGCTGAAGCCAGAGGCCTCAGTCGAGGCCATTCAAGGGCTCCGGCAATGACTACCTTACATGTGAGACGATCCTCCAGGGAGCCCTTCCACTTCTGCTGTCTCACTTAATTAATTAGGAGTACTTAAGTACCACTAATTTATTACTGCCTAATTTTCCTGTTGGAGTTAAACAAATCTTTAGTAGGACCCTATGCTGAATCATGTACGTGTGTATGTTTGTCTATGGAGGTGAATCATGTGGTGGAGCAGGGGGGAATATTATTAGTGTCATGACATAATAGTGCTTTTGTTTTGCATGTCAATTTATTGCCATTGGTTCAATGAGGCAATGTTTTGCGTATTGTCCATCATGAATTTGATGCTACTATTTGAGTAATATGCTAATGTCTTCCTATCCTTTCTCACTAAGCTAATGAAGGTTTCACCTTGTTCCTACTTGTGCAAACAGAGATCATGTTGTGCCAATCATACATTTTAGTGGAACTACACATGACAATACAATGAACTGTATCCCAGCCAGTGCTTTAACTCAGCTGGAAGTTCTTGATAATCTTTCGATATAATCCCAGCACTGGTAAACAAGAGTGATATCAACCATACATTTGAAGTGCACAAAAATATATACTGTTGTGTGATTCCAGTGAGTTCTTTATCATCTCTTATGGGACTACATGAATAAGCTTTTTTTTCTCAGGTTGGTACGGGCCCAAGGCCTTCATCCATATTAGTTTGCTGTCATCTCTATTTGTATCGTGCTACTGTCATGAGAAACTCCTTTATCTTTGCACGTTAAAGTTTTGCAACTTATGATAAATGGCAATGCTTTGAGTGTTGAGTTGAGCTAATTGGCACTGATTAAATAAACTAATACCTCTCTTTAAGCAAGACTACTATGTTGCTAACTTTACCCATTAAGATAATGAGGGTTCTTCTATTTGTTAGTGTATGTTTCATCAACTAGTCCCACTATTACAGTAACCTCACTCTCTCAATATATGTGCCAACAGGGATGCTCGATTTTGGTGGAACTGCACAAAAACTTTGGGTGCTTCATTGCCTCGGCAGCTTCCGTCCTTTGTTCTCAGTCGCTAATCTCCGCTTGCTTTCTTCCTTTGCTGTCAGTCGCTTGGCTTATCTCGGCTTCTAGTCAAAGGAAATAGTAATTGATATGCTACCTTTCACAGGTTGGTACTGGTCTTCATCCTGATTATTGTGCCTGTCGTATGTATTGGTAATTTGGTATTGTGCTACTGTTTGCCGATTTCATAAAGGACTAATTTGGAGCCTGAACTCGCAGGCAAATCATTACATCGGGTGATTTCAGTAGAACTGCACAAAATGATCAGATGGACAGGTACTTATGCTGCTGCTATGTACTCCAAAGTTCACTCAGACAACCAGATCGACTATGGAAGCAGAACTCACAGCATTAGACACATCATGCGTCAAAGCAGAATGGCTTCGAGAGCTTTTGATGGATTTGCCGGTGGTTGATAAACCAGTGCCGGCTGTCCTTATGAACTGTGACAATCAAACAGTGATTGCCAAGGCTAAGAGTTCAAAGGACAACATGAAATCCACAAAGCACATAAGAAGAAGATTGAAATCTGTCAGAAAATCAAGAAACTCCGAAGTAATAGCGTTGGATTATATCCAGACGGCTAAGAATCTGGCAGGCCCTTTTACGAAAGGGCTATCACGATTTATGTTGACAAGAAGTGCCTATATTCATTCGAGTATCAACCGGCGTCAACCAATTGTCAAAATCCAAGTATTAGGAGAGTGAACGCCAAAAGTATTGCTTGGTGCATAGCCCAGAAAAACGCAGTCCAGTCTTTGGTCCCAACTTGTGCCTTTTGGTTATCGGCACATATGGTAGCGAACTATATGGCATGGAGTCTAAAGATTCCAGACAAGTTGGTTGACGCATATATTCATCTGGCACTTAATCAGTCTGCACGCCAAGGATGCTCCATTTCAGTTGAACTGCACAAAAAATTGGGTGGTTCATTTTCTCAACCGCCTCCTTTCTCGCTCCGCAATGTAGAATTTTGGCGAGATACAAGACCAAGATGAGCCAAGAAACTAGTTGGATGAAAGTAGTGGCCAAGTTGCTCAAACCTCCTCGCACGAGGCCACTATTTGAGGATAATCCTACAAGCAAAGTTCAGATTGTCTGTGCTGCCTCTTATGTACTCAAAAGTTTACTCGTACAAGAACTAATTTTAGCTAGAAGTACCTCCGATTGAACACCATTTACCAGTCTGTACCCTAGGTAATTAAAGTTCGTCCATGGATCATATTGGCTGTGATCTCAATCATTTGGATGCATAAACATACTGAACATGTGTATATCTGAATCTTTTTGTGAATTACGTATGAATATTGTCGTGTGATCTATCAATCATTTGGATGCATAGATAATCTGAGCTTGTATATATATGAATCTTTTGAGTTGTTGATAGTGAATGTTGGCTATGAATATGATCGTGTCCTGTGAACCTGAGTTTGATATGAATGTTTACCTTTTCTGTTGTATTTGTGTGTGAACTTGTTAGTATGCCTACTGTTGGGTACAAAACGCGGGTCTCTTATAAAAGTAATGTTGTGTCCAATTTATGATTTCCCTTCTAACCACATTATATATATTTATATTATTACTATTATCGTATATTTTATAGAGACTTATATATACATTATAAAAACATCCCACGTGTTATTAACTTATAAAAGTAAATGTTTAACGGAAAATCCTGGTTGTTTTTGACTCACGTGCAAGGAAAATCCTGGTGATTATGCATAAAAGCTTGTAAGATTTTAAGGACCAATTTAATAATAACGCGCTCATTTTTTTTGAGCATTAACTCGCTAATTTCTTAATTATATATATATATAATGTGCCTCTCTGGTTTATTCTTTGATATTAATTGCTCCTTCTAACATAACATTCTATATATAACGAGCCCACCTAATACGTGTATTTCAAGGAAGTGCAAATGGGCTGGGATTTCTTAGAAAATATAAATAGGCCTGATTGACGCGAAATTATTTGTTCACCCAGCCCAGCAAATGGACTGTACATTCTAGGAAACATGGATTAAGTATATGCCACATTTTTGCAGGCTGACATGTGGGCCAATAGGTCGAAGCCTACGCAGGGCGTTGTCAACTTGGTCAACAAATGATTGTGTCATCAACGGCCGACATGCACCTTCAATCTCTCGTCTTCTTCCTCCAGCATCGCCGGGACCGCCTGGTCCGGCCTCCGGCGGCTAGCGGCTCTGCTTAGCACGCATCGCTGCGAAGCGCTACCCCACCGCCGGCCAGGCTATCCCTCCACCCCTCGACACCTCCTGTTATTCTCCACAGACTACAGCCCCACGCCGCAACAGAACCAGTTATAAACCTTCTCCTCCTCTCAATCTGTTACTCCACTGCCGCGTTTTCCCATCTCCGAGTCGTTCCCGTCCGGGGCCTCGCCGTCGTCCAGCGCCTCGCTGTGTTCGGTGCGGCGTGGTCAACAAACGAGTCATCGGAAGAGGACTGTACATGGAGAGCCTGACAGCTGGGACCCACGAGGTCCATGGTCGCACTTAAGGAAAGTTCCTCCTTATTAAGCTGGAAAAAAAATTTCCTCCACCTGACAGCTGGGACCCACCGGCTGTATCTTCGCACGGAAGGAAGTGCCTCCTTGTTTTGTGAAAAAAATTATTCATCCCGTTGACAGCTGGGACCCGTCAGATTTGGTGACTGACTTGTGGGCCTGCTAAGCGGACGTGTACGCACGGCTTTGTCAACTTAATCAACAAATGATTCTAGCAGCTGGACCATTGGATGTTAATCCAACAGTCGTGCTCCTTCTTCAACCTCTGTTCTTGCTCCTGTCCTCAGGCATTTGCTTGCCGCCGCACACCCGAACCAGTGAAGTTTCCCACTCCTCTCCATATGCGACTCCACTGCCCCGTCATCCCCATCTCTGGGTCGTTCCAGTCTGGGTGCGCTCGGCACGGTGTGGTCAACATGGTCAACAACCGAGAGTCATCAGAAGATGACTGTACGTGAGAGGCTGACAGTAGGGACGCACCACGCCCATGGACGCATGCATGCAACGGAATGCGGCGAGGTCAACGCGGTCAAGGAACGACTTCCATCGGAAGTATACTGTAAGTGGAGAGTCTCAGCTGGGTCCATGGCCGTAGCAAGTAAGAGCCTCCTTATTACGTGGAAAATAATGATTCCTCCAACTGACAACAGGGACCCACTGGACGGACCATCATATTTTGTGAAAAAAATGTTTGCTCCCTGACTGCTGGGACCCACCTGACGGGCCACCGTATTTCACTTAAAAACGTCCCCCTCATTGTCACTCGGACCCACTGGAAGTGCCTCCTTATTACACACAAAAAATGAATACTCCCCCTGCTAGCTGGGACCCACCTTGGTGGGAGGCTGACTTGTGGGCCTACTAAGTGGACGGGGACGAAGGGCTTTGCCAACTTAGTCAATATGAACGATTCTAGCTCCAGTGACCGTACGAAGTCCATCCAACGGCCGTAGTGCTTCTTCAACCTCTGGTCTTCTTGCTCCAGCCGCCCAAACCAGCGCCGGTCGTGCCTCATGCTCCTGCCTCCCGTGGCCGGCTGTGCTGCCGCAGAGGCCTCACCGCCCCCTACTATTCCCACCGCTGGCCAGGCCTCATGGGCGACGACAGCCTCACACCGCAGCTGAATCGGTGAACCTCAGATTCTCTCCGCTGGCTTCCACTGCCGCGTCTTCCCCGGCTCCGCGTCCTCCCCTTCCTAGGCCTCGCCGTCGTCCACCGCCGTGGCGCTCTCAGCGCGGCATGGTCAACGTGGTCAAGGAACGACTTCCATCGGAAGAGTACTGTACGTGGAGAGGCTGATAGCTAGGTCCATGGCCACAGCCTAGTTTTTTTGTTATTTGCCAAGTAAGTCGCTTTGTCAGGCCTGTTGGGCTGCAAATCTTTCAAGACGAGGAGAGCTTTCATCTGGTCAGTGAGAAAATGGCCCATCAAGAATGAGAAATGGGTTGTACATTTTAAAACACATCAAACCGCAATTAGTTTCAAATATCTTTTTTTCATTTCGAGATTTTAAATTACATTAATTTTTATGCGTGGAGAATTTGTTGGATTTTATATTGATACACATTTATTTTTAAAATCAGTTTGAATGTGAGTCGAAATTTCGGGATTAAAAACAGTTAAGACCGCACCGAAATATGCAAAATTTCGTATAATTTTTTAACCGTGGCCACAGTATGGGCTGTAATGCTAACAAAAAGAATATGGGCTCCAAAAAAACCTTAAGAATTAGCAAATGGGTTGTAAATTATTAGAAATAATGGCAGATGGGTTGTATGCTGTTTTCCACATATTTGAGTCTTTCCTAAAAAGGTTGACGACAAGCAAAGGATCGTTGGATGGCCATCCAACGGCCGTCGTGCTTCTTCAATCTCTGCTCTTCCAGCTCCAGCCGCTCAAACAAGCGCCGGCAGGACTGCCTGCCCCCTCCTCCCCGCCGCCGGCTGTACTGCCGCGCAGGCCTCACCGCCCCACCGTACTCCCATCGTTGGCCTAGCCATCCCTCTACTCACCCAAACCTGCTGTTATTCTCCGGCGACGGCAGACGAACCAGTAAACCCTCGTTCAGTCATACTCCCCTCCGCGTGTTAAACAACTGCTGAGTCTTCCCTGCCTCCGTGTCGTTCCCTTCCTAGGCCTCGCCGTCGTCCACCGCCCTGGTGCTCTCGGCGCGGCCTGGTCAATGTGGTCAACGACCGACATGCATCTGAAGTGGACTGTACATGGAGAGGCCGACAGCTGGGTCCACGGCCGCACGCAAGGAAATGCCTCCTTATTACGCACAAAATAATGATTCCTCCACCTGACATCAGGGACCCACCGAAAGGGCCTCTGTATTTCGTGAAAAAAACGTTACCGCCGCTGACAGCTCGGACCCACCAGCTATATCTTCGCACGCAAGGAAGTGCCTCCTTATTACGCACAAAAAAACGAATACTCTGCCTGTTAGCTGGGACCCAGTATAGTGGTAGGCTGACTTGTGGGCCTACTAAGTTGACAGGGACGGAGGGCTTTCTCAACTTAGTCAATATGCACGATTCTAGCTCTAGTGACCGTACGATGTCCACCCAACGGCCGTAGTGCTTCTTCAACCTCTGGTCTTCTTGCTCCAGCCGCCCAAACCAGCGCCGGTCGTGCCTCATGCTCCTGCCTCCCGTGGCCGGCTGCGATGCGGCAGAGGCCTCACCGCCCCCTACTACTCCCACCGCTGGCCAGGCCATCCCTCTACTCACCCACACCCCCTGTTATTCTACGGCGACGGCAGCCTCACACCGCAGCCGAACGAGTGAACCCTCATACTCCTCTACGCGTGGGCATCCACTGCCGCATCTTCCCCGGCTCCGCGTCGTCCCCTTCCTAGGCCTCGCCGTCGTCCACCGCCCTGGTGCTCTCGGCGCGGCGTGGTCAACATGGTCAAGGAACGGCTTCCATCAGACGTGGAATGTAAGTGGAGAGGCTGACAGCTGGGTCCACGGCCGCAGCAAGGAAGTGCCTCCTTATTACGCGCAAAATAATTATTCCTCCACCTGACAGTGGGGACCCACCGGACGGGCCACCATATTTCGGGAAAAAAGTTTCCCCCCTGACTGTTGGGACCCACCAGCTACACCTTCGCACGCAAGGAAGTGCGTCCGGGCAAAAACAAAACAAAACGTTTCGCCCCCCTGACTGCTGGGACCCACCAGCTACATCTTCGCACGCAAGGAAGTGCGTCTCGGCAAAAAAAACAAAATGATTCGCCCCCTGACTGTTGGGACCCACCAGCTACATCTTCGCACGCAAGGAAGTGCCTGACAGTCGGGACCCACCTGGTCGAAGCGTACGTAGCGTTGTCATTCTGGTCGCGAACGTGTATGTATATATATACTGGTGGATGTAGAGGCGCGCACGTAGCATGTACACGTACGTACAGTGGTGAGGGTGCAAGAAAGAAAAATACGTCCACATACGTACATACAGGCACGGTTCGAACGCCTACTCGCGCATACGTACATGGCTGGGTCGGAACGGAGAAACAGCGTTGTCGTCGTGTTCATGGGGAGGCAACAGAATGCTTCGTGTTCATGGGGAGGCAACAGAATGCGTCGTGTTCATCGGGAGGCAACGGAACGCGTGGGAGCCAACCGGCTGGGTCGGAATGAAATGCGTGGTCGTGTTCATCGGGAGGGCCTGGACGGAACATGCGATGGAAACGAGGCCTGGCGTACCGCAGAACGGAGGAAACGGCCTTGTGTTCGACCGGCCACGTTCGAAACGGGATCCTGTTCATCGGGAGGGGTCTGGCGTACCGCAAAATGGAGGAAACGGACCTCCTACGGTCGAAACGGGGGTCCTGTTGATCAGGAGGGGTGTGGCGTACCATAGAACGGAGGAAACGAACCTCCTACGGTCGAAACGGGGGTCATGTTGATCGGGAGGGGTGTGGCGTACCGTAAAACGGACGAAACGGACCTGTGGTGGAGCGCTACGGTCGAAACGGGGGTCCTGTTCATCAGGAGGGGTGTGGCGTACCGCAAAACGGGACTCCACGGGATACTGTTCATCTCCACCGTCGACCTCCTCCAGCCTCCACGGGCTACCGTCGACCTCCTCCAGCCTCCACGGGCTCCTCTTCATCCAGCCTCCACCGCGCGCTACTCCACCGGCCATCGCTCAACCACCCCTCCACGGGCACCCCTCCACCGTCTACTGTTCATCCATCCCTCCACACCACGGGGTCCTGTTCAACCACCCCTCCACGGCCACCCCTCCACCTTCTACTGTTCATCCAGCCCTCCACACCATGGGGTCCTGTTCATCCAGAGGCAACGCCACCGCTCATTGTTCATCAAAACCCCCCTGCAACACTCACTGTTCATCCAATCGATCGGCTTCAGTTAGCAGCAGCAGCGAAGGAATCGCTCCATCGGGTTCAGTTAACAGCCATCGATCGATCGCTCGGGTTCAAGAACGCCAGTTCGCAGTGCAATCACTGGGTTGATTAGAGCCCAACGCCTCGCTTCGGGTTCGATTAGAAGCGAACGCCTACACCTGCAGCAGCGTATGTCACGAGAAAGCGCATCGCTTTCGGCCCCCGACCTCCCACCGTAACCGGCAACTCCCTGAAATTTTCCTCCCCCTCGCTTCTACCACGGTTTTTTTAGTCATGGACGGCCCAAAGAATGTCATGCAGCTACATCTCCGGCCCGCCCAGGACGAAAAGCCCATTTTATGTCATGATTTTTTGTCATAGAAGTAGGAGCCCACCACATCTATGATGATACCGGGTTTTTTCACAATTATCGTCATAGAAGTGTCATATGTATGACAGAAAAAAATTCGTTCGGCCCAAAATGTCACGGATGTGTCTTTTTTTTGTAGTGAGTGTTCGGTATCTGGCGTTGTAGCCGCGTCCGGACTGTTGTTGCTTGTTTCCCCTTCCTATGCCACGGATGGCTTAAACAGCCTTTCCAAGAATATGTTGGGTGGGACCGGATCGCGCTTAGCACCGATACGGGCAAGGACGTCCGGCACCTGATTGTTTTCCCGAGCTACATGGTGGAATTCGAGCCCCTCGAACCGAGCTGACATCTTGAGTACAGCATTGCGATAAGCCGCCATTTTCGGATCTTTAGCATCGAAGTCTCCATTTATTTGGGATATTGCAAGGTTCGAGTCCCCGCGCACCTCCAGGCATTGAATGCCCATGAAGACTGTCATCCGGAGACCATGTAACAGGGCCTCATATTCGGCGGCATTGTTGGAGTCTGTATACAGTATTTGGAGTACATATTGGACTGTATCTCCGGTTGGGGACGTCAAGACGACGCTAGCCCCCAGACCAGCCAACATTTTAGAGCCGTCGAAGTGCATATTCTAGTTGGAGTATGCGCCGTATTCCTTAGGGAGTTCGGCTTCTGTCCATTCGGCGACAAGATCGGCCAATACCTGCGACTTAATAGCTCGCCGAGGTTTATATGTTATGTCGAACGGGAGGAGCTCTATGGCCCATTTGGCAATCCGTCCTGTGGCACCGCGGTTGTTTATTACGTCGTTCAGTGGCACTTCAGAGGCCACTGTAATTGAACAATCTTGAAAGTAGTGTCGTAGTTTCCGGGATGCCATGAATACCGCATACGCTATATTTTGATAATGCGGGTACCGTGATTTGTATGGGGTGAGGACAGTTGATACATAATATACCGCCTTTGAAGGGGAATTTATGTCCGTCTGCTTTCGCTCGACAACGAGTGCTGCGCTTACTACTTGATGAGTCGCTGCTATGTATAGCAGCATCGGTTTGCCGATGTTTGGCGCGGCCAAGATTGGGTTGGTGGCTAGTATGGCTTTTATTTCTTCTAGTCCGGCCGTGGCAGCATCCGTCCACTCGAAGTGTTCGGTGCGCAGAAGTAGGCAATAAAGGGGTAGTGCCTTTTCTCCTAATCGGGAGATAAAGCGACTTAAGGCCGCAACGCATCCAGTTAATTTCTGGATTTGCTTGAGGTTTGTTGGGATGGCCAATTGTGACAAGGCTCGGATTTTAGCCGGATTTGCTTCAATCCCTCTACTGGAGATGATGAAACCCAGGAGCTTTCCGGCGGGCACGCCGAAAACGCATTTTTCCGGATTGAGCCTGATGTCGTATGTTTGGAGGTTGTTTAACGTAAGACTCAAGTCGTCTATCAAAGAGTCGACATGTCTGGTTTTGATGACCACATCGTCTACGTATGTCTCCACTGTTTTGTCGATTTTATTTTCCAGGCATGTCTGAATCATGCGTTGATACGTTGCACCGGCGTTCTTAAGCCTGAAAGGCATTGTGTTGAAACAAAAGGGGCCGTATGGCGTGATAAACGCCGTTGCGGCTTGGTCGGGCTCGGCCATCTTGATTTGGTGGTAGCCAGGGTATGCATCGAGGAAGCACAATGAGTCGTGTCCCGCGATGGCGTCGATAATTTGATCGATGCGGGGGAGGGGGAAGGGATCCTTTGGGCAAGCTTTATTGAGGTCTTTGAAGTCGACACATAAGCGTCGGGATTTGTCCTTCTTTGGTACCATCACCAGGTTTGCTAGCTAGTCCGGGTGTTTTATTTCTCCTCGATGAATCCGGCCTCCAATAACTTGGCTAGCTCTCGCCCATAGCTTGTCGCTTAGGTTCGGAGAAGCAATCAAGAGTCTCGCTTGACCGGCTTCAACCCTTTTAGAATGTTAAGGCTATGCTCGCCAACTTTATGGGATTCCTGGCATATCTGATGGGTGCCAGGCAAATATATCCCAGTTCTCGCGCAGGAACTCCCGTAGTTCGGCGTCCACATCGGGGTTTAACTGTGCCCCAATTGAGGCTGTTTTGGTAGGGTCCGTTGGGTGGACTTAGAATTTGACTATTTCGTCCGCTGGTTTGAAAGAGGTGGACTTGGATCTCTTGTCGAGTATCACGTCGTCTTTATCCACGTTCGAGCGTAGCGCAGTTAACTCCTCTGCCGCTAGGGCTTCGGATAGTGCCTCGAGGGCTAGTGCGGCTGTTTTGTTTTCGGCGCGGAGCGCTATGTCCGGATCACTAGCTAGAGTGATAATTCCATTGGGCCCAGGCATTTTGAGCTTCATGTACCCGTAATGGGGTATAGCTTGGAAGATCGTGAATGCCTCCCGCCCTAGAAGGGCGTGGTATCCGCAACTGAACAGGGCCACTTGCAATGTTATTTCTTATGACCTGTAATTTTCCGGTGTGCCGAATACCACATCTAGTGTGATTTTCCCAGCGCAACGTGCCTCCCAACTGGGGATGATTCCTCTAAAGGTTGTGCTGCTTTGCTCAATGCGGTTCCAGTCTATTTCCATTTTGTGAAGAGTTTCCTCGTAAATGAGGTTTAATCCTCTGCCGCCGTCCATGAGCACTTAGTGAGCCGAAAGCCGTCCACAATTGGAGTAAGGACTAATGCGGCTGGTGCTCGGGATGTTTGGTATTTAGGTTCGTCACTGGAATTGAAGGTGATAGCCGTGTCGCTCCATGGATTTATTGTTGCCACCTGGCAGATCTCGGCAAGGCTGCGGAGTGCTTGTTTGCGCCTATTATTTGAGGCGAATGTCTCGAAGACTGTTAAGACCGTATTGTAATTCGCGGGATGTTGCTCTGCGGTGTTTTGAATGAGGAGATCCTCACCGCTCTTAGCAACCTGCCGGAGTACCCAACATGCTCTAAGGCTGTGCATTGGTGTGGTATCCACCGTACTGTGAATTTTGCAGGGTCCGTTAAGCCATCCCTCCAATACGGTTCTGTGCCCTGTAGTGGGCTTTTTCTTTTTGTGATTGAATCGGGTGACTTGCGGGGGTGCACCCTTTTGGTTCGGACGGGGTATTTAGCCGAAGCCGGGTTATCCCAAAACTCTATTTTGGTTTTCCAGGCATTCTCCATCGCACAGTACTTCCATACAATTGCCGCCAAGTCAGCGAAGTGTGCTATGTTGCAGCGGCTTATGGCGTTAAGGATTCCCTTGTCCTTGCAATTATTGCAGAAGAATGAATTTGCATCTTCCTCTCGACAGTCCTTGACCTTGTTCATTACAAGGAGGAATCTGGCCCAATAGTGATCTATTGTTTCCTGGGGCTCTTGCCTAATGTGGGAGAGATCGCTTGTATCTGGGTGGGTGGGTGGATTTAAGTCCGAATCCTGACCCGATCTGTGACCCGGGGGCATGGGATTTTCCGATCTTGGAGGTTCGGGCTCCGGGATGTCGCCCGATAGGTCTGGCTCACTGACTCATTCTACGTTCAAGGCTTGGGGGATGTCCCTCCGTGTACAGGTATCTGGCTCGGAGAGCTCTGGAACCCAGACAGAGCTTGTCCTCAAGATTGAGGGAAAATTACCGCATTGTTCCTCCACCACCGCTATCTGATGGGTGACCGGCGGAGAGTTAATCTCCCTTTGGTCGGGTTTAAGCCCGATCCGATCATAGTCCGTAGCGATTCCCAAAGTGGCGATGCGGTCCAAGAGCCCGTTTAGGGAAGAGAGCTCCATCGAATCCATCTGCTCGGCAAGTTCCGAGCCAACGTGGAGGCTGTTTTTTATTACCCGAGAAGTCATCATCGGCGCAGCAGCCGAACGAGCGGTCATGACGAACTCGCCTAGCCGGAGAGTCTGGCCGACAGCCAGGGCTCCTCCAGAGGTGACGCTGTCCTTGACAATGAGACGGGACATCCTTCCTTATGGAGATGGCACAGTGGAACTCTCAATGAAAGCACCAATGTCGGTGTCAAAACCGGCGGATCTCGGGTAGGGGGTCCAGAACTATGCGTCTAAGGCGGATGGTAACAGGAGGCAAGGGACACGATGTTTACCCATGTTCGGGCCTTCTCTATGGAGGTAATACCCTACTTCCTGCTTGATTGATCTTGATGAATATGAGTATTTCAAGAGTTGATCTACCACGAGATCGTAGAGGCTAAACCCTAGAAGCTAGCATATGGTATGATTGTTCTTGTCCTACGGACTAAACCCTCCGGTTTATATAGACACCGGAGGGGGCTAGGGTTACACAGAGTCGGTTACAATAGAAGGAGATCTACATATCCAGACGCCAAGCTTGCCTTCCATGCCAAGAGAGTCCCATCCGGACACGAGACGAAGTTTTCAATCTTGTATCTTCATAGTCCAATAGTCCGGCCAAAGGATATAGTCCGGCCGTCCGGATACCCCCTAATCCAGGACTCCCTCATCTGACGAAAATAAAAATTCAGAAAAAGTGAATAATATGAAGAAAAACTAACAATAAAAAATGAGCTACCAAGAGGTACACAGAAAAACGAACCTTGGAAGGATTCACAGCAACATCATCGATCTTGCTGCTGCTAACATTCAAAGCAACATCACCAACGGGCAAACAAGGCTCATCGCCAACAAGAGGACCCTGATTCAAATGTAATGAGGCAAAAAAACAATGCTATTATGAGAAACAATAAACACAAGGAATTAAAACAACAGTAACAAAAAAGGTAGCTACCCCCTTGCAAACTCTAAACGGTGTGGGATAGAAAAATGAACAAGCAAGACACATTGGTGCGCATGAAAATTCAAGAAAATATGAATAAACACAATAAAAATAAAAATAACCTTGCACTTATCAGTGGATGGATCATTAACTCCATGGTCAACAGAAGCCTCAACATTATGACTGGTCTCCTGCATGAAAAGAAAAATTAATAAACAGATGTAGATCAGGAAGTTCAACTACAATACTGACAGCAGAACAACATAGTAAAAACATACAAACAATGAGGACTGACTCACATCAACAACAGGGTGCTGCAAGCCAACATCGTTCGTATGCTGATCAGAAACATTAGCCTCAAGATTATCATCACCCCTCATTGCCGGTGCCAAAGAGCCTCATCCTGATCAATCTGCATGAAAGAAAATTATTAATAAATAGAGGAAGATGAGGAAGTTCAACTACAACACTGACAGCAGAACAACAAAGTAAAAATTGCAAACACCAAGGAGTGACTCACATCAACATCAGGATGCTCCAAGCCAACATCATTCGTTTTGTGATCAGAAACATTAGCCTCAGTACCATCACCAGCCCTGCTGTCGGTGGCAGCAGCCTCATCCTGCTCAAACTGCTTGATAACAACATTTGCACTTTCTTCATATGGCTTGCAGCGAGAGTTTTGTGTAGTTCTGAAACGCTTCATGTTGTTCAACAGACGAACCGAGCTCTGAACTAGATCAGCGGCACCGTCACGCATATCACCGATTAAAATTCTCTCCATCTCAATGTAGTCAACAACTTCCTCAGCATTAAATTGATGACCTTCAGGAAGGATACCATTGATACAGCTCAGACGCTCAACTGTCGTTGGGACCTTTTGCAGCTCAGAACACACATTACTTAAGATATGCTCAGCACACTCCAATGTTGTAACAGCAACATCAATACCAAAACCATGCCTTTGTAAAGCACTAGCATTACTAGGGCCAGGGGGGACATAACCAACACCCTCAACACCACGGCCATCCCTCAACTCATCGGGCAGAGATGAAAACTTCGGAACCTGGGACGACGGCATCTCGAGGACTGGCCGCTTATACACTCGGAAAAAAAACCTCCTCATGAGTTTTCCACTACAAATAAGGGGAAAAATAGTTAATCAATCAATGCAACACATAGGGAAAAATAAAACATGATATTAACAGATTTAAAATCAACACCACTAATAAACTTTAACTGTCATTGCCAATTTGTTAGTATTTACCAAAAGGCCAGTGGAACAAAGTTATTCAGTTCAACCACACATGAAACAACAGTGCTAAAAACCGTACCTAAACCTCACAAAGCTTGAGAAATGACAAAATATAAACAGATAACTCTGCAGTACACATGTCAGCTACAGCAAAAAATAGCTATACCTAAAATAAAAAAATTGTCTGCAAGACACAAAATAAATAAAACTCACCGGAAGCTTCCCAAACACCCAAGTCTTTGGATCTGCATTGCCTTTTTTATCAAATCTGCATCAACCATGTCAGAAAGCTTGGCAGGATCCATGAAACATATGCGAGGGACTCGCATGTCAGGCTCCGCAGTCTTGCCACGGATAAGGCAGTCAAGGTACATTAGTACAGGCCCTATGGCACAGCCTGCGATTGCCTTCCCCATGGTATCACCATCTTGGTACTTGGCAACAGCCCTTCTAAGCTCATCAACCATCAGCTGGCAATAATCCATTTTAGCAATGTCCTCAAAGACGAGACCCTCAAACATTGCTGCCTCTCTGGAAACACGCGGGGCAGAACCATGCAACACAACCTTCATAAACACAATAATGAAGAACACTTTCAGAGCAAGGTCATCTTTGCTAGGATCCTTGACGAGCACCTTGAGCTTATTCCTCAAATCCTTTGTCTTGATATGTTTGTTCCTGCTAATGTCAAGCTCCGATCTTAACTTCATCAGAGCGTTGTCATATCCGTCCTCTGATGGCCTTGGCGTAGAAGGACCACCACGAGGGAAACCAAATAATTGTTGTATACCATCGCTAGTGATGCAAAGCTTCTTATTAGCCTCACACATGCCAAGAGTCATTGTATCAGAATCTATCCTCGGGTACAAAACTCCCATCAGAGGGCGGGAAATGTTAGACTTCACCCTCCACTTGAAGATAGAACCAAAACCAGATGCATGAACCCTAGCCACAGCCTCTCTCAACGAACATCGCACAGTTAAGTTCAATTTCGAGCAATTTAGCACAAGCTTCAGCCTCTCTCAACGAACATCGCACAGTTAAGTTCAATTTCCGTTGGTCACCTTCATCCAAGGCAACTTTTCCGGCATTGCCTCCCACCGGCTTGACCGGACTCATAACACTAACATGATGTAAATGAAAATAAAGAAGCCACACCTTAAATAAATGAATATAGAAAACAAAACAAGAATATGAAGGCAAGTAAAACAAAAGAAAAGATTGCACAAGTTCAACTATTAAAACAACATCAGTACCACCCTCAATTGATGCAAACAATGACCAGCCTCACCTGGCCAGCATACCAGCCCAAACACAATTAAATCATTGCAAGTACAACTAGTAAGTCACATGCAGTACAAAACACATACCACTGCAAATTTATCTTCTGAATCAACTTCAATATCATCTTCTTCAGATACAGCATCTTCAGCTTCGACCCGAGCATGCTTCTTCACACCTTTGTTCACCTTTGCAGGATGAACTTTACGCTTATTATTTTCTTTCAACAAAGACCGCTCTTGAAGAGGAGATGAAGAAGGCTTCTTATTTGTCAAACCTCGTGGACTCCGACGAACAGGGGAGCCACCAAGTTTGCTTGGACCAATTTTCATAGCAACACTATCCGCATCAGCTTTGCTATTACCAGGTTGGGAAGCAGCTTTCACACGTGGGCTACGCCTCTGTGTGCCATCAGGATTTCGATCTGACATCTTCTTCTTCAAAACAACTTTCTTCTCCTTAACTGCATCACGATCAAACACTTGAGTCAAACAAGTTTGCATCAAGTTTGTCTTCACAGGCATGTCACTTCCATGAGATCCGGCATCAATAGTTGAAAAAGCCGCGTCACCACCTTCATCGCCTACACATTTAGGAGCTTGAGCAACATCAACATCACTTTCTTGCACACAGGCAGCCTTTTGACGCCGTTCCAACTCATTTCTCTTCTAGTAATCAAACTTCTTCTTTCTTATCCTTTCATCCTCGAGTTGTAACTGCATAGGAACATCCTCAGCCTGGGTAACAGGCTCAGTGCCATCAACACTTTGAGATCGAGTAATGCATAACCGCAAGCTGCCATCACCATCATCAATGTTAAGAGAATACATTCCATCATTAATATCTTTAACAACATCAGCAATGTCCTCAGGAACACCATGGCTGTCATTAATTGCATAAACCAATAACATAAGCATGCACATATAAAATTAAAACACAATTAACATTGCAGACACAAGTTAAATAAAGCGCATAGCATCAGACACAAACAAAAGGGACAACGGATGTAACTAAGCACATATATGTATTAAAGGCTGATAAAAAAAGAGCAAATATAAGGGAAACACCAGCAACATTCGCAAGTTCTTCTAGATGATTTGGTGTCTCAAAAATAACATTCACAAGATCTTGAAAGCTGCTACGATTTGTCGTAATCAGGAGGCACCGGCACTCCAACATCTGCAACAACATCATAATTAGCAAAAAAGTACATGAACAAGCAATCAGTTCAACTATGTGAACACTACAAGTTCACCCAATAAAACAAATATGAACCCAACCACTGGCACAACAAAACTTTAGAAAAGACAACTCTTTCAACACCATACTAGTTCTTCACTGACTACTACAACCTATTCAAATGCCAGGACAACAGTTCAAACTACACATGGTGATAAGTACTACAACCTGTCTGCAGGTCGCATCAACTGCCAAAACCATACACATCTTGCATTCCAGGGCAAAATTAACAGATATCAAAATACATACAACTTGAAAACCAGATCTGTTAAAACATCATCCAAAATACAGGGAAAATCACCTGCATTCAATTTGTACGGACTGGATGATGTACCCATTGAGATCTACAGTCCTAAAATCTGCCGAACCAGATTTGCAAGACACATGAACAAAAATTAGGGCTCTGAACTATTTCAGAAACGAAGCACGCCATACAAAAGCAAAACTCTTACCAGCAAACACAAAATCCGCCACGCAATCCAGTATCACTGCCGTCAAACGCTCGTTAAACAGCAAAGGAACCCTAGCGAGTGTTGCCTGGGACAGCAATAGAGCAATATATTAGAAATAGAGAGAAATCTGTACATAAGAGGATGCAAGCAAACTCAATGGAAGAGCAAAAGGAACAAACAGAGCACCCGGACCTCCACCCCTGGGTTTGAACCCTTCGGCCGACGCTCCCGCGGCGAAACAGGAGTAGCAACTTCCCCTGCCAGAAGAGAAGAAGAGCGGAACGAAGACGGAATCGATTTGGGGACGGGAGAGGAGCGGAACGGGGAAGATCGGAGGTTAAAAGGTGAGTGGGAGGGTTAAAAGGTGAGTGGGAGAAAACGGACGGCTAAAGCCCACAACCGTGGCGAAGCCCACTATCTCTGGGCAGTTACAAAAGATAATACCAAAAATCAAATACAATAAAAAAATTAATATAGAGGGAGAAAACAAACAGCTAAAGTACAAATAATAACTCACAACAGTACAATAAAAATTGTCTAAAAAGTACAAATGAAAAAATAATTCATAACGGTGCTAGTTTTTTCCATAAAAAATAAAGATAAGATAATGGGGGCAAGTCATGTTACGGACTCGCCTCAAGATGCGACGCCAAGGCACACCGCTGCCGTCACCACACGGCCAGCCTGGCTCGGCTCGCCGGATGGGGAGGGGGTCCTCCTCCTCCCCCCAGGCTCGGCCTCGCGCTAACGCGGCAGTGCGCTCGTTTGACAGGCGCAGTGCGGTTATTCTGTTTCCCCCACGCACCCACACCCCTAAGATAGATAATGGGGCAAAGTCCATAAAAGGAAGATGTGTCAGTACAACTATGCCCCTCGGTACGGTGCAGGGGCAAGTCATATTACGGACTCGCCTCCGCATGCGACGACGCGGCGTGCTACGGCTCGGCCTCGCACTAACGCGACAGTGAGCTCGTTTGACAGGCGTAGTGCGGTTATTCCGTTCCCCCCCCCCCCCCACACCCACACACACGCACCCACACACACACCCGTAAGATAGACAATGGGGCAAAGTCCATACAAGGAAGATGTGTCAGTACAACTATGCCCCACGGTACGGTGCGGGGGCAAGTCATGTTACGGACTCGCCTCCGCATGCGACGCCGGCACGCTGCGTCGTCGCCGCTACAGCTCGTTCTGGCTCGGCCTCGCCAGATGGGGAGGGTCCCACCCCCGGCTCGGCCTCGCGCTTAACGCGATAGTGCGCTCATTTGACAGCGCAGGCGGTTATTCCGCTTACCCCCCTCCCTCCCCCCCCCCACACACACACACTCACACCCCTAAGATAGATAATGGGGCAAAGTCCATACAAGGAAGATGTGTCAGTACAACTATACCCCCCGGTACGGTGCGGGGGCAAGTCATGTTACGGATTCGCCTCCGCATGCGACGACGCGGCACGTCGCGTCGTCACCTGCTACGGCTCGTTCCTGGCTCGGCCTCACCGGGCTGGGGAGGGGCTCTCCCTCCCGGCTCGGCCTCGCGCTTAACGCGGCAAAGGCGCTTCGTTGACAAAGCGCAGTGCGGTTATTCTGTCCCCCCCCCCCACACACACACACGCATCCACACACACCCATAAAATAGATAATGGGACAAAGTCCATACAATGAAGATGTGTCAGTACAACTATGCCCCTCGGTACGGTGCGGGGGCAAATCATGTTACGGACTCGCCTCCGCATGCGATGCCGCGGCACGCCGCGTCGTCGCCTGCCTACGGCTTCGTTCTGGCTCGGACTTCGCGGGATGGGGAGTGGGCTCCGACCCCCTCCCGGCTCGGCCACGCGCTTAACGCTGGCAAAGGCGCTTTGTTTGACAGGCGCAGTGCGGTTATTCTGTCCCCCCCCCACCACACACACACACGCACCCACACCTCTAAGATAGATAATGGGGCAAAGTCCACACAGGGAAGATGTGTCAGTAAAACTATGCCCCTCGGTACGGTGCGGGGGCAAGTCATGTTACGGACTCGCCTCCGCATGCGACGCCGCAGCACGCCACGTCTTCGCCTGCTACGGCTCGTTCCTGGCTCGGCGTTGCCGGGATGGGGGAGGAGGGTCCCGACCCCCCTCCCCCTCGGCTCGGCCTCGCGCTAACACGGCAGTGCGCTCGTTTGACAGGCGCAGTGTGGTTATTCTGTCCCCCCCCCACACACACACGCACCCACACACACCCTAAGATAGATAATGGGGCAAAGTCTATACAAGGAAAATCTGTCAGTACAACTATGCCCCTCGGTACGGTGCGGGGGCAAGTCATGTTACGAACTCGCCTCCGCATGCGACGCCGCAGCACGTTGCGTCATCGCCTGCTACGGCTCATCCTGGCTCGGCCTCGCCTGGATGGGGGAGGGAGGTGCCAACCCCCCCCGCTCGGCCTCGCGCTAACGCGGCAGTGCGCTCGCTTGACAGCGCAGCGGTTCTTCTGTTCCGCCCCCACACACACGCACACACGCTCCCACACACACCCGTCAGATAGATAATGGGGCATAGTCCATACAAGGAAGATGTGTCAAGACAACTATGCCCCTCGATGCAGTGCGGGGCAAGTCATGTTCGGACTCGCCTCCGCAGATAGACACCGCATGCACGCCGTGTCGCCGCCGCCACGGCTCGTTCCTGGCTCGGCCTCACCGGGATGGGGGAGGGGGGTCCCACCCTCCCCTGGCTCGCCTCGCGCTAACGCTGCAAAGTGCACTCGCTTGACAGCGCAGTGCGGTTATTCTGTCCACCCCCCCACGAACCCACGCCCCGAAGATAGATAATGGGGCAAAGTCCATACAAGGAAGATGTGTCAGTATAACTATGCCCATCGGTACGGTGCGGGGGCAAGTCATGTTACGGACTCGCCTCCGGAGGCGACACCGCGGCACACCGCGTCGTCGCCTGCTACGGCCCGTTCCTGGCTCGGACTCGCCGGGATGGGGGGGGGGTCCCGACCCCCCTCCCCCCTGATTCGGCCTCGCGCTAACGCGGAAGTGCGCTCGTTTGATAGGCGCAGTGCGGTTAATCTGTCCCCCCTCCACGCACCCACACCCCTAAGATATATAATGGGGCAAAGTCCATACAAGGAAGATGTGTCAGTAGAACTATGCCCCTCGGTACGGTGCGGGGGCAAGTCATGTTACGGACTCGCCTCCGCATGCGACGCCGCGGCAGGCCGCAGCACGCCGCATCGTCGCCTGCTACGGCTCGTTCTTGGCTCGGCCTCACCGGGATGGGGGAGGGGGCCCTCCCTCCCCGGATCGGCCTCGATAACGCGGCAAAGGCGCTCATTTGACAGGCGCAATGCAGTTATTCTGTCCCCCCCCCCCCCACACGCAGCCACACACACCCCTAAGATAGATAATGGGGAAAAGTCCATACAAGGAAGATGGGTCCAAGTCACTAGTGGAGTAAAGTTCTAGATTCAAACAAACAAACAAAAAATTGACCGCCAAGGACAAAAAAGTACCAGTCCAAGTTACTGGTGTAGTCAAGTACTAGATTCAAACAACAAAATAATAAAAAATTGACCGCCCAAGGACAGGCGCAGGCCATGACAATGCTAGATACTTGAACTCGAGCCCGTGGGCGAATCCCTAGTAGTCCGCACAAATGCAGGGCCTGCCATCCAGGGCCCACAGGTCATGAGAGAGAGAGCGAGCGCCATGTATAAGCGCTCTGATAAGTGTTCAGAGGAGTTCGACTGGTGAGCATCGGCTGCGCTTATAAACAGGTCTAGAGCCCCCTCGACTAGCGAGGTGGGACTTAACCCATAGCGCACGCGCACGGCATGCTGCACAGCCGCGCGGGATGAGCTATCCGGGTCGATAACAACGACCCAGGCCGATGGCCCAACACAGCACTTCGCCCCTTTACAAAAATCCAGCATATCACACACGACAAAAAAAAACAAAATGCAGATAATTTTAAAAAACCTCACAAGAAAAATCAGTTAATAAAAAAATATTGTAGAAAGTTCAAACACATCTTAATGGTAAGAAGTAAAAAAAATAGAGAAATATAAGACTGTCAATAAAAATTTCAGAAACGAATTTATAAAAAGTTCAACTACTACAGTTCATAAGGTTCAAGTACAAAAAAATAGTACTGTGCAGCGAAGATTAATTTTTTTTAAAATTTAAAAAATACTAAAACTATCATTATTCAACTATAAAAAAGAAAAGATGTGCTCCAAAATTCATGTAAAAAAGTAATAAAAAAAAGTTATACAACAAACAAATTTGATTGGTAATTGACAACCTAAAATAGATCAGTACTATCATTAACAGAATCATTAACAGAATGTAAGTTCAGCAAACCCAATAACAAAAAGGCGTTCTAAAAACATCATCAGCATATAGCACCGTCTGCGAGTTATGAACATTAAAATATACCAGTCAAAACAAAGGATGCCCATCAGTTCAACTATAGAATTGTTCCAGTACTAATATAAAGAATGTATAAATAAAACAGTTATACTTGAGCAGAACAATAGGAAAAACATTACATAACTTGTTCCAAACCATTCTGATAATACCATACAATTCAACCATCTCACATGCAAATGTTTTAAAAGAAAAAATACTGCAACATAATCAACCACACACAAATCTCACAACCAGCGTCATTTGCCACATTTAAACCTACAGCACATAAATTCTGAACGTCAGAGAGTCGTCTTCTCTGGAGAACATAACCATAACCACATCACCATCCTCAAATCCAGACTCTGCCACAAACTCCTTCCACCCAGTAGTTAGGTTGATGCAACCATCAAAGTCGATGTGGTAGGCAACATCCATCAATTGATACCCATTCTTTCCTGAAGTCTCCATCTTCAGAACACCGGAACTAGGAGCAACAATCCACGATCCCGGGTGACATTTTCTGCAAATGGGCATGGGAGTACAAAACAAATTGAACACCGACATAACTGAATTTTTACACAGATATAGGAACGATTTGCATAACAAACTAAAATGGAAAAATTTGAACCAAAACAATAACACAAAACTAATCGGACATGTGAACTGACTAAATCAAGAAATATACATATCAATACACCTACAGTAAAAACATCTATTCATAAACAGATCAAGGATTATACAAAAATGGATAAAATACTGTTAAGTAATGAACAAATACACACAGAAATCCCTACTGTTAAATTCTGAAAAAACCAAATTAAAAAATATAGACAAACTATTCATAAGACAAAACTGCAGATCCAGTCCATGGGATTCAAACAGAGACCAACAAAAAAGTAGAAAACAAAACGAATAGAAACACATACCCGTGATTCCTTCAAGTCACCATCCGTCAGGCGGCAAACATAGGGTGTACGAAACCCATGGTTGCTGTACAGCAGACAAGAAAGTTGCCCACGGCGCTGAATCTGAGTGAGCTCCAAACCAGACTCGTACACACAGCCGTCAGCTATGCGCGCCATCTTTGCCAGGCATCCGCATGAACAATCATCCATGGAACACACAGGAACAGAGAAAAAGGCAACGAAGAGAAGAGGGAGGAACCTAGATCTGATTCCGGAAGAAGGAAGAAAAAGGAGGGGGAAGACTTGGCCACACACCACACATAGATGGATAGAGTTTATAGTCAGGGAGACTTGTAGATTATAAAAATAATAAATAGGCAGGTGTGCAGCCAGCTGGTAGGAAATAGTTATTACACAAGCCATGCAACATTTGACCGCAAATCAGTTCAACTTCAGATAAACAAGCAGTTCAAAGGTGCACATGTCGAACATATGCAGACAAAACAACACATTCAGAGACAAAACAGTTGAATTCATTTAGTCATTCAAACATCTGCCCCCTCACAACAAAAATCTTAAAAACATAATATTCACTATTTCAGTCATAACGATCAAAGAAACTACGCCATTTGGCCCTGGTGGATGGATGTGGAGCCGTGGCTGCTCTCGCCCTAGCCCAACTAATGATCTGAATATGGATCCTTCCCCTGCCCTCTGGGAAAAGAAGCTCCAATTCACTGGAGTTGCAAGTATCCATCACCTCACGCACAAACTGTCTATTGAACTCTGCCTCCAGTTCCTCCTCGGCAGCACGTCGCGCCATCTGCCTGCGCCTGCGCCTCCTCCTCCTCTGCTCCGCTACTGCAGCCCTCACATCTATGGCGTCTCCCTCCTCCTTTGTGACCTCTCCCAGCTCAGGATCCATCTCGCTTTTCTTTGGTTGCAGCTCGTAGAATGAAACTGACAGAGGGATCGGGCTTTATAATCAACGTGCAGAGTTATCGGTGTGAATCCAGTCCCGATGTCAACGCACAGTAATACAACTTTGACACGCAGCAGTCCAACTACACATACGGCAGCAATTCAAACAACACTGAAAAGTACGCAACTTAATTACACAGTTTGACCAGATTACAAGAAATTGCAGCATACAGTCAGCCGCCATACACCACCTCCGCAAACGACAAAATAACATGGGAATCTGGGGTAGAAACAACTCAAAGAAGCAAAATTGACAACGCAAATCTTTTCATACAATCCTCATATCTCTCCCTGCAAGGCCAATTCGAAAGTAAAACAACAGAAAAAGAAGAACAAATGTCCATGACGGGCGTGGAAAACGACCAAGAACACCAAAACTTGTAATCATAAATTACAGATGAAATTAATCTCCAAAAACTCTAACATACCGATAATTCGCACATCAAAAACAACAAACACGACGTAAATTGAGGCCCACGAACACCACAGTAAACACCGACGCCCAAAACACGTCCGCCGCCAATATGCCCACGCCGTCACCTCCGGTGACTACAGATCGCAAAACACATCCAGCTGAGCGCGCGCACGAGCGGAATCCCTTACATGTCTCCTCTAGCAACGAATGGCCCGCAGCATCGTGCCGGAGAACGATCGGAAGCTCCACGTTGCATCCCCTGTTTCCGTCCGTCGTGCACGCAGGAAGATCAGTTTAGGTGGAACACCACGTCAGTCCAAACTGTGAACCACGTCAGTTCAGAGAGGGTAACAGAATAATATTCTGTTACGCGTAACAGAATAGCCCAGATGTGTGTGTGTGTGTGTGTGTGTGTGTGTGTGTGTGTGTATAGAATATTCCATTTTCGTTGCCTTTCGGATGTTTTATGCCACAGACATGTGTTTGCAGGCCGAAGAAACCCCGTGCACCATACTCTACTTGATCAAAGGCCAGAAGGTGGACGACGTGGGAAAGGGGATGATAATGAACCCCTTGCATCCCATGTTCCACAACCAGCCGATCGCCGCTGGGCACTTCAGGGTTAACTTGCCCAGTGTCAAATCAGGGCACGAGGATTTGCCTCCTCCAGTACAGCATGTGGGAGAGGACGACGAGACCCCGCCATGGATTGAAGTCGCAAGGGTTGGGTGCTGCTATGGCCGAAGAATCTTATTCGTCTAGAGCCGGCCGAGAGCACACCAATAACCACACATCAACAAGCATGTGCGGAGACCACCATGCCGCCTACGCAATTACCAGCTCCTGTAGTGCCGGGTGAGAGCGGCGGATGACGTGATGAAGGGGGTGCAATAGTACTGGCTGATGTAATCGGTCCTGCAGAACAGAGAATGGCTGATGAGACGGAGGTCGACCCAATGGGTCTCCTCAATACAAACGCGTATGATTGTGACATAGATATGATGAGTCAACCATATGATGAATCGGTCTATCAGCATGCTAATGAGGATATGGATGATCTGCCCGGGCGGGAAGGTCGTAGCAGGGATTGCAAGAAATCTCTCTTCACGAAATCCTCACAGGACACGCCTGAAGATGCCGCCTCAACACAGGATCAACAAGCCGGGGGTCGTACAGTGCTTAGCCTGGCAACACTGGGGCAGGGGTTAAGGAAGGGTCTGGAAGGTGTGCCCAAGAAAAAGGAGAGGAAGAGATCGGGGAAGATAACTGCCTCCAGACAAGCCAGAGCATAACAGACAAACAATGGATTCTGAAGAGCGTGTACCCGTGAAAGGTGCGGCCATGTTCCAGCTCACAGGCGAGCCGATGCTACCGTCGAAACCGCTGGAGGCACTATCAGGGGATCTCAGGAGACTGCACGACCATCTGCTGTCGACTGAGAAAAGCCTACTATCCTCGAAGGATCCAGGATATCCGACATACACGGCTCATGTGCCTGAGGGGAAGTGCTACGTCGACACACGGTCCACGGAGGTGTTCTTCCTACGGTTTGACCATATCTTTGAGATGTTTCTGACAAGGCGGCTCGATTATACAATCGTCCGCCTTTTTGCGCTACATATGAGCTTCGTCAGGAAGAGAGAAGAAGTCTCGCAAATCTGTGTGGCGGATCCTTACTACATGCACGAGTCTTTCTTGAGTCTCGGCGACTTTGAGTGTGAAACTGCTAGGGACTACCTCCAAAACTTCATGGTACAGAATAAGGACCAGGAAATTGTCCTCCTGCCTTATCATCCAAAGTAAGTCAATTCCGGACAACCCTTTCATACATTTCAATCATTCCTTCTCACTCATATGGAGAATAATTTGAGGTGTCTTTTCCCCGCAGCAACGGGCGCGTCGTCCTTATCGTTCTTTACCCGCAAGTCTCCCATGCCGTGTGTTTCGACCCTTCCAGAGACTACGAGAAGAAGGACTACACCCACATAATGAATATTCTAGATGATGCCCTCCAAGGCTTCAGCATTAGAGGTGGCCACATGCAGATCAGGAAACAAAGGAACAAGAAGATGGGTTTCACAGATAAAACTAACTTCTGCTGCATCCAAGTCCCAAAACAAAGCAAGAAAGATGGATTCTACATCCTCCATCTCATGATTGAGTTCAGCACGGATCACCAAAAGCTTCGCATGACAGGCAGAAATGATGATCATATCCACAAGTGGGTAGAATCTCATGGAGAAGCGGATTATATATTCAGAAGAGATGACTTCTTTCGCATCCAAAGGGACATTGCGACGATCATCATGAAAGAAGTCGTCGATGAGAAGGGGATGTTCCACCACGGCCCTATATCGCGAGCTGACGTCTGAACTCACATACGCATGCAACGTCATGACCTCACGCCGTTCAAGATGCTAGGGTCCATCCTAGATGACATGGAAGGATGGAACTTCTAGTGATTTACGATGCCAATGATGATGATATGTGTCGGCTGAACTTGTATACTTTCTGTAGCGATGAAACTTTGTGATGTCCATGGTCCCTGCCGAACTTGCGTAACGCTACTTTGTTAGTTTGGGTACGATGACCTGCGTACCTCTAGTTGATTAGTTTGCCTATTGTATGTTGCATCTAGTTGCTAACCCTTTCTTTTTCGTGTTGCTCTAGTATATTTTGTTGCATATGATTGTACATCCTCTTGATGAAGATGCATCTCTAACAGGTACCTAGCTTCTTGATGGCGAGATGGCAGTGCTATGTCGTGTACAAAGGGAAGGTTCCGGGGGTGTACAACGAGTGGCCTGAGTCTCGGGCACAAGTGAATGGGTTCTCGGGCGCCAGCCATAAAGGCTTCAAAAGCAGACAAGAAGGAGAAGCTAGTTACTTGAGGTTCACGCGAGCGCGAGAAAGAACTCGTAACCGCCGCCTCATGTACTGCATAGTTCCGCTCTCACTCATAGTGATAGCTCTTCTCGGGTATACCTTTGTTTAGATGGATGACGTTGTAGTTGCAAGTATTCGAGACTTGCATGTATCGCTATTTTCGAGATGATGACAAGATACCACTTTTTGTTGGATGATGATTATGATGAGACTATTTGTATGTATATGATATTATTACATTTGTGGTCTCGCAGCCATTTATATGTGTATCATGATGACATTTGTATGTGCTAAAGATTCTTCTATAAAGCCTGTTCAAATACAAAACAAATGTGCAGAAAAAAAACAAAAACTAGTAAAATTAGCAGCAGCGAATGGAGAAAAGTTAGCAGCAGCGCGACAGTAGCAGTAGCGCGCACCGGGGAAACGCGCTATAGCTATTAGAAGTAGTGAGCTCCCAGGAAGAACGCTGTTGCTACACTTGTATAGCAGTAGCACGGGCGCGCACGCGCTGCTGCTACGGGTTAGCTGTAGCGCCGTGTCCCGCGCTACTGATATACCTAGAACCCACGCTGCTGCTAGGCTTTTCCCTAGTAGTGATAGGTCACTCACACATTCTCTCTTGGTGATAAACACACACTGCATGCCCATCATTTATCAGAACCCTAGAGTTTTACATTTTTGTGTAGATTCATTTTTTGAAGAAGTTTTATCTCTTGAACCGTGGTGCCAAATCACAGACAATTTTCACCATTGGGTTTATTGTGTCAAGATTTTTGAAGCTAGACCCCATGTTGCTAGTTTTGAACAAACTTTTTTTTTCTGAAAAAGAAGGAAATTCAAAAACACCAGACACATGAAAAAACTGGGAGATCGGAGAAAACCCCAGAAAAAGAGAAGAGCAAAAATACGAAAACAAAAACCAGAATCCCCAAAAAACGGAAGCACGATTGTGCTTTTCCTATTTTTAAGAACATTTATACTTTTCACTTTTTCGGAACCACAACTATGCTCCCGAAAAACACACTTATGTTGCATTTCACTTTCCGAGAAGTACAGTTATGCTTCTCGCAGACGCACAACTGTGTATTCCACTTTTTGAAAAGCACAACTATTGAAAGCATAGATGTGCTTCACACCAAAACACAGTTGTGCTTTGCCGTGAAGCACAGTAAAAAAAATCATGAAAACCAAGCAAAATTTGAAAACTTTTTTTTTGGAAATCCTGAAAAGGTGTGCAAAATTAAAAGAATGCGAGATCCTGCGGGTGCGCCTACTTCTAGACATGTGGCGCCCACTAGACACACCATGTGACGCGCTCCCCGTGCACCAAAAGTGTCTGTTGGGTTTCATCCCAAAGGGATACCCTCTCATTAGTTGCACGCCAAGCAGTAGCCAATTGTACATAACACACACCTTTCCAGCTTTAATTATTTATGTGGGCCAGTTCATGTAAACTTTAAAATATGTGAATTTCATAAAATTTTCAAATATATTTTAAAATTCCTGGACATTTTTTAAAAATCACGAACATTTTTTTTTGTATGGTCCTATCCAACCTTCATGCATGGAAACTCATCTTAAAACCAAAAGCCCATCCTGCAGACTAATCGTCCTAGTGGGCCCAGTTCAGGACCGCATCGTGACACCCTATGGACATTTGTCGAGGAAACTTCAAAAACAAATTCTGCTCAATTGTTTTTGAAACAAATAGACACCCTATGGACATGGTCGTCTGATTCTCTAAAAGAAAATGGACATGGTCGTCTGCTACGGAGCACTAGTGTTTTCCAAAAAAAAAGTTCAAAAAATGTTCGTGTTCAAGATTTTGTTCGCTCTTTTTAAAAATGTTTGTAGTTTGACATTCTGAGCAATTTTAAAAGATGTGAACATTTCTTTGAAATTTATGTACAACGTTTTGAAAATAATAATATATGTATTTTTATGATTTTTTTTGAAAAGACGATCATTTTTGGAAATTTTGAAGACATTTTTAAAAGAGGAAGCATTTTTTGAAAAAGAAAAAAATAAATAAATAATGAATAAAAAGAAAAAGAGATAGTGGGAAAAGGAGCGGTTAAACAATGGGCCTGCCCAGTAAAACCGGGGGCTTCCGCCAACTAAAGAAGAACAGAAGGAAAAAAGAAGTAAATAGAGAGGTCATTAGTTCGATTCTCTCCGAACAGAGAGGTCATTAGTTCGATTCACATCGGCCGCACTCTTTAAGCTGAGGGCGATGTGTACGGGTGGTTTGTAAGTAGGCTGCGAACCAGCGCGGGCGACATATTTTTAGAAAAGCCACCCTACCTTTTATTATAAAGGGGCATTGAGAGATCTCCTCCGATGATGTGTTTAGGGGGGGGGGGGGGGCTATACCAACGTACAAGTGAAGAATAATTAGTTTTTGTAAATGATGAGAAGATATTGATTGTTGAGAAGGGTGTTTCCTTGAGCTATGTTACATCTGGTAGTTTGAGGTAATAAATAGTTTATTGACAAATAATTATTTCCCTTCTTCACCTGTGTAGTGTTTATATTTACAGAGCAATGCTTAATTCACCTTTTTCATGTTTGACGTGTTTAGCACCAAGTGAACAAGAGACCAATTTGTCTGCTGTTGTCTAAACCATGTGATGTTGTTCGGTGTGTTATTCTATGATGTACTTTGTCTGTCGTCTTACTGTCAAGCCTTGCACGAATTAACACGAGAGAATGCTCAACTGGAGTAGAACACCCCTCATGGTTTTACCCATTGCCATACTATCAATATTCATTTCCTCGTGGCACCTAGGCTCCGAGGAAAAGGCTCTTATTCAGTTTCGATGCTGTTTCCAGCACCCTTGCCACATTAATATTCCTATTGAATCTTAAATTGTGAAGTCTAGCAAGTCTACTGCACAGCACTCTTGTTCACTGTTCAGGATTTAATCACCATGTATACACGTATTGCTTCACACTCAAACTATTTCTGGTTGGCCTGAATCAAGCTGTTGTGTCTCAGCCCGCAAGAAAATAAAGAATTACACAAGCGTGTGACATTTGCAGGGTTTACAGTTCATCTCAATCTAGATAATTGCTTAAAAAATCATACAGTTGGGCTTCAAATATGGTCTAGCTTGCTGGGCGCTCTGCGCTATGTTTATAGCAACTATTCATGAAGTCTAACTTCCCGGGCTCCCCCGATGTGGTTGTCAAAATTGAGTTTCAGTTTACTCCAATATCTCACATGCTACCGTGACAACATAACTTCCACTAGAACAGCTCAAAGTAGATTACTTGTTGGATGAGGATAGATCTACATAACAACATCTACCTAACAAATGAGAGGAAAAATTGTTCGGAAGTTGTAGCATATATGGCGAGGAAGAGAATCAACTTTTCACCTGAACCAGCAATTGACTTAGCGTGATGGTGAATGGTATAACTCATGAAGTATGCCATATAGCATGACCACGAAACAACAAAACCATGACCCCAGAGAGAGAGTGAAAGCTGTTTACCGTCTTCGGGTGAGTTAGGCATCTCCAACACGGACCCTGAAACCGCCTGCAACTATCTGAATCATGTGGTTTGGTTAAGTTTTTGCCATATAAAGTAGTCCTATATCGGTCTGCTCGGCGGGCGGACGTCATTTTTTCCGCAAATTGGGGAGGGCTTTGCGGGCGTCCGGACCGCTACCACGCAACTATCTAACACCCCTAGCCCACCCAAAAACACCTCCTGCCTATCATGCCAGACCAGAGCACATATAGATCGGCATTGAAGGCATGCGACGTCATCAGACAGGAGCGCGGTGCTGACGGACGCGACCTCTCTGGCGTCGCCTCTTCAACGCGGAAGTCGCGTCCCAAGAAACCAACTCTGGCCAATGCGCCACATTGAAGCGGGCTGACCGTCTATTCGCCTGGCTTGGCCGCGGCTATATAAGCCGTGCTCCGACGATGATCATCCACATGTCCTCCTCTTTGAGCCCATTCTCCGCCGGCAATGATGAAATCTTGTTATTCCATGCCGTCAATTGCCGGCGGCAGTGGATCTTCGTCAGACTCATGGCGCCGTCGCCCTGGCCCTATGGGCCGTAGGCCTCCACGACGTCCGGCTCCTCCGAGAAGGAGGAGATCATTATCTCTTCCGGCGACGAGGAGGACCAGGCGCCGTAGCAACAGCAGCCATGCATGCTCACATAGGCGCTATAACAGACGAGAATTCCTTAAGAGCATCTCCAGCCGTTCGGCCCCCCAGGGCGCATAAAAATCGCCCCCTGGGGGCGAGCCGGCGATTCGTTCGGCGCTGGGGGCGGTTTTGCGCCCAGTCGTCGCCCCCAGCTCGCCCCCAGTCGCCGATTTTGGCCCACTTTTGAAGCCCCATTTCGGCGAAAAAGGCCCATATGGGCGAGAATAGGCCCATATTCGGCGTGGTTCGCCGTGGCTCGGCGTTCAATTATCAACATAAATAATTTTTTATCACATATTTCATCACAGAAATTTCAAATACCACTAGTAGAAAAGAGGACTTTGGTCCACCCCGGGTTAGCCCATTAGTCCCGGTTCAGTCTAGAACCGGGACTAATGGGGGCATTAGTCCCGGTTTGTGCGCCCAGGGGCCACGTGGGCTATTTGTCCCGGTTCGTCTGGACCTTTAGTCCTGGTTGGTGCCACGAACCGGGACTAAAGGGTGCGATGCCCATTGGTCCCGGTTCGTGGCACCAACCGGGACTAAAGGGTTAGACCTTTAGTCCCGGTTCGTGCCACCAACCGTTACTAATGGAGTTTGAGGCATTAGTACCGGTTCATGGCACGAACCGGTACTAAATGTCCGATTTTCAAACTCTACCACCCCCCCCCTTGTGGATCGCCTTTTCAGTTTAAAAAAAATAAAAGAAAATGATGAAAATGTCAAAAAATAAAAGAAAATAAGTTTCCCATGTGATATGTGGTCTAGTTATTGGGAAAACTTGCAAATATGAATTTCGACTTTATTTGCAAAATCTCTCGAGAATTTGTAAAAATGGGCATAACTTTTGCATAGTAACTCGGATGAAAAAGTTTTTTATATGAAAAATCATCTACTCCAAAAGTTACATCCAAATTTAACGAGGGGAACGTCGTTAAACATTTTCAAAATCCTCAAAAACCTAACAGAAAAAAAGTTACGGGGCTTTTAAGATCTGGAGAGGCAAAAAAATTCAAACTATGGTCTAACTATGGTCAAACAATGGTCAAACTAACTATTCTAGAATATTAGTGTCACTAAATAATTTGTTCAGTTATTTTGAATTTTGGTCAAATCTGGTCAAACTATGGTCAAACTGTGGTCTCACTGTGGTCAAACCAATTATTCAAAATAACTATTGTTTTCTAAATAATTATTGTTTTTTAATTCAATAGTTTGAAACTCAAACAGTGAAATGTGTCACTTCATGCTCAAAGAAAATTCACGAGGGTTAATAGAATTGACGTCTTACTATTGTCGGAAAACAACAAGTGCAGACTTGGAAGCGAGGAGAATAGAACCCGGAAGTTAAGCGTGCTCAGTGGGGAGTGGGAGGATGGGTGACCGTTCGGGAAGTTAGATGATTTGGAATGATGAGGGTGATTAGAGATTAGAGGATAAATTGAGCAGTGATGAGGGGTTACGATTAGATATTAGAGGTTAAAATAATTCAGAAATTTGAAAATAAAAAAAATTCAAAAAAAAATCATAAAATTTCCTTTAGTCCCGGTTGGTGTTACCAACCGGGACTAAAGGTGGAGCTCCACGTGGCCGCGGCCTTTAGTCCCGGTTCTGGATTGAACCGGGGCTAAATGGGGGAGGTATTAGTAACGACCCATTAGTCCCGGTTCATGAACCGGGACTAATAGGTGTTTTTCTACTAGTGTACTTCAACAAAATAGTACAACAACAAATAGTTCAATACAAATTATATAGTTCAACAAATAAAAACTCATATTTCATCACACGTCGCGCCCGGTGTCGCCCTTGAGCCTCCATAGTTGCTCTATCGGATCTTGCTGCCGGTGGTATGGTTCAGTGTCGAACACTGGCTCTTCCTGCTCGCTCTCAATGATCATGTTGTGCAAGATAACACAACAGGTCATGATCTCCCACATTTGATCTTTCGACCAGGTCTGAGCGGGGTACCGGACAACAGGAAATCGAGATTGGAGCACACCAAATTCCCGCTCGACATCCTTCCTGCAAGCCTCCTGAATCTTTGCAAACCAGGCGTTCTTGCCTCCAGGCACAGGGTTTTCGATGGTCTTGACAAATGTCGACCATCTCGGATAGATGCCATCAGCTAGATAGTACCCCTTGTTGTACTGCCGCCCATTGATCTCGAAGTTCACGGAGGAGAATGACCTTCAACAAGCTTGGCAAAGACAGGGAGCACTGCAGCACGTTGATGTCATTGTGAGTTCCTGGCATACCAAAGAAGGAGTGCCAAATCCAGAGGTCCTGTGTGGCCACTGCCTCAAGTACCACACTGCAACCGCCTTTGGCGCCTTTGTACATCCCCTGCCAAGCAAATAGGTAATTCTTCCATTTCCAATGCATGCAGTCGATGCTTCCAAGCATCCCAGGAAATCCTCTTGCTGCATTCTATGCTAGGATCCGAGCAGTGTTTTCCGCACTGGGTGTTCTCAAGTATTGCGGTCCAAAAACTGCCACCGCTGCCCGATAGAACTTGTAGAAACACTCTAGACTGGTCGACTCGGCCATGCGCCCATAGTCGTCGAGTGAGTCACCGGGAGCTCCGTATGCAAGCATCTCATTGTTGTCATGTATTTCTGGATGGAGGTGAATCCAAGTGAACCGTTGCAATCCATCTTGCACTTGAAGTAGCTGTCGAACTCCCGGATGGAATTCACAATCCGGAGGAAAAGCTTTCGGCTCATCCGATAACGGCGCCGAAATGTTCTGTCTCCGTGAAATGGAGCATCGGCGAAGTAGTCGGGGTAGAGCATGCAGTAGCCTTCGAGACGATGCCGGTTTTTTGCTTTCACCCACCCCGGCGCCGAGACACCTTGCCGCGGCTTTTCATTGCTCGCCAGCAGCTGGGCGAGGGCGGCGAGCACCAAGAGATGCTCTTCTTCCTAGACGTCGGCCTCGGCTTCCTCCTCCAGCAACGCAGCGAGCACTTCCTCGTCATCCGAGTCCATCGCCGAGGCAGGCAAATTGCCGAACACCTTGCACACGGTGGGCGTGCACCCGCCGCTAAACCGCCCCTCCGCGGCCGGAAACGTCCAGCTGGTGTCAGAGGGGCTGTCGCGGCGAACCTATGCTATTTTTCCGGCGGGGAATGGCTATCTACTGGTGAAGGGCGGCGGGGCGGACCCGGGATATACCTAGTTGCGGCCGAGAGCGCGGGGGGTGGGAGGCGGTGGGGAAGAAAATCTTGACTTTTCACCTGACGGCATGGGCCCGCCGCGCTTTTCCCTTGCGCCGGAGCCCCCAAGCGCCCAATGGCGCGGGTTCGACCTCTGACCGCCGGGCGGAAAAAAGGGCCGAACCGGCGCTTTTCGTCGTCCTGGGGACGTGACTGGGCCGTTTTTTTTTTGCGCCAGCGCCAAAAAAGTCGCCTGGGGGGCTGTTGGGGACGCGGCTGGAGATGCTTTAAGATGGAGCTGATGACGGAGCTATAGCTCCGGGAGTGTGGCACGACGCCACCCTTGCCGCTGAGTCCAATAAAGGACGATTTGTCATCTCTGCCGTGCTACCGCGTAAAGGACGAGCCGCGTCACCTCTCCGACATGTGAATGAGGAGCCCATGTCCCACTTACGCAACGACGGCACCGTCCAGATCGGATGCAACATCAAGGTGGAGTCGGCACTGCCGTCATGCAATCGCGGTGTCCAAATTGATTGCCGCGTGAAGGAGGAGGCGGAGTCGCCGCCACCTCACAACCGGTATGCCTAGAGCGATCGGTGGGCCACACTCTCGCCGCAGCCGGCATGACTAGTTCGTCAAGGACTAAAAGGATGTTTGGATACTCTCTAGTCGTGTGACTAGTAGTGGTCAGACTAGAAATTTTTAGTCAGGCCCTGTTTGAAAGGTGACTACTACTAGTCAGCATTAAATGTCTCAGTATTAAATGTTCCTTGTGTAACACCAATTAGTGGAGAGAGAGGGGGACTTTAGTCAGTAAAAGTCAGGGGTGTTTGGAGGTTTACTGACTAAAGGTGACTACTACTAGTCTCTAGTCAGTAAAAGTTGGGGATGGGGTGACTAGGGACTAAACTAGTTTTAGTCACTTACTAGTCAGGGTGTTTGGAGGTTTACTGACTAAAGGTGACTACTACTAGTCTCTAGTCTCTAGTCTTTAGTGATCCAAACACCCTCTAACTACCGCCCGCGATCGACAAGGCACGCAGACGCATCCTCCACTACGTCGGTGGCGACCGTCCCTTGGGATTACGTGTCGTCGTGTCAGTAAAAGGCGACAAGGCAGGTGGTGTGGTATGAGCAGCGCAATGCTGCCCGCCACTCGTGTTCACCAAGTCGGGCACCGTGCCAAGCTTGGTCCTCAACGACACCGACCTCGCTGCCTCCTGGGTCGTCGACCTCTCCATCACCCCCGTGGAGACGTCCGTATGCACCGCCGCCACCTTGACGGTGAGCTCGCCAACTTCGGCGATGAGAGGTCGCTTAACGACTCATCCATCAATGTCGGTAGGGTCAAGGGCACCATTGGCATTTTCCGCGGCGGCCCTCCACACCGTGCGAGAGGAAGATAAGTTGCTCCTCCACAAGTAGGCAGCGGTTCGACAAGGCTACCGCTGCGAACCATTTCCCTTCCGCCGCTGGAGGGACGACGATGACACGGACGGCGACGACTGTGCGGTCGACCAGGGCGGAACGCATACGTGGTCATGGTCCGCCAATTTTTTTATGTTTTTTCTAGTTTAACTGAAATATTGGTCGTTCTATGTAAATTATGTCCGAACTTGAATGAAATCAATCGTGTTTGCTAAGATTTGTCCCGTTTGTTAGATTCCAGTTTGAGCTGTATTCGGCTATGGTTGGAAGACCGGCTCTCGCATTATTGTTCGCGGACTGGCCCCCAATCCTCGAACAGATGCGGTGTCCGGTTTGAGAATCAGCCTTGGAGATGCCCTTAGCAAAGCTTGTTGAACTTTCTTCCCAAAACTATTGGCTCTTCATTAGGTGATTCCGTGGCTAGAGCACGCCACTCCTCAAGTTGTTCTCCGTGTAGACTACAAAACGAAGAGAGAGGCCCCCTTTCCCCTCCCCGCTCGCTTTGCCCACGCGGGCGGCCGAGAGGGAACCCTAGCTGCCGGCCACTCCCCCCTCCTTTCATCCCCCTCGCCTGCGGGGCAAAGTCCTGTTGGCGTCGATGGCGTCTAGTAGCTTATCCTCCCTGATTCGGCGCCAGGGCTAGCGTGGGGCGGCCTGGCCGGATGGGGCGCCACGCTCATGTGGGGCCAGTAGCGTGGCGACTGGCGCAGGTAGTTGTGACGTGCACAGAACGCGGGCGACGACGACATGGTCGCGGGGCTGATGGGTAGCGGTTGTGGGCGGTGGGTCCTTGGCGGATGTGGCCCGAGCGGGCAACCTGGCAGGCGACGCGGGCGACGGTTGGCATCCCGGTGGCCGTCCATGGTGTGTCTGGCGCAGGGGATGGAGGACGGCAAAGGGCCAGGGGCTCGACGGCGTGATGCTAGTGCGGATCTGGCAGGGCAGCGCGTCCGACAACACGCAGGCAGTGGGCCGAGCTTGTCCGCGTTGGTGCTTGCCATCACATTTGTGTCATTCTATCTTGCTCCTTCGTTGTATCGTCGGTCCGAGTTGGTGCCCATGTTGGTGCAGTGTCGTTGGTCGGAGACGCAGACGACCTCGGGTGTGGCGTTCTCTGAGCTCGTCTCGATCAAAATCGGGGACTAGTGTTGGGGCTTGCTCACGGTGGCCGTGGCCCCCCGGTCCATAAGGACTGGATGGGGATGCAAGCGTGGAGGCCACCTACTGTGGAGACGATCACCTATGCCTAGTGGCTTATGCCGGGCTAGGAGTAGAAGGATGTGTCTACCGCTCTTCCCACCATAGTCTACACGTTGCGATGGTGATGCCCGGTGACAACCTCTCGGGGAGTCTAAAACGTGGAGGTTAGGGGAGGTGACGGGTATATCCATGGACCACTTCTGCATATACATGTTTTTGACCCAAGAATCTACGGTATATTCATACATTTAATAAAGTTACAAATAGTGCACATAGAAAGGGCAAAGGTCAATTGTTCTACGTATCACTTTTGCATATGCTCTAGGCTGGCCGGCCCAAATTTCGGGCGGTCGGCTAGCAGCCCTTCGATATGAGCGAGATGGACCGTATGATCTGTTCCTTCTTCTTCCAACCGCATGGGTCAAAATTATCCCACGTCCTTGCCTCCCCTGCACTGAGCTCTCCATGCGTCCCCTCTGCAGCCTGCGCCACCACCCCCGGTCGCCGTGGTGACCGTCACACTCCCCATGTTCACCGGTTCCGGCCAAAAAACGAGTTGCAGCTGCAGCTCCCCCGGCTCTAGGTGGTAGCACTGCGTGGTCGCCGCCGCGCCTTGCCGGTCGAGGTTGCTCCTCGCCACGAGCGCATTGAAGCTCGTTGGTGATCGTTGCAGCATCCGCCCCTAGCCCCATGCTGGATATCGTCGCCAGGAAGAAACACACCACCGGGATTCTTTCTGTCAGAAAAAGAACGGATGTAGCAAAAACCGTTGACCGTAGTAAAATAAACCCACCCAGTTGCAGCAAAAAAACATCGTCTCGCCGCTGTCATTTTCGCCTCGTGAAGAATGGATGTAGCAAAAAAAAATATCTTCAGTAGTAGCAAAAAATACACCGTCGCCGCCGTCATGGGGTCACAGCTACGATGAATGATTGCAGCAAAAAAAAGTTGCTGCTAGTAGCTTCATTCATCTCCGGTTGCCACATTCATATTCGCTGGTTCCAGCAGAACGTCACGGCTGTCGGCCTCTCCTTTCAGCAAAATCTATAGACAGTACCAGCTAATGCCAGTAGGATGACGTACTCACTTTCACAAATCTAAACATTAGTCAACATCAAACACTCAATTCAGCTATCTAGCAAAGTAATTCACGAAATTAATCTAATTTTTTTCCACGAAATCACCTTTGCCCGATACGGCCGAGGATTTGAGAGGAATCAACCACATGCGCGCGCACATGAAAAAGGTTTCGGCCTAAGCGATGGAATTTCCATTGTGTACGTACGTCCAACTAGCTCTAGCTTGTTCCATGTGACATTGATCACGGGGGCTTGCACGTACCACACATCTATTTTTTTTTGAGAAACGAGGAAAGCCTGTGGGGCCAAAACCCACATTTTCTTCAGTGCGATATTGATCATGACGGATTATTTTTGTACTCCCTCCGTTTCTAAATATAAGTTTTTCTAGAGATTTTGATATGGACTACATACGGATATATATAGACATACTTTAAAATATAGATTCACTAATTTTGCTTCGTATGTAGTCCATATTAGAATCTCTAAAAAGACCTACATCTAGGAACGGAGGGAGTACGCTACCGCCGAATCAATCAGCCACAGAGCTTACGTTCACGTTACTACTAGTACTACTAGTGGCTGGGGCGCCACCTGATGGCGCCTCTAAGGTGGGATTGTGCGCACTAATCAAGCTTTCATAGCCGTGTTTGTTAACGTGACTATATGACAATAGGCTCAGTTTAGCGAGAAGACAAGCAGCCCAGATGATACAACAACAATTGAAATACATGTAAACTTTCAATTGGCAAACATAGTAAATATAATTTTAGCATCAGAAACCTGGAAAGACAGCATGAGTACATTGACATGTAGCAGAAATAAACTCACAATGAATATTCATCTCACATCTTAATACAAGTACTACAAAATCATATGTCCATATCATAGCATAATGAATGTGCACAAAAGTATATTCATCTACAGACAAGTGGCATGCAACAACAAACCATTGGACTGAGAAAAGAGATGCAAGTCAACACAGCAAATGAACAGGAGCCATGATGTTGATAAACATAACAGGAACCTTCAATGTTTCAAAAAAGAGAATAGTGCATGATCAGAAACACAATACTTCTCGATCCATCATAAGTTGATCTTCCTCAAGTGTCTCGCTGAGATTGATCAACTTTTAGTCATTCATCTTTTGGTAATGATTCCAGATGTCAATTTGAACTATTAAAACACAGGGATGAAAGACTGAATGTTACAAGCAGACCAACTCAGCAGCTCTATTGAAGATAGAAGGCACAAATATGTGAGATACATAGGTGGTAGTGATGAAAGACTGAATGGTACAAGCAGACCAATGCAACAGTTCTACTGAAGATAGAATACACAAATATGTGAGATACATAGGTGGTACAACATTACCTTGAACTGCTCGACAGACGAAAGTGAGGAAAGCAATCCGTCAAGCTCATTAACTTTGGCCCGGAAGCATCAGAATGCGTTATGACATGTTTGTTACCTCCTATGAGGAATGATTCTACAAAAGAAATTCAAACCATGGCATAAAATCTTCCAGCTTTATTTGTCCAAACAAATGAAGAAAACATTCATGAGCCTTGCATATATAGGGGAAAAAATTAAACTGATTAACCAAAAAAAGTAGGTCATTTGTTGGAGAGAGAGAGAGAGAGAGAGAGAGAGAGAGAGACTGGTTCTTTTGTTTGATGACTTTCATCATAAACTGAGCTATGTCAGAACACCTGGGGGAACTACATATTTGCTGGATCAAATATTTATGGTTTTCAGTGTGATAATACATGGATTCATCAGAAAAACATAAATACTACTTCAATGTATATATGGTGCATTACAACTATATAAGAATTAGGCTTGGATTCTCCTTATTCTTATCCACCTCGGCAATTTGGATTACGATAAAATCACGGGGTTTTCGGAAAACAAAACAAAACAAGCCCAGTAAGAAAGAAACCATAAGAATTCTAGCTTATAAGATAATCGAGCACATATAGATTTTTTACTGGGCACATATAGAAAGAAACCAACAATTACATACTCCCTCTCGCATGTCAACAATTATAAGCTTACTAGAAGAACGCCCGTGCGTTGCAACGGGGCCACATTAACTTTAAGAGTTCAATATTATGACATTGGTGACCTTTTTTACCATCAAATCCTCTCACACACACTCTCCCTCCCTCTTCCTCACTCTCTCTCCCCCTCTCCCTCTCTCTAACACACACACATATCCATCTTATTGGGTATGGGACCATAATCCATCTATTTCACACACATGCGCTAGTGCATAACAATATGGATTATGTGTATTATATTTGTCACCAGAACTGATGGAATTAATTTCATGTAAATCGGCCAGCCACAGCTCCAAGAATACACGGAGGAGGTGGCCCGGGTCAGCGTCGGCGCCGTCCGGCGCGGGCCACGGGCCCGCTTCCAAGTGCACGTGCAATGCACGTCTTCACAAATATTATAACAAGATGTGAGAAATCACATACTAACACGATGTGCAATCAATTTGTAATTAAAGAAATCAAAAGTCTTTTTTCTTAAACCAGAATTCCTTATGCTGGAGTTTAAACAAACCCCACAATAACATGATCAATTTTTTTTTGCTCTACTTATCACCTAATTAAGAAAATGCATGACTTATGAAGCGGATAAGAAATCATGTTAACTTGGAACTAAAATTCCAACAAAAGAGTGAGGAACATACATTTTTATCATTGCTCAAGTCTGAACCTCCCCCTATTTGTTAGTGAAATGTGAGTATGCTTGGAAGATAATAATTTCTTATGCAACATATGCTTTTACATCTGAAAGAGCTACAAAATATGTTGACCTACCTATGTGCACTACATTCAGCGTAGCTCTGATGTGCATTGCCCTCGCTCTTGATTAGTTGCCGCAGTGCCACGCATCTACGCCAACAAACTGGGGAAACAAATGCAAATGTTACACCGAGTCAAAATCAACCATCCCACAATCGTAACAATAGAAAAGATAATAACCAAAATTTAACAGAAGAACTACTGCTTGGCTCCCAGATCCATCTCGATAGCCCTTGATCTGGCTGCTGAGCTTCTCCTAGCCGCCTCAACATCACGTCATTACCAAACATGTAGTGGATGCCTAGTGGGACAAGGATTAAGAAATAACATGAGGTGAAAAATACGATGGCTGTCAATTCCATAAGACGATCCAAGTAATTTGACAAAACAGATCGGGAGCATCTTGTATAATCTCAAAAAGCAACTAAAAATATGAGAAATGAATTGATGAAAATCAGCCCCTGCTCTCATTCATGCTCGCTTTTGTAATGGGAGGCAAGGAATGGGGATACCGGGAGAAGAAAGGATCACATGGACGGCAAGCCTCCACCACCGCAAGTGTGGTTGCTTCACATCCAATCTCCACGGCCGCCGCCTCCATGGGGACGAACTCCCATGTTCACAACCAGGCTCCCAATCGGCCGCTGCCTCGCCGACCTTGACGACGAAGTAGTCCCTCCTTCGATCCCATTCGCAACGGAGGCAACACCATCCCAAATGGACGGGTCCGCGGTGAGATCCCTACTGGATTGTGGTCGCGCCTCCCCAAACCTCACCGCCGGACACATGAGAGGGCGATGTTGCCATGGTCAGGCTTGGATGGGGAAAGGAGGCGACATAGCAGCAACGGCGCCTTCGCCGGATTGGTGGCGGCGGCGGCGAAAGCGAAGCGGAGGACGGCGGCGGCGAGAGAGTAGGAGGGTGGTGGCGGCAGTCCATCGGCCGCCGTGACGTGAGAGGAGGATGGGGATGGGGCCGCGATCTGGACGTATGGAGCGGTCGAGAGGAGGGGAAGCAGACGGCTGAGTTTTTCCATCATGCGGGGTTTGGGGGAGGTCAAACGAGAGGGTTTTTTTCGTGCGGGAGGCAGTGCAACGAGGGCGGATGTAGGGAGACGGGACGCGGTCGGTTGGCAGGAAAAGAAAAGCTACGCATTTTTTAGGCAGTAGAGATGATTGATGATAAGAAAGGGAAAATCACATCAATATAAGGGAATATCCCATCAATACTTGATTGATTGCGATTTATTTTTATATGGTAATTAATCTGATCATCAATACTTGATTGATTGTGATTTATTTTTATATGGTAACTAATCTGATGGGTTTATGTGGGTGGTGAAGCGAAAAGGCAGGTGGGAGGGAGGCGACATAGCAGCAACGGCGCCTTCGCCGGGATTGGTGGCGACGGCGGCGGCGAGCGAGCGGGAGGACGGCGGCGGCGAGAGAGTAGGAGGGTGGTGGCGGCAGTCCATCGGCCGCCGTGACGTGAGAGGAGGATGGGGATGGGGCCGCGATCTGGACGTATGGAGCGGTCGAGAGGAGGGGAAGCAGACGGCTGGGTTTTTCCATCGTGCGGGGTTTGGGGGAGGTCAAACGAGAGGGGTTTTTTCGTGCGGGAGGCAGAGCAACGAGGGCGGATGTAGGGAGACGGGACGCGGTCGGTTGGCAGGAAAAGGAAAGCTACGCATTTTTTAGGCAGTAGAGATGATTGATGATAAGAAAGGGAAAATCACATCAATATAAGGAAATATCCCATCAATACTTGATTTATAGCGATTTATTTTTTATATGGTAACTAATCTGATCATCAATACTTGATTGATTGTAATTTATTTTTATATGGTAACTAATCTGATGGGTTTATGTGGGTGGTGAAGCGAAAAGGCAGGTGGGAGAGAGACGAAATAAAACCAGCGAAATAAAACCAACGAAAGTGGTGAGGCGAAATAAAACCAGCGAAAAATAACCGGCGGACTATTCACCAACTGCTATACTAGGAGTAGAGATACCTGTCCATGGATACATGCATGTTACTAGTACGATAGGCAATTTTGCCATGCACCATTTCCCTCAATCTTTTTTTTTTTGCCGTGCACCAGGTACAAGGCTAGTCAAGAGATCAGCTTGTTCAAAAACATAATAATCAAATTGATCAGCTAGCCAGCATGCAAGCACAAGTCCGTGCGTACATATATTATTCTCTGAGTGTTCTTCGCTCAAGAAAAATCTTCTACTATAAAAAAATGATTACATGGGTTATAACTTATAATCATGTACTTCCTCCGTTTCTAAATATTTGTCTTTCTAGATATTTTAACAAGTGACTACATACCAAGCAAAATGAGTGAATATACACTTCAAACTATGTCTACATATATCTGTATGTGATAGTCCATAAATGTCTAGAAAGACAAATATTTAGAAACGGAGGGAGTAAAAGAGAAGGAAGGACAATATTAAAAATATCACTGATCAACGATTTTTTTTCCTTCTTTTCTTAATACTATATGCACTGGTAGTATTAAGCATTCTTCTAAGGGGTGGTTATAGTTTAACTTCACTTCCACTTCTTGGTACAAAATCGCGTCGAACAGCGACCCGGCGGATCCTTCCCAAAGGGCCGATCGACAAGTAGCACAAGTCTTGATAATAAGAACAAAAGGCGATTTTTTGTGGTGACGAAAACGATCCATGCATGAGTGCAAGACTGCAAGAGCTTAAGCAGCTGGATGGTGACCAATTAACGAACGCCACCATGCATATCGGACGAGGTTTGCCTGTTCCTCTCGACGTGTCTTCTTCAAGAATTGTTCCTCGTTGGTGCTGGGTCCGTGAGAACGACCCTCCGTATCCAAATTGAAATGCACGAGTTAACCATCCGTCTCGTGTGGCTCGATCTCTACCTACCTACCTACCTGGTACCTACCCACTCATGCACTTTGGTAGCGCTCGCGACCAGGACCAGTCCAACGCCCACACCGCCACGCCAATTCCCGCATCCAGAAATGCTATATATACCACACCCCGAACCAACGACCAAGCGGCAAACCAAGCGGCAAAGCGAAGAAAGTGAGGTAGATCCACTTCATCAAGCCAAGAAACCTCACACCACCTTCGATCCAATCCTAATCAAGGGTTAAGCCTTCTCAAAAATGGGCAGCTGGGACACCCACCCAATGTCCTCCGCCTCCCCCGACGAGAAGGCTGCGTTTGAGCCGCTCAACCCCGAAGATGTCCGCGCATATCTTCACAAGGCCGTCGACTTCATCTCTGAGACTACCACACAACCGTCGAGTCCATGCCGGTTCTACCCAACGTGAAGCCGGGATACCTGCAAGACGAGCTCACTGCGTCCCCGCCGACCCACTCCACATCGTTTGATGTCACCATGAAGGAGCTCAGGACCTCCGTCGTCCCCGGCATGACGCACTGGGCTAGCCCCAACTTCTTCGCCTTCTTCCCGTCCACCAACAGCGCCGCTGCCATCGCGGGTGACCTCATCGCCTCTGCCATGAACACGGTCGGATTCACGTGGCAGGCCTCGCCCGCAGCCACTGAGATGGAGGTCCTCGCTCTCGACTGGCTTGCGCAGCTCCTGCATCTACCCACCACCTTCATGAACCGCACCAGTACTGGTCGTGGCACCGGCGGTGGCGTCATCCTCGGCACAACCAGCGAGGCAATGCTCGTCACACTAGTCGCCGCCCGTGATGCAGCTCTGCGTCGGAGTGGCTCCGTCGGCGTGTCCCACATGACACGCTTGGTTGTCTATGCCGCCGACCAGACCCACTCCACATTCTTCAAGGCATGCCGCCTCGCAGGCTTCGACCCCGCCAACATCCGCTCCATCCCTACCGGGTCTGAAACTAACTACGGGCTCGACCCAACCAAGCTTCTCGAGGTAATGCAAGCTGATGTCGATGTCGGTCTCGTGCCAACATATGTTTGTGCCACGGTAGGCACCACGTCTTCCAATGCCGTCGACCCAGTGGGCGCCATCGCTGACGTTGCCGCCATGTTCAATGCTTGGGTCCATGTTGATGCTGCTTATGCCGGCAGCGCGTGTATCTGCCCAGAGTTTCGCCACCATCTCGATGGTGTTGAGCACGTGGACTCCATTAGCATGAGCCCACACAAATGGCTTCTCACGTGTCTTGATTGCACTTGTCTCTACGTCCGCAATGCTCACCGACTGAGTGACTCGTTGGAGACAAACCCGGAGTACCTCAAGAACGACGCTACCGAGTCTGGCGAGGTCACAGATCTTAAGGACATGCAGGTTGGCGTCGGTCGACGCTTCCGTGGGCTCAAGCTTTGGATGGTTATGCGCACCTATGGTACCACAAAGCTCCAAGAGCACATCCGTAGTGATGTCGCCATGGCTAGGATGTTTGAAGATTTCGTCCGTGCCAACAACAGGTTCGAGGTGGTTGTACCGAGGAACTTTGCTCTTGTATGTTTTAGGATCAAGCAAAGTGGATCCATGACAGAAGAGGATGCCGATGAGGCAAACCGTCAACTAATGGAGAAACTGAACAAGACTAGCAGGGCTTATCTTGCGCACACGGTGGTTGGTGACAAGTTCGTTCTCCGGTTCGCCGTTGGGTCGTCGCTTCAGGAAGAGAGGCATGTGAGGAGTGCATGGGACCTCATCAAGAAGACTACGAGCACCATAATGGATTAAGTGGATTGACCTACTGTCACAGAAAGTTCCTGGAGCTGCACAGTTCCCTATATTTAGGGCATTGATATTCTTTTTAATTTTTCTTTTTTTCTTTTTCTTCAATTCTGATTATTATTTGTTTGGACACCTGGTTCTTATTTCGTTTTGTGATCTATGCCGGCCGAGGGTATATTTGTAGCATGCTGATACAAAAAAAGTGATTATAGACTGTAAAGGGGCTTATATTGAATGAACAAGAGCAATTGTTTTTATTTGTTACTGTACTCTTGTAGCGAATGAGAAATGCATGGCCACGCATCTCGATCAATCAAGAAATATATACGTTTCAGTCCGTGGGTCGTACGTTTCAAAATGCCAGACCAAAGCCATACAATTCCATCTCCGTAGTCCAAATTGACCATATACTTGCATGTCTGAATGGAGTTTGCACCGCAGCAAACCAGCAATAACACATCAAATTAAAACACGGCCACACGGGGCGTGTGGCCAGAGTTTTGACACGGATGTAAGTAATTGACTGACCGACTTAATTTGCGTCCAACGTTCAATGTGTCCAAATCCTCTTGATGTGTTATTGTGTCGCGCAGAAATCTCGATGTGAGATATTTGATATCTACATGCTGTTGCTCTGCATTGGGAAAGGATTTCTGGCACGCAAGTCTCAAGGCACCGAGTCCCTCGCGCAAGCTTTAGTTTTTGGCTTCTGATTTTCAAACTTTCATATCTTTTGAACGAAAAGTCCGAATTAAATGTTGTTTTTACATTCGTGTTTCTTGTGATGAGGGCTTTCAAATAATATCCATTTAAAATAAGTTTTGATGAACTTTGAAAATAAATGTTAAGTTTCAACACTTGTAACTTAGTACGAGTAACCGATAAAATCACGATTTTTGTGCCTACGATCGACAAAAAAAAAACTGAAACTTGGTAAGAGTGAGCGAGAAAATCATAAGTTTCAGTTGAATAATCATAAGTTACAACGATTGAAACTTAAGATTTACTTTGCCCTCGTGCGGGATCTACTATGTGAATCGCGAGACAATCAAGCGGCTGGGCAAGGCTTGAAAGGTGCGTGCCACTGCGTCAGTGCACTTACAGCTTGAGAAGAGTGAGTACTTTTTTTTAAGTATTGAAGAGTGAGTATATTTGGCATCTGAGCCTGGCCAGCGGCAATCAGTTTGCATGCAATCTCTCTCCACGCGTTACACGCTCCACGTTTTCCACGCAGAACTCGTACGAGACAGAATAACCCATACAGAACTTCTCGCTCTAGCAAACGATCCTTCCGCAGCCTCCTCAGGCTCCCGTGTGTCAGCGTGTGCTACACCCAGACGCTACAAGTACAAAAATAAGACTTGTGGCACTAGCTGTCAAAGCCCGAACACTCAGGCTTAGATACACACGGTTCAGGCCGCTGGATGGTCGAGACGACGCTCATCCGGATCTCGAGCCTTCCCAGTTCTTCCCATATGCACACATTTAGCGGCCTTGCTCATCTTTCTCCCCCGCCAATAGTGAAAATGATTCCTGGGACGTCGTGCATTAAGCGGTTGCTAAACTGCAATATGGATGCAAGACTCGAATTGAGGTATACGTTGCAGCAGTTTGATTTACAGCCGAATTTTTGTCAACTCCACCTGGAAGGGGCCACAAAATGTTCCAATTCTCTACTCAGTTCCTTCTAAAATCTCAGCCCACACTAGCGAATGACATATAATCATGGCCTTTTGCGCGAAGGCATACTACACATGACCTAACACCCCAAGAAAGTTAGGCAGACACAAACTGCGGTAATGGTGTAGAGATATATAACGAGGCAGCCGCCGATGGCCACAACTTTCATTAAATCAACAGCACAGTAAGTGTGAAGGTACTAAATAGATATAAGTGTGTAACACATGAGGCGGAGTAACAATAACCAGCAAATGTTTTTACCAGGCAACGGTCGAAGCATGACCACAGTTATATTCACGCAATAACAGACGTCTGATAATTTCATGGAATTCAAGAGGCACTAAGGCAGTAGACAAGCGACTGGTTGTGGTGCCTGCAAAGGCGGAGCTATGTAGGCTCCTAGGGGGGCCGTCGGCCCCCCAACATTGAACCAAGTTGCGAAGAAAAAAATTCTGAGGGCTTATATGAGAATTGTTTTACCCTTCACTCCCCACCCCAAACAATTCATATATTATGGGCCTGTTCGGATCTCCTCCAACTTAACAAAACTCCACAAGTCGAGCTTCTCTTCTCGGCTTCTTGCTCCACACAGCAATCTCGTTCGGTTCGGCAACTAAATCAGCTTCCCATCGCGATTTTGGGCTGGGAGCAGTTGTTGGGTTGTCTAGGACTATACTGGGCCGGCTGGAACAAGCGCAAGACGCCTGTCGAGGGGAGATATTCCTAGCGATGCGTGGTTGTCGAGGGCTGAATCGTTTTCTTTTGCGTGCTGAGAGAATCATTATGTTTGGCGGTGGCATTTTAGCTGTAATATGGGTGAACTTCAGATTCTGGTTTCGGTGGAGCCGGGTCTTCCTCGCTCCAGATTTTTGCACTACAACCGATCACAACTTCCTGAAGCTAGCTTCTTCGGGATATTTCGTTCAGCTCTGCTCCGCTCCAGAATTTTGTGAGCGTGGAGCGGGAGGAGATCAGATCACACCCTAAGTAGCGCAAGCCCTAACAAAAACAATCTTACATACATTGAAAAACAAAGTTAAATTCTTGAGGGTGTTGAAGTTTTGTTCCTCCAACATCCAAGGTGGCGCGCCCAGCCAAACCCAATACCGCCTCCGGGCCTCCATCAGAGTGGAGCAAATATGTTGAAATCCACGACCTTGGATAAGCAGTGGCAGGGAAGTTGTCGATCTATAACAGACGATAGTCGCAATCTGTGTAACAAATCACCGCCCCGGTTCAGCCAACAAACTTGGCGAACACAAATCTCATAATCACCATGATGAGGCCGAGACTGGCAACCTCGGTCGAAACTATGCCGACATGCCGAAACGCATACCCACATTGTCTGCACCCAGGACAACGCTACCTAGAAAAAGCTACTAAAAAGAACAAACCCGGAGAACCAGATCTGCGAACACACAATCTTTCACACGCTTCATCTCGCCAGTGTCGCTGAGAGGCCAAACCCAAGCAGTACGTCCGTGATGAGAACAGATCATGGGATGCACATATGGTTAGGAAAGTGAAATTAAGATCAACGAAAGTCTTCATAATTGAAACAACCACATAGCCACCTTCATGCCTCCCAAATGGGTTGCTTCTTTTTCAGTTCTAGACACATGTTTTATGAATCAATCTGAAGCCCTTATTCCGGCCGATCATTACTGAAACTTTATTTGCCAGTACAACCTATCCAGCTCCAGCTCCTGCCAATAAGTGCATCTATCAAGCTCCTGCCAATCTTGGCCGCGTCCTTCCTATCTATTGTAAAAGTATGTTACACTGGAAGCGGATTTTTACTAACTGGTTGTGCGCGCAACGTGAATCTCAGCCGTCAGTGCACATGGGGATTCGGGCCACCAGTTGAAAAGCTAGGTTACATGCATGTACAGCTCTGTGTATTCTCTACTTTTGCTCCTTAACTTTCTCTCTCGTATTGACTTAGATTCCTTTGGGGCCGGTGCTGAAATGATGGGTCAAATGCATGCCTGAGTCTGACACAGCTAGCGCAGAGCCCGCGGCTGCCTAAAAAAATGCACTATAAACGAATATATCACCATATCTTTTACATTTTTTTGTGAAAAAATAAATTCGCTTATTTATTTGACTTTTTCATAGTGAGCTCTTCGAAACAAGCACAATATCGACATACAACCATAAAGTTTATTCAATTATACCAAAAGTTCTTCCGAATTTTCATACAAAGTGCCAACTAGGTAAATGTAATATTTCGTAAAAAAAATAGCAATTGGCAAAAATTACCATCATATGCAACCATGAAGTTTATTGAATTATACCACAAAGTTCTTCAGAATTTTCATACAAAGTGCCAGCTAGGTAAATGTAATATTTCATAAATGAATAGCAATTGGCAAAAATCACCGTCATATGCAACCATAAAGTTTATTGAATTATACAACAAAGTTCTTCAGAATTTTCATACAAAGTGCCAGCTAGGTAATTGTAATATTTCGTAAAAAAATTATTAATTGGAAAAATTACCACCACATACAACAATAAAGTTTACTGAATTATACCACAAAGTTCTTCAGAATTTCCATACAAAGTGCCAGCTAGGTAATTGTAATAGTTCGTAAAGTTTTTCCCTCAAAAAAAATAGTTTGTACAGTTTACTCTTGGTAAAAATAGAGTTATGTTTACAAAGACGTTCTCCGGGTGTTCATTTTTTCTTAAAGTGGGATTGATACATTCAAAATGTCCGTGTATACTTCTGTCCAAAAGTTGCAATAAACTGCATGCATGGAAGTCCATTGCAGCAAGAGCAAAATAAGATAGAATAATTAGCTCGTCCCGGTGGTGGTGTATGCTATAGACTGGAGAGTAGGCTTTAGGTACGATGTGGGGGCATGAAATAATATGATTCCAGTCCTGGGACCTAGTGGGCCAGCCGGCTCGGATCCCTAGCAGTTTGTGCGAGCGAGATTCACGTTACGCGCACAACTAGTTAGGAAAGGCCTTATTCGTGTTACACTGTGCTGCATATTTGCACATAATCGTCAGATGTCACATCTCAACAGCTTGGTACAGTGAATCTGGATATATAATGCCTGAATTGGTCTATTGTTACTCTGGTTGCTAGCAGTGTGTTTTACAGTCAAATTTGTGTGATATGTGCACCACTCGGGTAGAGATCAAGAGGATGGTCCGCATCTTCTTTCGGTTTCTTCTAATGTCTCAGCTCTTCAAGGAGGCACATCAAAATTGAAGCATTGAATCTTGTTCAACGCCTTGTGGTATTACAACAACGGAAAGGCAAGTGAACCAAACACAAGAATATATAGCAAATGGTCTAGAGATATATAACAGGCCAGAGTAAGCGACGGCCAAAACCTTTGTTAAATAAATCACACAGTAAGTATGATGTTGCAGCATATTGCAACTCATGACTTGTGAAGTAACAGTAACAAACATGAGCAGTTGACCATAATGCAACAAGGGCATGTTATACTGCAGGGCAGTACTGATGTGAGCACTAAGGGTCTAAGGCAACAACAGTTGTTATCGTCTAGATTTACAAGCCCAAAATATTAATTAAGCTCCTGACCAATGTGCATGGTTAATCGGGAGCTGCTGATGCATCACGTACCCTGGGTAAGTAGTAGTTGAATTCAAGCAGATGGATGCGCATGGTCATGAGCCAGAGACCATACCTCTTAACTAATAAAGCGCCCATTTTCCGAAAAAATGAGCCAGAGACCAAACCTCTTAGTTCAGTCAATAATGAACAACTGGTCAACCATTACCAAGATCCAAGTAGGACATCCGTGACGAGAAAAAATCATTGCATGCACATCTGGTCAGTGAAGTGAAATTAAGATCAAGGAAACTCATCCCAGCAAGATGTGCTAGACATTGCTTCTCGTCTGACTGTGTGCATGGTCAGTCAAGTCTCGAATGCTGCACAAAAATTGTAAGCGTGACACGTCTGTTTCAAGTTCCGTATTTTTTGTTTTCCTTTTTGTATTTCATGTTTGCAAATATATTCTCTATAGTTAAAAAACATTCCGGAGTTTTAAATGCCTTGTAAAAATGTTCAAGATTTCATCAAGAGATATTTATGAATTAAAATATTCTTTAAGATTTTTCTTTTAGAAATTAAGACTTAATTTTTCCAATTTTTTTTAAAAAAATCACAAATTTTATAATCGCATATAAAAATGGTTCACGTTTCTTATAATTTTTTTTAATTGTAAAATTTTACAAATATTCACATTTTTTTAAAAGGTAAACTCTTCCAAATGTTCAAGAGTGAAAATTAACATAGACCAAATCAAAAACTAGAGAAAACCAGAAAAACATTACAAAAGAAAAACCATCTTGTAAAGTAAGTTGGGCCTCTGAAACCTAGAGAAAATAATGAAATGGACGTAACAAATAGACACACAATGCTTTGTATGGGGGCACTCCACAAGATCACTAATTAGAGGGTGCCCCCTTGCATAGGTCACTCCTACCTTCTCTCGTGGTGTATTGTGTGACACTTGTCACAACCCAAAAGTTTTGCGTTTTCCATCATTAGGTTTCTCACGTCGAGACCTTCAAGATAATACCCCATGTCGATAGGTTGAATGAACTTTTTTACTTTATAAAAGAGGAACTCGAAAACGAATGGAAACAAGAAAAGAAAACAAAAAATTGGATAAAACCAGAAATAAAAAAAATATGGAGAACTGGAAAAAACAAAAAGGCGAAAAAAAAACAGAAAAATGTAAACCCAAGAAAACCCGGAAGGACACTTGTGCTTTTCACTTTTTTAAAGCACATATGTATTTTTCACCTTTCGTGAAGCACAACACACAATTGTGCTTCCCGAAAAACACTGCTGTATTTCATTTTACTTTTTGAGAAGCACAACACACAATTGTGCCTCCCGAAAAACAATGTTGTCCTTCATTTCACTTTTCGCGAAGCACAGTTGTGCTTCTCGCGGACGCACTACTGTGCTTCACCGAAAGCACAACTGTGTTTTTTCACTTTCAGGGAATCACAACTGTGCCTCCCGAAAAAAATACTATTGTGCTTCATTTCACTTTTTGAAAAGCACAGTTGTGCTTGTCGCGGACCCACAACTGTGCTTTTCACTTTTTGAAAAAGAATAACTGTTGGGAGCATAGATGTGCTTCACGCCGTTGAGCAGTTGTGTTTTTCCGTGAAGCAGAAATGTGTTTTTCACGTTTGGAAAGCATGGTAAAAAATCATGAAAACCACAAGCAAAACATAAAAACCCGATTTTTGGGGGAAAACCCCGAAAGATGCGCAGAAATTGAAAAAGTGAGAACCCGCAAGTGCACCCACTGCTCGACATGTGGTGCCGGCTAAACACACCAAGTGACGCGCTCTCACTCCATCAAAAGTAGGTTCCTCCTAAAGATGTACCCTCTCATTAGTTGTGCGCCAAATAGTAGCCAATTGGTACATAGCACACTGTCCAGCTTTAATTCTTTATGAGGGCCAGCACATATAGGTTCTTCTTTTAGTGGTTTTGGGAACATTTTGGAAAGTATTCGCAAGTTTTTCTACTTGATTTTGTTCCTTTTTTAATTTTTATTTTTCTTTGTCTCTTCTGTTTTTAAGAAAAACTCATGAACTTTTAAAAATTGTGTTTTTCTAAAATTTAGTATTTTAATACATATGTTTTGAAATTTACGAAAAGTTGATTTTTTTAACATATTTCAATTTCATGATTAGTTTTTCAAAATCCATGAATTTCTTGAAAATATTGAAATTTATAGAATTTGCAAATATATTTTGAAATCTCTTGGAAATTTGTTAAAATTCATGAAAAAAATTCTAAATTTTTGTGAACTTCTTTTTAAAATGGTCGTCTCTAACCTTCATGCGCGGGAACTCATCATGTTAAAAGCTAAAGCTCATCCTGCAAACTAATCGGTTTTGTGGGCCCAGTTTAGGACTGCGTCTTGACACCCTATGTGCTATGGAGCACCCCTATTTCTTACTTTAAACGAGCACAGGGGGATGCCTCGCCTAAGGGGGAGCCTAGATGGGCCAGCCCACTAATGCGTGAGGCCACGGCCTATACTTTTTTCGTTTTGCACTCTCTTTTTTTGCTTTATTTTTGTACTTTTATTTTAAATTTAAAATATTCCACATATATATACAAAAAACTCTTCAAAAAAACATTTGAAATTTTTTGTATACGTATTAAAAAATGTTGAACAAGTTTTCGAAAATTTTGAAAAAGTATTAAAAATGTTGACAGGTATTTAAAAAATGTTGAAACAATATTAAAAATCATTAACTGGTATTTGAAAAATGTTGACAAATTATTTCAAAATGTTGAATAAGTATTAGAGATGTCGAACAATTATTAGAAAAATGGTGAATAAGTATTAACAAATGTTAAATTAGTATTTGAAAAAAGATGAACATGAATTTAAAAAATGTTGAATAAGTATTAAAATGAAATTATTTGGAAAATGTTGAATAAGCATCCGGACAATGTTGAATGAGTATACAAAAAATGTTGATCACTTATTAAAGAAATGTTTTTGACATATACGAAAATGTAGGGTGAAGAGAAAACAAACATAAGAAAAAAAATGGAGAATAAAAAAGAAAAACAAACAAAAAATGGAGAAGAAATCAGAAAAGTAAATATAAAATGGGGAAGAAAAAAGAAAAGAAAAAAAAAACAAGGAAAACCTTATCAAAAAATAAAAACAAGAAACAGAAAAAAGAACCTGTGAAAACTAACTAGGGCGTGTTTGGTTGCCCGGATTGATTTTGACTACATTGCATGTGATTTTTAGATGAGTCTGGCTGAGCTAAAACAGCCTATAAAGCACCATCTGCACATAGTTTGGTTGCATGCATGTAGGCTAGCTGCATGAGGGAACTAATTTGGACCCGCCGTTTGGTTGGTTGCATCGGATTAGACACACACATGACTCGATGTTTGGTTGCAACATGAATAAGGTGTTGTCACCACTTCTCAATGGTGGTGACCTTACCATGCACGATCTAAACAGTTTCACTCCTAGCTACGAAACAAATTACGGTTCAGCCTAACTACTATCAAATCGTAGTACAGATTATTAAGAGCCATATGGTTGAATAGTGGAAAGTTCACCGTCGATGCTAAAGTCGATCTTCCTCTTCTGTTGCTGCTCGTAGTTCTTCCTCTTCCTCTTCCCCTTCTGCATTCTGCTGCTTCCTCTTCTTCCCTGATGCTCTTGCTGTCCTACTTCAGATCCTTTTCTAACTTCTGTTATCCCACATTGCTGTGCCCACTCCATCCTTTTGTTCTTCCAGGACTTCGTTGTCAAATGCCTCCACACCATGGCCGGAGCCGACAACATCGTCCTCCATCACATCTTCTTCCTCGTGCACCGGTTCATCAACACCCCATTGCAAGATCCAGCTATGCAGAATTCAACAAGCAAGAACAAGCTTAACTTTGAGTTGGGAAAGTGGGGAATAGCTTCTGATCTAGGATCTTAAACATATTCTTCAGAGCTCCAAAGGCCCTCTTAACAGTAACTCCAAGGCTAGAGTGTGTGAGATTGAACATCTCCTATGAAGTCCTAGGATAGTTCCTACCAGCGAACTCGTTTAGATGGTACCTAATTTTCCCAAAGGGTGGAAGAATACCTCGTCGACATGCATAGCTAGCATGTCCTAGGTAGAACTTGTCGTGAGGGATGTTGATGCCATCGAGCGACTCAAGTTGTCGCTGAGAATGTTATCATCATGTCTTGACCCTTCTCAGCTAGCCAAAGACATAGGTGAACTTCATATCAAAGTCAACAACAGCAAGCACATTCTGGCTTGTGTAGTGCTTCCTCCCCATGTATGATTCAAATTGTGATCGAGGCACTCTAGCAGTGACATGAATACCATCTATTGCCCCAATGCAATCCTCGAATGGCAAATGAAGATTGTGTTAGCGTTCACCTTGAACAATACAAGCATATCAAGCCATGAAGGACATACTATCAGTACTCACCTTGAAGTATGGATACCATCTTGGGCTAGTGTGAATCTTGGTAGGAGTCTGGTCGTTTGGTGACATGATCATCTCTCCTCCGAGCTCCCCAACAGCAGAGAGCACTTGCTTGAAGTAACTTGAGATGGTCCCCATTGATCTCCGAGTGTGTTGTGTATAACCACGAACCTCTGGTTATGGGCAACAACATGGAGGAACATGGCCACTTGCTCTTCCACACTAGTGTGGATGCTATCGCTAGCAGCCCCCTGCTCTTGAAGGTCGGGACAAGTCTGGAAAATGGTGCTCTTTTCATTCAAGCATCCACCGAGCCTCTGTGTCATTGCAGTTGTAGATCTAGTTACGATTGGTGATCCTCTCTCGCTCCCACATTAGCATTGGAGCATAACAGATGACAGGTCTCTCACCACGACGAACAACTGTCTTGTGCATGAACATGACCCATGCCCGAACCACAACAACCAATGCTACTGCCTGAACTACCAGCCTCATATGTGTGTCCATAACCTAGTCCACATCTAGGGTCCATGAGCATGGGGAAATCGATCCTGACAACCGAACTAACATACCGGAGAGGGGGTGTTCTTACCGGCATCAGAGACGAGGAGGACAAGGGGGAGGGGGTTCATGTCTGAGGCAAGGATGACCCGATGGTGGCCAACATAAAGGGGAGCACCTGCTCCTATAGTCGGATAGTGCTACTGCAGCCGCTTGCGCATATCTAAGTCGCCGCCACCGCCGGTTGTGAGGCTAGAAGAAGTGGCTGCCCTAGAGGTAGTGGTGACCGAGTAATTGGGGGGGGGGGGGGACGCTAGATTTGGCGTGGTGCCGCCGCGCCAGATTTCCATCCCCCCTGTTTTCAGGTTGCTCCCGCTCATGCGACCTTGCGCCGCACTGAGCCTGGCTCGCTAGAAACTGCCGATTCGTGGGTTTCCAGCGAGCCAGGCTCTAGGTTGCTTTAAGCTTCGTGCCCACGCGAGCCAAAGATAACCCGTATGCAACCAAACACACATTTCGTGGCCTAACTCGGCCTGGTTGGACCCAATGCGGCAACCAGACACGCCCAAATCGGTGAAATGGAGATAGAAACAAAGAAAATCAGTGAAAACCAGGAAACACAAAATCAAAACATGAAAAGGTACCGGATCTTCGGTTTTTCTACTTCATCTAGTTCCCGTCCTCTATTCCTGACATGTACCGGGCGATAGCTTCGTGGTAGCAGCGTACCCAGGCAGTGAAGAGATCTTGGGATTGAACCCCGTGCACGACCTCTTTTCCTCTCCTTTATTTTCTTGTATTATGGACCGACCCGTTAATGTAGACCTCGATGTGAGAGATCCCGTATGACGCGCTTAGATCGAAAACTAGTAGATCCGGCATGGTCGGCTGCTACACAACACCGTCTGCCTCACCGGTTCCTCATTTATGTCTAAAAGAACAGTTCCTCATCTGATCTAAAAAACAGTTCCTCAACCGGCCTAAAAAAAGTAAAAAATCTGGTCCTCATCTTCCCATGCACATCCGCGATGAGAGGTGGCGAGAATGAGATAAGGGAGCCGCCTGAGAGTAGGAGAACGAGGAGGAGGCGCAATAGACAACCCCATGCCGCCGAAGCACGAGACAACGAAGGTCGATGTTCGGCGGAGCGAAGAGGATGCGGCGGCCACTTAGGTAAGATCCAGTGTTCCACCGCTGAAATCCGCTTAGTCCTAAAATTGAATTGTGTTCCCCCAGTCCACGCATTGGACTTCAATAATTACTTCCACTTAGGGGAAGAAGCCTGGTAGCAATAATTACTTAAATTGTGTTCTTGTAAATGATAAGAAGATATTGGTTGTTGAAAAGGGTATTTCCTTGAGCCAATTCATTTGGGCTGGTTGGTGAAGTGACCGAGTTTCCCCTTTCCATTCCCGCATCGCCCTAGCGCGGAAACCAAGGAGAACCCTACATCTGGCGTCGCCACCCCGTCCTCACCTCCCCCCGCCTCCTCCGCTGCCCCCTAGGGCTCGCTCGGGCAAAGCCCGACCTGGGCAGCGGCTCTTGCCGGTGTCAAACCGGCGGATCTCGGGTAGGGGGTCCCGAACTGTGCGTCTAAGGCTAATGGTAACATGAGGCGGGGACACGATGTTTACCTGTGTTCGGGCCCTCTTGATGGAGGTAATACCCTACTTCCTGCTTGATTGATCTTGATGATATGAGTATTACAAGAGTTGATCTACCACGAGATCGTAGAGGCTAAACCCTAAAAGCTAGCCTATGATTATGATTGTCGTTGTCCTACAGACTAAACCCTCCGGTTTATATAGAAATCAGAGGGGGCTAGGTTTACACAGAGTCAGTTACAGAGAAGGAGATCTACATATCCGAATTTCCAAGCTTGCCTTCCACGCAAAGGAGAGTCCCATCCGGACACGGGACGAAGTCTTCAATCTTGTATCTTTCTAGTCCAACAGTCCGGCCAAAGTATATAGTCCGGCTGTCCGGGGACCAATTAACCTAGGACTCGCTTAGTAGCCCCTGAACCAAGCTTCAATGATGATGAGTCCGGCGCACAGATTGTCTTCGGCATTGCAAGGCGGGTTCCTTCTCCGAATACTTCATAGAAGATTTTGAACACAAGAATCGTGTCCGTCTCTGCAAAAACAAATTCCACATACCACCGTAGAGAGCACAATATTCCACAAATCTAATCAGCTGGCAGTTTTTTGATAGCATGACATCACGCACGGTCCGGTCATTATTCGAACCGTTTTTCACAACCAGCTATCGCGACGTAACGCGAGGCGGTTTCCTTGACACGTCTTGTCGAAGCAGAGATCGTGTCCCCTTATCGCGGGATTCTCATCAATATGGGCATGGGTAACCCAACCGCGCCATCAATCATGGCGTTTGGGAAATAAGCAATTTTAACGGGCAAGTGGGGAGGCGCACAGTTTCTACCGCCTTCTTCTTGCTCCGTTCATCCATTCTTGCACGCTCGAGCTCCAGCGCCCAAATTCTCACCTTCTCAGTACAGCCATTCCAAACATGTCCGGAGCGGGAGGCAAGTGGATGGCGTCCTCCGTCACAGAGGAGGACATTACGAAGCTCCAGGAGGACGGATACTTGGCCGCAGACATCGCGCACCGGCTCCCAGAAGCAGGGCAGATCGTTCCGACTCCGCAACCCCACGAGAGGGTTGTGTTCCTCGCCCACTTCGTCCGTGGAGTGGGATTCCCCCTCCACCCATTTGTCCGCGGGCTCATGTTTTACTATGGGTTAGATTTTCATGATCTGGCCCCTAATTTCATTCGCAACATCTCGGCGTTTATCGTTGTGTGCGAGGCCTTCCTCCGCATCAAGCCGCACTTTGGTCTGTGGCTGAAGATCTTCAACATGAAGGCGAATATAGCGGTTGGCCAGCAAGCGAGTACGGAGGCGCTATGGTGGGCAAGATGCCCAACGTCACCTGGCTCGAGGGCTCCTATGTGGAGACCATAAAGGGGTGGCGATCGGGTGGTTCTACATCATCGTGCTGCTGACGCTAACTGGGCGGGCGGCCCCCAAATTCGATCTGGCATCCCCATGAGGCTCACCTCCTCGAAGAAGAAGGGCTTAGCCTGGGTGCGCGAGCTGACCGGACTCGATGCTGCGTAAAAAATATGATAAGCAAGAAGATCAAGCTTGTCAACGTGGTCCAGTCATGCTCTTCCGCCGGATCCTCCCGTGTCAAAGACGGGCATTCAACCTGTGGGAGTTTGATTCGGCCAAACACCAGACGCTGCAAGAGCTCTTCTACATGACGCACAAAGACATCTGGAAGGTGTTGTTCAAGGCGGCCGAAGTACCTCCTCCCACCACCGAGGACCGCGGACTCAGCGGAAAGCGCCACACAAATTCGGTAAGCACTCTGTATTTCACCAGATGTGCCTTTCCTCAGTACATTCGTGGGTGGAATCTAAGCCATCACACTGATTTAACAGGACTATGTGGCGACAGAGGAGCGGATCGACTGTCTAGCTCCGTTGCCTGAAGATCCAGCAACTGATCTCCTGACAGAGATGCTGTTTCCGGCGCCCTATGAGGTGCCGGAGAAGAAGGCCAAGAAGAAGGCCACGAGGACCTGGAAAAGTCTCCGGCGCAAGGTGGTGTCGGACTCATCGTCCGAAGACACCGAGGCGCACTCCTCCAACGACAACGAGGAGGAGGAAGAGGAAAACCCTCTCCCCCAAACTGAGGGGGAGAAGAAAAGGAAGGCCGCCTTCCCGGGAGGCCGAAGGGTCCAAGAAGGGAAAGACCCTCCCTCCGGACCACCCCACCACAGCCGCCTACAGCAACGAGGAGTGGCTACCTGCAGATAATCCCTACCAAAGTCGTAAGTATCCAGATACCATAACACTTCTTGCATGTTTAGCTTTATGGCTTCTTTATCATGTAAAACTATGTTTGTGCAGTCCGTCCAAAGCCCGCATAAACTTATCCTCCTCGGATGGGTCCTTGAGCTCGTCGGAGATGAACAACTATTCACTCCCGACGGCCTCCACTCCCCAGCCCGCGGACGACACCGAAGTGTTGTCTCAGAGGATGCCGGGCCAGGTCGAGATAGCTCTGGAGGCGCCTCAAGGCGAGACCCCCGACGCCGGGCTCATGGGGGGGGGGGGGGAGTCCCCATGGATTCTGATGAGGGGGGCCGCAGCAAGCCTGGCCCCTAGTCGGATACTGCGTCGGAACCTCCCGTGGTTCCGATGTCAGGCGGGCAGCCCCTCTCTAAGGATGGCGAGCCACCTGTGCTGATGACCTCTGTCCATCCAGAGGCATCGGATAACTTGGTGGAAGCGCTTCAGAGAGCTTCCCTTAATTAAGGACACCGTACTCTTATGAGTACGGTGATTGCGAAGGTTCAGTCCGCCAAAAGCGGATTGACCGAAGCCTGCGCCAGCCTCCTGACAGGCTTTGAGGTAAGTAATTCAAATTATGAGAAAGTATCACAGTATAGACAGTAGCTTTGATGCTCGCTTTGGTGTTCGGAAAGAAAGGCCAAACAGAGGATCAAATATTATTCGAGTCCAATCATATTATGTCTATGTGAATGAGCAGGCATCGCTGCTGGCCGCTGCCGCCATCAAGGAGGTCTCCTGACCGAGGCGTAACCTGGGCGGGTCAAGAAGAGCTCGGCCTCGTGAAGAGGCAGCTCGAGGAGAACAAAGTTAAGTGATACCCGTGCATGTTATATAAAGGAAAAAACGTTGATGCTAACAGAAGCATGATGAATTTTAATAGGGGCCATGACGAAGTGGGGACCCTTAAGAAGGCGTTGTCCGAGGCCAAAGGCAAAGCGGCTGGGAGCGCACCGAGCGCGAAACACAAGAGGCTCGAGTTGTTGAGGTCCAGCAAGAGCTCCAGGATTTTGTTAAAAAATTCGAGTCCTTGTAGCGTGACTCCAAGACGCAAGAGTCGGAGCTTGCGAAGGCCCGTCAGAGCGCGCAAGACGCCAAGGTAGAAGCCCAGAAGGCCCTCCAGGAAATTGAGGCGGCCAAGAAGATAGCTGCGGGTAAGGCTTTCATTATGCAAAGCAAGCATGTGAAGAAGAATTTTCTTTTACTTACCCGAATTCGGAGCTCTCCAGAGCATTCGCAGATTTGCCGCAAAGCATCTCTCGATGCTGCAGAGTTCTACCTACCGAGGAAGGGAGCTCGACGGAGAAGCTGTTTTGGTCCCAGATATTAGGGCCGAACATCTGATGCCCTTGAGCGACCAGCTGAAGCAACTAGTCGAACTTCACAAGGCGGCCGAACTGGCCATGAAGGACTGCATAGTCCCGCTATGGCCTGGCGAGCCCTTGCCCAACAACTACTTCGGCCTTGTAAGCGGATGGTAAATGCCTGTCCACGGCTTGAAGTCCTTAAGCGGTCCGTCTGCATTGAGGGTGCACGTCGGGCCTTGGCCCGTGCGAAAGTGCACTGGGGGAAGATGGACGCCGAGAAGCTGGTGAGAGAGGGGCCGCCGAAGGGTAAGGAGCATCGCCACCCCGAACAGTACTATGACAATGTCATTAAGGGTGCCCGCCTTGTGGCGGATGAATGTACTAAGGATGTGAATGTACTCATGTCATCCTGTATTATGAAAACCAGTTCATGTGCGCTATATAGCACTTGTTAATTTAAAATATTACCTTCTGTGCGGCCGTTTATAAAATCTTGAGAGTTGGCCAGTCGTCGGCTTCTGCCCCCATGTAACTAGTACTGGGGTGTTCGGGATAAATATAAACACTCTTTATCCAAATTTTTGGTCCTTTTAAGGAGGTGTTTAGCGCCCTTGACGAGGCAATCAGACTATACGGCTTTATCGCTCTCACTTAGCCATAGAAGTCTATAATTTTAAATTTTGGCGAAGCCCCTAGTATCCGGAAGGCCGGACATGGGGCGCGATACACGCCTAAATCGGACGAGGCCGATTCCTCACCTGAAGCGGAAAAAATCTTTAAGGATTTGAGACCTCTCGAACAGCGACCAGTTCTCGCCTTATCATGACCGTCAGTTTTCGGCTTTCTCTACTGAGGTGCTCGTTCGGAAGAACCGGGGCACAATCGCAGTAGTTCTCCCTGCGCTACCTTAACCGATAAAGCGGAACGTAAGGTACCAAAACATAGGAGCCGGGCAAACCCAACTATTGATCCAAGACATGATTCAGAGCTGGTGCATATAGTGCTATAAGTTCGGGGTGCCGCACTGTCAAAAGTGTTCGGACTTTTCTGGCCAGGTTATGGGGTACTGAAGCCCCTGGCAAACTGGTCGTGCCAAAATGCATGGATATAAGCAGTAAAGGAAAGGGGTAAATAAACGTAATAGCAAGCTGACGCTGTACACTATTTTCCCTTGTTATTCAAATGATACGTCAAAGCGTACATATACAAGTAGTGCGATAAGCAAAATAGGACTGTTTGACACATCCTGACCAGGAGCGAGCTGTGTGCGGGTATGTAAAACAGGTATAACGATCGTTATCGAGAGACCACACTGGGATTCCCTTGGATGCCTCCGCTTCTTGTATTCTTGGTGTGTCCGTCCCGCTATGTGTCCGATGGCCTGTCTATCGGAGAAGCCTCCCGAAGATGAGGACCTGAAAGGAAAAGAGGTGCAAAGATGCGTGGGTCCTTGGGGTGGTCGAACCGCATTGTGGACCGTGTCAAAGTCGTGCCTCCGCCTATGCCCATGGTATTTTAAATGCGTAATTATGTACGCGCGGCACAAATTTCGCCGCTTGTCTGGGACTAGGACGGAGGCCGAATTGCTAGTCGAGCTCTGAACGTGCCGGATGATCCTTTTGCGGGGTACTCCGGACTCACTTGACGGTGTCTGGGATCTTTATCACAGAATGGGCTGTTTGCCTAAGAAGGTTATTTTGTACTTCTGCCGCGAGGGCCACCGTGTGCTCCTCCGTTCGGAGCGAGCGCTCTGTGTTTCCATTAATTATTATAACCCGCGAGGTCTGGGCGTTTGAGCTTGAGGTATGCATAATGCGATACCGCATTGAATTTGGCGAATGCTATTCGCTCGAGTAGTGCATAATAGCCACTGCGGAAGGGGACAATGTCGAAGATTAACTCCTCGCTTCGGAAATTGTCCGGAGATCCGAAGACCACTTCCAGTGTGATTGAGCCCGTGCAACAGGCATCCACACCTGGTATGACACCCTTGAAGGTGGTTTTTGTGGGCTTGATCCTTGAGGGTTGATGCCCATTTTACGACCGTATCCCGATAGAGGAGGTTCAGGCCGACACCGTCCATGAGGACTTCGTGTGAGATGGAATCCGTCGATGATGGGGTCAAGGACCAATGCGGCCGAACCGCCATGACGGATCTTGGCAGGATGGTCCCCGCGATCGAAAGTGATCGGACAGGAGGACCATGGGTTGAACTTGGGGCGATCGGCTCCATCGCATAGACGCCCCTTGGCGCCTTCGCTGCTCCCACTTGGGAATGTGGGTTGTGTATATCATATTCACCATTTTCACCGGGAGGAATTTCTTCTGTCCTCTTGTGTTCGGGCGGGGCTCCTCGTCATCATCGCTATGCATCCCTTTTACTTGTTTTCGGCATTCAACTTGCCGGCCTGTTTAAACACCCAGCATTCCCTGTTGGTGTGGTTGGCTGGTTTATCGGGGGTGCCGTGAATTTGACATGAGCGATCGAGTATGCGGTCCAAATTGGACGAGCCCGGACTATTTATTTTTAATGGCTTTTTCTGCTGTCTGGATTTAAAGCCTCTGAGTCCGGCATTAACTGTCGTGTCTTCGGCGCTGTCGCCATTATTGCAACGCTTGTGTCTATTGTGTCGTGGCTTGTTGTTCCTGTCTCTGGCGTCTGAATCGCCAGAGTTTTTGGGTGTGATGTTGCTACGAGCCAGCCAACTGTCCTCTCCCGCGCAAAAGCGGGTCATGAGTGTCATGAGGGCTGCCATGGATTTTTGCTTCTCTTGGCCGAGGTGTCGGGCAAGCCATTCGTCTCGGATTTTATGCTTGAAGGCTGCTAAGGCTTCGGCATGTGGACAGTCGACAATTTGGTTCTTCTTAGTTAGGAACCGAGTCCAGAATTTACTGGCTGACTCTCCGGGCTGTTGGGTTATGTGACTTAAGTCATCAGCATCCGTTGCTCGCACGTAAGTGCCCTGGAAGTTATCAAGGAATGCGTCTTCCAGGTCCTCCCAACTGCCAATGGAGCTTGCTGGCAGGCTATTCAGCCAATGCCGAGCCGGTCCTTTGAGCTTAAGTGGTAGGTACTTTATGGCATGTAAGTCATCGCCGCGGGCCTTGTGAATGTGTAGGAGAAAATCTTCAATCCATACCGCGGGGCCTGTTGTGCCATCATATGATTCAATGTTTACGGGTTTAAACCCTTCTGGGAATTCATGATCCATAACTTCATCACTGAAGCATAGGGGGTGTGCGGCGCCTCTATGCCGGGCTACATCCCGACATAGTTCAAATGAATCTGGTCGGTTGTATTCGGCCCGGCCGGACTTTGGTTTATTGTATCCGGCGTGACGGTCATCCGTAGATCCGTAGTTCGATCTTGATTGTCCTGCTTTGTTTTCCAATACATCTCGTAGGTCCTTCATGTAGCTCCAGGCCTTAGTATTATCGTTTGATTGGCGACGGGGTGCGGTCTAGACTTCGGGCTGGTACGCCGCTTTGTCGCGGCCACGGGGTGGCCGGTCACGCATCATGCGCTGGTAGCGTGGGCTTTAAAGCCTCCTCCTCGAGTTGAAGTAGCAACCTGCGCTTTGGGTAACTTTTGCTAGGGCGCTCGAGTCCGTATTCCTCGGTAGCCAGGACCTCGGTCCATCTATCAGTTAGGAGATCTTGATCAGCTTGAAACTGTTGCTGCTTTTTCTTCAGGCTTTTTGAAGTGGCTATAAGCCGGCGCTTGAAGCGCTCTTGCTCGACGGGATCCTGAGGCACGATGAATTCTTCGTCCCCAAGGCTCACTTCGTCTTCGGAGAGAGGTATGTAATTATCGTCCTCCTATTCTCCATCTGTTGCATGTTCCTTAGGGCTAGCTTGCCCATCCTCTTGCTTGGCCTGCTCGAAGCCTAGCTGGGCAGGATTGTTTTCGTCTTCGACACCATCCGTATTGCTATCTCTTGTGCCGATATCACTACTTTTGCTATGGTGAGGCTTGGAGCGGCGCCTATGACGCGGTGCCTAGGCTGCTTCTCCGAGGATTATCTTCGGTTGCCTCATCGCCATTGCTTTCTTTGGGGTATCCACCATATATATATCATATGATGAGGTGGTTGTCCGATTGCCCTATAGGCGGTGGTTCCTGTTCTTCTCCTGCATCGTCGTCCATACCGTCGATGTCTTCGGAGTTGAAGTCAAGCACGCCGGTTAAGTCATCGACGATGGCTATTAAGTGGGTGGTGGGTGGGGAACGAATTTCTTCGTCGTCCGCTTCGCACTCGAGCCGGACATAGTTCGGCCAAGAATCTCCCGACAAGGAAAGAGACCTTAATGAATTTAGCACATCACCCAAGGGCGAGTGCTGAAAAATATCCGCGGCAGTGAACTCCATGACCGATGCCCAATCAGATTCGATAGGCACGGACGTGCGCGGTTTGGACCCTTTAACCGAAGATGAGTCCGAGGGTCCGATGACACCACCCTTGCAGGAGGTGGGATCAGTGTTCGGCTCCAACGCCTATAGGCGTGCAGCCTCCGTGGCGGGGTCCATCCTCCCGTCCTCGGAAGGCCCGATCTGCTCCGGATTGATTCCCGGGGCCGCCGCAGGTGTGATCTCCCGACAGTCTGGTGGCAGATCTAAGTCATGCTCGTCACGACTGTCCAGCGTACCTGACATGGGCTCGAATCCGTCGAAGATCAAGTCTTCGCGGATGTCGGCAGTATAGTTCAAGCTTCCAAACCTGACCTGATGGCCAGGGGCATAGCTATCTATTTGCTCCAGGTGGCCAAGCGAGTTGGCCTGCAGTACCAAGCCGCCGAATACGAAGATCTGTCCGGGAAGGAAAACCTCCCCTTGGACCGCGTCATTGAAGGTGATTGAAGGAGCCATCAAGCCTTACCACGACGACACAGTGGAACTCTCAATGAAAGCACCAATGTCGGTGTCAAAACCGGCGGATCTCGGGTAGGGGGTACCGAACTGTGCGTCTAAGGCTAGTGGTAACAGGAGGTGGGGGACATGATGTTTACCCAGGTTCGGGCCCTCTCGATGGAGGTAATACCGTACTTCCTGCTTGATTGATCTTGATGATATGAGTATTACAAGAGTTGATCTACCACGAGATCGTAGAGGCTAAACCCTAAAAGCTAGCCTATGATTATGATTGCCATTGTCCTACGGACTAAACCCTCTGGTTTATATAGAAACCGGAGGGGGCTAGGGTTACACAGAGTCGGTTACAGAGAAGGAGGTCTACATATCCGAATTTCCAAGCTTGCCTTCCACGCAAAGGAGAGTCCCATCCGGACATGGGACGAAGTCTTCAATCTTGTATCTTCCTAGTCCAACAGTCCGGCCAAAGTATATAGTCCGGCTGTCCGGGGACCAATTAACCCAGGACTCCCTTAGTAGCCCCTGAACCAAGCTTCAATGATGATGAGTCCGGCGCGCAGATTGTCTTCGGCATTGCAAGGCGGGTTCCTTCTCCGAATACTTCATAGAAGATTTTGAACACAAGAATCGTGTCCGTCTCTGCAATAGCAAATTCCACATACCACCGTAGAGAGCACAATATTCCACAAATCTAATCAGCTGGCAGTTTTTTATAGCATGACATCACGCACGGTCCGGTCATTATTCGAACCGTTTTTCACAACCAGCTACTGCACGTAATGCGAGGCGGTTTCCTTGACACGTCTTGTCGAGCAGAGATCGTGTCCCCTTATCGCGGGATTCTCATCAATACGGGCAAGGGTAACTCAACCGCGCCATCAATCGTGGCGTTTGGGAAATAAGCAATTTTAACGGGCAAGTGGGGAGGCGCACAGTTTCTACCGCCTTCTTCTTGCTCCGTTCATCCATTCTCGCACGCTCGAGCTCCAGTGCCCAAATTCTCACCTTCTCCGTACAGCCATTTCAAACATGTCCGGAGCGGGAGGCAAGTGGATGGCCTCCTCCGTCACAGAGGAGGACATTATGAAGCTCCAGGAGGACGGATACTTGGCCGCAGACATGGCGCACCGGCTCCCAGAAGCAGGGCAGATCGTTCTGACTCCGCAACCCCACGAGAGGGTTGTGTTCCTCGCCCACTTCGTCCGTGGACTGGGATTCCTCCACCCATTTGTCCGCGGGCTCATGTTTTACTATGGGTTAGATTTTCATGATCTGGCCCCTAATTTCATTCGCAACATCTCGGCGTTTATTGTTGTGTGCGAGGCCTTCCTCCGCATCAAGCCGCACTTTGGTCTGTGGCTGAAGATCTTCAACGTGAAGCCGAAGATAGCGGTTGGCCAGCAAGCGGAGTACAGAAGCGCTATGGTGGGCAAGATGCCCAACGTCACCTGGCTCGAGGGCTCCTATGTGGAGACCATAAAGGGGTGGCAGTCGGGGTGGTTCTACATCATCGAGCTACGCGACGCCAACTGGGCGGCGGCCCCTAAATTCCGATCTGGCATCCCCATGAGGCTCACCTCCTCGAAGAAGAAGGGCTTAGCCTGGGGTGCGCCCGCGGAGCTGACCGGACTCCAGTACTGCGTAAAAAATATGATAAGCAAGAAGATCAAGCTTGTCAACGTGGTCCAGGTCATGCTCTTCCGCCGGATCCTCCCGTGTCAAAGACGGGCATTCAACCTGTGGGAGTTTGATTCGGCCAAACACCAGACGCTGCAAGAGCTCTTCGACATGACGCACAAAGACATCTGGAAGGTGTTGTTCAAGGCGGCCGAAGTACCTCCTCCCACCACCGAGGACCGCAGACTCAGTGCAAAGCGCCACGCAAATTCGGTAAGCACTCTGTATTTCACCAGATGTGCCTTTCCTCAGTACATTCGTGGGTGGAATCTTAGCCATCACACTGATTTAACAGGACTATGTGTCGACAGCGGAGCGGATCGACTGTCTAGCTCCGTTGCCTGAAGATCCAGCAACTGATCTCCTGACGGAGATGCTGTTTCCGGCGCCCTATGAGGTGCCGGAGAAGAAGGCCAAGAAGAAGGCCACGGGGACCAGGAAAGGTCTCCGGCGCAAGGTTGTGTCGGACTTGTCGTCCGAAGATACCGAGGCGCACTCCTCCAACGAAAACGAGGAGGAGGAAGAGGAAACCCTCTCCCCAAGCTGAGGGGAAGAAGAAAAGGAAGGCCGCCTTCCGGGAGGCCAAGGGTCCAAGAAGGAAGGACCCTCCCTCCGGACCACTCCACCACAGCCGCCTACAGCAACGAGGAGTGGCTACCAGAGATAAGCCCCTAGCAAAGTCGTAAGTATCCGGATACCATAACACTTCTTGCATGTTTAGCTTTATGGCTTCTTTATCATGTCAAACTATGTTTGTGCAGTCCGTCCAAAGCCCGCATCAACTTATCCTCCTCGGATGGGTCCTTGAGCTCGTCGGAGATGAACAACTATTCACTCCCCGACGGCCTCCACTCCCCAGCCCGCAGACGACACCGACGTGGTGTCCCAGCGGATGCCGGGCCAGGTCGCTATAGCTCTGGAGGCGCCTCAAGGCGCGACCCCCGACACCGGGCTCCTTGGGGGGGGGGGGAATCCCCATGGATTCTGATGAGGGGGGCCGCAGCAAGCCTGGCCCCCAGCCGGATACTGCGCCGGAACCTCCAGTGGTTGCGATGTCAGCGGGCAGCCCTCTCTAAGGAGGGCGAGCCACTGTCTTGATGACCTCTGTCCATCCAGAGGCATCGGATAACTTGGTGGAAGCGCTTGAGCGCTTCCCTTGATTATGACACCGTACTCTTATGAGTACGGTGATTATGAAGGTTCAGTCCGCCAAAAGCGGATTGACCGAAGCTCGCGCCACCTCTGACGAGCTTTGAGGTAAGTACTTTAAATTATGAGACAGTATCACAGTATAGACAGTAGCCCCTGATGCTCTGTTTGGTGTTCGGAAAGAAAGGCCGAACAGAGGATCACATATTATTCCCAGGAGTCTAATCATATTATGTCTGTGAATAAGCAGGCGTCGCTGCTGGCCGCTGCCGCCCTCAAGGAGGTCTCGGACCGAGGCAGAACCTGGGCGGGCGAAGAAGAGCTCGGCCTCGTGAAGAGGCAGCTCGAGGAGAACAAAGTTAAGAGATACCCCGACTGCATGTTATATAAAGGAAAAAAACGTTGATGCTAACAGAAGCATGATGAATTTTAATAGGGGCCCACGATCAAGTGGGGACCCTTAAGAAGGCGTTGTCCGAGGCCAAAGGCAAAGCGGCCAGGGAGCGCACCGAGCGCGAAACACAAGAGGCTCGAGTTGATGAGGTCCAGCAAGAGCTCCATGATTTTGTTAAAAAATTCGAGTCCTTGTAGCGTGACTCCAAGACGCAAGAGTCGGAGCTTGCGAAGGCCCGCCGTCGAGCGCCGCAAGATGCCAAGGTAGAAGCCCAGAAGGCCCTCCAGGAAATTGAGGCGGCCAAGAAGATAGCTGCGGGTAAAGCTTTCATTATTCAAAGCAAGCATGTGAAGAAGAATTTTCTTTTACTTACCCGAATTCGGAGCTCTCCAGGAGCATTAGAGATTTGACGCGCAACATCTCTGATGCCGCAGAGTTCTACCAAGCTGAGGAAGGGAGCTCGACGGATAAACTATTTTGGTCCCAGTATATTGGGGCCGAACATCTGATGCCCTTGAGCGACCAGCTGAAGCAACTGGTCGAACTTCACAAGGCGGCCGGACTGGCCATGAAGGACTGCATAGTCCGGCTATGGCCTGGCGAGCCCTTGTCCAACAACTACTTCGGCCTTGAAAGCGGATGGTAAATGCCTGTCCACGGCTTGAAGTCCTTAAGCGGTCCGTCTGCATTGAGGGTGCACGTCGGGCCTTGGCCCGTGCGAAAGTGCACTGGGGGAAGATGGACGCCGTGAAGCTGGTGATAGAGGGGCCGCCGAAGGGTAAGGAGCATCGCCACCCCGAACAGTAATATGACAATGTCATTAAGGGTGCCCGCCTTGTGGCGGATGAATGTACTAAGGATGTAATATTCGAATGAATGTACTCGTGTCATCCTGTAATATGAAAACCAGTTCACGTGCACATGTGGCGCTTGTTAATTTAAAATATTACCTTCTGTGCGGCCGTTTATAAAATCTTGAGAGTTGGCCGGTCGTCGGCGTCTGCCCCATGTAACTAGTACTGGGGTGTTTGGGATAAATATAAACACTCTTTATCCAAATTTTTTGTCCTTTTAAGGAGGTGTTTAGCGCTTGAACGAGGCAATCAGACTATACGGCTTTATCGCTCTCACTTAGCCATAGAAGTCTACAATTTTAAATTTTGGCGAAGCCCCTAGTATCCGGAAGGCCGGACATGGGGCGCGATACACGCCTAAATCGGACGAGGCCGATTCCTCGCCTGAAGCGGAAAAAATCTTTAAGGATTTGAGACCTCTCGAACAGCGACCAGTTCTCGCCTTATCATGACAGTCAGTTTTCGGCTTTCTCTACTGAGGTGCTCGTTCGGAAGAACCGGGGCACAATCGCAGTAGTTCTCCCTACGCTACCTTAACCGATATAGCGGAACGTAAGGTACCAAAACATAGGAGCCGGGCAAACCCAACTGTTGACCCAAGACATGATTCAGAGCTGGTGCATATAGTGCTATAAGTTCGGGGTGCCGCACTGTTAAAAGTGTTCGGACTTTTCTGGCCAGGTTATGGGGTACTGAAGCCCCTGGCAAACTAGTCGTGCCAAAATGCATGGATATAAGCAGTAAAGGAAAGGGGTAAATAAACGTAATAGCAAGCTGACGTTGTACACTATTTTCCCTTGTTATTCAAATGATACGTCAAAGCGTACATATACAAGTAGTGCAATAAGAAAAATAGGACTGTTTGACACATCCTGACCAGGAGCGGGCTGTATGCGGGTATGTAAAATAGGTATAACGATCGTTATCAGAGACCACCTGGGGATTCCCTTGGACGCCTCCGCTTCTTGTATTCTTGGTGTGTCCGTCCCGCTATGTGTCCGATGGCCTGTCTATCGGAGGAGCCTCCCGAAGATGAGGACCTGAAAGGAAAAGAGGTGCAAAGATGTGTGGGTCCTAGGGCGGTCGAACCGCATTGTGGACCGTGTCAAAGTCGTGCGTCCGCCTATTCCCATGGTATTTTAAATGCGTAATTATGTACGCGCGGCACAAATTCTGCCGCTTGTCTAGGACAAGGACGGAGGCCGAATTGCTAGTCGATCTCTGAACGTGCCGGATGATCCTGTTGCGGGGTACTCCGGACTCACTTGACGGTGTCTGGGATCTTTATCACCGAATGGGCTGTTTGCCTAAGTAGGTTGTTTTGTACTTCTGCCGCGAGGGCCCCCGTGTGCTCCTCCGTTCGGAGCGAGCACTATGTGTTTCCATTAATTATTATAACCCCGCGAGGTCCTGGCGTTTTGAGCTTGAGGTATGCATAATGCGATACCGCATTGAATTTGGCGAATGCTATTCGTTCGAGCAGTGCATAATAGCCACTGCGGAAGGGGACGATGTCGAAGATTAACTCTTCGCTTCGGAAATTGTCCGGAGATCCGAAGACCACTTCCAGTGTGATTGAGCCCGTGCAACAGGCCTCCACACCGGGTATGACACCCTTGAAGGTGGTTTTTGTGGGCTTGATCCTTGAGGGGTTGATGCCCATTTTACGCACTGTATCCTGATAGAGGAGGTTCAGGCTGCTGACACCGTCCATGAGGACTCGTGTGAGATGGAATCCGTCGATGATGGGGTCAAGGACCAATGCGGCCGAACCGCCATGACGGATACTGGCAGGATGGTCCCTGCGATCGAAAGTGATCGGACAGGAGGACCATGGGTTGAACTTGGGGCGACTGGCTCCATCGCATAGACGTCCCTTGGCGCCCGCTTTCGTTCCCACTTGGGAATGTGGGTTGTGTATATCATATTCACCATTTTCACCTGGGGAGGGAATTTCTTCTGTCCTCTTGTGTTCGGCGGCCGGGGCTCCTCGTCATCATCGCTATGCATCCCCTTTTACTTGTTTTCGGCATTCAACTTGCCGGCCTGTTTAAACACCCAGCATTCCCTGTTGGTGTGGTTGGCTGGTTTATCGGGGGTGCCGTGAATTTGACATGAGCGATCGAGTATGCGGTCCAAACTGGACGAGCCCGGACTGTTTCTCTTGAATGGCTTTTTCTGCTGTCTGGATTTAAAGCCTCTAAATTCGGCATTGACTGTCGTGTCTTCGGCGTTGTCACCATTATTGCGACGCTTGTGTCTATTGTGTCGTGGCTTGTTGTTCTGTCTCTGGCGCCCGAATCGCCAGAGTTTTTGGGTGTGATGTTGCTCTGAGCCAGCCAACTGTCCTCTCCCGCGCAAAAGCGGGTCATGAGTGTCGTGAGGGCTGCCATGGATTTTTGCTTCTCTTGGCCGAGGTGTCGGGCAAGCCATTCGTCTCGGATGTTATCCTTGAAGGCTGCTAAGGCTTCGACATCTGGACAGTCGACAATTTGGTTCTTCTTAGTTAGGAACCGAGTCCAGAATTTCCTGACTGACTCTCCGGGCTGTTGGGTTATGTGACTTAAGTCATCAGCATCCGGTGGTCGCACGTAAGTGCCCTGGAAGTTGTCAAGGAATGCGTCTTCCAGGTCCTCCCAACTGCCAATGGAGCTTGCTGGCAGGCTATTCAGCCAATGCCGAGCCGGTCCTTTGAGCTTAAGTGGTAGGTACTTTATGGCATGTAAGTCATCGCCGCGGGCCTTGTGAATGTGTAGGAGAAAATCTTCAATCCATACCGCGGGGTCTGTTGTGCCATCATATGATTCAATGTTCACGGGTTTAAACCCTTCTGGGAATTCATGATCCATAACTTCATCACTGAAGCATAGGGGGTGTGCGGCGCCTCTATGCCGGGCTACATTCCGACATAGTTCAAATGAATCTGGTCGGTTGTATTCGGCCCGGCCGGACTTTGGTTTATTGTATCCGGCGTGACGGTCATCCGTAGATCCGTAGTTCGATCTTGACTGTCCTGCTTTGTTTTCCAATACATCTCGTAGGTCCTTCATGTAGCTCCGGGCCTTAGTATTACCGTTTGATTGGTGAAGGGGTGCGGTCTGGACTTCGGGCTGATACGCCGCTTTTTCGCGGCCACGGGGTGGCCAGTCAGCCGCATCGTGTGCTGGTAGCGTGGGCTTTAAAGCCTCCTCCTCGAGTTGAGGTAGCAACCTGCGCTTTGAGTAACTTCTGCTAGGGCGCTCGAGTCCGTATTCCTCGGCAGCCAGGACCTCGGTCCATCTATCAGTTAGGAGATCTTGATCAGCTTGAAGCTGCTGCTGCTTTTTCTTCAGCCTTTTTGCAGTGGCTATAAGTCGACGCTTGAAGCGCTCCCGCTCGACGGGATCCTCAGGCACGAGGAATTCTTCATTGCCAAGGCTCACTTCGTCTTCAGAGAGAGGCATGTAGTTATCATCCTCTGATTCTCCATCTGTTGCATGTTCCTTAGGGCTAGCTTGCCCATCCTCTTGCTTGGCCTGCTCGAAGCCTAGCTGGGCAGGATTGTTTTCGTCTTCGACACCATCCGTATTGCTATCTCTTGTGCCGATATCACTACTTTTGCTATGGAGAGGCTTGGAGCGGCGCCTATGACGCCGGTGCCTAGGCTGCTTCTCCGAGGGATTATCTTCGGTTGCCTCATCGCCATTGCTTTCTTTGGGGGTATCCACCATATATATATCATATGATGAGGTGGTTGTCCAGCGCCTTATAGGCGGTGGTTCCTGTTCTTCTCCTGCATCGTCGTCCATACCGTCGATGTCTTCGGAGTTGAAGTCAAGCACGCCGGTTAAGTCATCGACGATGGCTATTAAGTGGGTGGTGGGTGGGGAACGAATTTCTTCGTCGTCCGCTTCACACTCGAGCCGGACATAGTTCGGCCAAGAATCTCCTGACAAGGAAAGAGACCTTAATGAATTTAGCACATCACCCAAGGGCGAGTGCTGAAAAATATCCGCGGCGGTGAACTCCATGACCGGTGCCCAATCAGATTCGATAGGCACTGACGTGCGCGGTTTGGATCCTGTAACCGAAGATGAGTCCGAGGGTCCGATGACACCACCCTTGCAGGAGGTGGGATCAGTGTTCGGCTCCAACGCCGTTAGGCGTGCAGCCTCCGTGGCGGGGTCCATCCTCCGTCCTCGGAAGGCGCGATCTGCTCCGGATTGATTCCGGGGCCGCCGCAGTGTGATCTCCCGACAGTGCGGTGGCAGATCTAAGTCATGCTCGCCACGACTGTCCAGCGTACGACATGGGCTTCAAACCTGACCTGACCTGATGGCGGGGCATAGCTATCTATCTGCTCCAGGTGGCCAAGCGAGTTGGCCTGCAGTACCAAGCCGCCGAATACGAAGATCTGTCCGGGAAGGAAAACCTTCCCTTGGACCGCGTCATTGAAGGTGATTGAAGGAGCCATCAAGCCTTACCGCAACGACACAGTGAAACTCTCAATGAAAGCACCAATGTCGGTGTCAAAACCGGCGGATCTCGGGTAGGGGGTACCGAACTGTGCGTCTAAGGCTAGTGGTAACAGGAGGCGGGGGACACGATGTTTACCCAGGTTCGGGCCCTCTCGATGGAGGTAATACCGTACTTCCTGCTTGATTGATCTTGATGATATGAGTATTACAAGAGTTGATCTACCACGCGATCGTAGAGGCTAAACCCTAAAAGCTAGCCTATGATTATGATTGTCGTTGTCCTACGGACTAAACCCTCCAGTTTATATAGACACCGGAGGGGGCAAGGGTTACACAGAGTCGGTTACAGAGAAGGAGATCTACATATCCGAATTGCCAAGCTTGCCTTCCACGCAAAGGAGAATCCCATCCGGACACGGGACGAAGTCTTCAATCTTATATCTTCCTAGTCCAACAGTCCGACCAAAGTATATAGTCCGGCTGTCCGAAGACCCCTTAACCCAGGACACCCTCAGCGACAACGCCAGTCGTGCAACAGTTTTAACACGTCTAGCTCCAACATCCTCGTGTACCTGGCGATCTACAATTTCCAACATCCGGTTCTCACGGAACGTCATACTAAAATGCATCCTTAGGATACCTGACTCTTGTAGGTCGCTAGGCATCACGGAACATCGAACTGAGTGGAGATCTGGACAAAGAACAGGACATGGGCAATCCACCTACGCACTACTAGGGAAAACTCTAGTAGTGGTGCGGGTTTTAATGCTACCTATAGCTAATTGGTAGTAGTAGCGCGGTCTAACCGAGCGCTACTACTAGTAACTATATCAAGAACGCTTATTCTGTCACGCCGCTACTATTAAGTAGTTGTAGCTCTTTTCCTTTCCCAGCGTTGCTGCTGTATTTTTCAACATTTTTTCTGCTTTCTATTGATGTAGAACAGTACCCGCTTTCAATAAACTACAATTTCACATAAACCAGATAACAATATCATTAACCACAATACCAGATACTCATCTATAGTCATACAGTAGTCATACAATATCATTAAGCATTATAGGTTCTCATATATAGTCAACATGCATCCGCACACACATATATGGTTCATACAATAGCATATATGATAAGAAATACCAGGTAGTCATACAGCCACACATATATAGCAGTCTAATAGGTAGTCATACAGCCACACACATATATAGTTCTAGATGATATCAACGACGATCATCATCCTCAAGCCTTGGCGGTGGGTGTTCCTGATAGTAATTAGGATGGCTAGTCCAACACGAAGATTCTTGCCAACGAGTAAGCTCTTCCACCAACCGAGCTTAAGTGTGTGCGACCGTCCATGTCCACGTCAGACGACAGGTGGTGACGGAGCCCCTTGTGGTAAGGCGTATTCCAGCTGATCCTTCTTCATCAGGCTCGATACCACAACTCACAGATAGGCTCTTTGGCAATTTATGAATAAGAAAAACATATTAATTAATAAGTAGCCTTGCACATACTCTTGCAAATATATTTGTACTAAGTTTAGATTTCTACACTATCAAAAAACACATTACTACATTTCTACTAAGCATGAACTCTACTAATAAGTATGGATTATCTACACTATTAACAGTTCCTTGGATTCTACACTGATAAGCATGTCACCGGACTCTACACTAAAGCATATCATCGGCTAGCTTCCACACAACATATCATTGGACTCTACACTAAGCATATCATCGGATTCACTAAGCATATCATCGAATAATTTGCATTTGTAATTATAACAATAAAGCATATCATCAAATTACTACAGTAAGTATAACATACCATGACAAGCCGATCAACCATGGTACTTGTCAGGCGGGTCACGAATGGCACACTGATAAAGTCAGCACGTGGCGGAATTATGTCCCATAGGTTGCACACGTCCTCCTCGCTGAACCTCATTCTTTGAGCATAGATGTTTTCATCAAGTGGGTCCTCATCATCTTCATCATCTTCCTCCGTATTGACATAAATGACAGCTAGTTTGGGTCTTTTCGCTCTGAAGGAGAAGCTGATCAACTCACCACCAGTGATACGCATGTGGGCGAGGAAACGGGCCCATCCATCTCCTCCAATCTGTGACATATTGCGTCCTTTTTCGACCTCCATCGTGTCGGGGCCCCAGGAGCCTCAAAGTCACAGTGTCTTCGGTCAGCTTGTTTAATTTCAACCTCACATTGCATGGAAAGATCTGTGTAAAAAAAAGCAAAACGACACAATGCATTAATGTCAATAACACTAAAAACAAAAATAGTTGTTACAAGTTTCATATTGTTACCGCTGCATGAAGAAAACTCGTCTGGAAGTAGATGCCGAACAACGTGCCAGTTGCAAGGCTGTTGGCGCACCATGACTTGTACAGTTGACATGGTGGTGGTGGTGGTGGTGCCATTTTCCTAAAGCAATATGAGCAAGGATGAACGATCCACTTCACAGGAAAGAAAAACAGTAACATAAAGTTCTCAATGCATCGACCTTAATCGGAAAACAGAATATTCAGGTTTAGTAACTAAAATTAACAGCATGCACATGCTCCCGTAGTGTGAGAAATTAATAGAATATCTAGTCACAAAGGTTAACAATAACTGCAATGTGAGATGTTACATATAACAAGAACTGCCATGTTATTGTTTTCAATCTTGTTGTTTATCTTGTGCATATAAAAAAACAAAGTTTCAAAACTTACTAGATTCTTCATAACATAGATGGACAATTTTATCTCTAGACTCTTTGGTGGTCATGTCGTACAATGGTTAGCATCAGTACTAGTTAAACAAGGTCAATGGATTTAACAACCACATGTAGCAACCTAGCATGGGATGATCACCAAGATCAACATGCGAACCAACATAGCAAACTAGCATCGACTAGTCATGAAGCTCAACATAGTACCATACTAGCATCAAAACCGACATGAAAAGCATGTGCATCTACCACAACAAGAACATCATCATTGCCGACAAGCAAAACCTAGCATACTACCAAAACCGTGCCACTAGCATCTGATCTACCACATCCTATGTTCACTGATAAACTCTAATGCTAGCATAACCTACCACAGTACTTCATAGCTACCCTAACCTTCAACGACTAGGGAGTGATGTAATACATGGGTTTGAGGAGCGGGGCTCTCAACATCTCTCTCGTCATCGGACAGTGAGGACAGTGCGGACCCGAGCCAGCCGGAGTGGGGGCGGCGACGGAGTTGGGGGGGGGGGAGCAGCAGGGGGAGTGGGTAGGTTGCCGGCGAGAGCGCGTGGGCGGCGACAGATCGGGGCGGCAAGAGAGGGGAGGAGCATTACCACCGGCGGCGGGAGGTGGTACGCGGTGGCGGCGTCCGACAGAACCCTAACCGCGGCGGCGGCGGGCGGAGGGGATCGATCGGAAGTGAGGTGTGCGGGGGGGGGGGGGGGGGGGTTCGCGGGATATTGTTGTGGTATAGTAGTAGCGTTGCGTACGGGCCGGCGCTACTGCTAAGCCCACTAGCTGTAGCGTTGGTGGACAGGCCACGCTACAGCTAAGTGGGCTTCCGTCTTGGCCCTACGGCCCACGTAACAGCAGCGTTGCCCGTGCTAACTAACGCTACTGCTAAGCCGTACCAATAGCGTGCTTTGTAACCAACGCTACTGCAAATTATCAGTAGCGTGGGGGCCCAAACAAACGCTACTGCTAAACTTCTATGTATAAGCATTTTCCTAGTAGTGACAAGAGTCAACCAGATCGTCCACTTCTCCATTCAGTTCCTTCTAAAACCTCATCTCACTAGCGAATAACATATACTCCCTCCGTCCGAGAAAAGTTGTCTTCGTGGCGTTTTGCAGAAAACCCTCCCCAAACTCCCGACACAACCCGCAGTCCTCTTCTTCTCCAATCGACAGACCCCGCTGCTCTGACACGGGCGCATGGACGCCGGAGCTCCCCTGCTCAGCTTCACCGCGCTGTCCCCTGCTCTCCCGCGCGTCCTCCTCCGCCGCCGCGGCTGCCTACGCCGCCGCTCCCTCCGGCCTCGCGCCTCCCCCTTGCTCGCCTCCCAAATCTCCCCTCTTTCACCCCCAAAATCGCTTTCTTCTTCCTCCCGCTATGCCTTCGCTTGCTGCGTGACGGCGACATCGCCCTCCGCGTTGCCCCGGAGCCGGAGGAGGCAAGGAAAGCAGCAGTGGCTCCGCTGCGCTTGCGCCACCTCAGGCGTGGGCCTCTGGCCGTCGCCGCCTCGGCCATGCGCCCGATCGCGAAGGAGGAGGAAGGATTCCATTCGCCCGCCTCGGCCCTGCTCCTCGAGTCCCTGCTCTTTGGGCCCCTCCTCACCTCCCTCATCAAGAAGCAGAACAACATAGCGAAGGTCCTCTCCTCCCTTGTCAGCTTTCATTTTATTTGAAATTATTTTGTACAGCAACTCCGTGGTTTGCTTCTGTTGATTCTGATCTTGTTATGTTGGGGGCAAGAAGATGCTGCAGTGCACTGTGATCCCCGACCTGCCGCAGGGTTCTTCCCGGAGTACCCTCTCTCTGTACAAGCAAAAGCAGCTATGAGAAACTCTTCATCCTGTCAAGTTCTACTGATTTTTGGTCTCCTTGAATTTTGTATAGTTGAGATAGATGTTCTACTTCTTTCATTCGGTCAGGTTCTACTGAAACATTTTGCGTAAACAATGTTCTGCTGAAACTGAAAAAAGGAACAGAACCACACCTGAATAATTGTACTCCTCCTTAATTCTTCAATAGATTTAGAAATGTTCAGACTTTGAATGTTCACTGCATTAGTAAATCTTGTCTTTCCTAAAAACTGAGTTTGTACATTAAGTCTTTGCTAAAGAGAAATTGTAAATCTTATCATAACAAATGTTCATTCAGAAGTGTTCAGAAATCTTCAGTTTTTATCATGAAATGTTCAGTTTTTGTTCTCTAAATTGTGTCTTTATTGCTCATTCAGTGCTCAGTCTACTGTAGATAAAATCAATGTCTTGAGTATGAATATTGCCAACTCTATTCAAAGGCTTAATTAGTTCCCAATTTTACTTCCTGTTGTTGTTTTACTTCAGTACAATATTCAGTTTGAGTAAAATTTAGTTCGTTTTGGTGAGTTGAAGAGCATTGCTCCCTGCCCTACCAATCCTAGTTATGTTAACTACAGTATCATTGTCTACTTTGGGGTCTTTTGTGGTGAAAGTATGTGGTCTTTTTGTATGGTGGCAAGATGACTAGATGTATTCAAATAAATCTAGCTAATTCAAATAATTCCAAATTAATACAAATAAACTACAGCTTCCAGTAATGTGAGCTCCTGCACATTTGTCAATTTGTTTTTAACACAACACTTAGTTTCATTTAAACTACAGCTTCACTGTAGATTCACTTAAATTTCAATGTAATGCAAATGAAACTGTTGACTATTAACTGAAACTGTTGTAGTCTGATAAACAGTTAAATGAAACAGTGACTAATTATGCTAATTGACTAATTATGCTAATTGACTAATTATGCAGGAGTAACAACACATGGCAGGGACAACTATGACAGATAAATGAGGAGGAAGCAAGCAAGTTCTGCGAAGGTAATCTTGTAGAGAATAGGAAGAAGCAAGCAAGTTATTTTTCGGTTTTGGCCTCGGGCTAATGATTGTGTGGATGTAAGGATGCTCGCTAGCACTAGAAACACATTTTGTTCGCGAGTCAAGAACTGGGATGTTTCTCTAATCAGCGATTATTTATATGATAGGTCACTTGGATCATCAACAGTTTGTTTATATTCTTCTGAGTTTTACTGAACTAAAAATTCAGAGAGTACTCTTAGATGAAGACAAAGGCGGCGCTAACAATCCAATGATGTACCGTGCTTCGGATGAACTGGTGGGGTAACATTAACAGCATAATGTTTGATCGATTTGTGTAGCAAGAAAACACTGTTATCCAATAATTGGCACGATGAAGGTCAGACTTGTCCACCAATGATATGGGTAGAGCATTGACATGAGCTGTTCTTGCAATGAAACAGGTTCTTGGGGCTAATCCCCTACTTCAAGAAGGGACAGAACAGTTGGGATCCAGAAGGATTTTGCGCTGCAAGGATCAAGAGGATGAAAATGCATGCATAAACAAGGACCTTTCAGCCACAGGAAGGTGAGGGACTTGGATCCAAATGCAGGGGCACAATTTTTTCTTTCACAATCACAATTGCTGGAACAAACTGAGTGGGCATAATGGCTTCTTCAGGCCATGCCACGGGTAATATTCATCGAGGCTTACAGCGTTATAATCTACTGCAATTTGATCTAGATCCAGAGAAGATGCTAGTAGTATCTCTCACAAGTTAATTAGAACAATTGACAACAACAGTACATCAGAAACTTCTGTGCTTTCTACATTGATTCAGTTAACTTCTGTTAACATTCAGTTAACTGATGAACTTTGGATATTGAGGGACACATTCAGTTAACTTTTGTGTTAACTGAATCTTTTTTGCAACATTTCTGCAGAGTACGAGCAGGGGAGCTTCTTCTGTGTTTGAAATTAATGAACAAGTGCAATGTATAGAAATTGGAGCTTGTTCTCACCGGAAGCAGCACGAGCAGGGGAGCTCCGGGCAGCAACACGAGCAGGCCCGCCTGGGAGGAGCAGCAACTTGCAGACGAGCAGCAGGTCGAGGAGAGGAGTGGGGGAGACGACAGGGACCTCGAGGTTGAGGATGAGCTTCAATTCCAGGCCCGCCGGGAGCTCCAGGTCCAGGCGCTGGAGACCCAGGCGCGCGCAGGTCCTGGCGGCGGCGCAGGCCCTGGCTGGCGGGAGGGGGTAGAGGCGTAGCCCTGGGCGGCGGAAGGGGTCACAGCGGGAGGGGGTAGAGGCGTAGACCTGGGCGGCGGAAGGGGTCACAGCGGGAGAGGATGACGGCGGTGCCCTTCAGCCGTGGACCCGCCGCCTGGCCGAGGTGGTCGCCATGGAGGAGCATGTGGACGGCGCAGCTTCGCCTCGGGCGGCGCAGGTGGGCGGGCGGGCGGTGGTTCACATCGGTGGCGCAGCTTCGCCTCGGGCGGCGCAGGTGAGCACGCAGACGGCAGATGGTTCTGGCGGCGCAGAGCCATGGCCGTCGTCCGCGCTCGGCCCCTCTGACGGAGTGCCGGCGGTGGCTTGCGCGGCCGACGGAGAAAGGAGGAAGAAGCAGCCGGGGCTGATTAGCAAGAGATTTGATGTTGGAAGGGTTTCTTGCAAATTTGAAAATGAACTAAGCGCTGGACAACTTTTTCCCGGAGGAGGGAGTAATCATCACCGGAAAAAAATATAATCATATGACCTTTTGCAAAGACTTGCCACTCATGTCCTGACAACCCAAGAAAGTTAGGCGGACACAAACCCAAGAAAGTTAAGCATGACCAGAGTTATTTTGAAGCAACGGCAAGAGCATCTGATAATCGCATGGAATTCAAGCGGCAGCAGTGAAGGACAAAGCGATATGCTCTTGGAGTACCAATATGTTTGTTTCTGAACACACACATCCGGCAACGCCATGCTGGTGCGACTGGAATTTTGATCTTCATACTTAATAACAGTCTTGGAAGTGAGCCCTCGGTGATCTCTCTGGCCATCTGTGACGCCTTTCTCCTCTTCAGCCAAGTCACCGTCGTTGTCAATGTAAAGGTTGTTGGCCCAGTCGATCATTTTCAATGACAGTGACTATGAACGGCGATGTTGACCACCACGACGAAGCAATGCTGACTCTGATCGATCCACCGGCAGTGTAAAGCTAGCTTAGTTAAGATTTTGCCTCATTGATTTATCGCTAGCCACACACGTACACCAAAGCGGAATCTTTAGAAATTGTAGGATGGATGAATATTGTGTTGTATTGATCTGACCCTTGTAGGGGTATATATGAAGTACAAAACTTGGAATGCAAGAAACCTATACTTGAATAGAAGATGGACTCTAGAATCCTAGTCTATCTCTAAGTCATACACATATATGTATTCTAACATTCCCCCTCAGTTATAGCGGGAGTGAAGCGGACGATTACGACTGAACTTGAAGTCTTGTTATTTTGTCGTCTTCTCCGCTCCGTCATCATCAACAACATCTCTAATGGCTGACGGGTCGGCACCTGGAGCGGTGACTGCGTCCCCTTCTGGTGTAAAAAAATGAACTATGTTGTACTCCTGATGTCGGTGCATGGTCCCTCCTGATGCCCGGAGACAGCCCGTGAAGTACCTCGGGCGCCGTCGGCGTGGAGATCGCCTGCATCAGCAAGGCGCTGATCGGATCGTACGTGTGGCGGCTGGGCAGTTTAGCGATGTAGAGCCCGAGCCTGCCGCGCCGCATGAGTGGGCCGCTTCCTGGTTTATCGGCGACGGCTTGATCAGATCGTACGAAGAAGTCCATGCAGATGCAGCCGCCGGGGGATCCGCGTATACGATCCGGATGGATGCCTACGCCGGACGTATAGCATCTAAGGATCGCCGGATTCTTTTGGTGGTTAATGGAAAAACTAATCTAATGAGAATTTCTAAATCTGAAATGATCTACTGATGAAGAACTTGAAAATTGGATCTAAACTACAAGACCGATCTAACCTTGATTGATTGGGTGCCGCGCCCCCGAGGAGAGGAGATTAATCTCCTCGGGGGCGGCGCGCTGCGGAAGTGATGAAAAAACTAAGATCGGTGTCGTGAGACTAACCGCTCTAATACCATGTGAAAATTGTAGGATAGATAAATATTGTGTTGTACTGATCTGAGGTATATATGAAGTACAAAACTTAAAGTGCAAGAAGCCTATGACTTGGAATACAAGATGGACTCTAGAATCCTAGTCTATCTCTAAGTTATACACATATATGTATTCTAACAGAATCGATTCTGGCTGGAAGTAACACAAGCACACACGCGAAAGGCTTGGCTTGATTATTGCCCCAAGCAAGAATCCTACACGACGCTCCGGGTGAAAACTTGATTTGAGGATCGGACGGTGGCGACATTCCGTGGTCGCACTTTTTGGAGGCATCATGTTGGAGCCCTCGGTCCGGCGTGGTTCGTCATGCACCTTCCCGGACGATTGCTCTTGGTGGTCTCGTCGGCGCTAAGCGGTTCCTTGTTGCACATCTTGTAGGTGTTTGGTTGTCGTTGAGGGTGTGTTTCGTTGCCCGGCTTTCTTGTATCTCGCCTTGGGTATGTGTGGTGTGCGTTTGTATCGATGCTTTGGACATAAGTAGTTGTCTCTTTATAATATAAAGCAAGGGGAAACCCTTTTTCGTAAATTCTACATCACATGCCATTCCTATGAGGTACAGATGGATTTCCTGCGAGGTTTTATGAGAGAAACTGGGGTATCATGAAAGAAAAGATCATCGCAGCAGTTAAGCTGTTCTTTGTAACAGGTAATATGCCGGCCGACATCAATCATACTGCTATTGTTCTTATTCCCAAGATGGATCAGCCATCAAGTTTGTGAGAATTTCGGCCTATTAGTCTGTGTACTATGCTCTATAAGGTGATTGCAAAATGCTTAGCTAATTGATTGAAGCCTACACTTGGTGATATTATTTCGGTGAACCAAAGTGTGTTCGTCCCTGGAAGGCTTATCACAGATAATGCGCTGGTGGCTTTTGAATGCTACCATTTTATTGAGAATAACACAAATCCGGGTAAGAATTTTTGTGCTTACAAAATTGACTTGTCAAAGGCATATGATCGCGTGGACTGGGGCTTCCTTGAAAAGGTGATGAAAGGCTTAGGTTTCTTTCACCGTTGGATCAGTTGGATCATGTCATGTGTGGCCACGGTGAGCTACTCAGTTAAATTAAATGGAACCTTGCTGGATTCATGTATCCCTACCCGTGGTATGTGCCAAGGCGATCCCTTGTCGCCTTTCCTATTTTTGTTTGTCGCGGACGGTCTCTCAGCTTTACTACAAAAAGAGATCAATGGTAATCAGATTGTGCCTTTGAAAGTATGTCGCAGGGCTCCTGGTATCTCTCATATGTTATTCGCCGATGATATATTGCTCTTCTTTAAGGCAGAGGCCGAGCAAGCCTTGAGGGTGCAGCAAGTGATCAATACATATGCGCAAGGGACGGGCCAGCTGATTAATGTTGATAAGTGCTCCCTGATGTTTGGGAAAGCTTGTCCAAGCGATGCACAAGAGGAGGTCCGGGCTGTTCTACAGGTCACACAAGTAGAATTCGTGCCAAAATATTTGGGCCTCCCAACACCAGAGGGCCGGATGACACGAGGGAAGTTTAAGAGCATTCAAGAGAAGCTCCTAAAATGAATGGTGCAATGGGGTGATTTTTCTAGCGGTGGAAAAGAAATCCTTATCAAGGCAGTTGCGCAATCTTTTGCAACCTATTTGATGGGGGTCTTTAAACTTCCTGCGGGTCTATGTGAAGATCTTATGAAAATGATTAGAGAGTTTTGGTGGGGCGCTAGCAAAAATAAACGACGCACTCATTGGATTTCATGGGATTGTATGATCAGGACAAAAGCTTGTGGTGGTATGGGTTTTCGAGACCTACAGCTCTTCAACCAGGCTTTGTTGGCTAAACAGGCATGGAATTAATTGAATATCCTGATAGTTTATGCGCCAAAGTTCTGAGGGAAAATTATTATCCAAAAGGCCCATTGGTGGATACAGTATTCACGGGAAATGCGTCATCTACTTGGAAAGCTATCGAGTTTGGCCTTGAGTTGCTTAAGAAAGGGATCATCTGGCGTATCAGCAATGGTGCAAATGTCCGGATCTAGGGAGACCCATGGATACCCCGTGGTACTTCATGCCGCCCCATCAGCCAAAACGACGGTGCCGCCTGAAATGGGTTGCTGATCTATTGAAAACATATGGATCTTGGAACAGAGGGCTCTTACAACAGCACTTTTGTCATGCTGATGTTATTGAGATTCTGAAAATCATGCCCTCTCCACGGTTGGAATCTAATTTTGTGGCTTGGTTTCCTGACAAGCGTGGATTGTTTTCAGTTAAGAGTGCATACTCCATCGCCTTACAGGAAAAGATGGCCACTAATACTCAAGGGGCCTCGAGTATCCACCCTGATGGCCGACGTTTTGTGTGGGATCTCATCTGGAAAAGTCAGGCACCGCCCAAAGTGGAAGGCTGCACATGAAGCTTTGGCTACGGAAGCAGCCCAGAAAAGTAAACACATGGTGTATGTCCAAGCCTGTACTATTTGTGGTAATGCTCTTGAAGATGCTCATCATGTTGGCTTTTAATCGCTAGACCAAAACTCCCAGGAGCTAAATACACGTGCGATGTGCAAAGCTAGCTAGCAACCAAGCAGCCAAGCTGCTGGATCGATTAGCAGTAGCACACCGTGTCCTCGTACATGCCTGGGCTAGCTTCAACTATGTCCAGCGATTGGATCGATCGCACGTATCTGTACAGACGTCTCGGCGGCTCGGCGAAACAGCCACGAAGGCAAAACAAATCGATGTATGATGGCTACAGGCTCGTGTCGAGCCTGTCGTATACTCTGTATTGCTTTTCTCGATGGTGTTACAAGGGGCAGGGTACAGGCATATATATATATGCGTAGGACAGCTTAGCATCTAACCGAAACGTACTAGTAATACTAATCCTACTCGGTGTCATATATGTTGTACTACTCGAATACTAGGATGTCAGGTTTAATCCTAATATTCACCCCCCTAAACATGTCATCTTCGATGCGACCTGGATCCCAAATGCGAATGCTGCTACACGTAGTATTTATCCTTGGCACTGCTTTTGCCCCTTCTCGCAGCATTTCAGGGACTGTCTTTGCTGTCGTTGGCTCGTCCGTAGCTTGACGGCAGCGCTTCTCTTTCGTCGCGTCTTCAACCTTCACCTGTTCTCCGGTGCTTGATAGACTGTCATTTGGATCGTCGAGGGGTCTTTTGAACCCAAGTGAGACCAATTTTTGGTCTAACTTTGAGTTCCAAGCTCTTGGCGCTTGCTTCAGTCCGTAAAGTGCCCTTTTGAGCTTGTAAAATTTCCCTTCTTCGCCTTTCTTCTCGTAGCCGAGGGGTTGTTTCACGACACTTCTTCTATGAGGTCACCGTTGAGGAAACGGATTTAACATCCATATGATGAACCTTCCAATCCTCTTGTCCTGTCAAAGCTAGGAGCACTCTCACCGTCTCGATTCGAGCAACCGATGCAAACACCTCCTCATAGTCAACTCCTTGACGTCGTACGTAGCCCTTTGCAACGAGTCTTGCCTTGTGCTTCATAATGGCACCCTTCGTGTCCTTCTTCAACTTGTAAACCCACTTCAAACCTATGGCCTTTTGGTTCGGAGGTCGGGTTACCAAAGTCAACGTGCCATTGCTCTCGATCGCCTTCATCTCCTCATCCATGGCGTGCGTCCAACTTGAACTTTTGCTCGCCTCTACGAAGTTCACCGGCTCCTCAACTCCGAGTAAACACAAATCGGAGTACTCGAGTGTAACTGGCTTTGCGTACTTGTAGACTTTCTTGAGGGTCTTGTAGCGACGAGGCCCGGAAGAATCCGTCGTGGCTTGCGAAGGGGGCGACACAAATTGTGTCGGTGTTGATGCACCTGAGGAAGACCGTTGAGTCTCTGGCGTGGTAGATGCCGGATCGTTGGCATCCTCGTCGTCAGCGTAGTCGTCGTGACCGTGACCATCATCTTGATTGTCATCGTCACTATGCACCTCGTTGTCGAGATCTCCGCCCGTGTCGCGGCGCATGATTGTCGCTATCACCTTGCGACTCATGCGCGTCGTTGGTGTCGGCGCCATGGTGGTCACTGCCATTGTGGTCACCTTGGTTGGGTGTCTTGCCAACCACCTGGACATCCTCCCCTGCATCATCATCAGTTGGAAATTCAACTGTGAATATGTTACCGTTTGGAGCATCGTCGGCTGCTGCGCTCCAATTCCACGCTTGGTTTTCTTCAAACACAACATCGCGTGAAATCCGTAGACGCTTGGTTCATGGACCGTAGAAGCGGTATGCCTTGGTGCCGGAACTCCTCTCGTATCCGATTAACACCATCTTGGTGCTACGATCGGCAAGCTTTGAGAGATGCGGCTCCGCCGTCTTCACATGCACCACGCACTCGAACGTCCGTAGATGAGAAACATTTGGCTTACGTCCATAAATTGCTTCATACGGAGTCTTGCCGATCACCGCCTTCGTTGGAGCCCGATTGAGAAGATAGACCGCCGTCGAGACAGCTTCTCCCCAAAATGTCCCCGGCAAGTTCTTGCTCTTGAGCAAACTTCTTGCCATGTCAACGACGATTCGGTTGCGCCTTTCAACAACCCCGTTCTGCTGTGGCATATAAGGTGCTGTGAGGAACCTCTTTATGCCAATCTTCGCGCAATAGTCATTGAACTCGTTTGACGTAAACTCTCCGCCGCGATCTGTCCGTAGAGCGTGAACCTTCAACTTGTGTTCCATCTCCGTTGCAGCCTTCAGCTTCTTGAATGCTTCAAACGCCTCATCTTTAGATCGTAAGAGAACGACCCACATGTATCTCGAGTAGTCATCTACCACAAGGAAGAAGTACTTCTTTCCTCCGTGAGTTGCTGGGGTGATAGGGCCACATAGATCACCATGGAGCAGCTCGAGTGCATCACTTGCACGATAGGTAGACTGAGCAGGGAACGACCTGCGAGAGCTGTTTTCCAACCAAGCACCCGTCACATACTCGATCAACATGGTCGGTAAACGGCATCCCAGATACCATCTCCATCTTCGACATCTTCTTCAAGGCATAGAAGTTAACGTGTCCAAATCTATCATGCCATAACCATGAATCATCATTACTCTTGGCGAGCCAACACTCCGGTTGAGATTGATCAAGGTTGAGGATATAGAGCATGTTCCGCGTGCGATTCACACGCGCTAGCACGTTTCGCAGGTTGTCGAAGATCGTCATCACTCCGTTCTCAATATCCACCTTGCATCCATTCTCGTCAAGTTTCCCGACAGAGATGATGTTGTTGCGAAGCCGTGGGATGTAGTACACTCCGGTGAGTATGCGATGTTCTCCTGTGAGACCCTCGTAGAGGACAGTACCTTGCCCGCAAATCTCCACATTTGAACCATCACCGAACTTGACCGAGCCTTGAACATCATATTCTAGCTCGAGGAACTTCTCCTTGCACCCCGTCATGTGGTTACTGGCACCCGTGTCTAGATACCACGACACGTTTTGGCTTCCGGATAACTTTGGTGTTACTTTTTCCTCATGAAGTAGCACCTTCCGGTTTGGTTCCACAACCGCCGTTTGGACGAGATCACAAACTTCGGCCATAAAAAGACCTGGATGTCCGTCTTCCTGCTTCGCCAAATTTGCCTTGATCTCCCGCTTGTTAGGCTCCGGACAATCCTTCGCAAAGTGACCCATCTCGTTGCAGTTATAGCACTTGACCTCGGACATATCTAATTTCCGTGCCTTCCGCTCTTTAGATCGGTCCGCCTTACCACGACCTTGTGGCTTGCCTTTTCCTTTGCCTTCTTCGGTTTGTCCGCCGCGCTTCGCGTTGCTTGAGCCTTCGCCAACGCTATGCCTTCCTTTGCTACTTGGGGACTCCCAATCTGCGCGCGAGTACATGAGTTGGTCATTACCTCCTCCTTTGCCTTTTCGACAACCACGAGCATTCTCTTCCCATGTCCGCAAGCGTCCGATCGCTTCCGTTATGGTCATGTCATCGATGTCATAAAGCTGCTCGAGCGTACCGATGATGTACGTGAATTTATCAGTCAGCGAACTGAAAACTTCTCCACAATCTCGGTCTCGTCGAGCTTTGCACCAAGTGCGCGGATTTCTCCCACCAAAGTAGTCAGACGCATGGCATAGTCGCTCACCAATTCAGTTTCCTCCATCTGCAACTTGTGAAATTGGCGCTTTAGCACTTGTGCCCGAGCCTTGGTGACGCGATCTTCTCCGATCCTCATCTCTTTGAGTGCATTCCATGCCTCTCTTGCTGTCTCGAACTCTGCCAATGTCATCAGCACGGAATCCGGCACAGACTGGGCTATGGCGGCCATGGCACCATCATCGCACTCCTTGTCGACGTCGTCGTCCGTGATGGCCTCCCACACTCGAAGGGTTCGGAGAATGATCTTCATCTTCACCGCCCACACGCCGTAGTTGGCGTCGGTGAGCATCGGATACTTGATGGGGATGTTGCGATGCGCCATTACGTTGGCGCCGCCCGTTCCGCCACCACTGGTCGCTGACTTGCCGCCCTTCTTCACCTTGTCGCCGTTCTTGTTCGCCTTGGAAGCGTTGTTGCCGGACTTGACGGACTCAGCGTCGCTGTCCGTCATTGTAGATCGTCGAAGCTCTGATACCAATTGTTGGCTTTTGATCGCTAGACCAAAACTTCCAGGAGCTAAATACACGTATGATGTGCAAAGCTAACTAGCAACCAAGCAGCCAAGCTGCTGGATCGATTAGCAGTAGCACACCGTGTCCTCGTACACGCCTGGGCTAGCTTCAACTATGTCCAGCGATTGGATCGATCGCACGTATCTGTACAGACGCCTCGGCGTCTCGGCTAAACAGACACGAAGGCAAAACAAATCGATGTATGATGGCTACAGGCTCGTGGTCGAGCCTGTCGATACTCTGTATTGCTTTTCTCGGTGGTGTTACAAGGGCAGGGTACAGGCAATATATATATATATATATATATATATATATATATATATATATATATATATATATATATATATATATATATATATATATATATATATATATATATGAGTATGACAGCCTAGCATCTAACCGAAACGTACTAGTAATACTAATCATACTCGGTGTCATATATGCTGTACTACTCGAAAACTAGGATGTCAGGTTTAATCCTAATACACCATGCCCTTATCTGATGTCCCCATGCGGCTGGTCTATGGAATGCCATGACAGAAGTTTGGGATCTTCATAATGATGCCGACCTTCAGGATTCAGAGCCGGATTGGATATTCCGCCTCCTAGACAAGCTGACTGAACCCAGAGAGTCATGGCCCTGATGATTATGTGGCGGGCTTGGTATGTGCAAAATGAAATAACCCACCAGAAGCCGGCTATCCCCATTGAGGCCTCTCATCGCTTCCTCACTAGTTACGTCACATCGATCTTGTCGTTGCAGCAACTCCCTCAGGCTGATCAGATCAAAGGTAAAGAAATTATTGATTACTTTGGGGAACATGTTTGGGAGCCAAAGCCAATAATGTGTGTGGAGCACCGGATATCTCCGGCGATTGGCTATGCCAAGCTGAATGTTGACGGATCTTTTGTGGCCTTAGATGGTACAGAAAGCAGGTGCCGGTATGATACTTCGTGATCACAATGGGGCTGTGATGCTCGCTGCTACCAGAGACCTTGTGAATTGTGTGGATGCACTGCAGGCTGAACTAGCTGCAATTCATGAAGGCATAACATTGGCTCTCAGTTGAACAGAATTGGACCTTGTGGTGGAGAGCGACTGTGTGGATGCGCTACATTTGATCTCTGTTGTGGGGAAAGATCGTTCAGTTCAAACTCATAGAGTCATGGAGATTAGATCCCTGCTAGCTCAAGAAAGAAGGATTAAGCGTAGTGTAAATCTCGCTAGCCATACTCTCGCCCATTTGGGACGTACTCAGCAGCGTACTCATAACCCTCCCGACGAGATCGCATCATTGCCGCTGAGTGTAACCATATTACTTGATGAATGAAATCCTCTTTCCCGCAAAAAAAAAAGACATGCCATTCCTATACCGTGCACTAAGTCATGCGTATTATCCGTATTTGGGATATATTTTTCAGCATAACCACCGCTAACTACACGTATGCATTTCTATTTCCGTAAATAGAAGGGAGCCGGCGACCATGAGCTAGCGGAGTGGTCACTTTTGTTTCTCTCGCGAGGCTGCGCGCTCTGTAGGGCCTTTGGCCTTGTAATATAGCTCGCGACCTCTCCGGCTATGAACCTCGGACGTCCCATCGTTTCTATGGCCTGGATGGCTTTTGGTGCTGTAAACCTTAAGTATTGGTACGCTGCCTGTTGTAGGCTTTATTAAGTTAAAAGCCGTACGTATCTGGCATCTTCGTTCTGAATAAAAGGGGCAACCTCCTTGCCATTACCATGCAAAGGAACCCCAAGCGTAGCTGCCTTAGAAGTTATAACCTCGGCAGGAATTTAGATATATTATAACTGAACGCCCTCCCAGCCCTCTTAGGCCTTTCACATTTTTAATCGTTGGATCGCTACTTTTAGTCATTTTTGGCCGTCGAGTTCCCTATTAATAGCACCTAAATTGCGCGTACAGTCTTCCTGATGAGAGTTGACCTTCTCGGGCCGCTGCTCCGGTGGTTTTTTCAGACGTTTTGTGTTAATTGGGCCCAATGGGCTATATCACTCCCCCAATCGAGACGCAGGCTCGCACAATCTTTGCCGAAAAAAGGCTTGCACGGTTTCCACAATTCGGTGGGGGCTCGAAACAGAGGATCCAACCGTCACAAGGGGATCGAGAGGTGCGCAAGGAGATACAGCAGACGAGTGGGATGCGAGTGAATTCGGCGATGGGGATTCAGTGGGTGATACGAAGGGGCGTTGATGCGCAGACGTAGATAGTCAGAGCAGCGGAGGATCGTTACAATCAATAATGGCGGTCGAGGCACGTTACTCTCCGGCGCCGACGGTGGATGTGCGTTACAATCCCGCTGCCTCATCCTCCTTAGTTCACGCCCAGATGTGCGTATATATGCTTTTCTTGCGTATGCTGATGCTATGTCTTCTTCCATGTTGCAGATATTTTGTACCCCTGCGCTACTCCTCCCCCATCTAGTGATGTTGTTTTTCTCTCCAAAATTGTTGCTGGTGTTGTTAGTCAAGTTGTTGGAAGCCCTTCACATCTTTCGTCGCCTCAATCCGCCCATTCAACAGTCAGCGGTCATCGTAGCACTAGGCTTCTTCATCTCCTTCTCGAGTCAGCGGTTCATGTGGAGGATCTGTCGTGTGTAAATGTCATGTCTGCCGATCCACGGTAAGCAGTCTTTGATGTAAGATTATCCAGTGCTGTATGATCGGTTAGCCTTGATATAAAAACTACATGACATAGTTTAGAAATTAGTCTTTTCTGGCTATAATATTTTTCTCTATTGAAATAAATATGTGATCTCGATGTTATTGATTACTCAAGGAGCGAATTAATGGCGTTTTAGGCAAACATGAGTTGATGAGTATCAAAATGGGCTCTGTCTGATCTATAATTTTTTGTTACTGCAGGTCCACAAGCGCAATGGAGGATTTTTCTCTCTCTTACAGTCACTAGTAAGCGTGCACGTGCAACGCACGTATAATCGTAGAAAAAAAGTTTGAGCCATATAGTTAAAAAATAATTATATCGTATCAAACATGCACATAGTGGACTTCTCAATAGAACAACCATACAGAATAAAAAAAAACACGTTAATACAACAGTTCCTTAGTCAAACTACAAGTCGGCCAGAGATGTACAACACAACCGACTCCAACTCTACCTAATGACCTGCAGAGATATTCATACAATATAATGGTTTTAAACATGCAAGATATATCACAGGCTGTATCAAATTGCATGATGAGTGTGGTGCAGTTTCCCTTTATTTACAGAATCACAAAATAATCACCAAAAGATAGTGGAAAGCTTGGAACATTTGGTACTATTTTCTCAAAGCAGGTTCTACCAAGGGAACATCCGATTGAACCTAGTTTGTGGTTCTCCATATGTTGCATGTGTACATGGACTGAAAGCACAACATGAAAATAAACAGAACTAACAGGAACTAAACATATTATGATATGTAGCACTGTATACAATATTAAATTCTTTTTGTTTTCTTTGCAGTAAACTCAATATGTTACGTCGTATATACCAACGTTAGGATTGATACAAACCATGAGATTCAGGTAGAACATGTCCTGCAATGAAGGTTGCAGTTTTATTGCTGCAAACGTTACCTGTGGATTCAGTCGTCAGTCTAAAGTAAGAAACCAACTGTCAGCAATTGATGGGAGACATCATGCCATTTGCCAAACTTCAAATCACACACAAAACATACCAGCGCACAGAGAGAAATGACGGTGGCAGATTTCGTCCCCTGACTGGAAGAACCGGCGGCCATGGGACATGCGTCATCGGCGCTCCACAACAATAGCAACAGAATTAGAGCAATGTCTGTCATGGAGTTCAGAGCTATAGTGTTTGTGTCCTCTTCGCAGACCAACATCGCGGGCGGCACCGGAGCTTGCATTATCAGCAATGGCGGTGTGCAGACATGTGTATATCTTATTTAGGAAATAGCACCAAAAGGCATTGTCCGTCTCCTACCAACAGAGGCAGATCCATCTCTTCCTACAAATGGGTTAAAAATTATACTGAATCCGACATGGTTAATTATATTGGCAAGTAACCACGTGAGGGGCACACACCTCGTCGTCAAGCTGCAAGAGGTCGGAAGCACAATCCTCTCAAATCAGTTCAATCGATCCACCACCCAGTTGCTACAAAAAGTACCAATTCACCGTGTAACATTGTTGTGTCGTAGCGCATCATCATGGAGAATCTACTAATTGCATGATCGTTGTCGCCTTTCACGGCCAAGTAATTAGGCCTATGATACATAAGATACGCTGAGATCAAACCTGAACATGCTAGCTTGTACAATACTAATACATAAAGCAAAACATTTGGAGTTGCGTCTTGTATGGAATATAAGGGGGGGGGGGGGGAATAGCAACTACCTGATTCATGGGTGGCGTCAGGCTGCTGAGGCGGCCGCGACATCCAGATAGCATGTGGAAGGAGATGGCGTTAAGTCCGGCGCGTCCGCAACTGGATGGATCGATGGTGGTCGCGTTCACGCAGCAGACGCCGTGAGACTGGGGCGTGGTGGAGCCGTGGAGGCAGTTTACACACAGTCCAGTACTCCAGTTACCTCGAGGGATTTGGTAGCGGCGTGTCCAAATTGAGTGGATCCGGCCAGTGAGGCGCCTCGCGGCACCAGGGGGAGGCGGTGGACGCGGTGAAGGATGGCAGCGAGCGCTGCTTCTTCCTCTGCATTGATAGGTGCGCGCTCTCCCGGTTGAGGACCAGCTACACCCGCCGCTCGTCCTCCTCCGAGACTCGTCGTTCTTCAGGTCCCCGTCCCCTTCCGTGCCGGAGGATAGGACCCCCTGGGATCCATTATAGGAGTTAGCCTGGGCATGTAGGACGCGGGGCAAGCGTGAGTGCGTGACGGTGGAGCGCAGATCTCGCATCGCGGCGGCCTCTGAAAGGCATGGGCGCGGTATGGGAATGCGGCAGCGCTGAGCTCGCGTGGGGGCGGCATGGTAGTGTGATGGCGCTAAGCTTGCGTGGAGGCAGGGAACGCTTATGGGAAGATGGAAAGGACTGGATTTGGAGCGGAGGAAATCTCGGGCGTAACCTGCTCATCAACGTCGGGTGGAATAAATCCGCAAACTGGGGCTTCTGCTGCTGGGATTCGCGAGATCAAGGGGACGCGGAGCTGGTATGGGCAGACCACGGCGTGCGTCTGCTCGGCAGAACATTTGATCTGATCCGTTGATCTGAGTGACAGGTCATTGGCGCCAATATGGACAGTAGGATATGTTTAAGTGGATTTGATCGTAAGGTTCTGGTTATCCTGTGTACAATTTTTCGTGTGACTCTAGCTGAATTCATGTTTGCTCTTTTAATAATTAATAATAGTATAGATATGAAAAGGAGCCACTGACAGATAAATCCTAGGACCATACTCCATGTACTTTCCTCCATTTATCTTTCAGCGAAATCATTTTTTTTCACATTGAGGATATGTGCTTCCCCTTCATAATGTGTATACTTATATCAGATCAACATGAGTGTGTTATTACAGGTTGCAGACTTGCACTATGTATGCAAGTGATTTGTAGTTGTCTGGTACCAGATCCATTTCTTCACTGGCTTTGCAGATACTTCCTACAAGTGATTGTTTCAACTTTTTGTTATAGTGTGTATTACAGTATGAGAACGGAGTATAACAAGTCCATTTGTTCTACTGAGCAATAGTTATTTTATTTGCATATTCATCTGACGAGCACGTAACATCTCTTTTTTCTCATGCTTAGGCTCTACATCAGTGAAGATATTTTATAGCTCGCCAAGAATATGAGAGCATTGGTTATTTACGCAAAATAAGGCTTCAGTTAAAATAGATATTACTAACTTTGGATTGTTATTCTGCAAAATTTAATGTATTGCCTAGGCTAATATTATGAAGAATCTTAATACCACTGCAGATTTATGAAGAGTCAAGAAACAAAAATATCTATATGTTCTGGTTAATTTTGATCTAATCCATGTCATGTATGGAATGGAACTGGAAATCCAGAGTCATTGTCGAGGAACTAAAGAATATACAACTTGTCAGGTCAGTTAGGCTCAAATTTCTAGAGTTTCCTTTTTTATTTTTCCTGTTGTTAAAACTGATGTTCAGTATTTTATTTCTTTTCTTGGTCAGTTTTGTATTTCTCCAGCAAGGGATAAATCACATAGATAAGGTTGTGGAGCAACTTGTACTTTGCCAGCCATGTTACAATCACTAGGAGATTTTGCTTTGTTGATAGTTAAAACTCATATTTGTTTTAGTTTCTATCTGAATTAGATTTACAACTGAGTTCGCCTTGCTATGCACTCCATGATTAATGGGTACTTTTAGTGAGATACCGACCCATTTATTGCAAATGGCACTTCCTGTGGAGTTTCCTTCAATCATCACATATGTTCTGGTTGGTGCTCTCATATATTTGCGGAATTTGAAAATGTATTAATATATTTCACTTTTTGAAGTGGACAATATTTCATTCCATTTCCAGCAAGTGTTGGTGCCAGGCCGCATGACCATCAGGGGTTCCTTTCCGCATTGATGTTATGTAAGTTCTCAATTTTTAAAAGAGGTAACGGCAGAAGTTACGCCATCTAGGCAGTATTCCAGTGTCATGTCCATGATGTATCAATTCATAACTTCCTTACTGATCAATTCTAGGGCGATAGTAACAGTCAATAAAATCTGCTCATAGGTGCAGATCAAATGGTTGTTTTTCCACATAGGGTAGATCAGATGGTTGTTTTTCCTCATAGGGTGGATCAGATGGCTGCTCTGCATTACCTATCAATAAGATTTAGACTTGTGATTTCATTTTCTCCTATTTCCTTAGGAGTTCATACAGATATGAGTAATGCAGTATACGTTGGAACCCCTTTTCTTTGCGTGTATATGTCGGAACCTTAACTTATAAAAACAGTTTTTGAAGTAATTTATTATAGATCCATTTTATAAAGACACATAAAGTTACATAATTAAATTAACTGATAAGTATTGTTCGTTGTATTGCTATCTTATGCGCAGTGGAGAATTTGGCACATATGGTTCGCCTTGTCCCTAGAATTCTTACCTTTTTTATCAGATATTCCCTTGTACTTTATATGCTTTCCTTCTTCGGAAGCTACTCGCTAACTATTGCACTCCATTGCCAAACTCCCTCTTCTATTGTGGTGGCAATCATTTTATAAGTTACCTTAATGTTTTATCTCTCATATATTCGTAAATATCATTACTATTTTATTAAAAAAATAGACGGATGCAGCAATGCGCACCGTCATGGGCTAGTAGATAAAACGAAACAACAGCTTGCTACGTACACTTCATTTAAATATATTATATCGAAGCTGGTGTATGGCTGCTTTCATTTGCAACTGGATGTTTGACCGCCAATATTACCATCGTTCAACATTCAGGATGGCTCCGATGGTACACATCTTCTTTCAGTGCCTTCTAATTTCTCAGCTTCTCAAGAGGTACATCAAAAGTTCAGTGCAGAATATGGCACCTCAAAAAATCAGAATGGGCAAGCGAATACCAACATTTCAAATGCTCTAGAATATATAAAAAGACGGTGTGGGTGAGGATCAAAACTTTGGCAAGAGAAATCACACGCAAGTGTGATGATTTAGAATGGTGCAACTCAAGACTCATGAGCAGTAACGATAACAAGCATGCATGACCAGTTGACAACGATGGAATAAATGCATGAAGGACCATATATGTTATACTGCAGAGCTCCCCTGGCATGAGCGCTAAGGGTCCAGGGTAACATCAATTGGAGTAGTCTTACCAGCCCGAAAAGTTAATTAAACTCGAGGTTAGTATGCATAGTTAACTGGGAGCCATACTTGCATCACATGCCCTGGTTAAATAGATCATGCGGATTTGGCAGCGGTGACACTAACACGCCATTCCTCTTCTGCGGGTGTCGTTGTTGAAGCACTTTTCTCATAGTCCGGGTGTTGTCTAAGGATCCATGGCAGTAGTGATTTGGTTAGTCCAGATTTACAAGCCAAAAAAGCTACTAGAAATCGTGTAACATGCACCGTTAACTAGTAGCCGCAGTTGCATCACGTGGCCAAGTTAGGTAGATGAAAAAGTAAATAGTACAAACTACCACAATTTAGATAGCGTTTTCAATAACTTCCACTTTTTTGGACAAAACATTCAACCTCAGGGGTAATATGTCTTACTGTTAGCTACCCTTTGGACCGAAACTAATTGAGAGTATGACGAGGAGGGCCTATCCGCTGACGTGGCACAAAAGTCAATTCTCTTAAATTGACCGGCACTTTGGGCGTTATGACATGTCCAACCCACATGTCAGTCTCATTAAATAAACAGCTCCCAACGGCCCAGCCCCATTCTGCTCGACACGTCGCACGCGTCGCACCGACGCTATTCTTCCCCGTCATCTTTCCTCTCCTCTCCCGCACCCCTCTACCTTCGCGCTCCTGCCTGAGCTCGCGAGCTCGATCCCATCCCTGGTTCCTGGCCCCACCACAAGCCTTCTTCTTTTACTCGAGCACTGCCCCTGCGTTCCTAGAGGTTGAAACCGAGGCCGTCGAGCAGGGGTAGAGAAGGTGCAGTCGTCAGTGACACAGGTATACCATGGCATCAATTGATCTGCTCGAGGTGCGGCTAGAGGTGGTGGTAACGACAAGGTGCATCGAGGAGGGCCACAATGGCAGTGGCCGTCGACCGCCGTGATAAAGGTCGGGCGAGGGGTTGTGGCAGCCAGACTCAACGATTAGGAGGCGGGGCGATGCAAGTCCACGATGGCGGATACAGATAGAGCCAGCGCGCCGTGTGGCCGTGTAGACCGGAGTCAGGGCCGGGCTATGGGGAAGAGACACGACGTGAGAGGAGAAAGGAGAGACAGGCGAGGCATGGCAACCCATCAATGGCAGCCGCCGACGCGTTGGCGTCGGTGGTTGGATAGGTAAGCTCCGATAGGGCATGGCGGCATGTGGGTTGGACGTGGGGATTGGGGGCCTCATTTACAGAGACCAACATGTAGGCCCCATCTGTCATAATAACGGTCGTCATACCTTGTGGTTCCATGTGGACCTGACTGGTGCACCAGACCTATCATAATAAGGTTTAGATGGGCCGAACTGGGAGAATAACGTTTTGGATCTCTGCCTCCATGGAGGCTCAATTTTTTAGAAATTCAAATTCAAAATTTTCAGTTTCAAAAGAATCTGAAACAATTTGTACAAGTAAATAAGGATGTGAGGTGTATGTGCATAAAATTTTAGGATGAAATAAGTTGAAATGCGACATGTACAAAAAGACAAATTCATGATATGTGAGATGAATAGTATCATGTGTTAAAAAGCCCCCCAAAAAAATTCGCAACCCTCATTTTAACGTATTGTGTCCTTACAATTTACACACTTGTGCATTATGCCTTTATCTATATCTGTATTTTTTTAGAATTGTTTGAAATGTAAAAATATGAATTTTGAATTTTGCATTTGGAGGCCTCCATGGAGCTCTGCGTCCAAAAGCAATTTCCGCCAAACTGGTGTCTAACATAATCTTGTAGGTTTTCGAAAGGTATTACCCATGAGATTGTGGTGTTTTGTAAAAAAATGATCGTTGTTGAAACCTATCTTGAATTGTGGTAGTTTTATGCTATTTACTCGTAGATTAATGAACGCAGATGGACGCGCAATAATGATTACCATGATCCATGGAGTGAGTGGGAGTAAATTGCATATTTGCCACCGAGGCTTGTATGCCCATATGGACTTAAAATTTCCTTTTTCCAAATATGCCACTGAGATTTTGCTCCAAATAAACAATTATTTATAGCAAAACGACTTTATTCCTCACATAATAGATATGTCACTAACATGCAGGTAAGAAATAAAATCAGGGATAGACACATCCCGAACGCTAGGAGATCTAGAACTATAAGAATGTTTAGCTAGTCCACATATAGGATGCAACATTCGCTTCTCGGAAGCAATGTTGAAATTAACTTGAGCAAAATCCCATGTTAGTTCTTGGCACTCTGTTATTGTGGCAACATCGGGTTCATGTAGCCGTCATCAAGATTGATCGAATCCACCGCGTAACTGCAATCTGATTCAATCTGCAGACTATTGATGAAGATAAATATATGCTATCACTATCAGTTAACCAATCGTTGACCATGTACTAATAACAGTTTTTTCCACAATTACTATAATAAGCCTGGATCCACATGTCAGAAACATGAAAAAAGATCAGAAATGTTAACGTCCACATGTGTGGGCGTTTGCATCTCGCCCACACGCGTGGATCCGAATCCGTTTGTGAGCGCACGAATCTTGGCATGTTTCTAGTGCCACGTAGGACCGGCCTGGTGTGTCTGTATTCACCCGGTCGTCCACGCGGACGTTTCACCACACGGGAAGGGTTGGTGTGTGGGCGTTGAGCAGTTCACCCACATGCCACTTTTCAACGCACGCACAAGGGCTAGTGTGTGGGCATTTGCCATCTCGCCCACAGGCCGTCTCATCTCCCGCACCCAAGTTGCCACTTGCCATGTATTTTGCAGTGTACATGGCAACTGCCCTATGTGCTTTATAAGCAGGTGGCAACTTTTTTTTTACCCGAACATGTCAGTTGCTATGATTTTTGCAGGGTACACGGCAACTGCCCTAGTATGCTTGTAAGAGATGACAACTCTCTTTTTTTTACCCGAACATGTTGTTTTGCCATGTCTTTCTGTAGCGCTACACGGCAACTGCCTAGTGTTAGTAGGTGGCAACTCCCAAGGTTTTCAAATCATGGCAACTGTAGTAAACCAGAACATACATAGCAACTGCTTAGTGTTAGTAGGTGGCAACTGCAGTTGCCCAAAAATGGCATCTGGAACTTTTGACATGAGATGGCAACTGCAGTTGAGCAACCATGCCAACTGCAGTGGTCCGACATGGCAACTGTAGTTCAGCGACATGACAACTGCAGTAAAACGAACATGGACGAGGGTTTGGACCATGACAACTGTGGGCGCGCGCTGACTGTCACGCGTGGCGTGCGTGACCACGAGGTACGAGGCCTGACATACAGGGCGTGTGGGCGTTATGTATTTCGCCCACACGCACGCGTGTGAGAGGGATCGGGAGGAAAAAAAGATGTGTAGGCATTACTTGTTTTGCCCACACATAAATGGGTGGGCTGTTCCTCTTATACACTATACAAAATGTGTGGGCAGACTCCCTAACACCCACACGCGTAGCACTTATCGGCGTCCAAAAAGATATACATGAAAAACTCATGGTGTCAGAGAATCATTCCCCTAAGTTTCTGACTAACCAGCTGCCACCGCATCAGCCCTGCCGCTGGCCCACCTTCATAGGAGGTGGCCCCGAGTCCCCCAACCTGTGTGTCCGGTCCAGGTAAAACCTACGTGGTTGCGGTGGCGGCATGGCCCTCGAAAATCCCTCAATCATATATACAGAGCTAGGTCGCAAATGTTGCACCTTGTTTCATGTACTAACTTAATACTCCTGCTCAAAAGAGGAACCCGCGGCTGAGATTAAACTTGGCAAATCCTAATGATCTGGCACATAAAGGCCTTGAAGCAACCAACTTGAGTAGGATTTACTCGCTCAACAAAAGTTTACTCTAATTTAGCCGAGTGCCTCATCTTGTAGCCACTGTATTGTTTAACTCACATATCAGTTTACTCTAATCTCTCACGTGCATGTTACTTGCACAACATTAGCTTTTGTGGAATGTAGCAGCTCAAGACAGCTGAACAGTTGGCGTGGAATGTAGCTGCTCACATACATAGCTACATTCTGACAAAAGCCAGAAAAACTGGCGTGAACTGCAAAGATCTTTGCTATATATAGTGAGGCAGGAAGAGATACTATAAGTTATGGAGAGGGGGAAAACAGAGAGCTTGATCGTTAACTTCCGCAGCGGAAGCAACAGTGAAGTGAATGAAGCAAGTGTGATGCTGAATGGAGAACCTCGTGAGAAATGCTGTCAACTACCATAACCGTGAGTCAGTGAGATAAAAACGCCTGAAGAAAATCATGCAATTTTGCTTTCTTCCGCAAAACTACCATACCGCTGTGGATATTACCCCTCTTACACGTAGTTACTCCGTATTTTTTAATTTTTGACGGGAGCCAGTGTTAGAGTAGTAGATTTTGTGATGCTTGCCATATCTGTCATGTTCTTGCGAATGCCAGAAAGGGAACTCAGAATAAGGCATAGTATATCCTAAGGCTGTACAGAGATAATTTCACAGTTAACTCGCAACCATGCAAATAGACAACATAGGCATGCCAATTTGTACTCGACACTTACAAGAGCTAGTGCATAAAAGCTAGTCATGTGAAAAAAAAAATTCAAATTTGGGCAGTGAGACCATGATAATTACTTTTGAACCACACCTGAGCCACAACTTTTCATGGACCAGACCTAAGCCATTCAACGTCAACTTTTCCGGTGCTGGAAAAAATACTTGTCTCGTCCGGGTCTCTGCTTTGAGTAGACACTGCACGTCTTACTTGGGAATCGTTTTCCTTACCCAAGTGGCACAGCAAAAGGATTTGACTGAAGGAAGCAAGAAAAGTCGGCACTAGAAACACAATTTTCCGACAGGGTGAAGAGGAAATTAAAGGCCTATAACTCTGCACCGTATGCACAATAATCTACCGTCTTCCTCCCATGATCAGAGGGCTGTTGCTTTGCAGTACAGAGTGCTTCTTGTCGGGCCGAGTAATTCAAGTTCCCTGTGCCATATAGTAGAAACAGTTATACATGTTAGCTTCAAAAATCAAGTTCAGTGGCAATAGGATATGCGTGTAGTGCCTTCAAACGATATGCTGTAGTTGTTGGATTGGCCTAAATGCCGTACATGTATCCCCAGCGTGCCAAGATCCACCAGCCTTGAAAGAGAGAATGTGGAAATCAGTCCATGGCTTGCTCCCTGCACGCAGCTCAAGCCATAGCCAAAACTTTTCATGTACTTTGACTTGACCCATTCAACGTCAACTTCTCCAGCGCTGAAAAGAATATACTCCCTCCGTTTCAAAATATAGTGCGTCATCGGTTTCCTCGTTTCAACTTTGACCATAAATTTAACCAACGAGACCGACTGCGACGGGAGCAAAAATTATACCAGTGAATTCATATTGAAAAGAAGTTTTCAATTATATAATTTTTGCTCCCGCCATAATCGGTCTCGTTGGTTAAATTTATGGTCAAAGTTGAACCTCGAAAAGCGTGGGATATTTTTGAACAGAGGGAGTAGAACAAACAAGATCTATGTTGACAAGTCTCTGGAGCACTAAATTTCTCTTCCAGGTCTCTGTTTTGAGTAGAAACTGCACGTCTTACTTAGGCAATCCTTTTCCTTCCCCAAGTGGGCACGTCTTCAAGATCTATGTTGAAAAGGATTTGACTGAAGGAAGCAAGAAAAGTCTGCACCAGAACCACAATTTTCCGACGCGGTGAGCAGGAAACACTTATAACTCTGCACCAGGTGTACATTTATCAATCATCTTTCTCGCCGGACTATCATAGGGCAACCCACAGATACTAACACCCAAGCAATCATCCTACCTGCATAAAATAAATTGATCGATCGATCGGGATGAAGATACTCAGGGCGCAAGGTAATCCTTGTGCCACAACTCCATATATATTTCTCGTGCAGTTGCACCTTCTTTGCCTGTGTTCATTGTTCTGCACCGGTTTCCCCCAATCAAACCCTACCAAATGCCCTGGCAGCTCCGTCGACATCCCATCCCCTTTCAACATCCTTGGCAACTCGAGCATCTCGAGCAATCCATACTTCAACATATCATGTGAATCAACAGGGCCAACGCTATCGTTCGGTGAATCAACAGGGTCTTGGTCATCTCGCTGCCCCAGGGCTATGTACGTGTAACCGGCGACACCGTCTACACCCAGTGCCAGCAGAACGCTGGCCCGGTGACCAAAAGGTTCATGGACCTTGAGGGCACGCCTTTCACCTTCTCACACACACTAAACAAGTTCACCGTCGTTGGCTGTGACTCCATGGCCATGATACAAAGCCCGGACGTAACCAGTCGGTACAGGGGAGGCTGCGTGTCGTTCTGCGCTTCCGAAGGAAGCATCAGCAGTGGCGCATGCTCTGGGGTGGGCTGCTGCCAAGCTTCAGTGCCCGAGCAACTCAAGGTACTGAAGTTAGAGTTTACCAGCATACGGAGCCAACTCCTGCAGTCCTCTGGATCTTTGGGGAACATCAGTAAAAGCAGTAGCGCATGGTGCAGCAAGGCGTTCATCGTGGACCAAGGTTCCTATGTGTTCTCCAGGGATCACTTGGACAGAAACCTGACGAACCTGCCAATGGTACTTGACTGGTCGATATCCGGCGGCAACTGCTCAGAGGCGCGTAGTGCGCCTCAGACCTACATGTGCAAGGAGAACACCGATTGTTATACCGTGGCAAATAACACCGCTTACCGCTGCAACTGTTCTGCAGGTTTCACTGGGAACCCTTATCTGGGATGCCAAGGTGAGAAATTCATGTTTGTAATAGATGACACCTTTATGCTTTGACTGCCACTAACTTGGGATATATGCCTTATTCTGATTTCCCTTTCTCTACAAGATATTGATGAATGCAATGACAAAAATAAGTACCCCTGCACGCACAAGTGCATCAACAGAATTGGAGGTTTTAACTGTACATGCCCGATGGGCATGACGGGGGATGGTAAGAAGCAGGGCAATGGGTGCAGTAGAGATACAACACTACTGATTGCCGCAGGCAAGTTTCACATGGTCTTATATTTGTTCCCTTTTGAAATGATCTGCTCAATCTGAATGAATGGACGAGCACTTATTCATCAAAGTTCCTACTCTGTTTTTCAGGTGGAGGCCTGCCTTTGCTGCTTGTTCTCCTCATGCTCGGATTCTGGACCCACTGGCTTTTCACGAAGAGAAAGCTTGCGAAGACAAGACAGAAATACTTCTTGCAGAATGGTGGCATGCTCCTGAAGCAGCAGATGTTTTCTCAGAGGGCGCCGTTGAGGATATTCACGTCTAGCGAGCTTGAAAAGGCAACCAACAGATTCAGTGATGACAACATAGCTGGGCGAGGTGGATTTGGGACGGTCTACAAAGGCGTACTATCTGATCAAATGGTCGTGGCGATCAAGAAGGCGCAGCGAGTCGACCAGAGCCAGGTGGAACAATTCGTCAATGAGATGGTCATTCTTTCACAAGTCAACCACGAGAATGTGGTCCAGCTAGTTGGCTGTTGTCTCGAGTCAGAAGTTCCATTGTTGGTTTATGAATTCATCACCAACGGGGCCCTTTTCACCATCTCCACAATACATCAGTCCCGATGCCGTGGAAGGAGCGCCTAAGGATTGCAGTGCAAACTGCAACAGCACTTGCTTACTTGCACATGGCTACAGAAATGCCAATTATTCACAGAGATGTCAAGTCGTCAAACATACTCCTTGACGAGAGCTTCACCGCGAAGGTCTCCGAGTACTTCCAGACAAGCCAACTGACCGAGAGAAGTGACGTCTACAGCTTTGGCGTAGTACTCATCGAGCTATTGACGAGGCAGAAACCAATATTTGGCGGCAAGATGGACGAGGTGAGAAGCCTAGCGTTGCATTTCAGTATATTATTCCATGAGAACCGGTTGTCGGAAATTGTAGATCCTCAGGTAGGCGAGGAAGCTGGAGCTAGACATGTTAAAACTGTTGCGCAGCTAGCCTTGCGATGCTTAAGGATGAAAGGTGAAGAGAGGCCAAGGATGGTAGAGGTTGCAGTCGAGCTTGAAGCGCTACGGAGACTAATGAAACAACACTGCAGTGTCAATTCTGAAGAGTGAGCAAGAGTGTTGTTTGGCAGACTTGCTACACTTCACAATTTCAGATTCAGTTGGTATATTGAGGTGGAAAGATGTGGGAAACAACACCGAGAGGAAATAAGAGCCTCTTCTTGAGAGTCTCGGTGCCACGAGGAAATGCATACTGTTTATGAACTAAGCTAGCTGTTGTAATAGTTGGTGGCCCACATATGGCTTGCCGGTAAGACCAAAGACAAAGTACTTCTGATCATATAATTGAAGAATGAACAACATTGCATGGTTTAAAAAAAAAAACCAAGCAAATTGATCTCTTGTTCATCCTGTAACAGTTGTTGAGATGTAGATACATATGTGTATTTCCTGTACAACAAGCCTTCCTCCTTCCATGTATAGTTGAGGACGTGGCTACCCTTGTACTTATATATATGTGCATATTGCACCCGATCAATATATCGTGAGTTGCATAATCTTCTACATGGTATCAGCCTTCCTTCGATACCTCTACCCTAGCCGCGTCGCCGTCGCTCCCTAGCCGCCGCCGCTAGTCGCGCCGCTACGCCCGCGTCGCTGTACTTCTCGCCGCCGCCATAGCCGCTACGCCCGCCCCGCCCTCACGATCGCCCGCAACTCCCGTCGCTTGCCATCCATCGCGTGCCCGCCGCCTGGTAATCTTGCCCGCGTCTCCACTCTTCCTCGTACGCCCCGTATCCTAGCTGCCTCGATCGCTCGCCCATAGCTGCTCGCTCGCCGCACCCGCCTCCTCTACTAGCCACCGAAACCCTAGCCACTACAAACCCTAACCCGCCTCCGTCGCATCCAACCCTAGCTGCCGGCATGTCGGGATCCAACCTCTCCGATCGGTCCGCTGCCTCCACTCCTCCGGTCGTGAAGCCACCGAATCCCTTCGACTCTTCCGCCGGCTCCTCCGCCGCCACCCTTCTCGACCCTGCCTACATCCGCGATGTTCCCATCGAACGTCGCGTTCCGGTTATCCTCTCCCACAAAGAGGCAAATTTTTATGCTTGGAAGACATACTTCAATCTCCTCTTTCATGAGTATAACCTGCAGGACCACATCGACGGCACCGCCAACCTCTTCGTCCTGAACCGTGACGCCGACTGGCTGGCGATCGACGCCACCATCATCAGGTGGCTCTTCCTCACCGTGTCCAAGGACATCTTCCACACCATCGTTCGCGACAAGGATGATGCATGCACGGTGTGGAACAAGATCGTCGGCCTCTTCACCGACAACAAGATCCAACGGATCGTCTTCTTGCAGCAGGAGTTCTTCGGGTGTCATCAAAACGACTCCTCCGTCGACGACTTCTGCCTGCGTCTCAAGACCCTCTCCGACGAGCTCAATGACATCGGCTTCAAGGTGGGCGACGAGTTTCTCCTCTCCACCCTCACCGCCGGCCTCAATGAGGATCTCGGCAACGCCGCCTCCAACCTCACCCTCATGGCGAACCCTACCTACGAGCGGGCGGTGGCTTATCTTCGTTTCGAGGAACGCCGGTTGAAGCATCTTCGCTCCCGTGCCGTTCACACCGCCTTCGCCGCCGGCTACTCGCGCGGTGGCCCCACGCCCTCAGGCGCGCCCCCTGGCTTCCCCGCGCCGTACCAGGCGCCCCGGCCACCGGCGCCTCCCGCGCCGCAAGGCGCCTACGGCACCCACTACCAGCAGCGGCCCCCGGCTCCTCCTGCGGCTCTTCCCCAACAACCGCCGCAGCAGTAGCCCCAGCAGCAGCCGCGCCAAAGGCGCCGCGGCCACGGCAAAGGCCAGACACAGCAGCAACAACCGCGCGCCGGGCCTGTTCAGCAGCAGCCGACGCCGCCTTGGGGGGGTGGCCACAACCCCTGGACAGGGTTTGTGCACGCCTACACCATGCCCGTGCCCCGCCCCCCCGCTCCAAGCCTCCTCGGGCCCGGTCCCCCCGACCGTCAGGCGTTCTTTGCCGGTCCACAACCCGGTCCGGTCGCTCCACCGGCCTACTACTCTAATGCTCCGGTTGGCTATGGCGGGCCACCCGCCAACACAGGCGTGACCGGCTACTCCGGCTATCCCGCGCCGGTCTCTTATGATCCGGCCCTACTTGCTGCTCTTCATCAACAGCCTCCGGTTGGGGCTTATTCCGGCGGCGGCAATTGGTTTATGGACACCGGTGCATCTTCGCACATGGCCGCTTACCCGGGTAACCTCTCTTCTGCGTGTCCTATTCACACTTCTTCTCGTATCATTGTCGGTAATGGTGCTGGTCTCCCTATTACTCATATTGGTTCTACAAGTTTTCCTTCGAACTCTAGACCACTTTATCTCAATAATGTTCTTGTATCTCCTGAACTTTTTTAGAATTTAGTCTGTGTTCGTAAACTTTCTCGAGATAACTCTGTAACTGTGGAATTTGACGAAGTTGGTTTTTCTGTTAAGAACGCCCTCACCCGGATGGTTCTTCACCGCTGTGACAGTCCCGGCGATACATACTCCGTCCAATCTCCATCATCCTCACATGCTAGACCAGTTGCTCTCTCCGCCGGCGTTGATCTTTGGCACGCCCGTCTTGGTCATCCTAGCTCCACCGCTCTTCGTCAAATTATTAGAGATTTTTCTTTTACATGTAATAAAACGGATGCGCACTCTTGTCACGCATGCCGTCTGGGCAAACATGTTCGCCTTCCCTTTAGTGCTTCATCCACAGTTGCATCGTTACCTTTTGAGTTAATCCATAGTGATGTCTGGACCTCTCCTGTTGCTAGTAACACTGGTTTTTCATATTATCTTGTTATTTTGGATGACTATTCTCACTTTGTGTGGACCTTCCCATTGCGTAAGAAGTCCGACGTTGCTGCCACTCTGACGGCCTTCTACTCTTACGTGTCTACACAATTTGGTCGTCCCATCCGAGCTTTACAAACTAACAACGGGAAAGAATTCGACAACACCATCATCCGCAATTTTCTCTCCACCCATGGCACTATTTTTCGTCTCACATGTCCATACACTTCACAGCAGAACGGTCGGGCTGAACGCATTCTCCGCACTCTTAACGATTGCGTCCGTACCCTCCTCTTCCATGCATACATGCCACCTCGCTTCTGGCCCGACGCTCTTGCTACCGCCACCCTCCTCATCAACCTTCGTCCATGTCGCACCCGGTGGAACTTTACACCTCACCACCTTCTCTTTGGGTCTCCTCCCTCATACGACGGTCTTCATATCTTTGGTTGGCTTTGTTATCCTAGTACCACCGCCACTTCTCCTCATAAACTTGCTCCTCGTTCCCTTCCGTGTGTCTTCCTAGGTTACCCGGCTAACACTAAGGGCTATAGATGTTATGATCCGGTTTCCCACCGTGTCATCACATCTCGGCATGTTTATTTCGACGAGCTGTGTTTTCCGTTTAAAAAGGAACATTAGGAGGCTTCTTCATCGGCACTCGGCCCCTCTCTGGCCGACCCTGTCCGGCCCGGCTTCGACCCGCGGCGTAGGGCGCCCCCTGGATGTGCGGCGCCCCCCGGACGCGCGGCACTCCGGCTCCTGCCCGCTGCTTCACCAGGCCCGCCGGCCTCCGAGCCGGCCTCACCAGCTTCTGCGCCGGCCTCCCAGCCGGCCACTGCGCCGGTTTCACCGGCTTCTGCGCCGACCTCCGAGCCGGCCACTGCGCCGGCCTCACCGGCCTCCGAGCCGACCACTGCGCTGGCCTTCGAGCCGGCCTCTTCGGGTGCTTCGACACCGGGCTTGGCGCCGGCCTCCGAGCTGGCCTCCCCGGTGCTTTCTTCGCCGGGTTCAGCCCCGGTCTCGCCGGGATCGGCTGCCTCTTCACAGCCCGGCGCGTCGCCGGCTTCTTCGCAACCAGGTTTGGCGCCAGCACCGGTGGTTGCTGTGGTGCCACCTCCCGCTGGCCCGGTCACTCGATCTCGCCTGGGTGTCCATCGGCTGAGCACTCGCTATCCTCCAGATCAGTACACATGTGTGGCTTCGACGTCTTCCTCATCACCGTCACCCCTGCCGACCTCCGCCCGTCCCGCGCTTCGCGACCCCATGTGGTTTGCCGCGATGAAGGAGGAATTTGACGCATTGCAACGCAATCACACTTGCAACTCGTTCCTCGTCCTCCTCGGGCCAACATCATTACCGGGAAGTGGGTGTTCAAGCACAAGTTTCATCCGGATGGTACTCTTGACCGACACAAGACTCGTTGGGTCGTTCGAGGTTTTCGTCAACGAGCAGGTGTTGACTTCACCGACACTTTCGCCCCGGTTGTCAAACCTGGGACGATTCGGACCGTTCTTCAGCTAGCGGTTTCTCGTTCCTGGCCTGTGCACCAGATGGATGTTTCGAATGCCTTTCTTCATGGCCATCTTGAGGAACAGGTGTTTTGTCAGCAGCCGACTGGGTTCGTTGATGAGTCTTCTCCGGATCATGTGTGCTTGCTCTCTCGGTCCTTGTACGGGCTCAAGCAAGCTCCTCGCGCGTGGTACCAGCGCGCCATGGCGTTCTTACTCAGCTTGGCTTCCGCTCCACTCGCTCAGATGCTTCACTGTTTGTCTACCACCAGGGTGATGCTACTGCTTTCCTGCTGCTCTATGTCGACGACATCATCTTGACAGCATGCTCGACTGCCCTTCTTCGACAGCTCACTGATCGTCTTCGTGCTGAGTTTGCCATTAAGGACTTAGGTCCTCTGCACTATTTCCTCGGGATCGAGGTTATTCGTCGAGCAGATGGCTTCTTTCTTCATCAGCGGAAGTATGCTCATGAGCTTCTGGACCGTGCCGGGATGCTTAACTGCAAACCGGCTACCACACCTGTCGATACAAGGGCTAAGCTTTCTGCCACAGATGGTTCTCCTGCTTTCGATGCTCCGTTCTACAGGTCGATTGTTGGTGCTCTTCAGTACCTCACTCTTACTCGTCCGGAGCTCCAGTACGCTGTGCAACAGGTGTGTCTCCATATGCATGCTCCTCGTGATGCTCACTGGACCGCGGTCAAGCGCATTCTGCGCTATATCCGTGGCACGTTGGACCTTGGGTTGTCACTTCAGGCTTCGTCCTCTCTGGATCTGACGGCTTATTCTGACGCCGATTGGGCCGGCTGCCCTGACACGCGCCGCTCGACCTCTGGTTATTGCGTCTACCTTGGACCATCACTCATCTCCTGGTCGTCCAAGCGGCAGCCTGTCGTCTCCCGCTCGAGTGCTGAAGCGGAGTACCGCGCCGTTGCCAACGTCGTCGCCGAGTGTTCCTGGCTTCGTCAGCTTCTGCATGAGCTCTTGTCTCCGGTTGACAAGGCCACGATTGTCTACTGTGACAATGTTTCTGCGGTCTACCTCTCCGCCAAGCCGGTTCATCATCGACGCACCAAGCACATTGAGATTGATATCCACTTTGTTCGGGAACAGGTAGCTCTTGGTCATGTACGCGTGCTACATGTCCCTACGTCCCAACAATTTGCTAACATCATGACCAAGGGCCTGTCTACCGCGTCTTTTGAAGAGTTCCGATCCAGTCTTTGCGTCGACCATGGTGCCGCTTCGACTGCGGGGGGGTGTTGAGATGTAGATACATATGTGTATTTCTTGTACAACAAGCCTTCCTCCTTCCATGTATAGTTGAGGACGTGGCTACCCTTGTACTTATATATATGTGCATATTGCACCCGATCAATATATCGTGAGTTGCATAATCTTCTACAACAGTAAGTATGCAAGAAAAAAGAGAGTACTTGGTGGTGCTAGAAGGTGAATAAATCATTCCTTGGTTGGATTTCTTAAAACATAAACGCTAAACATGTCAAGATGGCATTATGAGTATTTTTCAACTTACTAATTTTTACCTAAATAAACAGCCCGGATAAATTGGCTCAAGGAAACACCCTTCACAGCAAGTAATATCTTCTTATCGTTTACAAGAAAACAACTTATTGCTACCAGGCTTCTTCCCCTAAGTGGAAGTTCTATTGAAGTCAAGAAATGTCAATGCGTGGACTGGAATTCAGTTTTACGATTAAACGGATTTCAGCAGTGGCACATTGGATCTTACCTAAGTGGCCGCCGCCGGCACATCCCCTCCGCTCCGCCGCACATGGCCCTTCGTTGCCACGCGCTTCGGCAGCATGGGGGAGGACAGCCGCGCGTCACCTTCGCCCCCTTCTCTCGTCGCCGATGTGCACGGGAAGATGAGAATTAAATATTTTTTTTGAGAGATAAGATGAGAATCATATGGTGTCAATATGCGGTCCGGAACTGGCCCCACTATAGGAAAATTAGTTTTTTTTATAACTATAAGACAATTTTTTTTTTGAGGATCAACTATAGGACAATTGGTTTGCAGGATTGGCTTTAGCTTTTAGGGCCAGTTGTTTTGTAGGATTTTAATTTAAAGTAAGCTAAAATAAGCTGCCCCTTGTCCAGCTTATTTTTGAAGCCCAACCAAAATTTATTTTCAGAAGCCTAGTAGTTGAGTTTTTTTTCCTTCCTTGAGAGGCACGGTCCTGCTATCGGACACGAAAAAAAACATTTTTTTTCTTTCGCAAGAGGCATGGTTTTGTTTCCGCGAGAGGCACTACCGTGCTTCTCGGAAACGGATTTTGGAAAGGGAAAAACACGTGCTCCTGGTGTGGTTTTTTCGTCCAATTTTTTCATGGAAAAAAGTTCGTCAAATCTATCAACATGGGATCTAGTTTTGAAAATCTCGACGCGGGGAATCCAACGGTGAAAATGGTTTGAGATTTGGATGCACGGTTTAAGAGATAAAACGTTTTGAATAAACAGATCTACGAGAAAAGGGAAAAGTCCCGGATTGTGACAAGTGGTGCACATGCAACGCGCCGCTTGTCACAATCCGGAAAGGTGGAAGTGATCTTTGAGTACTCTGCAATTAGTGATTGCGCTAGTAGTTAAGATTTGACCAGTGTGTTTCTAAAAGAAAAAAAATGGTTGGGCTTCTGGAATAAGTTGGGGGGTGGGTGTGGGGGCAGCTTTTCTGGTAGCCCAAAAATACTAGTAAAGAACTGGCCCATAAGATGAGTTGCCATGAATGAAGGTTTGGGACAACCATTTTAAAAAAATGTTCGTAAATTTTACAAAAATATTTTTGAATTTTAATAAAATCCACGTATTTTCAAATATACTTAAAAATTCTACAAAATACACGTGATTTCAAAAAGTGTATGTTTTTAATAATATATTGAAATATGTACATAAATTTTAGAATTTTAGTAAATTAAAAAATTATTTATTTCTAGAATGTTAGAATAAATAAATATTCCCAAGTTTGTGTAAATCATGAATTTTAAGAAAATTCACAATTTTTCAAAAGTTCATGATTTTTTTCTTAAAAATGGGAGGGAAAAAATTACAAAATAGAAAAAAGGATCAGAATCAAGTTGAAAAACTTCCAAAAAAGATTCCAGAAGGTCCTGAAAAGTGAAAAGTACAAATGTGCTTGAAAAAAGTGAAAAGCATGGTTGTGCTTCCTTTTTTTTTGTTATTTTTTTCTAGTTCTTAGTTTTTTTCTATTTCTGGTTTTATCTGATTTCTGATATATATTTTTCCTGTTTGTGATGTTTTTCAAAATTTCTATTTTTTTTCTAGTAAAAAAGGTTGAACAAACCTATTAACACGGGATCCATTTTCGAAGATCTTGATATAAGAAACACAAGAGTGAAAACAATTCGTCTTTTGGATGCACAGTTCAAGAGATAAAATGTCTTGAAAAAATGAATCTAAAGAAATGCAAAAACTCCCGTGTTGTGATAAGTGTCGCAGATGCAGTGTCGCTTGTCACGCCAATAGAAGATGGGAGAGACCTATGAGAGGAGCACCTTCTAAATAGTCATCTTGCGGAGCGCCTCAATACAACGCATTGTGTAGGGAAGCCTTTTTACTGGTTTTCTCTAGTATTTGATTGGGCACTTGTTTGTTTTCATTTTTGAACATTTGTAAAAGTTTACCTTTTGAAAAATCGTGTATATTTGGAAAATTTTACAGTTCACAACATTTTGTAAGAATATTTGAACCATTTTAATATTTGATAACATTTATAAATTTTGCCAACAACTTTTGAAAATTTAATATTTGAAAATTTGCAAAAAAATATAGTGTAAATGTTTCTTTCAATTCATGTAGATTATTTTAATTCACAAAAATCTTTTTATGAAATCTTGACATATTTACAATGCATTTTTTAAACACCTGAATGTTTTGCAAATATAGAGAACTTATTTACAAACATGAAATAAAAAAAAAGGAAAATAACTAATAGAGAACTTGAAACATATGGGTCACACTTATATTTTGTGTGTCGCATTCGAGACTCGAGAGTGACCAAGTACACAGTCAGACGAGAAACAAAGTCTAGCAAACTTTGCTATGATGAGTTTCCTCGATTTTAATTTTTGAATTTTTTCCTTGATCTTAATTTCACTTGACAGACCAGATGTGCATGTGATGATTTGTTCTCATCTCGGTCATCCTAGTTGGATCATGGTAATACTTGACCGGTGGTTGCCTTAGACCCTTAGTGCCCTGCAGTATAACTTGTATTATCATTCATGCCCTTGTTGCATTATGGTCAACTGGTTATGCTTGTTACTATTACTTCACAAGTCATGAGTTGCACAATTATGCTTTCTTGTTGCTTGTGGTTTTTTTTTCATTTCTCAATAACCAGACCATATGCTGCACCCATCCATTTGTCCAACAAATTTTTAGTCATTACCGTGCATTGAAGTTAAATTTAGGATGAACTAATATATGGTCGCACTTGCACATTAATTTACATCATTTTGTAGAGAAGGAATGTGACATTAGCAAAGAACTGGGTTAGATCTTTAGTCTTATATTGTCTTAAAGTTGCTTTGAACTTGGTCCTCCGGTGTATATGTTTTTTGATTAGGACAGTTCATGGTAAAGAGAACATTATTTGTGGCATACATCCATACTTACAGAAAATAAAAGATCTAGAAGAATTTTGTCCATCAATTCAACTGAAAGTGGAAAGTGTGAACTCAGCTGCTGAATCTGCTAGTCAAATAAATTAATCATCCTATGGATCAAACTAAGATGGCCTTCCTAACCTAAACTGGTCGATTTCATAAAGCTATGGGACGCTCTTCAAAGTTTCTGTTTGGACGATGATTCTTTTGGTTGGCCATGGTCTGCAATGGCTATGAAATACTTTCTTCATGGGAGCTGATTGCATCTGGAGATGTTTTGGGCCATCCTGACCTGCAAAAGATTTTCTTGATTAGCCATCTAGTATGGCTTTGGACATCGGATCAAAGAGCAAGACATGGAATCCAGAACTCCAAGGTTGCATGCTTCACTTCTCTACAAGGAGATGATATAGTTGATCACATCATGGTGCAATGTGTCTCAGCGCGCGAAGCATGGACTGAATGTTTCACGAGACTACTTATTAACATCGCTCGACCATCTCAAACTGACAGCCTTGAAGCTTGGTGAATCAATGTGAGGACTGCATTCATTGGAAGAGACAGTGTCTACCTTGTCATCCCGGTAAATTGGCACCTTTGGAAAAAAAATCTTGTTGGACGGTGTTTCCGACATGGACTTGCCATAGACGTGACACTATCGTTTTATTGCGCCACTGGGAATGTCGTGACAAGATTAAACTTTCAAAAAATCATAACTCTTCAATACGACGTCGGATGAAGATGCTTTTTATACAGAAATGGTAAATCACGACGCGTGATCTACAGCTTTTGGTTTTTAGTTTTTTTTTTCCATTTGAGGGCATTAAGGTGCTAAAAAAATTAGCACCATAATAATCGCGTACCAGCGCTCGCCATATTAGAAATGAATTATCTTTTTTTGTATGGAGTTAAATGAAGATACTTTTTATACCAAAGTTGTAGCTCTCAATGATATCTACAACTTCAGCAGCATACTTTTTATACCAGAGTTGTAGTTTTAATTTTTTACATTTGAGGTCGCTAAGATGCTCGAGAAACTAATATAAAGCTTCAGCAACATATTAATTATAGCTGTCATGTATATTCCATCTCACGCATCATGAGCAGATTATAATTAAAATGATGAAGCCACCATAGCTGGCGTACTATATTCCATCTCAAGCATTTATTTTTCCAAAAAAAAGAAGCTAGATAAAGCGGAAACAAAAATGGTGAAAACAATAAGGAATATGGCGAGGGATAGCAAGCCTGAGATCGGGAGGTTGTTGCAAGCAGTTAGTGAATGTTTCACATTTCACTTGGAAAGGCTTGAGGTACCACTGGATGTTCGAGCTATTGCATTCATGCTCCAACCAACTCATTCAAAAATCCGAACTGATGGAGGGAGGCGGGTAATATATTTCAACACTTCCTCTCACGTCTAGGCTATTTTAGTCCTTAGACGTGGGATCGATGTAGGCCATGGAATTATTTTATTTAATACTGCATTGGCAGGGTCTTGAACTCAAAACCTCTTGGCTCTGATACCATATTGAATTCATGCTTCAGTCAACTCATCTAAAAGTCCGAACTGATGAAGGGAGGCGGGCAATATATTTCAATAGGAGTAATAACTAGGAAAGCCAGCTACCCACCGGCGGACCTACCGGCCGCCTCTGCCGAACAAGCATGTCTATGGCCGCAAAAATTAGACACGTGTTTGTGGTTGACGGCGACGATGTCAACATATCCCTATATAATTTTCAGGGTGCCCTACTACAAGTGGTTCGACGGTTATGTTGCCGATCCTCAGGCCAGAGCACGTGGATTGCCAGGCACTTTAATGTTCTATAGTATATCTCATGTGGTTGCATAGAGCTGGGAGAAGAGGAACACGTCGATGGAGAGGTCCTGCCATGAGTGCAGGAAATGCACAATGGGATACTTAATTGGCGTATGTGTCAGCATACTTTGCACTGGTTCTAGCTCTTGCGTCCAAAATCACGGTGGGACACGCAAGGTGCGAGCCGATGGTTGGGCAGCAACTACGTGGCGGGCGCACGGGCATTGGCAAGTGGCTACAGGGCGGTGGTCGATGTGCGCAGAAACTCTTCACGAATACAGCAGGAGGCTGCGTGGGCTCGCGAGACCAGGCTCAGTCAACAATAGTAGTGATATAGTGGTAGAGGCGCACACGGTGTAGCACCGTTGGGTCGGCCATATGTAAACAACAAAAGGGACACTTGAAGACGCGGATGCTATATATACCAGGATATGGATTTACACATGAACCATTCCACTTTAACATTGATCTGTTTATTCTGAAGAAAATAATCTCTGAAAATTACATCATTGAACATTACATGATCGATTTGATTTATGAAAAGCCACAAAACAGGCATAGACAAGGGGACACCCTTGTTATCTAGCCATCTTATTGCTGGAACGGCGGAAAAGGTAGGAAATCAAACACTCTGATGATTAAAAGGAACATGCAGGTAGCTGCAGGCTCCAGGAGGGTGGAGTGCTGAATTATTTAGGGATGGTGTAAACACCAATCCTTGTGACGAAAACATTTAGAATTTCTGCAAAGAAGCCCACCACGATCGCATTCTCCGGCACGTTATAGCTGAATGGTTGGCTGGGGATAGTTCCGAAAGGACCATACGTATTGGTGTTGGTGATGATCTTCAATTGTGTCAGCCAGGATCCTAATGTCCCAGCCCCAGTTATCTGCTTCACAAACTCTGATGGGCCAAACTTTATCTATAAAACAGCACATAATTCGTTAAGAGGAAAATTAGATATATCATCAAGTATTTATTAGGTGGCGTATGTATATATAGCTACTAACTCCATCCCTCCCAAAAACATATAATTCTAAAATAGTGTTAGGTCAAACTATCTTAATTTATATAAAAACATATTACCTTATATCATACTATTAAATAAGCAAATATGTGTACACTCTGTGTTATACGGACTTTTATTTCATATATAGGTCGCAGTGCTTTAAGTCAAACGTTACTATCTTTAATCATCTAATCAATTTCAAAAGATCAACATATATATGGATTATATACTATAAAAGTATTTCCCATAGTAAATCTAAAAACTGAAATATTATGTTATGAATCTATATATAGTCGAAGATACAAATGCTTGACTTAGAACAAAACTAATACGATATGTGAAAAACGTAGTGAGTACGAATGTTTGGAGTCTTACTGTTTGTTAATATTTTTGAGAAACCCAATCAAGTTTAAGTTAGTTTGACTTTAACCGAACATAGAACTGCATCGTCTTTTCTATGATGAAGGCAGGCACGAACCAACATGATATGCAAAACAACTGCACGCACATGCATGGTAATGTATGAAATCTACTCACTTCGTTCGTGAACAAGCCCCGATTGACACCCCAAGTATCAGTGGTGTGGATTTGCCCGTCTTCGTCAACGTAGGAAAATTGTAACCCTTCAACTACACCATGATGGTAGATTGTTAGACTTTCTAGACGACGTGATTTGCCTCCCATTTCATGAAGGGCACCTCCAGTCATTCCACCCCATGGTCCTTGCTTTATAGGTGCAGGGATCTTTGTAGGTGCAATGATCTCTGTAGGTGGAGCGATATTTGTAGGTGGAGCGATCTTTGTAGGTGGACAGACAACGCCCTGAATATGAAGGAACATGCATCTTGAGTGTTAGTTTAGGCCAACAAAATGAGAGAGCAAAAGAATAATAAATGAGAGAGCCAAACTGAGTCATTGGCCAAAAAAGGAGAGTCATCTACTTCTTCCTAGCTCTCCCCATTTTATATGTGTGGTAGGAGATGGGTTCTCTTTATGCACCACATCGGGGTTTATATTTGCCACTAGGGGCTACAATTGGACCCCCGGTGCGGTTTGTATAAAAGAAATGCCACTAAAGGCTACAAATGAAACTCCAAATAGTATTTTGCGAGCCCTACTAAGCTCGATTCGAAATAACGGAAAATAAATGATAAGTATTTTACCACATATAATAATACAAAGCGACCACCGAGACCACAGGAATATTATAGTATAATGCAAAGTGGACGACCAGAAATTGTTACACGCTTACCTCCTTCATGCGGCAGAAAAATTCAATAGTAAGCTCTTGTGTTATTGTATTGCCTATACAACTGTGTACTCTTTTGTTGATGACACCACGTGCCACCGAGACCACATAGTAAGCATCCGGACAATGTTGAATGAGTATACAAAAAATGTTGATCACTTATTAAAGAAATGTTTTTGACATATACGAAAATGTAGGGTGAAGAGAAAACAAACATAAGAAAAAAAATGGAGAATAAAAAAGAAAAACAAACAAAAAATGGAGAAGAAATCAGAAAAGTAAATATAAAATGGGGAAGAAAAAAGAAAAGAAAAAAAAAACAAGGAAAACCTTATCAAAAAATAAAAACAAGAAACAGAAAAAAGAACCTGTGAAAACTAACTAGGGCGTGTTTGGTTACCCGGATTGATTTTGACTACATTGCATGTGATTTTTAGATGAGTCTGGCTGAGCTAAAACAGCCTATAAAGCACCATCTGCACATAGTTTGGTTGCCTGCATATAGGTTAGCTACATGAGGGAACTAATTTTGTCCTGCCGTTTGGTTGGCTGCATCGCATTAGTCGCACACATGACTCGATGTTTGGTTGCAACATGAATAAGGTGTTGTCACCACTTCTCAATGGTGGTGACCTTACCATGCACGATCTAAACAGTTTCACTCCTAGCTACGAAACAAATTACGGTTCAGCCTAACTACTATCAAATCGTAGTACAGATTATTAAGAGCCATATGGTTGAATAGTGGAAAGTTCACCGTCGATGCTAAAGTCGATCTTCCTCTTCTGTTGCTGCTCGTAGTTCTTCCTCTTCCTCTTCCCCTTCTGCTGTTGCTGCTGCTTCCTCTTCTTCCCCTGATGCTCTTGCTGTCCTACTTCAGATCCTTTTCTAACTTCTGTTATCCCACATTGCCTGTGCCCACTCCATCCTTTTGTTCTTCCAGACTTCGTTGTCAAATGCCTCCACACCATGGCCGGAGCTGACAACATCGTCCTCCATCACATCTTCTTCCTCAGGCACCAGTACATCAACACCCCATTGCAAGATCCAGCTATGCAGAATTCAACAAGCAAGAACAAGCTTAACCTGAGTGGGGAAAGTGGGGAATAGCTTCTGATCTAGGATCTTAAACATATTCTTCAGAGCTCCAAAGGCCCTCTTAACAGTAACTCCAAGGCTAGAGTGTGTGAGATTGAACATCTCCTATGAAGTCCTAGGATAGTTCCTACCAGCGAACTCGTTTAGATGGTACCTAATTTTCCCAAAGGGTGGAAGAATACCTCGTCGACATGCATAGCTAGCATGTCCTAGGTAGAACTTGTCAGCGGGGATGTTGATGCCATCAGAACGACTCAAGTTGTCGCTGAGAATGTTATCATCATGTGCTGACCCTTCTCAGCTAGCCAGCACATAGGTGAACTTCATATCAAAGTCAACAACAGCAAGCACATTCTGGCTTGTGTAGTGCTTCCTCCCCATGTATGATTCAAATTGTGATCGAGGCACTCTAGCAGTGACATGAATACCATCTATTGCCCCAATGCAATCCTCGAATGGCAAATGAAGATTGTGTTAGCGTTCACCTTGAACAATACAAGCATATCAAGCCATGAAGGACATACTATCAGTACTCACCTTGAAGTATGGATACCATCTTGGGCTAGTGTGAATCTTGGTAGGAGTCTGGTCGTTTGGTGACATGATCATCTCTCCTCTGAGCTCCCCAACAGCGTAGAGCACTTGCTTGAAGTAACTTGAGATGGTCCCCATTGATCTCCTGAGTGTGTTGTGTATAACCCTGAACCTCTGGTTATGGGCAACAACATGGAGGAACATGGCCACTTGCTCTTCCACACTAGTGTGGATGCTATCGCTTAGCAGCCCCCCTGCTCTTGAAGGTCGGGACAAGTCTGGAAAATGGTGCTCTTTTCATTCGAAGCATCCACCGAGCCTCTGTGTCATTGCAGTTGTAGATCTAGTTCTGATTGGTGATCCTCTCTCGCTCCCACATTAGCATTGGAGCATAACAGATGACAGGTCTCTCACCACGACGAACAACTGTCTTGTGCATGAACATGACCCATGCCCGAACCACAACAACCAATGCTACTGCCTGAACTACCAGCCTCCTACGTGTGTCCATAACCTAGTCCACATCTAGGGTCCATGAGCATGGGGAAATCGATCCTGACAACCGAACTAACATACCGGAGAGGGGGTGTTCTTACCGGCATCAGAGACGAGGAGGACAAGGGGGAGGGGGTTCATGTCTGAGGCAAGGATGACCCGATGGTGGCCAACATAAAGGGGAGCACCTGCTCCTATAGTCGGATAGTGCTACTGCAGCCGCTTGCGCATATCTAAGTCGCCGCCACCGCCGGTTGTGAGGCTAGAAGAAGTGGCTGCCCTAGAGGTAGTGGTGACCGAGTAATTGGGGGGGGGGGGGGGGACGCTAGATTTGGCGTGGTGCCGCCGCGCCAGATTTCCATCCCCCCTGTTTTCAGGTTGCTCCCGCTCATGCGACCTTGCGCCGCACTGAGCCTGGCTCGCTAGAAACTGCCGATTCGTGGGTTTCCAGCGAGCCAGGCTCTAGGTTGCTTTAAGCTTCGTGCCCACGCGAGCCAGCATAACCCGTATGCAACCAAACACACATTTCGTGGCCCAACTCGGCCTGGTTGGACCCAATGCGGGCAACCAGACACGCCCCGAAATCGGTGAAATGGAGATAGAAACAAAGAAAAATCAGTGAAAACCAGGAAACACAAAATCAAAACATGAAAAGGTACCGGATCTTCGGTTTTTCTACTTCATCTAGTTCCCGTCCTCTATTCCTGACATGTACCGGGCGATAGCTTCGTGGTAGCAGCGTACCAGTGCAGTGAAGAGATCTTGGGATTGAACCCGTGCACGACCTCTTTTCCTCTCCTTTATTTTCTTGTATTATGGACCGACCCGTTAATGTAGACCTCGATGTGAGAGATCCCGTATGGCGCTTAGATCGAAAACTAGTAGATCCGGCATGGTCGGCTGCTACACAACACCGTCTGCCTCACCGGTTCCTCATTTATGTCTAAAAGAAGAGTTCCTCATCTGATCTAAAAAACAGTTCCTCAACCGGCCTAAAAAAAGTAAAAAATCTTGTCCTCATCTTCCCATGCACATCCGCGATGAGAGGTGGCGAGAATGAGATAAGGGAGCCGCCTGAGAGTAGGAGAACGAGGAGGAGGCGCAATCGCCCACCCCATGCCGCCGAAGCACGCGACAACGAAGGGCGATGTTCGGCGGAGCGAAGAGGATGCGGCGGCCACTTAGGTAAGATCCAGTGTGCCACCGCTGAAATCCGTTTAGTCCTAAAATTGAATTGTGTTCCCCCAGTCCACGCATTGGACTTCAATAATTACTTCCACTTAGGGGAAGAAGCCTGGTAGCAATAATTACTTAAATTGTGTTCTTGTAAATGATAAGAAGATATTGGTTGTTGAAAAGGGTATTTCCTTGAGCCAATTCATTTGGGCTGGTTGGTGAAGTGACCGAGTTTCCCCTTTCCATTCCCGCATCGCCCTAGCGCGGCAACCAAGGAGAACCCTACATCTGGCGTCGCCACCCCGTCCTCACCTCCCCCCGCCTCCTCCGCCGCCCCCTAGGGCTCGCTCGGGCAAAGCCCGACCTGGGCCGGCGGCTACTGTCGGTGTCAAAACCGGCGGATCTCGGGTAGGGGGTCCCGAACTGTGCGTCTAAGGCTAATGGTAACATGAGGCGGGGGACACGATGTTTACCCAGGTTCGGGCCCTCTTGATGGAGGTAATACCCTACTTCCTGCTTGATTGATCTTGATGATATGAGTATTACAAGAGTTGATCTACCACGAGATCGTAGAGGCTAAACCCTAAAAGCTAGCCTATGATTATGATTGTCGTTGTCCTACAGACTAAACCCTCCGGTTTATATAGAAATCAGAGGGGGCTAGGTTTACACAGAGTCAGTTACAGAGAAGGGGATCTACATATCCGAATTTCCAAGCTTGCCTTCCACGCAAAGGAGAGTCCCATCCGGACACGGGACGAAGTTTTCAATCTTGTATCTTTCTAGTCCAACAGTCCGGCCAAAGTATATAGTCCGGCTGTCCGGGGACCAATTAACCTAGGACTCGCTTAGTAGCCCCTGAACCAAGCTTCAATGATGATGAGTCCGGCGCGCAGATTGTCTTCGGCATTGCAAGGCGGGTTCCTTCTCCGAATACTTCATAGAAGATTTTGAACACAAGAATCGTGTCCGTCTCTGCAAAAACAAATTCCACATACCACCGTAGAGAGCACAATATTCCACAAATCTAATCAGCTGGCAGTTTTTTGATAGCATGACATCACGCACGGTCCGGTCATTATTCGAACCGTTTTTCACAACCAGCTACTGCACGTAACGCGAGGCGGTTTCCTTGACACGTCTTGTCGAAGCAGAGATCGTGTCCCCTTATCGCGGGATTCTCATCAATATGGGCATGGGTAACCCAACCGCGCCATCAATCATGGCGTTTGGGAAATAAGCAATTTTAACGGGCAAGTGGGGAGGCGCAGTTTCTACCGCCTTCTTCTTGCTCCGTTCATCCATTCTCGCACGCTCGAGCTCCAGCGCCCCAGTTCTCACCTTCTCCGTACAGCCATTCCAATCATGTCCGGAGCGGAAGGCAAGTGGATGGCCTCATCCGTCACAGAGGAGGACATTACGAAGCTCCGGGAGGCTGGATACTTGGCCGCAGACATCGCGCACCGGCTCCCAGAAGCAGGGCAGATCGTTCCGACTCCGCAACCCCACGAGAGGGTTGTGTTCCTCGCCCACTTCGTCCGTGGACTGGGATTCCCCCTCCACCCATTTGTCCGCGGGCTCATGTTTTACTATGGGTTAGATTTTCATGATCTGGCCCCTAATTTCATTCGCAACATCTCGGCGTTTATCGTAGTGTGCGAGGCCTTCCTCCGCATCAAGCCGCACTTTGGTCTGTGGCTGAAGATCTTCAACATGAAGGCGAATATAGCGGTTGGCCAGCAAGCGGAGTACGGAGGCGCTATGGTGGGCAAGATGCCCAACGTCACCTGGCTCGAGGGCTCCTATGTGGAGACCATAAAGGGGTGGCAGTCGGGGTGGTTCTACATCATCGAGCTGCGCGACGCTAACTGGGCGGCGGCCCCCAAATTCCGATCTGGCATCCCCATGAGGCTCACCTCCTCGAAGAAGAAGGGCTTAGCCTGGGGTGCGCCCGCGGAGCTGACCGGACTCCAGTACTGCGTAAAAAATATGATAAGCAAGAAGATCAAGCTTGTCAACGTGGTCCAGGTCATGCTCTTCCGCCGGATCCTCCCGTGTCAAAGACGGGCATTCAACCTGTGGGAGTTTGATTCGGCCAAACACCAGACGCTGCAAGAGCTCTTCGACATGACGCACAAAGACATCTGGAAGGTGTTGTTCAAGGCGGCCGAAGTACCTCCTCCCACCACCGAGGACCGCGGACTCAGCGGAAAGCGCCACAGAAATTCGGTAAGCACTCTGTATTTCACCAGATGTGCCTTTCCTCAGTACATTCGTGGGTGGAATCTAAGCCATCACACTGATTTAACAGGACTATGTGGCGACAGAGGAGCGGATCGACTGTCTAGCTCCGTTGCCTGAAGATCCAGCAACTGATCTCCTGACAGAGATGCTGTTTCCGGCGCAAGGTGGTGTCGGACTCATCGTCCGAAGACACCGAGGCGCGCTCCTCCAACGACAACGAGGAGGAGGAAGAGGAAAACCCTCTCCCCCAAACTGAGGGGGAGAAGAAAAGGAAGGCCGCCCCTTCCGGGGAGGCCGAAGGGTCCAAGAAGGGAAGGACCCTCCCTCCGGACCACTCCACCACAGCCGCCTACAGCAACGAGGAGTGGCTACCCAGAGATAATCCCCTACCAAAGTCGTAAGTATCCAGATACCATAACACTTCTTGCATGTTTAGCTTTATGGCTTCTTTATCATGTAAAACTATGTTTGTGCAGTCCGTCCAAAGCCCGCATCAACTTATCCTCCTCGGATGGGTCCTTGAGCTCGTCGGAGATGAACAACTATTCACTCCCGACGGCCTCCACTCCCCAGCCCGCGGACGACACCGAAGTGTTGTCTCAGAGGATGCCGGGCCAGGTCGAGATAGCTCTGGAGGCGCCTCAAGGCGAGACCCCCGACGCCGGGCTCATGGGGAGTCCCCATGGATTCTGATGAGGGGGGCCGCAGCAAGCCTGGCCCCTAGTCGGATACTGCGTCGGAACCTCCCGTGGTTCCGATGTCAGGCGGGCAGCCCCTCTCTAAGGATGGCGAGCCACCTGTGCTGATGACCTCTGTCCATCCAGAGGCATCGGATAACTTGGTGGAAGCGCTTCAGAGCGCTTCCCTTGATTAAGGACACCGTACAATTATGAGTACGGTGATTGCGAAGGTTCAGTCCGCCAAAAGCGGATTGACCGAAGCCTGCGCCAGCCTCCTGACAGGCTTTGAGGTAAGTAATTCAAATTATGAGAAAGTATCACAGTATAGACAGTAGCACCTGATGCTCTGTTTGGTGTTCGGAAAGAAAGGCCAAACAGAGGATCAAATATTATTCCCAGGAGTCCAATCATATTATGTCTATGTGAATGAGCAGGCATCGCTGCTGGCCGCCGCTGCCGCCACTGCGGAGGTCTCCGGACTGAGGCAGAACCTGGGGCGGGCCGAAGAAGAGCTCGTCCTCGTGAAGAGGCAGCTCGAGGAGAACAAAGTTAAGTGATACCCCGTCTGCATGTTATATAAAGGAAAAAAACGTTGATGCTAACAGAAGCATGATGAATTTTAATAGGGGCCACGACCGAAGTGGGGACCCTTAAGAAGGTGTTGTCCGAGGCCAAAGGCAAAGCGGCCAGGGAGAGCACCGAGCCTTGAAACACAAGAGGCTCGAGTTGATGAGGTCCAGCAAGAGCTCCAGGATTTTGTTAAAAATTCGAGTCCTTGTAGCGTGACTCCAAGACGCAAGAGTCGGAGCTATGCGAAGGCCCGTCGAGCGCCAAGAAGACGCCAAGGTAGAAGCCCAGAAGGCCCTCCAGGAAATTGAGGCGGCCAAGAAGATAGCTGCGGGTAAGGCTTTCATTATGCAAAGCAAGCATGTGAAGAAGAATTTTCTTTTACTTACCCGAATTCGGAGCTCTCCAGGAGCATTCGCAGATTTGCCGCGCAGCATCTCTGATGCTGCAGAGTTCTACCGCACTGAGGAAGGGAGCTCGACGGAGAAGCTGTTTTGGTCCCAGTATATTAGGGCCGAACATCTGATGCCCTTGAGCGACCAGCTGAAGCAACTAGTCGAACTTCACAAGGCGGCCGAACTGGCCATGAAGGACTGCATAGTCCCACTATGGCCTGGCGAGCCCTTGCCCAACAACTACTTCGGCCTTGTAAGCGGATGGTAAATGCCTGTCCAGGGCTTGAAGTCCTTAAGCGGTCCGTCTGCATTGAGGGTGCACGTCGGGCCTTGGCCCGTGCGAAAGTGCACTGGGGGAAGATGGACGCCGAGAAGCTGGTGAGAGAGGGGCCGCCGAAGGGTAAGGAGCATCGCCACCCTGAACAGTACTATGACAATGTCATTAAGGGTGCCCGCCTTGTGGCGGATGAATGTACTAAGGATGTAATATTCGAATGAATGTACTCGTGTCATCCTGTAATATGAAAACCAGTTCACGTGCGCATGTGGCACTTGTTAATTTAAAATATTACCTTCTGTGCGGCCGTTTATAAAATCTTGAGAGTTGGCCAGTCGTCGGCTTCTGCCCCCATGTAACTAGTACTGGGGTGTTTGGGATAAATATAAACACTCTTTATCCAAATTTTTGGTCCTTTTAAGGAGGTGTTTAGCGCCGCGAACGAGGCAATCAGACTATACGGCTTTATCGCTCTCACTTAGCCATAGTCTATAATTTTAAATTTTGGCGAAGCCCCTAGTATCCGGAAGGCCGGACATGGGGCGCGATACACGCCTAAATCGGACGAGGCCGATTCCTCACCTGAAGCGGAAAAAATCTTTAAGGATTTGAGACCTCTCGAACAGCGACCAGTTCTCGCCTTATCATGACCGTCAGTTTTCGGCTTTCTCTACTGAGGTGCTCGTTCGGAAGAACCGGGGCACAATCGCAGTAGTTCTCCCTGCGCTACCTTAACCGATATAGCGGAACGTAAGGTACCAAAACATAGGAGCCGGGCAAACCCAACTATTGATCCAAGACATGATTCAGAGCTGGTGCATATAGTGCTATAAGTTCGGGGTGCCGCACTGTCAAAAGTGTTCGGACTTTTCTGGCCAGGTTATGGGTCTGAAGCCCTGGCAAACTGGTCGTGCCAAAATGCATGGATATAAGCAGTAAAGGAAAGGGGTAAATAAACGTAATAGCAAGCTGACGCTGTACACTATTTTCCCTTGTTATTCAAATGATACGTCAAAGCGTACATATACAAGTAGTGCAATAAGCAAAATAGGACTGTTTGACACATCCTGACCAGGAGCGGGCTGTATGTGGGTATGTAAAATAGGTATACCGATCGTTATCAGAGACCACCTGGGGATTCCCTTGGATGCCTCCGCTTCTTGTATTCTTGGTGTGTCCGTCCCGCTATGTGTCCGATGGCCTGTCTATCGGAGGAGCCTCCCGAAGATGAGGACCTGAAAGGAAAAGAGGTGCAAAGATGCGTGGGTCCTTGGGGTGGTCGAACCGCATTGTGGACCGTGTCAAAGTCGTGCCTCCGCCTATGCCCATGGTATTTTAAATGCGTAATTATGTACGCGACACAAATTTCGCGGCTTGTGTGGGACTAGGACGGAGGCCGAATTGCTAGTCGAGCTCTGAACGTGCGGATGATCCTTTTGCGGGTACTCCGGACTCACTTGACGGTGTCTGGGATCTTTATCACAGAATGGGCTGTTTGCCTAAGAAGGTTATTTTGTACTTCTGCCGCGAGGGCCACCGTGTGCTCCTCCGTTCGGAGCGAGCGCTCTGTGTTTCCATTAATTATTATAACCCCGCGAGGTCCTGGCGTTTTGAGCTTGAGGTATGCATAATGCGATACCGCATTGAATTTGGCGAATGCTATTCGTTCGAGTAGTGCATAATAGCCACTGCGGAAGGGGACGATGTCGAAGATTAACTCTTCGCTTCGGAAATTGTCCGGACATCAGAAGACCACTTCGGTGTGATTGAGCCTGCAACAGGCCTCCACACCGGGTATGACACCCTTGAAGGTGGTTTTTGTGGGCTTGATCCTTGAGGGGTTGATGCCCATTTTACGCACTGTATCCTGATAGAGGAGGTTCAGGCTGCTGACACCGTCCATGAGGACTCGTGTGAGATGGAATCCGTCGATGATGGGGTCAAGGACCAATGCGGCCGAACCGCCATGACGGATCTCGGCAGGATGGTCCCTGCGATCGAAAGTGATCGGACAGGAGGACCATGGGTTGAACTTGGGGCGACTGGCTCCATCGCATAGACGTCCCTTGGCGCCCGCTTTCGTTCCCACTTGGGAATGTGGGTTGTGTATATCATATTCACCATTTTCACCTGGGGAGGGAATTTCTTCTGTCCTCTTGTGTTCGGCGGCCGGGGATCCTCGTCATCATCGCTATGCATCCCCTTTTACTTGTTTTCGGCATTCAACTTGCCGGCCTGTTTAAACACCCAGCATTCCCTGTTGGTGTGGTTGGCTGGTTTATCGGGGGTGCCGTGAATTTGACATGAGCGATCGAGTATGCGGTCCAAATTGGACGAGCCCGGACTATTTATTTTTAATGGCTTTTTCTGCATGTCTGGATTTAAAGCCTCTGAGTCCGGCATTAACTGTCGTGTCTTCGGCGCTGTCGCCATTATTGCAACGCTTGTGTCTATTGTGTCGTGGCTTGTTGTTCCTGTCTCTGGCGTCTGAATCGCCAGAGTTTTTGGGTGTGATGTTGCTACGAGCCAGCCAACTGTCCTCTCCCGCGCAAAAGCGGGTCATGAGTGTCGTGAGGGCTGCCATGGATTTTTGCTTCCCTTGGCCGAGGTGTCGGGCAAGCCATTCGTCTCGGATTTTATGCTTGAAGGCTGCTAAGGCTTCGGCATCTGGACAGTCGACAATTTGGTTCTTCTTAGTTAGGAACCGAGTCCAGAATTTACTGGCTGACTCTCCGGGCTGTTGGGTTATGTGACTTAAGTCATCAGCATCCGGTGCTCGCACGTAAGTGCCCTGGAAGTTATCAAGGAATGCGTCTTCCAGGTCCTCCCAACTGCCAATGGAGCTTGCTGGCAGGCTATTCAGCCAATGCCGAGCCGGTCCTTTGAGCTTAAGTGGTAGGTACTTTATGGCATGTAAGTCATCGCCGCGGGCCTTGTGAATGTGTAGGAGAAAATCTTCAATCCATACCGTGGGGTCTGTTGTGCCATCATATGATTCAATGTTTACGGGTTTAAACCCTTCTGGGAATTCATGATCCATAACTTCATCACTGAAGCATAGGGGGTGTGCGGCGCCTCTATGCCGGGCTACATCCCGACATAGTTCAAATGAATCTGGTCGGTTGTATTCGCCCGGCCGGACTTTGGTTTATTGTATCCGGCGTGACGGTCATCCGTAGATCCGTAGTTCGATCTTGACTGTCCTGCTTTGTTTTCCAATACATCTCGTAGGTCCTTCATGTAGCTCCGGGCCTTAGTATTATCGTTTGATTGGCGACGGGGTGCGGTCTAGACTTCGGGCTGGTACGCCGCTTTGTCGCGTCCACGGGGTGGTCGGTCAACCGCATCATGCGCTGGTAGCGTGGGCTTTAAAGCCTCCTCCTCGAGTTGAAGTAGCAACCTGCGCTTTGGGTAACTTTTGCTAGGGCGCTCGAGTCCGTATTCCTCGGTAGCCAGGACCTCGGTCCATCTATCAGTTAGGAGATCTTGATCAGCTTGAAGCTGTTGCTGCTTTTTCTTCAGGCTTTTTGAAGTGGCTATAAGCCGGCGCTTGAAGCGCTCTTGCTCGACGGGATCCTGAGGCACGATGAATTCTTCGTCCCCAAGGCTCACTTGGTCTTCGGAAAGAGGTATGTAATTATCGTCCTCCTATTCTCCATCTGTTGCATGTTCCTTAGGGCTAGCTTGCCCATCCTCTTGCTTGGCCTGCTCGAAGCCTAGCTGGGCAGGATTGTTTTCGTCTTCGACACCATCCGTATTGCTATCTCTTGTGCCGATATCACTACTTTTGCTATGGTGAGGCTTGGAGCGGCGCCTATGACGCCGGTGCCTAGGCTGCTTCTCCGAGGGATTATCTTCGGTTGCCTCATCGCCATTGCTTTCTTTGGGGGTATCCACCATATATATATCATATGATGAGGTGGTTGTCCAGTGCCCTATAGGCGGTGGTTCCTGTTCTTCTCCTGCATCGTCGTCCATACCGTCGATGTCTTCGGAGTTGAAGTCAAGCACGCCGGTTAAGTCATCGACGATGGCTATTAAGTGGGTGGTGGGTGGGGAACGAATTTCTTCGTCGTCTGCCGCTTTCGAGCCGGACATAGTTCGGCCAAGAATCTCCCGACAAGGAAAGAGACCTTAATGAATTTAGCACATCACCCAAGGGCGAGTGCTGAAAAATATCCGCGGCAGTGAACTCCATGACCGATGCCCAATCAGATTCGATAGGCACGGACGTGCGCGGTTTGGACCCTTTAACCGAAGATGAGTCCGAGGGTCCGATGACACCACCCTTGCAGGAGGTGGGATCAGTGTTCGGCTCCAACGCCTATAGGCGTGCAGCCTCCGTGGCGGGTCCATCCTCCCGTCCTCGGAAGGCCCGATCTGCTCGGATTGATTCAGGGCCGCCGCAGTGTGATCTCCCGGCGATCTGGTGGCAGATCTAAGTCATGCTCGTCACGACTGTCCAGCGTACCTGACATGGGCTCGAATCCGTCGAAGATCAAGTCTTCGCGGATGTCGGCAGTATAGTTCAAGCTTCCAAACCTGACCTGATGGCCAGGGGCATAGCTATCTATTTGCTCCAGGTGGCCAAGCGAGTTGGCCTGCAGTACCAAGCCGCCGAATACGAAGATCTGTCCGGGAAGGAAAACCTCCCCTTGGACCGCGGCCATTGAAGGTGATTGAAGGAGCCATCAAGCCTTACCACGACGACACAGTGGAACTCTCAATGAAAGCACCAATGTCGGTGTCAAAACCGGCGGATCTCGGGTAGGGGGTACCGAACTGTGCGTCTAAGGCTAGTGGTAACAGGAGGTGGGGGACATGATGTTTACCTGTGTTCGGGCCCTCTCGATGGAGGTAATACCGTACTTCCTGCTTGATTGATCTTGATGATATGAGTATTACAAGAGTTGATCTACCACGAGATCGTAGAGGCTAAACCCTAAAAGCTAGCCTATGATTATGATTGCCATTGTCCTACGGACTAAACCCTCCGGTTTATATAGAAACCGGAGGGGGCTAGGGTTACACAGAGTCAGTTACAGAGAAGGAGGTCTACATATCCGAATTTCCAAGCTTGCCTTCAACGCAAAGGAGAGTCCCATCCGGACATGGGACGAAGTCTTCAATCTTGTATCTTCCTAGTCCAACAGTCCGGCCAAAGTATATAGTCCGGCTGTCCGGGGACCAATTAACCCAGGACTCCCTTAGTAGCCCCTGAACCAAGCTTCAATGATGATGAGTCCGGCGCGCAGATTGTCTTCGGCATTGCAAGGCGGGTTCCTTCTCCGAATACTTCATAGAAGATTTTGAACACAAGAATCGTGTCCATCTCTGCAATAGCAAATTCCACATACCACCGTAGAGAGCACAATATTCCACAAATCTAATCAGCTGGCAGTTTTTTATAGCATGACATCACGCACGGTCCGGTCATTATTCGAACTGTTTTTCACAACCAGCTACTGCACGTAATGCGAGGCGGTTTCCTTGACACGTCTTGTCGAAGCAGAGATCGTGTCCCCTTATCGCGGGATTCTCATCAATACGGGCAAGGGTAACTCAACCGCGCCATCAATCGTGGCGTTTGGGAAATAAGCAATTTTAACGGGCAAGTGGGGAGGCGCACAGTTTCTACCGCCTTCTTCTTGCTCCGTTCATCCATTCTCGCACGCCGAGCTCCGATTGCCCAAATTCTCACCTTCTCCGTACAGCCATTTCAAACATGTCCGGAGGCGGAGGCAAGTGGATAGCCTCCTCCGTCACAGAGGAGGACATTATGAAGCTCCAGGAGGACGGATACTTGGCCGCAGACATGGCGCACCGGCTCCCAGAAGCAGGGCAGATCGTTCTGACTCCGCAACCCCACGAGAGGGTTGTGTTCCTCGCCCACTTCGTCCGTGGACTGGGATTCCCCCTCCACCCATTTGTCCGCGGGCTCATGTTTTACTATGGGTTAGATTTTCATGATCTGGCCCCTAATTTCATTCGCAACATCTCGGCGTTTATTGTTGTGTGCGAGGCCTTCCTCCGCATCAAGCCGCACTTTGGTCTCAGGGCTGAAGATCTTCAACGTGAAGTCAAGATAGCGGTTGGCCAGCAAGCGGAGTACAGAAGCGCTATGGTGGGCAAGATGCCCAACGTCACCTGGCTCGAGGGCTCCTATGTGGAGACCATAAAGGGGTGGCAGTCGGGGTGGTTCTACATCATCGAGCTACGCGACGCCAACTGGGCGGCGGCCCCTAAATTCCGATCTGGCATCCCCATGAGGCTCACCTCCTCGAAGAAGAAGGGCTTAGCCTAGGGTGCGCCCGCGGAGCTGACCGGACTCCACTACTGCGTAAAAAATATGATAAGCAAGAAGATCAAGCTTGTCAACGTGGTCCAGGTCATGCTCTTCCGCCGGATCCTCCCGTGTGAAAGACGGGCATTCAACCTGTGGGAGTTTGATTCGGCCAAACACCAGACGCTGCAAGAGCTCTTCGACATGACGCACAAAGACATCTGGAAGGTGTTGTTCAAGGCGGCCGAAGTACCTCCTCCCACCACCGAGGACCGCAGACTCGATTAAAGCGCCACGCAAATTCGGTAAGCACTCTGTATTTCACCAGATGTGCCTTTCCTCAGTACATTCGTGGGTGGAGTCTAAGCCATCACACTGATTTAACCGGACTATGTGTCGACAGCGGAGCGGATCGACTGTCTAGCTCCGTTGCCTGAAGATCCAGCAACTGATCTCCTGACGGAGATGCTGTTTCCGGCGCCCTATGAGGTGCCGGAGAAGAAGGCCAAGAAGAAGGCCACGGGGACCAGGAAAAGTCTCCGGCGCAAGGTGGTGTCGGACTCATCGTCCCAAGACACCGAGGCGCACTCCTCCAACGACAACGAGGAGGAGGAAGAGGAAAACCCTCTCCCCCAAACTGAGGGGAAGAAGAAAAGGAAGGCCGCCCCTTCCGGGGAGGCCGAAGGGTCCAAGAAGGGAAGGACCCTCCCTCCGGACCACTCCACCACAGCCGCCTACAGCAACGAGGAGTGGCTACCCAGAGATAAGCCCCTAGCAAAGTCGTAAGTATCCGGATACCATAACACTTCTTGCATGTTTAGCTTTATGGCTTCTTTATCATGTCAAACTATGTTTGTGCAGTCCGTCCAAAGCCCGCATCAACTTATCCTCCTCGGATGGGTCCTTGAGCTCGTCGGAGATGAACAACTATTCACTCCCGACGGCCTCCACTCCCCAGCCCGCAGACGACACCGAAGTGTTGTCTCAGAGGATGCCGGGCCAGGTCGAGATAGCTCTGGAGGCGCCTCAAGGCGAGACCCCCGACACCGGGCTCATTGGGGGGGGGGGGGAATCCCCATGGATTCTGATGAGGGGGGCCGCAGCAAGCCTGGCCCCCAGCCGGATACTGCGTCGGAACCTCCCGTGGTTGCGATGTCAGGCGGGCAGCCCCTCTCTAAGGAGGGCGAGCCACCTGTGCTGATGACCTCTGTCCATCCAGAGGCATCGGATAACTTGGTGGAAGCGCTTCAGAGCGCTTCCCTTGATTAAGGACACCGTACTCTTATGAGTACGGTGATTGCGAAGGTTCAGTCCGCCAAAAGCGGATTGACCGAAGCCTGCGCCAGCCTCCTGACAGGCTTTGAGGTAAGTAATTTAAATTATGAGAAAGTATCACAGTATAGACAGTAGCCCCTGATGCTCTGTTTGGTGTTCGGAAAGAAAGGCCGAACAGAGGATCAAATATTATTCCCAGGAGTCTAATCATATTATGTCTATGTGAATGAGCAGGCATCGCTGCTGGCCGCCGCTGCTGCCACTGCGGAGGTCTCCGGACTGAGGCAGAACCTGGGGCGGGCCGAAGAAGAGCTCGGCCTCGTGAAGAGGCAGCTCGAGGAGAACAAAGTTAAGTGATACCCCGTCTGCATGTTATATAAAGGAAAAAAACGTTGATGCTAACAGAAGCATGATGAATTTTAATAGGGGCCACGACCGAAGTGGGGACCCTTAAGAAGGCGTTGTCCGAGGCCAAAGGCAAAGCGGCCAGGGAGCGCACCGAGCGCGAAACACAAGAGGCTCGAGTTGATGAGGTCCAGCAAGAGCTCCAGGATTTTGTTAAAAAATTCGAGTCCTTGTAGCGTGACTCCAAGACGCAAGAGTCGGAGCTTGCGAAGGCCCGTCAGAGCGCGCAAGATGCCAAGGTAGAAGCCCAGAAGGCCCTCCAGGAAATTGAGGCGGCCAAGAAGATAGCTGCGGGTAAAGCTTTCATTATGCAAAGCAAGCATGTGAAGAAGAATTTTCTTTTACTTACCCGAATTCGGAGCTCTCCAGGAGCATTCGCAGATTTGCCGCGCAACATCTCTGATGCTGCAGAGTTCTACCGCACTGAGGAAGGGAGTTCGACGGAGAAGCTGTTTTGGTCCCAGTATATTGGGGCCGAACATCTGATGCCCTTGAGCGACCAGCTGAAGCAACTGGTCGAACTTCACAAGGCGGCCGGACTGGCCATGAAGGACTGCATAGTCCGGCTATGGCCTGGCGAGCCCTTGCCCAACAACTACTTCGGCCTTGTAAGCGGATGGTAAATGCCTGTCCACGGCTTGAAGTCCTTAAGCGGTCCGTCTGCATTGAGGGTGCACGTCGGGCCTTGACCCGTGCGAAAGTGCACTGGGGGAAGATGGACGCCGAGAAGCTGGTGATAGAGGGGCCGCCGAAGAGTAAGGAGCATCGCCACCCCGAACAGTAATATGACAATGTCATTAAGGGTGCCCGCCTTGTGGCGGATGAATGTACTAAGGATGTAATATTCGAATGAATGTACTCGTGTCATCCTGTAATATGAAAACCAGTTCACGTGCACATGTGGCGCTTGTTAATTTAAAATATTACCTTCTGTGCGGCCGTTTATAAAATCTTGAGAGTTGGCCGGTCGTCGGCTTCTGCCCCATGTAACTAGTACTGGGGTGTTTGGGATAAATATAAACACTCTTTATCCAAATTTTTGGTCCTTTTAAGGAGGTGTTTAGCGCCGCGAACGAGGCAATCAGACTATACGGCTTTATCGCTCTCACTTAGCCATAGAAGTCTACAATTTTAAATTTTGGCGAAGCCCCTAGTATCCGGAAGGCCGGACATGGGGCGCGATACACGCCTAAATCGGACGAGGCCGATTCCTCGCCTGAAGCGGAAAAAATCTTTAAGGATTTGAGACCTCTCGAACAGCGACCAGCTCTCGCCTTATCATGACAGTCAGTTTTCGGCTTTCTCTACTGAGGTGCTCGTCCGGAAGAACCGGGACACAATCGCAGTAGTTCTCCCTGCGCTACCTTAGCCGATATAGCGGAACGTAAGGTACCAAAACATAGGAGCCGGGCAAACCCAACTGTTGACCCAAGACATGATTCAGAGCTGGTGCATATAGTGCTATAAGTTCGGGATGCCGCACTGTTAAAAGTGTTCGGACTTTTCTGGCCAGGTTATGGGGTACTGAAGCCCCTGGCAAACTAGTCGTGCCAAAATGCATGGATATAAGCAGTAAAGGAAAGGGGTAAATAAACGTAATAGCAAGCTGACGTTGTACACTATTTTCCCTTGTTATTCAAATGATACGTCAAAGCGTACATATACAAGTAGTGCAATAAGCAAAATAGGACTGTTTGACACATCCTGACCAGGAGCGGGCTGTATGCGGGTATGTAAAATAGGTATAACGATCGTTATCAGAGACCACCTGGGGATTCCCTTGGACGCCTCCGCTTCTTGTATTCTTGGTGTGTCCGTCCCGCTATGTGTCCGATGGCCTGTCTATCGGAGGAGCCTCCCGAAGATGAGGACCTGAAAGGAAAAGAGGTGCAAAGATGTGTGGGTCCTAGGGCGGTCGAACCGCATTGTGGACCGTGTCAAAGTCGTGCGTCCGCCTATTCCCATGGTATTTTAAATGCGTAATTATGTACGCGCGACACAAATTCTGCCGCTTGTCTAGGACAAGGACGGAGGCCGAATTGCTAGTCGATCTCTGAACGTGCCGGATGATCCTGTTGCGGGGTACTCCGGACTCACTTGACGGTGTCTGGGATCTTTATCACCGAATGGGCTGTTTGCCTAAGTAGGTTGTTTTGTACTTCTGCCGCGAGGGCCACCGTGTGCTCCTCCGTTCGGAGCGAGCACTCTGTGTTTCCATTAATTATTATAACCCCGCGAGGTCCTGGCGTTTTGAGCTTGAGGTATGCATAATGCGATACCGCATTGAATTTGGCGAATGCTATTCGTTCGAGCAGTGCATAATAGCCACTGCGGAAGGGGACGATGTCGAAGATTAACTCTTCGCTTCGGAAATTGTCCGGAGATCCGAAGACCACTTCCAGTGTGATTGAGCCCGTGCAACAGGCCTCCAAACCGGGTATGACACCCTTGAAGGTGGTTTTTGTTGGCTTGATCCTTGAGGGGTTGATGCCCATTTTGCGCACTGTATCCTGATAGAGGAGGTTCAGGCTGCTGCCACCGTCCATGAGGACTCATGTGAGATGGAATGCGTCGATGATGGGGTCAAGGACCAATGCGGCCGAACCGCCATGACGGATACTGGTAGGATGGTCCCTGCGATCGAGAGTGATCGGACAGGAGGACCATGGGTTGAACTTGGGGCGACTGGCTCCATCGCATAGATGTCCCTTGGCGCGCGCTTTCGTTCCCGCTTGGGAATGTGGGTTGTGTATATCATATTCACCATTTTCACCTGGGGAGGGAATTTCTTCTGTCCTCTTGTGTTCGGCGGCCGGGGCTCCTCGTCATCATCGCTATGCATCCCCTTTTCCTTGTTTTCGGCATTCAACTTGCCGGCCTGTTTAAACACCCAGCATTCCCTGTTGGTGTGGTTGGCTGGTTTATCGGGGGTGCCGTGAATTTGACATGAGCGATTGAGTATGCGGTCCAAATTGGACGAGCCCGGACTATTTCTTTTGAATGGCTTTTTCTGTTGTCTGGATTTAAAGCCTCTGAATCCGGCATTAACTGTCGTGTCTTCAGCGCTGTCGCCATTATTGCAATGCTTGTGTCTATTGTGTCGTGGCTTGTTGTTCCTGTCTCTGGCGTCTGAATCGCCAGAGTTTTTGGGTGTGATGTTGCTACGAGCCAGCCAACTGTCCTCTCCCGCGCAAAAGCGGGTCATGAGTGTCGTGAGGGCTGCCATGGATTTTTTCTTCTCTTGGCCGAGGTGTCGGGCAAGCCATTCGTCTCGGATGTTATCCTTGAAGGCTGCTAAGGCTTCGACATCTGGACAGTCGACAATTTGGTTCTTCTTAGTTAGGAACCGAGTCCAGAATTTCCTGACTGACTCTCCGGGCTGTTGGGTTATGTGACTTAAGTCATCAGCATCCGGTGGTCGCACGTAAGTGCCCTGGAAGTTATCAAGGAATGCGTCTTCCAGGTCCTCCCAACTGCCAATGGAGCTTGCTGGCAGGCTATTCAGCCAATGCCGAGCCGGTCCTTTGAGCTTAAGTGGTAGGTACTTTATGGCATGTAAGTCATCGCCGCGGGCCATGTGAATGTGTAGGAGAAAATCTTCAATCCATACCGCGGGGTCTGTTGTGCCATCATATGATTCAATGTTCACGGGTTTAAACCCTTCTGGGAATTCATGATCCATTACTTCATCCCGAAGCATAGGGGGTGTCTTGGCGCCTCTATGCCGGGCTACATTCCGACATAGTTCAAATGAATCTGGTCGGTTGTATTCGGCCCGGCCGGACTTTGGTTTATTGTATCCGGCATGACGGTCATCCGTAGATCCGTAGTTCAATCTTGACTGTCCTGCTTTGTTTTCCAATACATCTCGTAGGTCCTTCATGTAGCTCCGGGCCTTAGTATTATCGTTTGATTGGCGACGGGGTGCGGTCTAGACTTCGGGCTGGTACGCCGCTTTGTCGCGGCCACGGGATGGTCGGTCAGCCGCATCATGCGCTGGTAGCGTGGGCTTTAAAGCCTCCTCCTCGAGTTGAGGTAGCAACCTGCGCTTTGGGTAACTTCTGCTAGGGCGCTCGAGTCCGTATTCCTCGGCAGCCAGGACCTCGGTCCATCTATCAGTTAGGAGATCTTGATCAGCTTGAAGCTGTTGCTGCTTTTCTTCAGGCTTTTTGAAGTGGCTATAAGCCGACGCTTGAAGCGCTCTTGCTCGACGGGATCCTCAGGCACGATGAATTCTTCGTCCCCAAGGCTCACTTCGTCTTCGTAGAGAGGTATGTAATTATCGTCCTCCGATTCTCCATCTGTTGCATGTTCCTTAGGGCTAGCTTGCCCATCCTCTTGCTTGGCCTGCTCGAAGCCTAGCTGGGCAGGATTGTTTTCGTCTTCGACACCATCCGTATTGCTATCTCTTGTGCCGATATCACTATTTTTGCTATGGAGAGGCTTGGAGCGGGCGCCTATGACGCCGGTGCCTAGGCTGCTTCTCCGAGGGATTATCTTCGGTTGCCTCATCGCCATTGCTTTCTTTGGGGGTATCCACCATATATATATCATATGATGAGGTGGTTGTCCAGCGCCATATAGGCGGTGGTTCCTGTTCTTCTCCTGCATCGTCGTCCATACCGTCGATGTCTTTGGAGTTGAAGTCAAGCACGCCGGTTAAGTCATCGACGATGGCTATTAAGTGGGTGGTGGGTGGGGAACGAATTTCTTCGTCGTCCGCTTCACACTCGAGCCGGACATAGTTCGGCCAAGAATCTCCTGACAAGGAAAGAGACCTTAATGAATTTAGCACATCACCCAAGGGCGAGTGCTGAAAAATATCCGCGGCGGTGAACTCCATGACCGGTGCCCAATCAGATTCGATAGGCACTGACGATCGCGGTTTGGATCCTGTAACCGAAGATGAGTCCGAGGGTCCGATGACACCACCCTTGCAGGAGGTGGGATCAGTGTTCGGCTCCAACGCCGTTAGGCGTGCAGCCTCCGTGGCGGGGTCCATCCTCCCGTCCTCGGAAGGCGCGATCTGCTCCGGATTGATTCCCGGGGCCGCCGCAGGTGTGATCTCCCGACAGTCTGGTGGCAGATCTAAGTCATGCTCGTCACGACTGTCCAGCGTACCTGACATGGGCTTCCAAACCTGACCTGACCTGATGGCCAGGGGCATAGCTATCTATCTGCTCCAGGTGGCCAAGCGAGTTGGCCTGCAGTACCAAGCCGCCGAATACGAAGATCTGTCCGGGAAGGAAAACCTTCCCTTGGACCGCGTCATTGAAGGTGATTGAAGGAGCCATCAAGCCTTACCGCAACGACACAGTGAAACTCTCAATGAAAGCACCAATGTCGGTGTCAACACCGGCGGATCTCGGGTAGGGTGTACAGAACTGTGCGTCTAAGGCTAGTGGTAACAGGAGGCGGGGGACACGATGTTTACCCAGGTTCGGGCCCTCTCGATGGAGGTAATACCGTACTTCCTGCTTGATTGATCTTGATGATATGAGTATTACAAGAGTTGATCTACCACGCGATCGTAGAGGCTAAACCCTAAAAGCTAGCCTATGATTATGATTGTCGTTGTCCTACGGACTAAACCCTCCAGTTTATATAGACACCGGAGGGGGCAAGGGTTACACAGAGTCAGTTACAGAGAAGGAGATCTACATATCCGAATTGCCAAGCTTGCCTTCCACGCAAAGGAGAGTCCCATCCGGACACGGGACGAAGTCTTCAATCTTATATCTTCCTAGTCCAACAGTCCGACCAAAGTATATAGTCCGGCTGTCCGAGGACCCCTTAACCCAAGACACCCTCAGCGACAACGCCAGTCGTGCAACAGTTTTAACACGTCTAGCTCCAACATCCTCGTGTACCTGGCGATCTACAATTTCCAACATCCGGTTCTCACGGAACGTCATACTAAAATGCATCCTTAGGATACCTGACTCTTGTAGGTCGCTAGGCATCACGGAACATCGAACTGAGTGGAGATCTGGACAAAGAACAGGACATGGGCAATCCACCTACGCACTACTAAGGAAAACTCTAGTAGTGGTGCGGGTTTTAATGCTACCTATAGCTAATTGGTAGTAGTAGCGCGGTCTAACCGAGCGCTACTACTAGTAACTATATCAGTAGCGCTATTCTGTCACGCGCTACTATTAAGTAGTTGTAGCTCTTTTCCTTTCCCCGCGTTGCTGCTGTATTTTTCAACATTTTTTTCTGCTTTCCATTGATGTAGAACAGTACCCGTTTCAATAAACTACAATTTCACATAAACCAGATAACAATATCATTAACCACAATACCAGATACTCATCTATAGTCATACAGTAGTCATACAATATCATTAAGCATTATAGGTTCTCATATATAGTCAACATGCATCCGCACACACATATATGGTTCATACAATAGCATATATGATAAGAAATACCAGGTAATCATACAGCCACACATATATAGCAGTCTAATAGGTAGTCATACAGCCACACATATATAGTTCTAGATGATATCAACGATGATCATCATCCTCAAGCCTTGGCGGTGGGTGTTCCTGATAGTAATTAGGATGGCTAGTCCAACACGAAGATTCTTGCCAACGAGTAAGCTCTTCCACCAACCGAGCTTAAGTGTGTGCGACCGTCCATGTCCACGTCGTACGCACAGGTGGTGACGGAGCCCCTTGTGGTAAGGCGTATTCCAGCTGATCCTTCTTCATCAGGCTCGATACCACAACTCACAGATAGGCTCTTTGGCAATTTATGAATAAGAAAAACATATTAATTAATAAGTAGCCTTGCACATACTCTTGCAAATATATTTGTACTAAGTTTAGATTTCTACACTATCAAAAGACACATTACTACATTTCTACTAAGCATGAACTCTACTAATAAGTATGGATTATCTACACTATTAACAGTTCCTTGGATTCTACACTGATAAGCATGTCATCGGACTCTACACTAAAGCATATCATCGGCTAGCTTCCACACAACATATCATTGGACTCTACACTAAGCATATCATCGGATTCACTAAGCATATCATCGAATAATTTGCATTTGTAATTATAACAATAAAGCATATCATCAAATTACTACAGTAAGTATAACATACCATGACAAGCCGATCAACCATGGTACTTGTCAAGCGGGTCACGAATGGCATACTGATAAAGTCAGCACGTGGCGGAATTATGTCCCATAGGTTGCACACGTCCTCCTCGCTGAACCTCATTCTTTGAGCATAGATGTTTTCATCAAGTGGGTCCTCATCATCTTCATCATCTTCCTCCGTATTGACATAAATGACAGCTAGTTTGGGTCTTTTCGCTCTGAAGGAGAAGCTGATCAACTCACCACCAGTGATACGCATGTGGGCGAGGAAACGGGCCCATCCATCTCCTCCAATCTGTGACATATTGCGTCCTTTTTCGACCTCCATAGTGTAGGGGCCCCCAGGAGCCTAAAAGTCACAGTGTCTTCGGTCAGCTTGTTTAATTTCAACCTCACATTGCATGGAAAGATCTGTGTAAAAAAAAGCAAAACGACACAATGCATTAATGTCAATAACACTAAAAACAAAAATAGTTGTTACAAGTTTCATATTGTTACCGCTGCATGAAGAAAACACGTCTTGAAGTAGATGCCGAACAACGTGCCAGTTGCAAGGCTGTTGGCGCACCATGACTTGTACAGTTGACATGGTGGTGGTGGTGGTGGTGCCATTTTCCTAAAGCAATATGAGCAAGGATGAACGATCCACTTCACAGGAAAGAAAAACAGTAACATAAAGTTCTCAATGCATCGACCTTAATCAGAAAACAGAATATTCAGGTTTAGTAACTAAAATTAACAGCATGCACATGCTCCCGTAGTGTGAGAAATTAATAGAATATCTAGTCACAAAGGTTAACAATAACTGCAATGTGAGATGTTACATATAACAAGAACTGCCATGTTATTGTTTTCAATCTTTGTTGTTTATCTTGTGCATATAAAAAAACAAAGTTTCAAAACTTAATAGATTCTTCATAACATAGATGGACAATTTTATCTCTAGACTCTTTGGTGGTCATGTCGTACAATGGTTAGCATCAGTACTAGTTAAACAAGGTCAATGGATTTAACAACCACATGTAGCAACCTAGCATGGGATGATCACCAAGATCAACATGCGAACCAACATAGCAAACTAGCATCGACTAGTCATGAAGCTCAACATAGTACCATACTAGCATCAAAACCGACATGAAAAGCATGTGCATCTACCACAACAAGAACATCATCATTGCCGACAAGCAAAACCTAGCATACTACCAAAACCGTGCCACTAGCATCTGATCTACCACATCCTATGTTCATCGATAAACTCTAATGCTAGCATAACCTACCACAGTACTTCATAGCTACCCTAACCTTCAACGACTAGGGAGTGATGTAATACATGGGTTTGAGGAGCGGGGCTCTCAACATCTCTCTCGTCATCGGACAGTGAGGACAGTGCGGACCTGAGCCAGCCGGAGTGGGGGCGGCGACGGAGTTGGGGGGGGGGGGAGCAGCAGGGGGAGTGGGAAGGTTGCCGGCGAGAGCGCGTGGGCGGCGACAGATCGGGGCGGCAAGAGAGGGGAGGAGCATTACCACCGGCGGCGGGAGGTGGTGCAGCGTGGCGGCGTCTGACAGAACCCTAACCATGGCGGCGGGCGGAGGGGATCGATCGGAAGTGAGGTGTGCGGGGAGGTTCGCGGGATATTCTTGTGGTATAGTAGTAGCGTTGCGTACGGGCCGGCGCTACTGCTAAGCCCACTAGCTGTAGCGTTGGTGGACAGGCCACGCTACAGCTAAGTGGGCTTCCGTCTTGGCCCTACGGCCCACGTAACAGCAGCGTTGCCCGTGCTAACTAACGCTACTGCTAAGCCGTACCAATAGCGTGCTTTGTAACCAACGCTACTGCAAATTATCAGTAGCGTGGGGCCCAAACAAACGCTACTGCTAAACTTCTATGTATAAGCATTTTCCTAGTAGTGACAAGAGTCAACCAGATCGTCCACTTCTCCATTCAGTTCCTTCTAAAACCTCATCTCACTAGCGAATAACATATACTCCCTCCGTCCGAGAAAAGTTGTCTTCGTGGCGTTTTTGCAGAAAACCCCTCCCCAAACTCCCGACACAACCCGCAGTCCTCTTCTTCTCCAATCGACAGACCCCGCTGCTCCGACACGGGCGCATGGACGCCGGAGCTCCCCTGCTCAGCTTCACCGCGCTGTCCCCTGCTCTCCCGCGCGTCCTCCTCCGCCGCCGCGGCTGCCTACGCCGCCGCTCCCTCCTCCGCCTCGCAGCTCCCGCCCCTTGCTCGCCTCCCAAATCTCCCCTCTTTCACCCCGAAAATCGTTTCTTCTTCCTCCCGCTGCGTCTCCTGCTTGCGCGTGACGGCGACACGTCCTCCGCGTTGCCCCCGGAGCCGGAGGAGGCAAGGGGAAAGCAGCAGTGGCTCCCGCTGCGCTTGCGCCACCTCAGGTGCGCGTGGGCCTACGCGCCGGTCGCCGCCTCGGCCATGCGCCAGTCGCGAAGGAGGAGGAAGGGGATTCCATTCGCCGCCTCGGCCGTGCTCCTCGAGTCCCTGCTCTTTGGGCCCCTCCTCACCTCCCTCATCAAGAAGCAGAACAACATAGCGAAGGTCCTCTCCTCCCTTGTCAGCTTTCATTTTATTTGAAATTATTTTGTACAGCAACTCCGTGGTTTGCTTCTGTTGATTCTGATCTTGTTATGTTGGGGGCGAGAAGATGCTGCAGTGCACTGTGATCCCCGACCTGTCCATGAGGTTCTTCCCGGAGTACCCTCTCTCTGTACAAGCAAAAGCAGCTATGAGAAACTCTTCATCCTGTCAAGTTCTACTGATTTTTGGTCTCCTTGAATTTTGTATAGTTGAGATAGATGTTCTACTTCTTTCATTCGGTCAGGTTCTACTGAAACATTTTGCAGAAACAATGTTCTGCTGAAACTGAAAAAAGGAACAGAACCACACCTGAATAATTGTACTCCTCCTTAATTCTTCAATAGATTTAGAAATGTTCAGACTTTGAATGTTCACTGCATTAGTAAATCTTGTCTTTCCTAAAAACTGAGTTTGTACATTAAGTCTTTGCTAAAGAGAAATTGTAAATCTTATCATAACAAATGTTCATTCAGAAGTGTTCAGAAATCTTCAGTTTTTTATCATGAAATGTTCAGTTTTTTGTTCTCTAAATTGTGTCTTTATTGCTCATTCAGTGCTCAGTCTACTGTAGATAAAATCAATGTCTTGAGTATGAATATTGCCAACTCTATTCAAAGGCTTAATTAGTTCCCAATTTTACTTCCTGTTGTTGTTTTACTTCAGTACAATATTCAGTTTGAGTAAAATTTAGTTCGCTTTTGGTGAGTTGAAGAGCATTGCTCCCTGCCCTACCAATCCTAGTTATGTTAACTACAGTATCATTGTCTACTTTGGGGTCTTTTGTGGTGAAAGTATGTGGTCTTTTGTATGGTGGCAAGATGACTAGATGTATTCAAATAAATCTAGCTAATTCAAATAATTCCAAATTAATACAAATAAACTACAGCTTCCAGTAATGTGAGCTCCTGCACATTTGTCAATTTGTTTTTAACACAACACTTAGTTTCATTTAAACTACAGCTTCACTGTAGATTCACTTAAATTTCAATGTAATGCAAATGAAACTGTTGACTATTAACTGAAACTGTTGTAGTCTGATAAACAGTTAAATGAAACAGTGACTAATTATGCTAATTGACTAATTATGCTAATTGACTAATTATGCAGGAGTAACAACACATGGCAGGGACAACTATGACAGATAAATGAGGAGGAAGCAAGCAAGTTCTGCGAAGGTAATCTTGTAGAGAATAGGAAGAAGCAAGCAAGTTATTTTTCGGTTTTGGCCTCGGGCTAATGATTGTGTGGATGTAAGGATGCTCGCTAGCACTAGAAACACATTTTGTTCGCGAGTCAGTAACTGGGATGTTTCTCTAATCAGCGATTATTTATATGATAGGTCACTTGGATCATCAACAGTTTGTTTATATTCTTCTGAGTTTTACTGAACTAAAAATTCAGAGAGTACTCTTAGATGAAGACAAAGGCGAGCGCTAACAATCCAATGATGTACCGTGCTTTCGGATGAACTGGTGGGGTAACATTAACAGCATAATGTTTGATCGATTTGTGTAGCAAGAAAACACTGTTATCCAATAATTGGCACGATGAAGGTCAGACTTGTCCACCAATGATATGGGTAGAGCATTGACATGAGCTGTTCTTGCAATGAAACAGGTTCTTGGGGCTAATCCCCTACTTCAAGAAGGGACAGAACAGTTGGGATCCAGAAGGATTTTGCGCTGCAAGGATCAAGAGGATGAAAATGCATGCATAAACAAGGTCCTTTCAGCCACAGGTTAGCCAAGGTGAGGGACTTGGATCCAAAGGCAGGGGCTCAAATTTTTTTTTCACAATCGTCAGTTGCTGGAACAAACTGAGTGGGCATAATGGCTTCTTCAGGCCATGCCACGGGTAATATTCATCGAGGCTTACAGCGTTATAATCTACTGCAATTTGATCTAGATCCAGAGAAGATGCTAGTAGTATCTCTCACAAGTTAGAACAATTGACAACAACAGTACATCAGAAACTTCTGTCCTTTCTACATTGATTCAGTTAACTTCTGTTAACATTCAGTTAACTGATGAACTTTGGATATTGAGGGACACATTCAGTTAACTTTTGTGTTAACTGAATCTTTTTTGCAACATTTCTGCAGAGTACGAGCAGGGGAGCTTCTTCTGTGTTTGAAATTAATGAACAAGTGCAATGTATAGAAATTGGAGCTTGTTCTCACCGGAAGCAGCACGAGCAGGGGAGCTCCGGGCAGCAACACGAGCAGGCCCGCCTGGGAGGAGCAGCAACTTGCAGACGAGCAGCAGGTCGAGGAGAGGAGTCGGGGAGACGACAGGGACCTCGAGGTTGAGGATGAGCTTCAATTCCAGGCCCGCCGGGAGCTCCAGGTCCAGGCGCTGGAGACCCAGGCACGCGCAGGTCCTGGCGGCGGCGCAGGCCCTGGCTGGCGGAAGGGGGTAGAGGCGTAGCCCTGGGCGGCGGAAGGGGTCACAGCGGGAGGGGGTAGAGGCGTAGACCTGGGCGGCGGAAGGGGTCACAGCGGGAGAGGATGACGGCGGTGCCCTTCAGCCGTGGACCCGCCGCCCGTCGAGGTGGTCGCTGCGGAGGAGCATGTGGACGGCGCAGCTCGCCTCGGGCGGCGCAGGTGGGCGCGGGCGGCGGTGGTTCACATCGGTGGCGCAGCTCGCCTCGGGCGGCGCAGGTGGGCACGGACGGCAGTGGTTCACAACGGCGGCGCAGGCCATGGCCGTCGTCACGCGCTCGGCCCTACGACGGGTGCCGACGGTGGCTTGCGCGGCCGACGGAGAAAGGAGGAAGAAGCAGCCGGGGGCTGATTAGCAAGAGATTTGATGGTGAAAGGGGTTTCTTGCAAATTTGAAAATGAACTAAGCGCTGGACAACTTTTCCCGGAGGGAGGGAGTAATCATCACCGGAAAAAAAATATAATCATATGACCTTTTGCAAAGACTTGCCACTCATGTCCTGACAACCCAAGAAAGTTAGGCGGACACAAACCCGAGAAAGTTAAGCATGACCAGAGTTATTTTGAAGCAACGGCAAGAGCATCTGATAATCGCATGGAATTCAAGCGGCAGCAGTGAAGGACAAAGCGATATGCTCTTGGAGTACCAATATGTTTGTTTCTGAACACACACATCCGGCAACGCCATGCTGGTGCGACTGGAATTTTGATCTTCATACTTAATAACAGTCTTGGAAGTGAGCCCTCGGTGATCTCTCTGGCCATCTGTGACGCCTTTCTCCTCTTCAGCCAAGTCACCGTCGTTGTCAATGTAAAGGTTGTTGGCCCAGTCGAGCATTTTCCAATGACAGTGACTATGAACGGCGATGTTGACCACCACGACGAAGCAATGCTGACTCCTGATCGATCCACCGGCAGTGTAAAGCTAGCTTAGTTAAGATTTTGCCTCATTGATTTATCGCTAGCCACACACGTACACCAAAGCGGAATCTTTAGAAATTGTAGGATGGATGAATATTGTGTTGTATTGATCTGACCCTTGTGGGGGTATATATGAAGTACAAAACTTGGAATGCAAGAAACCTATGACTTGAATAGAAGATGGACTCTAGAATCCTAGTCTATCTCTAAGTCATACACATATATGTATTCTAACATTCCCCCTCAGTTATAGCGGGAGTGAAGCGGACGATTACGACTAAACTTGAAGTCTTGTTATTTTGTCGTCTTCTCCGCTCCGTCATCATCAACAACATCTCTAATAGCTTACGGGTCGGCACCTGGAGCGGTGACTGCGTCCCCTTCTGGTGCCTTTCCTGTTTTCCTCTATTCCCTCCCGCAGTCACAGCGGGAGTGTCGTGGACGCAAGTGATGAGGTGGACGTTGTTGACTGGAATTGTTACCGATGAGTAGTTGTAGATGTAGCCATCTTTGCCATTGTCGATGTAGCCGATCATGATGTAGTCGTGGTCGATGATGTAGTCACCGTGAATGATGAAGCCGCACAAAGCCGGAGGTGTAAAAGAATACACTATGTTGTACTCCTGATGTCGGTGCATGGTCCCTCCTGATGCCCGGAGACAGCCCGTGAAGTACCTCGGGCGCCGTCGGCGTGGAGATCGCCTGCATCAGCAAGGCGCTGATCGGATCGTACGTGTGGCGGCTGGGCAGTTTAGCGATGTAGAGCCCGAGCCTGCCGCGCCGCATGAGTGGGCCGCTTCCTGGTTTATCGGCGACGGCTTGATCAGATCGTACGAAGAAGTCCATGCAGATGCAGCCGCCGGGGGATCCGCGTATACGATCCGGATGGATGCCTACGCCGGACGTATAGCATCTAAGGATCGCCGGATTCTTTTGGTGGCTAATGGAAAAACTAATCTAATGAGAATTTCTAAATCTGAAATGATCTACTGATGAAGAACTTGAAAATTGGATCTAAACTACAAGACCGATCTAACCTTGATTGATTGGGTGCCGCGCCCCCGAGGAGAGGAGATTAATCTCCTCGGGGGCGGCGCGCTGCGGAAGTGATGAAAAAACTAAGATCGGTGTCGTGAGACTAACCGCTCTAATACCATGTGAAAATTGTAGGATAGATAAATATTGTGTTGTACTGATCTGAGGTATATATGAAGTACAAAACTTAAAGTGCAAGAAGCCTATGACTTGGAATACAAGATGGACTCTAGAATCCTAGTCTATCTCTAAGTTATACACATATATGTATTCTAACAGAATCGATTCTGGCTGGAAGTAACACAAGCACACACGCGAAAGGCTTGGCTTGATTATTGCCCCAAGCAAGAATCCTACACGACGCTCCGGGTGAAAACTTGATTTGAGGATCGGACGGTGGCGACATTCCGTGGTCGTACCCTTTTTGGAGGCATCATGTTGGAGCCCTCGGTCCGGCGTGGTTCGTCATGCACCTTCCCGGACGATTGCTCTTGGTGGTCTCGTCGGCGCTAAGCGGTTCCTTGTTGCACATCTTGTAGGTGTTTGGTTGTCGTTGAGGGTGTGTTTTGCTGTTCGGTTTTTTGTATCTCGCCTTGGGTATGTGTGGTGTGCGTTTGTATCGATGCTTTGGACATAAGTAGTTGTCTCTTTATAATATAAAACGAGGGGAAACCCTTTTTCGTAAATTCTACATTACATGCCATTCCTATGAGGTACAGATGGATTTCCTGCGAGGTTTTATGAGAGAAACTGGGGTATCATGAAAGAAAAGATCATCGCAGCAGTTAAGCTGTTCTTTGTAACAGGTAATATGCCGGCCGACATCAATCATACTGCTATTGTTCTTATTCCCAAGATGGATCAGCCATCAAGTTTGCGTAGAATTTCGCCTATTAGTCTGTGTACTATGCTCTATAAGGTGATTGCAAAATGCTTAGCTAATTGATTGAAGCCTACACTTGGTGATATTATTTCGGTGAACCAAAGTGTGTTCGTCCCTGGAAGGCTTATCATAGATAATGCGCTGGTGGCTTTTGAATGCTACCATTTTATTGAGCATAACACAAATCCGGGTAAGAATTTTTGTGCTTACAAAATTGACTTGTCAAAGGCATATGATCGCGTGGACTGGGGCTTCCTTGAAAAGGTGATGAAAGGCTTAGGTTTCTTTCACCGTTGGATCAGTTGGATCATGTCATGTGTGGCCACGGTGAGCTACTCAGTTAAATTAAATGGAACCTTGCTGGATTCATGTATCCCTACCCGTGGTATGTGCCAAGGCGATCCCTTGTCGCCTTTCCTATTTTTGTTTGTCGCGGACGGTCTCTCAGCTTTACTACAAAAAGAGATCAATGGTAATCAGATTGTGCCTTTGAAAGTATGTCGCAGGGCTCCTGGTATCTCTCATATGTTATTCGCCGATGATATATTGCTCTTCTTTAAGGCAGAGGCCGAGCAAGCCTTGAGGGTGCAGCAAGTGATCAATACATATGCGCAAGGGACGGGCCAGCTGATTAATGTTGATAAGTGCTCCCTGATGTTTGGGAAAGCTTGTCCAAGCGATGCACAAGAGGAGGTCCGGGCTGTTCTACAGGTCACACAAGTAGAATTCGTGCCAAAATATTTGGGCCTCCCAACACCAGAGGGCCGGATGACACGAGGGAAGTTTAAGAGCATTCAAGAGAAGCTCCTAAAATGAATGGTGCAATGGGGTGATTTTTCTAGCGGTGGAAAAGAAATCCTTATCAAGGCAGTTGCGCAATCTTTTGCAACCTATTTGATGGGGGTCTTTAAACTTCCTGCGGGTCTATGTGAAGATCTTATGAAAATGATTAGAGAGTTTTGGTGGGGCGCTAGCAAAAATAAACGACGCACTCATTGGATTTCATGGGATTGTATGATCAGGACAAAAGCTTGTGGTGGTATGGGTTTTCGAGACCTACAGCTCTTCAACCAGGCTTTGTTGGCTAAACAGGCATGGAATTAATTGAATATCCTGATAGTTTATGCGCCAAAGTTCTGAGGGAAAATTATTATCCAAAAGGCCCATTGGTGGATACAGTATTCACGGGAAATGCGTCATCTACTTGGAAAGCTATCGAGTTTGGCCTTGAGTTGCTTAAGAAAGGGATCATCTGGCGTATCAGCAATGGTGCAAATGTTCGGATCTAGGGAGACCCATGGATACCCCGTGGTACTTCATGCCGCCCCATCAGCCAAAACGACGGTGCCGCCTGAAATGGGTTGCTGATCTATTGAAAACATATGGATCTTGGAACAGAGGGCTCTTACAACAGCACTTTTGTCATGCTGATGTTATTGAGATTCTGAAAATCATGCCCTCTCCACGGTTGGAATCTAATTTTATGGCTTGGTTTCCTGACAAGCGTGGATTGTTTTCAGTTAAGAGTGCATACTCCATCGCCTTACAGGAAAAGATGGCCACTAATGCTCAAGGGGCCTCGAGTATCCACCCTGATGGCCGACGTTTTGTGTGGGATCTCATCTGGAAAAGTCAGGCACCGCCCAAAGTGGAAGGCTGCACATGAAGCTTTGGCTACGGAAGCAGCCCAGAAAAGTAAACACATGGTGTATGTCCAAGCCTGTACTATTTGTGGTAATGCTCTTGAAGATGCTCATCATGTTGGCTTTTAATCGCTAGACCAAAACTCCCAGGAGCTAAATACACGTGCGATGTGCAAAGCTAGCTAGCAACCAAGCAGCCAAGCTGCTGGATCGATTAGCAGTAGCACACCGTGTCCTCGTGCATGCCTGGGCTAGCTTCAACTATGTCCAGCGATTGGATCGATCGCACGTATCTGTACAGACGTCTCGGCGGCTCGGCGAAACAGACACGAAGGCAAAACAAATCGATGTATGATGGCTACAGGCTCGTGTCGAGCCTGTCGTATACTCTGTATTGCTTTTCTCGATGGTGTTACAAGGGGCAGGGTACAGGCATATATATATATGCGTAGGACAGCTTAGCATCTAACCGAAACGTACTAGTAATACTAATCCTACTCGGTGTCATATATGTTGTACTACTCGAATACTAGGATGTCAGGTTTAATCCTAATATTCACCCCCCTAAACATGTCATCTTCGATGCGACCTGGATCCCAAATGCGAATGCTGCTACACGTAGTATTTATCCTTGGCATTGCTTTTGCCCCTTCTCGCAGCATTTCAGGGACCGTCTTTGCTGTCGTTGGCTCGTCCGTAGCTTGACGGCAGCGCTTCTCTTTCGTCGCGTCTTCAACCTACACCTGTTCTTCGGTGCTTGATAGACTGTCATTTGGATCGTCGAGGGGTCTTTTGAACCCAAGTGAGACCAATTTTTGGTCTAACTTTGAGTTCCAAGCTCTTGGCGCTTGCTTCAGTCCGTAAAGTGCCCTTTTGAGCTTGTAAAATTTCCCTTCTTCGCCTTTCTTCTCGTAGCCGAGGGGTTGTTTCACGTACACTTCTTCTATGAGGTCACCGTTGAGGAAAACGGATTTAACATCCATATGATGAACCTTCCAATCCTCTTGTCCTGTCAAAGCTAGGAGCACTCTCACCGTCTCGATTCGAGCAACCGATGCAAACACCTCCTCATAGTCAACTCCTTGACGTTGTACGTAGCCCTTTGCAACGAGTCTTGCCTTGTGCTTCATAATGGCACCCTTCGTGTCCTTCTTCAACTTGTAAACCCACTTCAAACCTATGGCCTTTTGGTTCGGAGGTCGGGTTACCAAAGTCAACGTGCCATTGCTCTCGATCGCCTTCATCTCCTCATCCATGGCGTGCGTCCAACTTGAACTTTTGCTCGCCTCTACGAAGTTCACCGGCTCCTCAACTCCGAGTAAACACAAATCGGAGTACTCGAGTGTAACTGGCTGCGTGCATTTGTAGACTTTCTTGAGGGTCTTGTAGCGACGAGGCCGGAAGAATCCGTCGTGGCTTGCGAAGGGGGCGACACAAATTGTGTCGGTGTTGATGCACCTGAGGAAGACCGTTGAGTCTCTGGCGTGGTAGATGTCGGATCGTTGGCATCCTCGTCGTCAGCGTAGTCGTCGTGACCGTGACCATCATCTTGATTGTCATCGTCACTATGCACCTCGTTGTCGAGATCTCCGCCCGTGTCGTGCGCATGATTGTCGCTATCACCTTGCGACTCATGCGCGTCGTCGTTGGTGTCGGCGCCATGGTGGTCACTGCCATTGTGGTCACCTTGGTTGGGTGTCTTGCCAACCACCTGGACATCCTCCCCTGCATCATCATCAGTTGGAAATTCAACTGTGAATATGTTACCGTTTGGAGCATCGTCGGCTGCTGTGCTCCAATTCCACGCTTGGTTTTCTTCAAACACAACATCGCGTGAAATCCGTAGACGCTTGGTTCATGGATCGTAGAAGCGGTATGCCTTGGTGCCGGAACTCCTCTCGTATCCGATTAACACCATCTTGGTGCTACGATCGGCAAGCTTTGAGAGATGCGGCTCCGCCGTCTTCACATGCACCACGACCGAGCGTCCGTAGATGAGAAACATTTGGCTTACGTCCATAAATTGCTTCATACGGAGTCTTGCCGATCACCGCCTTCGTTGGAGCCCGATTGAGAAGATAGACCGCCCGTCGAGACAGCTTCTCCCAAAATGTCCCGGCAAGTTCTTGCTCTTGAGCAAACTTCTTGCCATGTCAACGACGATTCGGTTGCGCCTTTCAACAACCCCGTTCTGCTGTGGCATATAAGGTGCCGTGAGGAACCTCTTTATGCCAATCTTCGCGCAATAGTCATTGAACTCGTTTGACGTAAACTCTCCGCCGCGATCTGTCCGTAGAGCGTGAACCTTCAACTTGTGTTCCATCTCCGTTGCAGCCTTTAGCTTCTTGAATGCTTCAAACGCCTCATCTTTAGATCGCAAGAGAACGACCCACATGCATCTCGAGTAGTCATCTACCACAAGGAAGAAGTACTTCTTTCCTCCGTGAGTTGCTGGGGTGATAGGGCCACATAGATCACCATGGAGCAGCTCGAGTGCATCACTTGCACGATAGGTAGACTGAGCAGGGAACGACCTGCGATGCTGTTTTCCAACCAAGCACCCGTCACATACTCGATCAACATGGTCGGTAAACGGCATCCCAGATACCATCTCCATCTTCGACATCTTCTTCAAGGCATAGAAGTTAACGTGTCCAAATCTATCATGCCATAACCATGAATCATCATTACTCTTGGCGAGCCAACACTCCGGTTGAGATTGATCAAGGTTGAGGATATAGAGCATGTTCCACGTGCGATTCACACGCGCTAGCACGTTTCGCAGGTTGTCGAAGATCGTCATCACTCCGTTCTCAATATCCACCTTGCATCCATTCTCGTCAAGTTTCCGACAGAGATGATGTTGTTCTTGGCCGTGGGATGTAGTACACTCCGGTGAGTATGCGATGTTCTCCTGTGAGACCCTCGTAGAGGACAGTACCTTGCCCGCAAATCTCCACATTTGAACCATCACCGAACTTGACCGAGCCTTGAACATCATATTCTAGCTCGAGGAACTTCTCCTTGCACCCCGTCATGTGGTTACTGGCACCCGTGTCTAGATACCACGACAACTGTGGGCTTCCGGATCACTTGGGTGTTACTTTTTTCTTAGGAAGTAGCACCTTCCGGTTTGGTTCCACAACCGCCGTTTGGACGAGATCACAAACTTCGGCCATAAAAAGACCTGGATGTCCGTCTTCCTGCTTCGCCAAATTTGCCTTGATCTCCCGCTTGTTAGGCTCCGGACAATCCTTCGCAAAGTGACCCATCTCGTTGCAGTTATAGCACTTGACCTCGGACATATCTAATTTTCGTGCCTTCCGCTCTTTAGATCGGTCCGCCTTACCACGACCTTGTGGCTTGCCTTTTCCTTTGCCTTCTTCGGTTTGTCCGCCGCGCTTCGGGTTGCTTGAGCCTTCGCCAACGTTGCGCCTTCCTTTGCTACTTGGGGACTCCCAATCTGCGCGCGAGTACATGAGTTGGTCATTACCTCCTCCTTTGCCTTTTCGACAACCACGAGCATTCTCTTCCCATGTCCGCAAGCGTCCGATCGCTTCCGTTATGGTCATGTCATCGATGTCGTAAAGCTGCTCGAGCGTACCGATGATGTACGTGAATTTATCAGTCAGCGAACTGAAAACTTCTCCACAATCTCGGTCTCGTCGAGCTTTGCACCAAGCGCTGGATTTCTCCCACCAAAGTAGTCAGACGCATGGCATAGTCGCTCACCAATTCAGTTTCCTCTATCTGCAACTTGTGAAATTGGCGCTTTAGCACTTGTGCCCGAGCCTTGGTGACGCGATCTTCTCCGATCCTCATCTCTTTGAGTGCATTCCATGCCTCTCTTGCTGTCTCGAACTCTGCCAATGTCATCAGCACGGAATCCGGCACAGACTGGGCTATGGCGGCCATGGCACCATCATCGCACTCCTTGTCGACGTCGTCGTCCGTGATGGCCTTCCACACTCGAAGGGTTCGGAGAATGATCTTCATCTTCACCGCCCACACGCCGTAGTTGGCGTCGGTGAGCATCGGATACTTGATGGGGATGTTGCGATGCGCCATTACGTTGGCGCCGCCCGTTCCGCCACCACTGGTCGCTGACTTGCCGCCCTTCTTCACCTTGTCGCCGTTCTTGTTCGCCTTGGAAGCGTTGTTGCCGGACTTGACGGACTCAGCGTCGCTGTCCGTCATTGTAGATCGTCGAAGCTCTGATACCAATTGTTGGCTTTTGATCGCTAGACCAAAACTTCCAGGAGCTAAATACACGTATGATGTGCAAAGCTAACTAGCAACCAAGCAGCCAAGCTGCTGGATCGATTAGCAGTAGCACACCGTGTCCTCGTACACGCCTGGGCTAGCTTCAACTATGTCCAGCGATTGGATCGATCGCACGTATCTGTACAGACGTCTCGGCGTCTCGGCGAAACAGACACGAAGGCAAAACAAATCGATGTATGATGGCTACAGGCTCGTGTCGAGCCTGTCGTATACTCTGTATTGCTTTTCTCGGTGGTGTTACAAGGGGCAGGGTACAGGCAATATATATATATATATATATATATATATATATATATATATATATATATATATATATATATATATATATATATATATATATATATATATATATGCGCGTAGGACAGCCTAGCATCTAACCGAAACGTACTAGTAATACTAATCCTACTCGGTGTCATATATGCTGTACTACTCGAATACTAGGATGTCAGGTTTAATCCTAATACACCATGCCCTTATCTGATGTCCCCATGCGGCTGGTCTATGGAATGCCATGACAGAAGTTTGGGATCTTCATAATGATGCCGACCTTCAGGATTCAGAGCCGGATTGGATATTCCGCCTCCTAGACAAGCTGACTGAACCAAGAGAGTCATGGCCCTGATGATTATGTGGCGGGCTTGGTATGTGCAAAATGAAATAACCCACCAGAAGCCGGCTATCCTCATTGAGGCCTCTCATCGCTTCCTCACTAGTTACGTCACATCGATCTTGTCGTTGCAGCAACTCCCTCAGGCTGATCAGATCAAAGGTAAAGAAATTATTGATTACTTTGGGGAACATGTTTGGGAGCCAAAGCCAATAATGTGTGTGGAGCACCGGATATCTCCGGCGATTGGCTATGCCAAGCTGAATGTTGACGGATCTTTTGTGGCCTTAGATGGTACAGAAAGCAGGTGCCGGTATGATACTTCGTGATCACAATGGGGCTGTGATGCTCGCTGCTACCAGAGACCTTGTGAATTGTGTGGATGCACTGCAGGCTGAACTAGCTGCAATTCATGAAGGCATAACATTGGCTCTCAGTTGAACAGAATTGGACCTTGTGGTGGAGAGCGACTGTGTGGATGCGCTACATTTGATCTCTGTTGTGGGGAAAGATCGTTCAGTTCAAACTCATAGAGTCATGGAGATTAGATCCCTGCTAGCTCAAGAAAGAAGGATTAAGCGTAGTGTAAATCTCGCTAGCCATACTCTCGCCCATTTGGGACGTACTCAGCAGCGTACTCATAACCCTCCCGACGAGATCGCATCATTGCCGCTGAGTGTAACCATATTACTTGATGAATGAAATCCTCTTTCCCGCAAAAAAAAAAGACATGCCATTCCTATACCGTGCACTAAGTCATGCGTATTATCCGTATTTGGGATATATTTTTTCAGCATAACCACCGCTAACTACACGTATGCATTTCTATTTCCGTAAATAGAAGGGAGCCGGCGACCATGAGCTAGCGGAGTGGTCACTTTTGTTTCTCTCGCGAGGCTGCGCGCTCTGTAGGGCCTTTGGCCTTGTAATATAGCTCGCGACCTCTCCGGCTATGAACCTCGGACGTCCCATCGTTTCTATGGCCTGGATGGCTTTTGGTGCTGTAAACCTTAAGTATTGGTACGCTGCCTGTTGTAGGCTTTATTAAGTTAAAAGCCGTACGTATCTGGCATCTTCGTTCTGAATAAAAGGGGCAACCTCCTTGCCATTACCATGCAAAGGAACCCCAAGCGTAGCTGCCTTAGAAGTTATAACCTCGGCAGGAATTTAGATATATTATAACTGAACGCCCTCCCAGCCCTCTTAGGCCTTTCACATTTTTAATCGTTGGATCGCTACTTTTAGTCATTTTTGGCCGTCGAAGTTCCCTATTAATAGCACCTAAATTGCGCGTACAGTCTTCCTGATGAGAGTTGACCTTCTCGGGCCGCTGCTCCGGTGGTTTTTTCAGACGTTTTGTGTTAATTGGGCCCAATGGGCTGTATCACTCCCCCAATCGAGACGCAGGCTCGCACAATCTTTGCCGAAAAAAAGGCTTGCACGGTTTCCACAATTCGGTGGGGGCTCGAAACAGAGGATCCAACCGTCACAAGGGGATCGAGAGGTGCGCAAGGAGATACAGCAGACGAGTGGGATGCGAGTGAATTCGGCGATGGGGATTCAGTGGGTGATACGAAGGGCGTTGATGCATGAGACGTAGATAGTCAGAGCAGCGGAGGATCGTTACAATCAATAATGGCGGTCGAGGCACGTTACTCTCCGGCGCCGACGGTGGATGTGCGTTACAATCCCGCTGCCTCATCCTCCTTAGTTCACGCCCAGATGTGCGTATATATGCTTTTCTTGCGTATGCTGATGCTATGTCTTCTTCCATGTTGCAGATATTTTGTACCCCTGCGCTACTCCTCCCCCATCTAGTGATGTTGTTTTTCTCTCCAAAATTGTTGCTGGTGTTGTTAGTCAAGTTGTTGGAAGCCCTTCACATCTTTCGTCGCCTCAATCCGCCCATTCAACAGTCAGCGGTCATCGTAGCACTAGGCTTCTTCATCTCCTTCTCGAGTCAGCGGTTCATGTGGAGGATCTGTCGTGTGTAAATGTCATGTCTGCCGATCCACGGTAAGCAGTCTTTGATGTAAGATTATCCAGTGCTGTATGATCGGTTAGCCTTGATATAAAAACTACATGACATAGTTTAGAAATTAGTCTTTTCTGGCTATAATATTTTTCTCTATTGAAATAAATATGTGATCTCGATGTTATTGATTACTCAAGGAGCGAATTAATGGCGTTTTAGGCAAACATGAGTTGATGAGTATCAAAATGGGCTCTGTCTGATCTATAATTTTTTGTTACTGCAGGTCCACAAGCGCAATGGAGGATTTTTCTCTCTCTTACAGTCACTAGTAAGCGTGCACGTGCAACGCACGTATAATCGTAGAAAAAAAGTTTGAGCCATATAGTTAAAAAATAATTATATCGTATCAAACATGCACATAGTGGACTTCTCAATAGAACAACCATACAGAATAAAAAAAAACACGTTAATACAACAGTTCCTTAGTCAAACTACAAGTCGGCCAGAGATGTACAACACAACCGACTCCAACTCTACCTAATGACCTGCAGAGATATTCATACAATATAATGGTTTTAAACATGCAAGATATATCACAGGCTGTATCAAATTGCATGATGAGTGTGGTGCAGTTTCCCTTTATTTACAGAATCACAAAATAATCACCAAAAGATAGTGGAAAGCTTGGAACATTTGGTACTATTTTCTCAAAGCAGGTTCTACCAAGGGAACATCCGATTGAACCTAGTTTGTGGTTCTCCATATGTTGCATGTGTACATGGACTGAAAGCACAACATGAAAATAAACAGAACTAACAGGAACTAAACATATTATGATATGTAGCACTGTATACAATATTAAATTCTTTTTGTTTTCTTTGCAGTAAACTCAATATGTTACGTCAGATATACCAACGTTAGGATTGATACAAACCATGAGATTCAGGTAGAACATGTCCTGCAATGAAGGTTGCAGTTTTATTGCTGCAAACGTTACCTGTGGATTCAGTCGTCAGTCTAAAGTAAGAAACCAACTGTCAGCAATTGATGGGAGACATCATGCCATTTGCCAAACTTCAAATCACACACAAAACATACCAGCGCACAGAGAGAAATGACGGTGGCAGATTTCGCGTCCCCTGACTGGAAGAACCGGCGGCCATGGGACATGCGTCATCGGCGCTCCACAACAATAGCAACAGAATTAGAGCAATGTCTGTCATGGAGTTCAGAGCTATAGTGTTTGTGTCCTCTTCGCAGACCAACATCGCGGCGGCACCGGAGCTTGCATTATCAGCAATGGCGGTGTGCAGACATGTGTATATCTTATTTAGGAAATAGCACCAAAAGGCATTGTCCGTCTCCCACCAACAGAGGCAGATCCATCTCTTCCTACAAATGGGTTAAAAATTATACTGAATCCGACATGGTTAATTATATTGGCAAGTAACCACGTGAGGGGCACACACCTCGTCGTCAAGCTGCAAGAGGTCGGAAAATCAAAGCACAATCCTCTCAAATCAGTTCAATCGATCCACCACCCAGTTGCTACAAAAAGTACCAATTCACCGTGTAACATTGTTGTGTCGTAGCGCATCATCATGGAGAATCTACTAATTGCATGATCGTTGTCGCCTTTCACGGCCAAGTAATTAGGCCTATGATACATAAGATACGCTGAGATCAAACCTGAACATGCTAGCTTGTACAATACTAATACATAAAGCAAAACATTTGGAGTTGCGTCTTGTATGGAATATAAGGGGGGGGGGGGAATAGCAACTACCTGATTCATGGGTGGCGTCAGGCTGCTGAGGCGGCGCGACATCCAGATAGCATGTGGAAGGAGATGGCGTTAAGTCCGGCGCGTCCGCAACTGGATGGATCGATGGTGGTCGCGTTCACGCAGCAGACGCCGTGAGACTGGGGCGTGGTGGAGCCGTGGAGGCAGTTTACACACAGTCGATTACTCCGATTACCTCGAGGATTTGGTAGCGGCGTGTCCAAATTGAGTGGATCCGGCCAGTGAGGCGCCTCGCGGCACCAGGGGGAGGCGGTGGACGCGGTGAAGGATGGCAGCGAGCGCTGCTTCTTCCTCTGCATTGATAGGTGCGCGCTCTCCCGGTTGAGCACCAGCTACACCCGCCGCTCGTCCTCCTCCGAGACTCGTCGTTCTTCAGGTCGCCGTCCCCTTCCGTCCCGGAGGATAGGACCCCCTGGGATCCATTATAGGAGTTAGCCTGGGCATGTAGGACGCGGGGCAAGCGTGAGTGCGTGACGGTGGAGCGCAGATCTCGCATCGGCGGACCTCTGAAAGGCATGGGCGCGGTACGGGAATGCGGCAGCGCTGAGCTCGCGTGGGGGCGGCATGGTAGTGTGATGGCGCTAAGCTTGCGTGGAGGCAGGGAACGCTTATGGGAAGATGGAAAGGACTGGATTTGGAGCGGAGGAAATCTCGGGCGTAACCTGCTCATCAACGTCGGGTGGAATAAATCCGCAAACTGGGGCTTCTGCTGCTGGGATTCGCGAGATCAAGGGGACGCGGAGCTGGTATGGGCAGACCACGGCGTGCGTCTGCTCGGCAGAACATTTGATCTGATCCGTTGATCTGAGTGACAGGTCATTGGCGCAATATGGACAGTAGGATATGTTTAAGTGGATTTGATCGTAAGGTTCTGGTTATCCTGTGTACAATTTTTCGTGTGACTCTAGCTGAATTCATGTTTGCTCTTTTAATAATTAATAATAGTATAGATATGAAAAGGAGCCACTGACAGATAAATCCTAGGACCATACTCCATGTACTTTCCTCCATTTATCTTTCAGCGAAATCATTTTTTCACATTGAGGATATGTGCTTCCCTTCATAATGTGTATACTTATATCAGATCAACATGAGTGTGTTATTACAGGTTGCAGACTTGCACTATGTATGCAAGTGATTTGTAGTTGTCTGGTACCAGATCCATTTCTTCACTGGCTTTGCAGATACTTCCTACAAGTGATTGTTTCAACTTTTTGTTATAGTGTGTATTACAGTATGAGAACGGAGTATAACAAGTCCATTTGTTCTACTGAGCAATAGTTATTTTATTTGCATATTCATCTGACGAGCACGTAACATCTCTTTTTTCTCATGCTTAGGCTCTACATCAGTGAAGATATTTTATAGCTCGCCAAGAATATGAGAGCATTGGTTATTTACGCAAAATAAGGCTTCAGTTAAAATAGATATTACTAACTTTGGATTGTTATTCTGCAAAATTTAATGTATTGCCTAGGCTAATATTATGAAGAATCTTAATACCACTGCAGATTTATGAAGAGTCAAGAAACAAAAATATCTATATGTTCTGGTTAATTTTGATCTAATCCATGTCATGTATGGAATGGAACTGGAAATCCAGAGTCATTGTCGAGGAACTAAAGAATATACAACTTGTCAGGTCAGTTAGGCTCAAATTTCTAGAGTTTCCTTTTTTATTTTTCCTGTTGTTAAAACTGATGTTCAGTATTTTATTTCTTTTCTTGGTCAGTTTTGTATTTCTCCAGCAAGGGATAAATCACATAGATAAGGTTGTGGAGCAACTTGTACTTTGCCAGCCATGTTACAATCACTAGGAGATTTTGCTTTGTTGATAGTTAAAACTCATATTTTTTTAGTTTCTATCTGAATTAGATTTACAACTGAGTTCGCCTTGCTATGCACTCCATGATTAATGGGTACTTTTAGTGAGATACCGACCCATTTATTGCAAATGGCACTTCCTGTGGAGTTTCCTTCAATCATCACATATGTTCTGGTTGGTGCTCTCATATATTTGCGGGAATTTGAAAATGTATTAATATATTTCACTTTTTGAAGTGGACAATATTTCATTCCATTTCCAGCAAGTGTTGGTGCCAGGCCGCATGACCATCAGGGGTTCCTTTCCGCATTGATGTTATGTAAGTTCTCAATTTTTAAAAGAGGTAACGGCAGAAGTTACGCCATCTAGGCAGTATTCCAGTGTCATGTCCATGATGTATCAATTCATAACTTCCTTACTGATCAATTCTAGGGCGATAGTAACAGTCAATAAAATCTGCTCATAGGTGCAGATCAAATGGTTGTTTTTCCACATAGGGTAGATCAGATGGTTGTTTTTCCTCATAGGGTGGATCAGATGGCTGCTCTGCATTACCTATCAATAAGATTTAGACTTGTGATTTCATTTTCTCCTATTTCCTTAGGAGTTCATACAGATATGAGTAATGCAGTATACGTTGGAACCCCTTTTCTTTGCGTGTATATGTCGGAACCTTAACTTATAAAAACAGTTTTTGAAGTAATTTATTATAGATCCATTTTATAAAGACACACAAAGTTACATAATTAAATTAACTGATAAGTATTGTTCGTTGTATTGCTATCTTATGCGCAGTGGAGAATTTGGCACATATGGTTCGCCTTGTCCCTAGAATTCTTACCTTTTTTATCAGATATTCCCTTGTACTTTATATGCTTTCCTTCTTCGGAAGCTACTCGCTAACTATTGCACTCCATTGCCAAACTCCCTCTTCTATTGTGGTGGCAATCATTTTATAAGTTACCTTAATGTTTTATCTCTCATATATTCGTAAATATCATTACTATTTTATTAAAAAATAGACGGATGCAGCAATGCGCACCGTCATGGGCTAGTAGATAAAAGCGAAACAACAGCTTGCTACGTACACTTCATTTAAATATATTATATCGAAGCTGGTGTATGGCTGCTTTCATTTGCAACTGGATGTTTGACCGCCAATATTACCATCGTTCAACATTCAGGATGGCTCCGATGGTACACATCTTCTTTCAGTGCCTTCTAATTTCTCAGCTTCTCAAGAGGTACATCAAAAGTTCAGTGCAGAATATGGCACCTCAAAAAAAATCAGAATGGGCAAGCGAATACCAACATTTCAAATGCTCTAGAATATATAAAAAGACGGTGTGGGTGAGGATCAAAACTTTGGCAAGAGAAATCACACGCAAGTGTGATGATTTAGAATGGTGCAACTCAAGACTCATGAGCAGTAACGATAACAAGCATGCATGACCAGTTGACAACGATGGAATAAATGCATGAAGGACCATATATGTTATACTGCAGAGCTCCCCTGGCATGAGCGCTAAGGGTCCAGGGTAACATCAATTGGAGTAGTCTTACCAGCCCGAAAAGTTAATTAAACTCGAGGTTAGTATGCATAGTTAACTGGGAGCCATACTTGCATCACATGCCCTGGTTAAATAGATCATGCGGATTTGGCAGCGGTGACACTAACACGCCATTCCTCTTCTGCGGGTGTCGTTGTTGAAGCACTTTTCTCATAGTCCGGGTGTTGTCTAAGGATCCATGGCAGTAGTGATTTGGTTAGTCCAGATTTACAAGCCAAAAAAGCTACTAGAAATCGTGTAACATGCACCGTTAACTAGTAGCCGCAGTTGCATCACGTGGCCAAGTTAGGTAGATGAAAAAGTAAATAGTACAAACTACCACAATTTAGATAGCGTTTTCAATAACTTCCACTTTTTGGACAAAACATTCAACCTCAGGGGTAATATGTCTTACTGTTAGCTACCCTTTGGACCGAAACTAATTGAGAGTATGACGAGGAGGGCCTATCCGCTGACGTGGCACAAAAGTCAATTCTCTTAAATTGACCGGCACTTTGGGCGTTATGACATGTCCAACCCACATGTCAGTCTCATTAAATAAACAGCTCCCAACGGCCCAGCCCCATTCTGCTCGACACGTCGCACGCGTCGCACCGACGCTATTCTTCCCCGTCATCTTTCCTCTCCTCTCCCGCACCCCTCTACCTTCGCGCTCCTGCCTGAGCTCGCGAGCTCGATCCCATCCCTGGTTCCTGGCCCCACCACGCAAGCCTTCTTCTTTTACTCGAGCACTGCCCCTGCGTTCCTAGAGGTTGAAACCGAGGCCGTCGAGCAGGGGTAGAGAAGGTGCAGTCGTCAGTGACACAGGTATACCATGGCATCAATTGATCTGCTCGAGGTGCGGCTAGAGGTGGTGGTAACGACAAGGTGCATCGAGGAGGGCCACAATGGCAGTGGCCGTCGACCGCCGTGATAAAGGTCGGGCGAGGGGTTGTGGCAGCCAGACTCAACGATTAGGAGGCGGGGCGATGCAAGTCCACGATGGCGGATACAGATAGAGCCAGCGCGCCGTGTGGCCGTGTAGACCGGAGTCAGGGCCGGGCTATGGGGAAGAGACACGACGTGAGAGGAGAAAGGAGAGACAGGCGCGAGGCATGGCAACCCATCAATGGCAGCCGCCGACGCGTTGGCGTCGGTGGTTGGATAGGTAAGCTCCGATAGGGCATGGCGGCATGTGGGTTGGACGTGGGGATTGGGGGCCTCATTTACAGAGACCAACATGTAGGCCCCATCTGTCATAATAACGGTCGTCATACCTTGTGGTTCCATGTGGACCTGACTGGTGCACCAGACCTATCATAATAAGGTTTAGATGGGCCGAACTGGGAGAATAACGTTTTGGATCTCTGCCTCCATGGAGGCTCAATTTTTTAGAAATTCAAAATTCAAAATTTTCAGTTTCAAAAGAATCTGAAACAATTTGTACAAGTAAATAAGGATGTGAGGTGTATGTGCATAAAATTTTAGGATGAAATAAGTTGAAATGCGACATGTACAAAAAGACAAATTCATGATATGTGAGATGAATAGTATCATGTGTTAAAAAGCCCCCCAAAAAAATTCGCAACCCTCATTTTAACGTATTGTGTCCTTACAATTTACACACTTGTGCATTATGCCTTTATCTATATCTGTATTTTTTTAGAATTGTTTGAAATGTAAAAATATGAATTTTGAATTTTGCATTTGGAGGCCTCCATGGAGCTCTGCGTCCAAAAGCAATTTCCGCCAAACTGGTGTCTAACATAATCTTGTAGGTTTTCGAAAGGTATTACCCATGAGATTGTGGTGTTTTGTAAAAAAATGATCCTTGTTGAAACCTATCTTGAATTGTGGTAGTTTTATGCTATTTACTCGTAGATTAATGAACGCAGATGGACGCGCAATAATGATTACCATGATCCATGGAGTGAGTGGGAGTAAATTGCATATTTGCCACCGAGGCTTGTATGCCCATATGGACTTAAAATTTCCTTTTTCCAAATATGCCACTGAGATTTTGCTCCAAATAAACAATTATTTATAGCAAAACGACTTTATTCCTCACATAATAGATATGTCACTAACATGCAGGTAAGAAATAAAATCAGGGATAGACACATCCCGAAAGCTAGGAGATCTAGAACTATAAGAATGTTTAGCTAGTCCACATATAGGATGCAACATTCGCTTCTCGGAAGCAATGTTGAAATTAACTTGAGCAAAATCCCATGTTAGTTCTTGGCACTCTGTTATTGTCGCAACATCGGGTTCATGTAGCCGTCATCAAGATTGATCGAATCCACCGCGTAACTGCAATCTGATTCAATCTGCAGACTATTGATGAAGATAAATATATGCTATCACTATCAGTTAACCAATCGTTGACCATGTACTAATAACAGTTTTTCCACAATTACTATAATAAGCCTGGATCCACATGTCAGAAACATGAAAAAGATCAGAAATGTTAACGCGTCCACACGTGTGGGCGTTTGCATCTCGCCCACACGCGTGGATCCGAATCCGTTTGTGAGCGCACGAATCTTGGCATGTTTCTAGTGCCACGTAGGACCGGCCTGGTGTGTCTGTATTCACCCGGTCGTCCACGCGGACGTTTCACCACACGGAAGGGGTTGGTGTGTGGGCGTTCAGCAGTTCGCCCACACGCCACTTTCCACGCACGCATAAGGGCTAGTGTGTGGGCATTTGCCATCTCGCCCACACGCCCTTCTCATCTTCCACACCCAAGTTGCCACTTGCCATGTGTTTTGCAGTGTACATGGCAACTGCCCTAGTGTGCTTTATAAGCAGGTGGCAACTTTTTTTTTACCCGAACATGTCAGTTGCTATGATTTTTGCAGGGTACACGGCAACTGCCCTAGTGTGCTTGTAAGAGATGACAACTCTCTTTTTTTTTACCCGAACATGTTGTTTTGCCATGTCTTTCTGTAGCGCTACACGGCAACTGCCTAGTGTTAGTAGGTGGCAACTCCCAAGGTTTTCAAATCATGGCAACTGTAGTAAACCAGAACATACATAGCAACTGCTTAGTGTTAGTAGGTGGCAACTGCAGTTGCCCAAAAATGGCATCTGGAACTTTTGACATGAGATGGCAACTGCAGTTGAGCAACCATGCCAACTGCAGTGGTCCGACATGGCAACTGTAGTTCAGCGACATGACAACTGCAGTAAAACGAACATGGACGAGGGTTTGGACCATGACAACTGTGGGCGCGCGCTGACTGTCACGCGTGGCGTGCGTGACCACGAGGTACGAGGCCTGACATACAGGACGTGTGGGCGTTATGTATTTCGCCCACACGCACGCGTGTAAGAGGGATCGGGAGGAAAAAAAAGATGTGTAGGCATTACTTGTTTTGCCCACACATAAATGGGTGGGCTGTTCCTCTTATACACCATACAAAATGTGTGGGCAGACTCCCTAACACCCACACGCGTAGCATTTATCGGCGTCCAAAAAGATATACATGAAAAACTCATGGTGTCAGAGAATCATTCCCCTAAGTTTCTGACTAACCAGCTGCCACCGTATCAGCCCTGCCGCTGGCCCACCTTCATAGGAGGTGGCCCCGAGCCCCCCAACCTGTGTGTCCGGTCGAGGTAAAACCTACGTGGTTGCGGTGGCGGCATGGCCCTCGAAAATCCCTCAATCATATATACAGAGCTAGGTCGCAAATGTTGCACCTTGTTTCATGTACTAACTTAATACTCCTGCTCAAAAGAGGAACCCGCGGCTGAGATTAAACTTGGCAAATCCTAATGATCTGGCACATAAAGGCCTTGAAGCAACCAACTTGAGTAGGATTTACTCGCTCAACAAAAGTTTACTCTAATTTAGCTGAGTGCCTCATCTTGTAGCCACTGTATTGTTTAACTCACATATCAGTTTACTCTAATCTCTCACGTGCATGTTACTTGCACAACATTAGCTTTTGTGGAATGTAGCAGCTCAAGACAGCTGAACAGTTGGCGTGGAATGTAGCTGCTCACATACATAGCTACATTCTGACAAAAGCCAGAAAAACTGGCGTGAACTGCAAAGATCTTTGCTATATATAGTGAGGCAGGAAGAGATACTATAAGTTATGGAGAGGGGAAAAAACAGAGAGCTTGATCATTAACTTCCGCAGCGGAAGCAACAGTGAAGTGAATGAAGCAAGTGTGATGCTGAATGGAGAACCTCGTGAGAAATGCTGTCAACTACATAACCGTGAGTCAGTGAGATAAAACGCCTGAAGAAAATCATGCAATTTTGCTTTCTTCCGCAAAACTACCATACCGCTGTGGATATTACCCTCTTACACGTAGTTACTCCGTATTTTTTAATTTTTGACGGGAGCCAGTGTTAGAGTAGTAGATTTTGTGATGCTTGCCATATCTGTCATGTTCTTGCGAATGCCAGAAAGGGAACTCAGAATAAGGCATAGTATATCCTAAGGCTGTACAGAGATAATTTCACAGTTAACTCGCAACCATGCAAATAGACAACATAGGCATGCCAATTTGTACTCGACACTTACAAGAGCTAGTGCATAAAAGCTAGTCATGTGAAAAAAAAATTCAAATTTGGGCAGTGAGACCATGATAATTACTTTTGAACCACACCTGAGCCACAACTTTTCATGGACCAGACCTAAGCCATTCAACGTCAACTTTTCCGGTGCTGGAAAAAATACTTGTCTCGTCCGGGTCTCTGCTTTGAGTAGACACTGCACGTCTTACTTGGGAATCGTTTTCCTTACCCAAGTGGCACAGCAAAAGGATTTGACTGAAGGAAGCAAGAAAAGTCGGCACTAGAAACACAATTTTCCGACAGGGTGAAGAGGAAATTAAAGGCCTATAACTCTGCACCGTATGCACAATAATCTACCGTCTTCCTCCCATGATCAGAGGGCTGTTGCTTTGCAGTACAGAGTGCTTCTTGTCGGGCCGAGTAATTCAAGTTCCCTGTGCCATATAGTAGAAACAGTTATACATGTTAGCTTCAAAAATCAAGTTCAGTGGCAATAGGATATGCGTGTAGTGCCTTCAAACGATATGCTGTAGTTGTTGGATTGGCCTAAATGCCGTACATGTATCCCCAGCGTGCCAAGATCCACCAGCCTTGAAAGAGAGAATGTGGAAATCAGTCCATGGCTTGCTCCCTGCACGCAGCTCAAGCCATAGCCAAAACTTTTCATGTACTTTGACTTGACCCATTCAACGTCAACTTCTCCAGCGCTGAAAGAATATACTCCTCCGTTTCAAAATATAGTGCGTCATCGGTTTCCTCGTTTCAACTTTGACAATAAATTTAACCAACGAGACCGACTGCGACGGGAGCAAAAATTATACCAGTGAATTCATATTGAAAAGAAGTTTTCAATTATATAATTTTTGCTCCCGCCATAATCGGTCTCGTTGGTTAAATTTATGGTCAAAGTTGAACCTCGAAAAGCGTGGGATATTTTCGAACAGAGGGAGTAGAACAAACAAGATCTATGTTGACAAGTCTCTGGAGCACTAAATTTCTCTTCCAGGTCTCTGTTTTGAGTAGAAACTGCACGTCTTACTTAGGCAATCCTTTTCCTTCCCCAAGTGGGCACGTCTTCAAGATCTATGTTGAAAAGGATTTGACTGAAGGAAGCAAGAAAAGTCTGCACCAGAACCACAATTTTCCGACGCGGTGAGCAGGAAACACTTATAACTCTGCACCAGGTGTACATTTATCAATCATCTTTCTCGCCGGACTATCATAGGGCAACCCACAGATACTAACACCCAAGCAATCATCCTACCTGCATAAAATAAATTGATCGATCGATCGGGATGAAGATACTCAGGGCGCAAGGTAATCCTTGTGCCACAACTCCATATATATTTCTCGTGCAGTTGCACCTTCTTTGCCTGTGTTCATTGTTCTGCACCGGTTTCCCCCAATCAAACCCTACCAAATGCCCTGGCAGCTCCGTCGACATCCCATCCCCTTTCAACATCCTTGGCAACTCGAGCATCTCGAGCAATCCATACTTCAACATATCATGTGAATCAACAGGGCCAACGCTATCGTTCGGTGGCAAGCAGTACAGGGTCTTGGGCATCTCGCTGCCCCAGGGCTATGTACGTGTAACCGGCGACACCGTCTACACCCAGTGCCAGCAGAACGCTGGCCCGGTGACCAAAAGGTTCATGGACCTTGAGGGCACGCCTTTCACCTTCTCACACACACTAAACAAGTTCACCGTCGTTGGCTGTGACTCCATGGCCATGATACAAAGCCCGGACGTAACCAGTCGGTACAGGGAGGCTGCGTGTCGTTCTGCGCTTCGAGGGAAGCATCAGCAGTGGCGCATGCTCTGGGGTGGGCTGCTGCCAAGCTTCAGTGCCCGAGCAACTCAAGGTACTGAAGTTAGAGTTTACCAGCATACGGAGCCAACTCCTGCAGTCCTCTGGATCTTTGGGGAACATCAGTAAAAGCAGTAGCGCATGGTGCAGCAAGGCGTTCATCGTGGACCAAGGTTCCTATGTGTTCTCCAGGGATCACTTGGACAGAAACCTGACGAACCTGCCAATGGTACTTGACTGGTCGATATCCGGCGGCAACTGCTCAGAGGCGCGTAGTGCGCCTCAGACCTACATGTGCAAGGAGAACACCGATTGTTATACCGTGGCAAATAACACCGCTTACCGCTGCAACTGTTCTGCAGGTTTCACTGGGAACCCTTATCTGGGATGCCAAGGTGAGAAATTCATGTTTGCAATAGATGCCACCTTTATGCTTTGACTGCCACTAACTTGGGATATATGCCTTATTCTGATTTCCCTTTCTCTACAAGATATTGATGAATGCAATGACAAAAATAAGTACCCCTGCACGCACAAGTGCATCAACAGAATTGGAGGTTTTAACTGTACATGCCCGATGGGCATGACGGGGGATGGTAAGAAGCAGGGCAATGGGTGCAGTAGAGATAAAACACTACTGATTGCCGCAGGCAAGTTTCACATGGTCTTATATTTGTTCCCTTTTGAAATGATCTGCTCAATCTGAATGAATGAACGAGCACTTATTCATCAAAGTTCCTACTCTGTTTTTCAGGTGGAGGCCTGCCTTTGCTGCTTGTTCTCCTCATGCTCGGATTCTGGACCCACTGGCTTTTCACGAAGAGAAAGCTTGCGAAGATAAGACATAAATACTTTTTGCAGAATGGTGGCATGCTCCTGAAGCAGCAGATGTTTTCTCAGAGGGCGCCGTTGAGGATATTCACGTCGAGCGAGCTTGAAAAGGCAACCAACAGATTCAGTGATGACAACATAGCTGGGCGAGGTGGATTTGGGACGGTCTACAAAGGCGTACTATCTGATCAAATGGTCGTGGCGATCAAGAAGGCGCAGCGAGTCGATCAGAGCCAGGTGGAACAATTCGTCAATGAGATGGTCATTCTTTCACAAGTCAACCACGAGAATGTGGTCCAGCTAGTTGGCTGTTGTCTCGAGTCAGAAGTTCCATTGTTGGTTTATGAATTCATCACCAACGGGGCCCTTTTTCACCATCTCCACAATACATCAGTCCCGATGCCGTGGAAGGAGCGCCTAAGGATTGCAGTGCAAACTGCAACAGCACTTGCTTACTTGCACATGGCTACAGAAATGCCAATTATTCACAGAGATGTCAAGTCGTCAAACATACTCCTTGACGAGAGCTTCACCGCGAAGGTCTCCGAGTACTTCCAGACAAGCCAACTGACCGAGAGAAGTGACGTCTACAGCTTTGGTGTAGTACTTATCGAGCTATTGACAAGGCAGAAACCAATATTTGGCAGCAAGATGGACGAGGTGAGAAGCCTAGCGTTGCATTTCAGTATATTATTTCATGAGAACCGGTTGTCGGAAATTGTAGATCCTCAGGTAGGCGAGGAAGCTGGAGCTAGACATGTTAAAACTGTTGCGCAGCTAGCCTTGCGATGCTTAAGGATGAAAGGTGAAGAGAGGCCAAGGATGGTAGAGGTTGCAATCGAGCTTGAAGCGCTACGGAGACTAATGAAACAACACTGCACAGTCAATTCTGAAGAGTGAACAAGAGTGTTGTTTGGCAGACTTGCTACACTTCACAATTTCAGATTCAGTTGGTATATTGATGTGGAAAGATGTGGGAAACAACACCGAGAGGAAATAAGATCCTCTTCTTGAGAGTCTCGGTGCGACGAGGAAATGGATACTGTTTATGAACTAAGCTAGCTGTTGTAATAGTTGGTGGCCCACATATGGCTTGCCGGTAAGACCAAAGACAAAGTACTTCCGATCATGTAATTGAAGAATGAACAACATTCCATGGTTAAAAAAAACCCAGGCAAATTGATCTCTTGTTCATCCTGTAACAGTAATTATGCAAGGCAAAAGAGTTTACTTGGTGGTCAAGATGGCATTATGCAAGGCAATAAATCATTCCTTGGTTGGATTTCTTAAAACATAAACGCTAAACAGGTCAAGATGGCATTATGAGTATTTTCAACTTACTAATTTTTACCTAAATAAACAGCCCGGATAAATTGGCTCAAGGAAACACCCTTCATAGCAACTAATATCTTCTTATCGTTTACAAGAAAACAACTTAAGGACTTATTGCTACCAGGCTTCTTCCCCTAGGTGGAAGTTCTATTGAAGTCAAGAAATGTCAATGCATGGACTGGAATTCAGTTTTACGATTAAATGGACTAGTCGTCAACCCGTGCACCTGCACGGGCTAGCAGTTAAAGACCACAAAGTTGTATTTGATGTTTGTGAAAAATGCTATTATACAATTATTAAAATGTTGGTACTAAAAAACTTTTATTCGTCCACAGAAGGATAATAAAGAATCATACACATTCACAAAATAATTTCATGGTGATACATTCTTGCGGAAATAGTTTTATTTTATTAGGTCCCTGACGCTGATTCGAATATTGTTATCCAGTGTAACTGAATATATTCTCACTACTATGCATAGTGATGCATTTCTCTTTTTTGTGATTTATTTATTTTAGCTTTTTATTGGACATGTACAGATGCACACATACTTCGACCATATTTCTGTCATATCTAACTTTGACATGGGTAAGTTTAGGTCATCTGATCCTAGTCTAGAAATGTGGCCAAGGCTAACAAAGCCAGGACATAATTATGGAAAAAATATAGATTATAGGCTAGATGTAAATGTATCAACATTAAAGTGTAGAAAATCACAACTGCATGTGGTACATACCTCACAGTTCACTTCCAGCATTAATATGTATATGAAACCGAAGACATGGGTATGGTTGTATACATATGCATGTGGTTGGACCATTAGATAATCTACATAGATAGGTTTCTTGTATATTTTATCCAATGCTATACTTTATTTGCGAACTTGAGGTTTGAAGGTATTTTCATACAATAACATGATATACTGAGGAGGGGTTCAACCATTAGTAACAAATCATTGCTAGGTGATTAATGAGAATATGATGAGCAGACATAAGAGCATAAACAACTACGTGCATAAATATGATGAATAAGTACATACATGCATATATGTCAGGCACCAATGGGAATCATGGGTGAATTATGTGATTGAGAATTTGAGATGACTCATGTGAGATATCATGCAAAAACGACCTTGTAAATGACCATTAGTCCGTCACCAACTTGTGTTCTATCTGTTCCTACCATCAAACATTTTACATTTGAAAGGCTAGTTCTGAAACTGGTGTTGTAGACACCCGAAGCCGACAACCATAATTGATGTATCTTGATCAAGGGCATCGGGCACCTCTTAACATCCAACATGTAAATTCTTGGGACCATGGGACGTCGTCAGCCGGTCACTGTCTGATCCTTTTAAATTTGGGGTTTAGTTTGTAAGATGAATCTTGGGCCTAAACCAACAATTCTACATCTGAAGCATCTATGATGGAATCTGCACACAAACAAATGATGGGTGCGATAAGCTAATAATAGCATTAAATTAGCCCCCAAAAATACATGTGAAGAAGTCATAAACCAAGCAGTGTATGACAAATATTAAATGAGACTTAAATTGGTAGAATTGTTTATATAACTAGATGATACCCCGCGCGTTGCTGCGGGAATTCTTGGTATATAATTATGATGGTAGATGAATTGAACAACTATTTGCATAGTGTATTGACGTACTTAGGATTGAAAAATTTGTAATGGACACAATACTTGGTATAAATATAAATATTGCAAAATGTGAATTATGCGGTCATTTTTTACTAAATACAGGACATAAGCAATCTCATGTGACTTACATGAATACTAATGTATACAAACACACTAACGGGGGTTTCTGAAATAGACACAATATGAAAGGTTATGTACAAATGTCTCTTTTAGATAGTTATTGTAATTGTTGTCGTCAATCAATCTTCATATCTGCATGCTTACAATCTACACAAAAAATGATAACTAAACTCATTGGCCATTAAGTTGCTTGCAATACATGATAGTAAGTGTGGTGGAGCTCCGATATCAACAAAAAGAACAAATTCCTTTCGCTCTCATTTTTGCCAAAGTGAGTACCAATTTATTTGTCTCAAAGCATTTGTCTGAAAAGAGCATGAGTACTTATCATAAGAACCCAGATCCAAATTATCACATTGAAGTCAGAATTTGTTGGCAACAAAAAGAAACTATGTAAGAAAACTTGCAAGCTACATTCTACATTCCGTGGCACCCATGATGCACGCATGTAGTACACAATGCATTAGATCCTTTTGTGTTGTTTTCCCAGGCAAGTTGATCCTTAGTTGTAGTCAACACGTTCCTAGTAATAGATGAGTCCAGAACACTCAAAACAGCTCTGTGTTAATACCTACATGTTGAATATTTGTATAATTATAACTGGGCTATAATGAAAAATTTACCTTTACACCCCGTTTGGATGTCTGTATTGGGGCCTCATAATGGATAGACACACCAGTAGCTAGCTGCTTGGTTCGGTGCACATAATGGACAGCAATTTATTTCTACCAATTAAAACACCAAAATCAGAATGTCTTTGGTTGACTGCAGTGAAATGAAAACATGATGATGTACTTTAGCGATGAATATATTTCTCGGGCTGTATGTGTCAGAGCGGCACTTACTGTATAAATATAATATCCACATGTGGATCTGAGCGACAATATAGTTGAAACACTGGAATAAGAATCCAAAAACTGTAGATGCATCCACCACAGCTAAATCCACAGAAAGAAAAGAATAGGAAGCAAAGAGAGTTGTGGATAAGGTGATCATGGCTGTCACCATGGCACAGCAAACGTGTGTGTGGGAGCAGATCGGCCTTGGCGTGGCGTGGGATTCCCGACGGCATGCAGGAACAGATTGGCCTCAACCGCCATGGAGATGAGGCGACGATGGGCAGCCCCTCGTCCTCGCTGCCAACCTCATCCACCTCGCGCAATCCTGCTCCTCCTCCACCTCGCGCAGGGGCTGGATTGGGGGGAGAGGGGATGGGGAAGTGGAACAAAAGCCTCCTGCATGACTCGCGCAGGGGTTGGATAGAGGTGACGGGATGGATCGGGGTATGATGAGGGAGGACAGGAGCATCCATTGGTTGCCCTCGTGATGCAACAACAACGGGGAGCCATGAGGCAGTAGGGGCGGCGCTTGGTGCTTCGTCTAGGAACCAATGCGTATCTATTTATGATCGATGGATGGAAGATGAAAAGGAACAATTGCGTATGGGAGAGAAATCACACAGTTGGCTGAAAAAGAAAAGGTAAGGGTTGCTTTTATTGGGTGGAGAAGATGAAAAGGATCTAGAGTAGAAATTAATGGATATGTAGTTAATTGGCTGGGAATGGACTTCAGTAGGTTCGTGAACGGTAGCTACCTTTTTCTTTGGATAAAAGGGGCCACGTGGCCACTCGTACATCATCGAGGCCGAGCCATTACATGTATTAACAATGCAACGGCAGAAGCATCAAAGTAAACAACATATATCCTCACATATAGTCCTACACGTGCCTACACGTGCTACAGCGATTAGGTCAAAGAAAAACACCAAAAGCTAACCACAACTCTGAACATCACATCATTCACATGCACACCAAATCCTGATATTTTGATGAGGTTTTGCTTTCAGAAGATGCATCATTAAAGCCTCCTCACAGTACATTCCCAACCATGAGCACGTCTATCAACATCATGCGCCAACTGGGTCAGCCTCAAAGTACTCCTTTTTCTACATAATAGGCCAGGAATTCAGGAGAGAGCAGTAAAAATTACGTCAGTAGGGTCTTTACGTAGAATACTTTGAAAACAAGATTTATTTCATGTCTTCCAGATATATATAGACCAAAGTAAAGCGGCAAAACCAACAGAAACGATGGTACGATCCTTACGAACAATCCTGACACAGCTCAATCCTTACATTCCAAAGGAAGTGAGCCACTGTTGGGGAACGTATTAATTTCAAAAAATTTCCTACGCACACGCAAGACCATGGTGATGGCATAGCAACGAGAGGGAGAGTGTACGTCTCACGCACTCGTGAGACCGTAAGCGAAGCGTTATAACAACGCGGTTGATGTAGTCAGACGCGTCTTCACGATCCGACCGATCCAAGTACCGAACGCACGGCACCTCCGTGTTCAGCACACGTTCAGCTCGATGGCGACGATCCCGGGCTCCGATCCAGCAAACCGTCGGGTTGAGTTCTGTCACCGACGGCGTGGTGACGATGATGATGCTTCTCCGGCGTAGGGCTTCGCCTAAGCTCCGCAACGATATGACCGAGGTGGAATATGGTGGAGGGGGGCACCGCACACGGCTAAGAACGATCACGTAGATCAACTTCTGTGTCATGGGGTGCCCCCCTGCCCCCGTATATAAAGAAGCAAGGGGGGGGGGTGCGGCCGGCCCTAGGGAGGCGCGCCTGGAGGAGTCCTACTCCCACCGGGAGTAGGACTCCCCTTCCTAGTTGGATTAGGTTTGGGGAGGGAAGAGGGAAGGGGCGCCTCTCCTTGTCCTATTCGGACTAGAGGGAGGCGCGGCCTGCCTTGGCCGGCCCTCCTCTTCTCCCCTTTGGCCCATCAAGGCCCATTGACCCCCGGGGTTCCAGTAACCCCGGTGTTCTAAAATCCTGTTTTCATCCGGAACCTTCCAAGTCCAAACATAGGCTTCCAATATATCAATCTTTATGTCTCGACCATTTCGAGACTCCTCGTCATGTCCGTGATCACATCCGGGACTCGAACAACCTTCGGTACATCAAAACTTATAAACTCATAATGAATCGTCATCGAAACGTTAAGCGTGCGGACCCTACGGGTTCGAGAACTATGTAGACATGACCTAGAACTATTCTCGGTCAATAACCAATAGCGGAACCTGGATGCCCATATTGGTTCCTACATATTCTACGAAGATCTTTATCGGTCAAACTGCATAACAACATACGTTGTTCCCTTTGTCATCGGTATGTTACTTACCCGAGATTCGATCGTCGGTATCCAATACCTAGTTCAATCTCGTTACCGGTAAGTCTCTTTACTCGTTCCGTAATACATCATCTCACAACTAACTTATTAGTTGCAATGTTTGCAAGGCTCATGTGATGTGTATTACCGAGAAGGCCTAGAGATACCTCTCCGACAATCGGAGTGACAAAACCTAATCTCGAAATACGCCAACCCAACATGTACCTTTGGAGACACCTGTAGTACTCTTTTATAATCACCCGATTACGTTGTGACGCTTTGCTAGTACCCAAAGTGTTCCTCCGTAAACGGGAGTTGCATAATCTCATAGTTACAGGAACATGTATAGGTCATGAAGAAAGCAATAGCAATATACTAAACGATCAAGTGCTAAGCTAATGGAATGGGTCATGTCAATCACATCATTCTCCTAATGATGTGATCCCATTAATCAAATGACAACACATGTCTATGGTTAGGAAACATAACCATCTTTGATTAATGAGCTAGTCTAGTAGAGGCATACTAGTGACTATCTGTTTGTCTATGTATTCACACATGTATTATGTTTCCGGTTAATACAATTCTAGCATGAATAATAAACGTTTATCATGATATAAGGAAATAAATAATAACTTTATTATTGCCTCTAGGGCATATTTCCTTCAGTCTCCCACTTGCACTAGAGTCAATATTCTAGATTACACAGTAATGATTCTAACACCCATGGAGTCTTGGTGCTGATCATGTTTTGCTCGTGGAAGAGGTTTAGTCAACGGGTCTGCAACATTCAGATCCGTATGTATCTTGCAAATCTCTATTTCTCCCACTTGGACTTGGTCCCGAATGGAATTGAAGCGTCTCTTGATATGCTTGGTCCTCTTGTGAAATCTGGATTCCTTTGCCAAGGCAATTGCACCAGTATTGTCACAGAAGATCTTCATTGGTCCCGATGCACTAGGTATGACACCTAGATCGGAAATGAACTCTTTCATCCAGACTCCTTCATTTGCTGCTTCCAAGCAGCTATGTACTCCGCTTCACATGTAGATCCCGCCACGACGCTTTGTTTAGAACTGCACCAACCGACAGCTCCACCGCTTTAATAAAAACACATATCCGGTTTGCGATTTAGAATCGTCCAGATCAGTGTCAAAGCTTGCATCGACGTAACCATTTACGACTAGCTCTTTGTCACCTCCATATACGAGAAACATATCCTTAGTCCTTTTCAGGTATTTCAGGATGTTCTTGACCGCTGTCCAGTGATCCACTCCTGGATTACTTTGGTACCTTCCTGCTAAGCTTACTGCTAAGCATACGTCAGGTCTGGTACACAGCATTGCATACATGATAGAGCCTATGGCTGAAGCATAGGGAACATCTTTCATTTTCTCTCTATCTTCTGCTGTGGTCGGGCATTGAGTCTGACTCAATCTTACACCTTGTAATACTGGTAAAAAACCTTTCTTTGCCTGATCCATTTTGAACTTTTTCAAAACTTTATCAAGGTATGTGCTTTGTGAAAGTCCAATTAAGCGTCTTGATCTATCTCTATAGATCTTGATGCCCAATATGTAAGCAGCTTCACCGAGGTCTTTCATTGAAAAACTTTTATTCAAGTATCCTTTTATGCTATCCAGAAATTCTATATCATTTCTAATCAATAATATGTCGTCCACATATAATATCAGAAATGCTACAGACCTCCCACTCACTTTCTTGTAAATACATGCTTCTCCAAAAGTCTGTATAAAACCATATGCTTTGATCACACTATCAAAGCGTTTATTCCAACTCCGAGAGGCTTGCACCAGACCATAAATTGATCACTGGAGCTTGCATACTTTGTTAGCACCCTTTGGATCAACAAAACCTTCTGGTTGCATCATATACAACTCTTCTTCTAGAAATCCATTCAAGAATGCAGTTTTCACATCCATTTGCCAAATTTCATAATCATAAAATGCGGCAATTGCTAACATGATTCGGACAGACTTAAGCATCGCCACGGGTGAGAAAGTCTCATCGTAGTCAACCCCTTGAACTTGTCGAAAACCTTTCGCAACAAGTCGAGCTTTATAGACAGTTACATTACCATCAGCGTCAGTCTTCTTCTTAAAGATCCATTTATTCTCAATGGCTTGCCGATCATCGGGCAAGTCAACCAAAGTCCATACTTTGTTTTCATACATGGATCCCATCTCAGATTTCATGGCTTCCAGCCATTTTGCGGAATCTGGGCTCACCATCGCTTCTTCATAGTTTGTAGGTTCGCCATGGTCAAGTAACATGACTTCCAGAATAGGATTACCGTACCACTCTGGTGCGTATTTTACTCTGGTTGACCTACGTAGTTCAGTAGTAACTTGATCTGAAGTTTCATGATCAACATCATTAGTTTCCTCACTAATTGGTGTAGTTGTCACAGGAACCGTTTCTTGTGATGAACTACCTTCCAATAAGGGAGCAGATACAGTTATCTCATCAAGTTCTACTTTCCTCCCACTCACTTCTTTCGAGAGAAACTCCTTCTCTAGAAAGGATCCGAATTTAGCAACGAAAATCTTGCCTTCAGCTCTGTGATAGAAGGTGTACCCAACAGTCTCCTTTGGGTATCCTATGAAGACACATTTCTCCGATTTGGGTTCGAGCTTATCTGGTTGAAGTTTCTTCACATAAGCATCGCAGCCCCAAACTTTAAGAAACGACAACTTTGGTTTCTTGCCAAACCATAGTTCATAAGGTGTCGTCTCAACGGACTTTGATGGTGCCCTATTTGACGTGAATGCGGCCGTCTCTAAAGCATATCCCCAAAACGATAGCGGTAAATCAGTAAGAGACATCATAGATCGCACCATATCAAGTAAAGTACGACACTGACGCTCGGACACACCATTTCTTTGTGGTGTTCCGGGTATGGCGTGAGTTGCGAAACTATTCCGCATTGTTTCAAATGTAAACCAAACTCGTAACTCAAATATTCTTCTCCACGATCAGATCGTAGAAAATTTATTTTCTTGTTACGATGATTTTCCACTTCACTCTGAAATTCTTTGAACTTTTCAAATGTTTCAGATTTGTGTTTCATTAAGTAGATATACCCATATCTGCTCAAATCATCTGTGAAGGTGAGAAAATAACGATACCCAGCGCGTGCCTCAACATTCATTGGACCACAAACATCAGTATGTATGATTTCCAACAAATCAGTTGCTCGCTCCATAGTTCCGGAGAACGGCGTTTTAGTCATCTTGCCCATGAGGCACGGTTCGCAAGTACCAAGTGATTCATAATCAAGTGATTCCAAAAGTCCATCAGTATGGAGTTTCTTCATGCGTTTTACACCGATATGACCCAAACGGCAGTGCCACAAATAAGTTGCATTATCATTATCAACTCTGCATCTTTTGGTTTCAACACTATGAATATGTGTATTACTACTATCGAGATTCAATAAAAATAGACCACTCTTTAAGGATGCATGACCATAAAAGATATTATTCATATAAATAGAACAACCATTATTCTCTGTCTTAAATGAATAACCGTCTCGCATCAAACAAGATCCAGATATAATGTTCATGCTTAACGCTGGCACCAAATAACAATTATTTAGGTCTAAAACTAATACCGATGGTAGATGTAGAGGTAGCGTGCCGACCGCGATCACATCGACTTTGGAACCATTTCCCACGTGCATCGTCACCTCGTCCTTAGCCAATCTTCGCTAATCCGTAGTTCTGTTTCGAGTTGCAAATATTAGCAATGTAACCAGTATCAAATACCTGTGTACTACTGCGAGTATTAGTAAGGTACACATCAATAACATGTATATCACATATACCTTTGATCACCTTGCCATCCTTCTTATCCGCCAAATACTTGGGGCAGTTCCGCTTCAAAGGTCGATGCTTGCGGTAGAAACACTCGATTTCAGGCTTAGGTCTAGACTTGGGTTTCTTCTCTTGAGCAGCAACTTTCTTGCTGTTCTTGAAGTTCCCTTCTTCTTTCCTTTGCCCTTTTCTTGAAACTAGTGGTCTTGTTGACCATCAACACTTGATGCTCTTTCTTGATTTCTACCTCCGCTGCTTTTAGCATTGCGAAGAGCTCGGAATTGTCTTATTCATCCCTTGCATATTATAGTTCATCACGAAGCTCTTGTAGCTTGGTGGCAGTGATTGAAGAATTCTGTCAATGACACTATCATCCGGAAGATTAACTCCCAGTTGAATCAAGTGATTATTATACCCAGACATTTTGAGTATATGTTCACTTGTAACTATTCTCCTCCATCTTGCAGCTATAGAACTTATTGGAGACTTCATATCTCTCAATCCGGGCATTTGCTTGAAATATTAACTTCAACTCCTGGAACATCTCATATGCTCCATGACGTTCAAAACATCGTTGAAGACCCGGTTCTAAGCCGTAAAGCATGGCACACTGAACTATAGAGTAGTCATCAGCTTTGCTCTGCCAGACGTTCGCAACTTCTGGCGTTGCTCGAGCAGGCTCGGCACCCAGCGGTGCTTCCGGACGTAATTCTTACGTGCAGCAATGAGGATAATCCTCAAATTACGGACCCAGTCCGTGTAATTTCTACCATCATCTTTCAACTTTTCTTTCTCAATGAACGCATTAAAATTCAACGTAACAACAGCAAGATACATCTATATAAAAAAATACATAGACAAGCAAAATACTATCAGGTACTAAGTTCATGATAAATTTAAGTTTTAGTTAATGATATTAAAAACTCCCACTTAGACATACATCTCTCTAGTCATCTAAGTGATTACGTGATCCAAATCAACTAAACCATGTCCGATCATCACGTGAGATGGAGTACTTTCAATGGTGAACATCACTATGTTGATCATATCTACTATATGATTCACGCTCGACCTTTCGGTCTCCGTGTTCCGAGGCCATATCTGTTATATGCTAGGCTCGTCAAGTTTAACCTGAGTATTTCGCGTGTGCAACTGTTTTGCACCCGTTGTATTTGAACGTAGAGCCTATCACACCCGATCATCACGTGGTGTCTCAGACGAAGAACTTTCGCATAGCGGTGCATACTCAGGGAGAACACTTCTTGATAATTTTAGTGAGAGATCATCTTACAATGCTACCGTCAATCAAAGCAAGATAAGATGCATAAAGGATAAACATCACATGCAATCAATATAAGTGATATGATATGGTCATCATCATCTTGTGCTTGTGATCTCCATCTCCGAAACACCGTCATGATCACCATCGCCACCGGGCGCGACAACTTGATCTCCATCGTAGCATCGTTGTCGTCTCGCCAACTATTGCTTCTACGACTATCGCTACTGCTTAGTGATAAAGTAAAGCAATTACATGGCGTTGCATTTTATACAATAAAGCGACAACCATATGGCTCCTGCCGATTGCCGATAACTCGGTTACAAAACATGATCATCTCATATAATAAAATATAGCATCACGTCTTGACCACATCACATCACAACATGCCCTGCAAAAACAAGTTAGACGTCCTCTACTTTGTTGTTGCAAGTTTTACGTGGCTGCTACGGGCTTAGCAAGAACCGTTCTTACCTACGCAACAAAACCACAACGATAGTTTGTCAAGTTGGTGCTGTTTTAACCTTCGCAAGGACCGGGCGTAGCCACACTTGGTTCAACTAAAGTGAGAGAGACAGACACCCGCCGGTCACCTTTAAGCAACGAGTGCTCAAGCGGTGAAACCAGTCTCGCCAGAAGCGTCTGGCGTAATGTCGGTCCGGGCCGCTTCATCTCACAGATACCGAACCAAAGTATGACATGCTGGTAAGCAGTATGACTTATATCGCCCACAACTCACTTGTGTTCTACTCGTGCATATGACATCAACGCATAAAACCTGGCTCGGATGCCACTGTTGGGGAACGACACTTTCAAAAAATTCCTACGCACACGCAAGACCATGGTGATGGCATAGCAACGAGAGGGAGAGTGTCTGCTCACGCACTCGAGACCGTAAGCGGAAGCGTTATAACAACGCGGTTGATGTAGTCGCACGTCTTCACGATCCGACCGATCCAAGTACCGAACGCACGGCACCTCCGTGTTCAGCAGACACGTTCAGCTCGATGGCGATCCCGGGCTCCGATCCAGCAAAGCGTCGGGGTTGAGTTCTGTCAGCACGACGGCGTGGTGACGATGATGATGCTTCACCGGCGCAGGGCTTCGCCTAAGCTCCGCGACGATATGACCGAGGTGGAATATGGTGGAGGGGGCACCGCACACGGCTAAGAACGATCACGTAGATCAACTTCGTGTCATGGGTGCCCCTGCCCCAGATATAAAGGAGCAAGGGGGTGCGGCCGCCCTAGGGAGGCGCTGCCGGAGGAGTCCTACTCCCACCGGAGTAGGACTCCCTTCCTAGTTGGATTAGGTTTGGGAGGGGGAAGAGGGAAGGGCGCCGCCCTTTCCTTGTCCTATTCGGACTAGAGGGGAGGGGCGCGCCTGCCTTGGCCGGCCCTCCTCTTCTCCCCTTATGGCCCATCAAGGCCCATTGACCCCGGGGTTCCGTAACCCCGGTGTTCCGGTAAAATCCTGTTTTCATCCGGAACCTTTCCGAAGTCCAAACATAGGCTTCCAATATATCAATCTTTATGTCTCGACCATTTCGAGACACCTCGTCATGTCCGTGATCACATCCGGGACTCCGAAAAACCTTCGATACATCAAAACTTTTAAATTCATAATAAACTGTCATCGAAACGTTAAGCGTGCGGACCCTACGGGTTCGAGAACTATGTAGACATGACCTAGAACTATTCTCGGTCAATAACCAATAGAGGAACCTGGATGCCCATATTGGTTCCTACATATTCTACGAAGATCTTTATCGGTCAAACCGCATAACAACATACGTTGTTCCCTTTGTCATCGGTATGTTACTTACCCGAGATTCGATCGTCGGTATCCAATACCTAGTTCAATCTGCTATCGGTAAGTCTCTTTACTCGTTCCGTAATACATCATCTCACAACTAACTTATTAGTTGCAATGCTTGCAAGGCTCATGTGATGTGTATTACCGAGAAGGCCTAGAGATACCTCTCCGACAATCGGAGTGACAAAACCTAATCTCGAAATACGCCAACCCAACATGTACCTTTGGAGACACCTGTAGTACTACTTTATAATCACCCAGTTACGTTGTGACGTTTTGGTAGTACCCAAAGTGTTCCTCCGGTAAACGGGAGTTGCATAATCTCATAGTTACAGGAACATGTATAGGTCATGAAGAAAGCAATAGCAATATACTAAACGATCAAGTGCTAAGCTAACGGAATGGGTCATGTCAATCACATCATTCTCCTAATGATGTGATCCCATTAATCAAATGACAACACATGTCTATGGTTAGGAAACATAACCATCTTTGATTAATGAGCTAGTCTAGTAGAGGCATACTAGTGACTATCTGTTTGTCTATGTATTCACACATGTATTATGTTTCCGGTTAATACAATTCTAGTATGAATAATAAACGCGTTTATCATGATATAAGGAAATAAATAATAACTTTATTATTGCCTTTAGGGCATATTTCTTTCAGCCACCGCACAAGCAAAAACTAAATTAACAATTGTTATTGCTTAATTTTATAAAGGGACAAAATCATGTTTTGAGACCCACTGGATGCCATGCGGGATAGTGCCTTTGAGTCGATTATATCTCTGTACTACTAGAAAGTTGGAAGAGAGAGAGAGAGAGAGTCGTTGTTGTAGGCTGCGGCTCCTTTGGGCACTTCACGATTGATCTCCTTGATTCTCGTCATGAGCAAAGAAGATGTGGACAGAGGGTCGGTGATGGCATGGGCATTTACGTCTGCACTGAAATATGGGGTAGACCGCATGGGCATCAAACTGTTAGAAATTTACTGTTTGCGCTCTACCCCATATTTCTCTTTATTTATCCAAGATGCCGCTTACAATTCACATATCTGAGGTTAGACGTAGGGACCTTATTACATTTTTTTTAAAGAGTCCACCTCTTACACAGATAAGATTTCTATTCTTCTCAACTAGTTTTCAGGATTGAGTCCAGATCAAGGGCCAGTTCTTTTTGGCAATTCTCCCAAAATCGCCCCCTCCCCAGCTTCTCACAGAATCACCACTCTACCTTTTTACAATCCTAGCTAATTAGACCTTAACTAGATAGTATTGTAAAAAAATATGGAATCGCCCAAAAGAACTGGCCCCAAATTACCAACCACAATCAAATTTTTCTGTTAACAGATTCTACCCGTTGTGTCCCCTGAGCACACACTTGTGAGCAACGTACCATAGTAGATAGAATTTTTTTTAATTATATAGATAATCGTTAGGGCTGCAATCTAACTATGGGATCTAGCTCTAATGAGGTATTTGAATATTAATAATTTCAACTAAATCGAATATAGTTACAGGGTACACAATTCAAAAATAAATCCCTATCGGGAGAACGGATGGGAGTGGGGACATACAAAGGGAGTAAGCGCAGTGGTAAGATTTTGACAGTGTGTTTTCCTGCCGACTATGGTTGAACTCTTGTAGGTAGCAGATTAATTCGCCACCTCACTGATGTGGGAAATATCAGGTGATACCACACCTCACATACGTCGCCATGCTCTAAATTTTGAAAAGTCATATTTAAATGTTTCAAAAAAAAGGAAAAAAATCAATGTTCACAAGACATGTGCCTACGAACCATATAAAATTCAGATCCAAATACGAAACACACTGAGAAACAGAAAAGGACAAATCTATCACGAATTGTTTCAAAATAAGACAAAACATGTCAAGAATAACACTATTTACATCTGAATTTGTTTTTGTTTTTGGTTTCTCAATGTGTATTTCGAATTTGGATCTGAAATTTATAGGGCTTATAGATGCATGTCTTGTGAAAATTCACACATTTTTCAGAATTTATTTTGTAACTTTTAAATGTGTCTTTTAAAATTTAGAGCATGAGAACAAGTGAGGTGTGATATCACCTGATATTTCGAGTGGGAGATTGGAATCGCGTACAACATACAAACTCCTAGGAATTAATGAATCCATGTAATAGGTGTGCTTTGTCAGACGTCAACGTCTACGGCTGCAACCAACAGGTGTGTTTTCTGAGGCCTTATCATCTATGGCTGCAAGCACGATGTTGACGTTTGGAACTTTCGATCCAAACAAGAAGACATGGACTTCAGCTTAGGACTCGTCAGTTGCATCTTTGCATCCGCTATCTTGTTAGGCTGAGCATCATAATTCAATATTTTCAACACATGTCGTCACTTTGTGTCCAAGAGTATACGTTTATACGTTCTCATATTGCCCAATTATTGTGAGAGCTTCGTTACGTGTTTTGTGCAAATTGCTTACCCGGGGCCAATATTTTTGTGAGTGACTAATCATCATACTTCTGTTTTTCTATTTGCTTCAGGCCGTTTTTTCTTTCCAGTCGTTGTTTGACATGTGTCTACACGAGAACTCAGTCTAGACTCATTACAATAAAGCATATGTTTTCTTCCTGAGTTCAGGTCAAAATTGTGCTCCAGCCTGGCCCTTCTAACGATTTGCTCATCAGTCTGTCCCTAACAGGCCGCATGATGAACCCATTAAAACACCCCTCACTTCTTCCTGGCTTTCTCTTCGAGGGCTGGGCAAACCCCCGACCTCGCCCCGGCCCCAGTTCAACCAAGTGTATCTTCCCTTTGCCTTACTGATCCTCGTCTTCTTATTCTTCTTCTGAAAAATGCAGATAACTCAAAACAAGACAGGAAAAAAACGACTAAAGAAGACCTCCATTACTTCGCAACAAGATCACATATATATACCTACTTATAGTAGAGACCCAAGAAAATACATGCAAAACTCTTGAAAAAAACATGTAGACAAAATGAAAACCTGAGGATAACTTCAATAAATACAATGATGGGAGAAGAGATAACTTCAATAACTTCAATAAATCCAACACTGACCATGGATGATGAATAACAAAAGACTGAAATGAGAACTGGGAACTAGGCAGCAAATTCGGTAAAAAGGAAATGGGATTCGTACCTTATGATCCGTGCAACAAAAAGACGCTTGAAAAAATAAGAAACATAACAATAGTTGCTGCTTGGCTTCCTGTAATAGACTATGTCAGATTTGATAGGAAATAAGCCACGGTGACCACGGCGACCGCGTCGGGTATGCATGTGTGTGCATGCGGGACGCGTCAGGGTGCATGGTGAGTGTGCGTGCGTAGACTAGGGTAGGAGCGTGTGTGTGCATGCGCGGCGCCGGACCAGGTGCAGCCGTTGGCGCGCAGGTCAGGGTGATCGAGTCGGGGCCGTTGCGGGCTCGCCGCGTCCTGGGCGCGTTCGTGCGTGTAGTGGACGCGGCTGGAGCGGGCCGGACCGTGCGCTCGGGCGGGTGCAGACGTGGGGTTTGTGCCCAGTGTCTGGCCCGGGTATAAAGCCTGTGAGGGGCGCGTTGTAATGGGTGTGGTGGTGTGACGAGTATGAGCTCGTGGAGGGCGTAGTTGCGCCAGGAAAAAACCACCCCGTCCCGTGTCCTTCTTCTACCTTGGTCTTCTTCTTCCTTGGTTCATTGTAGACACAGAGAGGGAGAGGTAGAGCCGAGCTAGGGCTAGGGAGAGCGAGAAGGCCTCGGCAACAACAATTGGTATCGGAGCATCGGGTTAGGAGGAGCTCGCCGGCGATGGCGCTTCGTCCCGTCTTGGCGGCGGCGGAGCACGGTGATACCGGGCGTACGGAGAGCGCCTTGGCGGTCATAGCGGACCTGCTGGCGGCGCAGAGGATGCGGTGGCACGGCGCGGCTCGGCGGAGGGAAGGCCAAGCTCCGGGACACGCCGGATCGGCCGCGTTGATCGCGTTGGAGCGCGATCATGGCGCGAGCTGGAGGCATGCGGAGCGTGGCAGAACAAGCCGCGGCGTCTGTTTGTCTATGTATTCACACATGTATTATGTTTCCGGTTAATACAATTCTAGTATGAATAATAAACGTTTATCATGATATAAGGAAATAAATAATAACTTTATTATTGCCTTTAGGGCATATTTCTTTCAGCCACCGCACAAGCAAAAACTAAATTAACAATTGTTATTGCTTAATTTTATAAAGCGGGACAAAATCATGTTTTGAGACCCACTGGATGCCATGCGGGATAGTGCCTTTGAGTCGATTATATCTCTGTACTACTAGAAAGTTGGAAGAGAGAGAGAGAGAGAGTCGTTGTTGTAGGCTGCGGCTCCTTTGGGCACTTCACGATTGATCTCCTTGATTCTCGTCATGAGCAAAGAAGATGTGGACAGAGGGTCGGTGATGGCATGGGCATTTACGTTCTGCACTGAAATATGGGGTAGACCGCATGGGCATCAAACTGTTAGAAATTTACTGTTTGCGCTCTACCCCATATTTCTCTTTATTTATCCAAGATGCCGCTTACAATTCACATATCTGAGGTTAGACGTAGGGACCTTATTACATTTTTTTTAAAGAGTCCACCTCTTACACAGATAAGATTTCTATTCTTCTCAACTAGTTTTCAGGATTGAGTCCAGATCAAGGGCCAGTTCTTTTTGGCAATTCTCCCAAAATCGCCCCCTCCCCAGCTTCTCACAGAATCACCACTCTACCTTTTTTACAATCCTAGCTAATTAGACCTTAACTAGATAGTATTGTAAAAAAATATGGAATCGCCCAAAAGAACTGGCCCCAAATTACCAACCACAATCAAATTTTTCTGTTAACAGATTCTACCCGTTGTGTCCCCTGAGCACACACTTGTGAGCAACGTACCATAGTAGATAGAATTTTTTTTAATTATATAGATAATCGTTAGGGCTGCAATCTAACTATGGGATCTAGCTCTAATGAGGTATTTCGAATATTAATAATTTCAACTAAATCGAATATAGTTACAGGGTACACAATTCAAAAATAAATCCCTATCGGGAGAACGGATGGGAGTGGGGACATACAAAGGGAGTAAGCGCAGTGGTAAGATTTTGACAGTGTGTTTTCCTGCCGACTATGGTTGAACTCTTGTAGGTAGCAGATTAATTCGCCACCTCACTGATGTGGGAAATATCAGGTGATACCACACCTCACATACGTCGCCATGCTCTAAATTTTGAAAAGTCATATTTAAATGTTTCAAAAAAAAGGAAAAAAATCAATGTTCACAAGACATGTGCTCATTTAACCATATAAAATTCAGATCCAAATACGAAACACACTGAGAAACAGAAAAGGACAAATCTATCACGAATTGTTTCAAAATAAGACAAAACATGTCAAGAATAACACTATTTACATCTGAATTTGTTTTTGTTTTTGGTTTCTCAATGTGTATTTCGAATTTGGATCTGAAATTTATAGGGCTTATAGATGCATGTCTTGTGAAAATTCACACATTTTTCAGAATTTATTTTGTAACTTTTAAATGTGTCTTTTAAAATTTAGAGCATGAGAACAAGTGAGGTGTGATATCACCTGATATTTCGAGTGGGAGATTGGAATCGCGTACAACATACAAACTCCTAGGAATTAATGAATCCATGTAATAGGTGTGCTTTGTCAGACGTCAACGTCTACGGCTGCAACCAACAGGTGTGTTTTCTGAGGCCTTATCATCTATGGCTGCAAGCACGATGTTGACGTTTGGAACTTTCGATCCAAACAAGAAGACATGGACTTCAGCTTAGGACTCGTCAGTTGCATCTTTGCATCCGCTATCTTGTTAGGCTGAGCATCATAATTCAATATTTTCAACACATGTCGTCACTTTGTGTCCAAGAGTATACGTTTATACGTTCTCATATTGCCCAATTATTGTGAGAGCTTCGTTACGTGTTTTGTGCAAATTGCTTACCCGGGGCCAATATTTTTGTGAGTGACTAATCATCATACTTCTGTTTTTCTATTTGCTTCAGGCCGTTTTTTCTTTCCAGTCGTTGTTTGACATGTGTCTACACGAGAACTCAGTCTAGACTCATTACAATAAAGCATATGTTTTCTTCCTGAGTTCAGGTCAAAAATTGTGCTCCAGCCTGGCCCTTCTAACGATTTGCTCATCAGTCTGTCCCTAACAGGCCGCATGATGAACCCATTAAAACACCCCTCACTTCTTCCTGGCTTTCTCTTCGAGGGCTGGGCAAACCCCGACCTCGCCCCGGCCCCAGTTCAACCAAGTGTATCTTCCCTTTGCCTTACTGATCCTCGTCTTCTTATTCTTCTTCTGAAAAATGCAGATAACTCAAAACAAGACAGGAAAAAAACGACTAAAGAAGACCTCCATTACTTCGCAACAAGATCACATATATATACCTACTTATAGTAGAGACCCAAGAAAATACATGCAAAACTCTTGAAAAAAAAACATGTAGACAAAATGAAAACCTGAGGATAACTTCAATAAATACAATGATGGGAGAAGAGATAACTTCAATAACTTCAATAAATCCAACACTGACCATGGATGATGAATAACAAAAGACTGAAATGAGAACTGGGAACTAGGCAGCAAATTCGGTAAAAAGGAAATGGGATTCGTACCTTATGATCCGTGCAACAAAAAGACGCTTGAAAAAATAAGAAACATAACAATAGTTGCTGCTTGGCTTCCTGTAATAGACTATGTCAGATTTGATAGGAAATAAGCCACGGTGACCACGGCGACCGCGTCGGGTATGCATGTGTGTGCATGCGGGACGCGTCGGGTGCATGGTGAGTGTGCGTGCGTAGACTAGGGTAGGAGCGTGTGTGTGTGCATGCGCGGCGCCGGACCAGGTGCAGCCGTTGGCGCGCAGGTCAGGGTGATCGAGTCGGGGCCGTTGCGGGCTCGCCGCGTCCTGGGCGCGTTCGTGCGTGTAGTGGACGCGGCTGGAGCGGGCCGGACCGTGCGCTCGGGCGGGTGCAGACGTGGGGTTTGTGCCCAGTGTCTGGCCCGGGTATAAAGCCTGTGAGGGGCGCGTTGTAATGGGTGTGGTGGTGTGACGAGTATGAGCTCGTGGAGGGCGTAGTTGCGCCAGGAAAAAACCACCCCGTCCCGTGTCCTTCTTCTACCTTGGTCTTCTTCTTCCTTGGTTCATTGTAGACACAGAGAGGGAGAGGTAGAGCCGAGCTAGGGCTAGGGAGAGCGAGAAGGCCTCGGCAACAACAATTGGTATCGGAGCATCGGGTTAGGAGGAGCTCGCCGGCGATGGCGCTCGTCCCGTGCGGCGGCGGAGCACGGTGATACCGGGCGTACGGAGAGCGCGGCGGCCGCAGCGGACCTGCGCGGCGGCGCAGAGGATGCGGTGGCACGGCGCGGCTCGGCGGAGGGAAGGCCAAGCTCCGGGACACGCCGGATCGGCCGCGTTGATCGCGTTGGAGCGCGATCATGGCGCGAGCTGGAGGCATGCGGAGCGTGGCAGAACAAGCCGCGGCGACGGGCTCACCGCGTCGGGCGCGTGTATGGGCGCGCGCCAGACGTAGCGGGCACGTCGGGACCGCGGGTACGCACCACGTCGAGGCGCTTGACCTGGTGCGCAGATCGCGTACGTGCGCGGAGGGAGCGCGGGCCGGGAGCGCGAGGACGTGGGGTGTGCGCAGCGAAGGGCACGGCGGCACGGTGGCAGGCGTGGCAGCGACGTCTGGGCGGTGGCGGCTACAACGACGTCGACGGCGCGGCGGAGGCCGCAGCGGTGCGGTGCGGCGTCCATGGCGCCGAGACGACGACGACGACGAGGCAAGGCTCCTGTCGGCAGGCCGTGCGGCATTGTCGTGGCTTAGGGGGTGATTGATAGGAAATAAGCCACGGTGGCCACGGCGACCGCGTCGGGTATGCATGTGTGTGCATGCGGGACGCGTCGGGTGCATGGCGAGTGTGCGTGCGTAGACTAGGGTAGGAGCGTGTGTGTGTGCATGCGCGGCGCCGGACCAGGTGCAGCCGTTGGCGCGCAGGTCAGGGTGATCGAGTCGGGGCCGTTGCGGGCTCGCCGCGTCCTGGGCGCGTTCGTGCGTGTAGTGGACGCGGCTGGAGCGGGCCGGACCGTGCGCTCGGGCGGGTGCAGACGTGGGGTTTGTGCCCAGTGTCTGGCCCGGGTATAAAGCCTGTGAGGGGCGCGTTGTAATGGGTGTGGTGGTGTGACGAGTATGAGCTCGTGGAGGGCGTAGTTGTGCCAGGAAAAAACCACCCCGTCCCGTGTCCTTCTTCTACCTTGGTCTTCTTCTTCCTTGGTTTATTGTAGACACAGAGAGGGAGAGGTAGAGCCGAGCTAGGGCTAGGGAGAGCGAGAAGGCCTCGGCAACAACAAGATTGACTAGGAACTGACGGCACAAAAGATGAAAGACAATGGCTGAAAATTACCTCTACATGGAGCAGTTGGTGTGAAACATAACTTGAAAACTAAGATCTACAGGTCATGCCATCTCAAAAAGCAGATTAACAATCAAAATTATTCAAACACGTAATACTGATTCATAAAAAGAGAAGGTTTTCAGGTAGTTTGAAAGCACACCGCACACTGAATTACAGATTGTTCGACTGATAGACAACTATAACGATAAAATAAAATGAGTGCACGTGGTCTCCTATCTAAAACCGGAGCAACACTCAGATCTTGTTGATGATCATAATCATTTTGAACTCCTGCAATGTGATGCGCATGATGGTGATCAGTACACCATCGCCAACACTAAGGTTCTCCTCGAACAGAAAACTCCTTCCACCACTCCTTAAATTCAATTCGGCCATCCTTGCAAGTATTATACACATCAGGGGTGATACTATGCCAGCCCGACCATCCGCCGCAAGTTTTGAAGACTAGAATGCGTTTGTGATTCTTCTGAACTCTATCCAGGCATTGCATAGAACAATGTGCGAATAAATGCTGGAAACAAAATTTTAAAAATTAAGATTTAAACAGAGTCACAAAGGATTTGTAGTAAAAACAACATAGCTACGACCATTGATCACTTGAAATGTCCGGCCAGCCAAATCCCAAATAATCTGGCGCTAGCATAGTGGTCCCCGTAGTCGTCAGGCAAGCAGATTTTGCACGTCATCTGGGAAAAAGCACGTTTGTCAGATTCATATGTGTAAAGAAAATACATAAAATACAAAAACAACAAAAGCTTTTGTGAGATGTTGCACATGTAACAAAAGCAACTGCAGCAGAAATCCTTTCAAAAGATAACTACACTGAAACTGACAATTAACAGAAAGACTGTGCTAACGACCAGTCGACTGGTCGTTAGCGACAGATCCGCACGACTAGTTCCTACGTGATTGTTATCTTCCCACGCTCGCTTTCCACTGATTTGTTTCATTCTCTCAAAAACCATGGTAAATCGCTAGTGGTTTTTTCTGGTTTTTCACCGCACAATATGAAAATAAAATAAAAGTTCTTGAAAGAGGATTCGAACCTAGGTCAATGCAATACCTATTGACCCTAATATCCAAATAAACCACATTTTGTTATTGTCTATTGTAGATAAACAATGTTATTTGAACGTTTCTTATTTCTGCCATATCAGAAAAACTAAAGTTTGGCTTGGTAACCGTGGCATGACCAACGTGATAACTATGGTATGAGCAACATGATAACTATACCATGATAAGGCTGATAACTACACTACGAGAAGTATGGTAATTTAACACATAAATTACCGATGAAAATGTTTAAAAAACTTTTTTCCCTTGGATGAAAGATACCGTGGTGTTTAAAACGTAAGATATTAGTTATCAAATCTGTGATGTATACATTATCATGCTTTTTACATAGAAATTACCGGGTGTATATTTTTTTTAAAAATAAAAAATTATAATGACGTTTTTATGTGAGCTATCAGCTTAGTATGTGTCTATTAATAAGCTATTTACATATAAATTACCGGGGTTGCCCCCCCCCCCCCACCCCTCGCCACATTTACCAGGGTCGGGTACATAAATTATCAAGTCTGCGATGTGTGAGTTATCATGTTATTTGCATAAGAGTTATCGTGGTATGATTCAACAACTCCTCCCACCCTACCCCCGCCGATAAAGTTATCAGGATTGGGTACATAATTTATCATTTCTATGATGTGTGACTTATCATGTTATTTGCATAGAAATTATCGTGATATATTTCAATGACTCCCCCCCAACCCCAACCCCACCGACAAAGTTACCAGGACTGGGTACATAATTTAATGTCAATGATGTGTGAGTTATCGAAGTTATCGTGGTATGTTTCAACGACTACCCCACTCAGGCCCCTCCAACAAAGTTATCAGGACAGGTACATGATTTATCAGGTCTACGATGTGTGAGTTATCATGTTATTTGCATAGAAGCTACCGTCGTACGTTTCAACAACACCCCCACGCCGACCCCTCCGACAAAGTTATCAGGTCTACCATGTATGAGTTATCATTTTATTTGCATATAAGTTACCGTGACATGTTTCAGCGACTTGCCCCACCCCCATCCTCGCCGACCAAGTTATCAGGACCGGGGTACATAAGTTATCAGGTCCGCCATGTTTGAGTTATCATGTTATTTGCACAGAAGTGACCATGGCATGTTTCAGCGACTTGCCCCACCCCCACCCTCGCCGACCAAGCTATCAGGACCGGGGTACATAAGTTATCAGGTCCGCCATGTTTGAGTTATCATGTTATTTGCACAGAAGTTACCGTGGTATGTTTCAACAACTCCCCCGCCCCCACCCTCGCCGACAATGTTTTTAGGACCGGGGTACATAAGTTATCAGGTCTATGAAATATGAGTTACCATGTTATTCACACGAAAGTTAACGAAGGATAATTCATCCCCCTCCCTCCCCCTCCCCCCCCCCCCCGGTCGGTAAAGTTAGCAAGAACGGGGTACCTAAGTGCGAAAAAAACTCGAACACTAAATTAACTCATTTTTATGCATACGTAGTAGAGGAGACATGTTAAATAGCCCATTTACTTTCTTTTGTTCAAGAAAGGGATCGTAGGTCAGGTGGTAGGTTAGTTGAGTTGGCTCACTAGTGGTGCAAGGATCGAATCCTCTCTTGTTCACACCAATTTTTGCGTGAAAATCTCGAACGAAAAAAGATCTGGAGAGGCAAAAAATGGATCGGGAGGAGAGCAAGAAAATCAAGAGAAAAGAAAAGGAAACTGTGGCACTAAAAATGCACAGAGAAAAAAAAGTACTAACATTGGCACTTGATGAGTGAATCGAAAGATGACGTTGAAAAAAATTGTTGGCATTAAATGGGATGGCTGCACGGACAATCAAATGGAAGAATCGAATGGCTTGGAGTTAATTTCGTGAATCAACGCATAGGAACGAGCAATAATGGTGTCTTAATTATGCTGATGTGGCTCTGTAGGGTCAAGTATAACGACTATCGTTCACCTAACAAAAAGATGCGCAGTGGTGTGGTGGTAGGCTGCTGTAGGTCTTCTCTTGGAGACCTTAGTTTGATTCCTGACAGCATCAATTTTTTTATCGCTCACGATGGCAGTTTTGCGGAAGAAAAAAGAAGAATCGGGAGCGATCCAGTCGTTCGTGCCCGTTGCAAACGATCAGTCGACTGCTTGTTAGCTTTTTCGTTAACAGAAACACAAACATCCATTAGAAGGATCTGATGAGAGAGAGGGGGGTGGGGTTCTGGGCGCTCGTCGACGACGATGCAGATGAATCGGATGAGGAGGCGGAGGAGGTCTCGCCGGAGTCCCCACCGTCGCTGACGCCGTGCGACTTGATCTGCGAGTTTTTTCATTCTGGCTATTACGAGGACGAAGTGGCATCGACTATAGACAAGGTGCTGCACCTGGATGACCCGGCAAAGGTAGGACTGCATGCGGGGGAGAAGAAGGAGACGGCGATTTGTTCATCGGAGAACGGTGGCATCAGGGATCAAGCCGTGGAAGGGGCCCCTCCCCAAGGTACGTCTACCTAACCTAACTTTGTTCAATTTGATCCGTCCGGAGTCTTTGAACATGGTTGTGAGGAGGAAGAAGGGTCGCCGGGCAGCGGCGGGGCTGGCGCCGGCGGCGACCGCGGCATCAGTGGCGGAAATCCCGGCGATCGGGATTGCGCCGAACGGTTGCGTCGTTTGAACATGTTGTTGGGTCATGATGGGCCTGTGCTTCGCGGAGTGGAATTGGGCCTGGTGAGGACTGGGTATGAGGCCCAGGTCCCCAGCGACGAGGCCGATCGGTGTGAAGGTGAGGCTAGCGATGTGCATGCGATCGAGTCGACGAGAGGTCAGCTACTACATGCCTTCCGGCCACAAACACCAGGGTGAACCAATTGCTCCATTTGCCGGCAAGTGTGTGCATGTCGTGCCCGTGGGCCACCAGTTTCTCCTGGGAGCAAGGGCCGTCATAGATCCCCCAATTGTTCACAACAGTTTTACCAAGCCCTGTCGCGGCATTGGGTTGTATCACGTCTGACTGATTCGCGTCGCAGCGGGAGAGTTGCACGGGTTCGCGCTCAAGTAGCCATGACAGGACGGGGCGCTGGCCCTCCTCCCAAGCTCGCCTTCCAAAACCTAGGGCTGCGCCGCCGTTGCCCGGTGCGGCACCGTGCCATGCGCCTCCGCCCATCAAGTGGCACCTCTGCCGGAGAGCAGGGCGGGGCTCGCGCAGCAGCTGCCCACACAGCAGCTCAATGCGGGGCAGCCGCCCGATGCGCGTGCTGCGACGCCGGTGCAAAGGGGAGGCGGTGGTGGACAACACCGTTTCCCGACGAACCGGGGTAGAGAGGCCGTGCATGGCGGCCGTGGTCCCCCGTGGACAATAGCGTGATGATGGCTACAACGCGTCAGGGTGGACACGGTCCGGGCCGGTCCAGTCCCTGACCGAGCTGTCCTTTGGACCGACAGTCGGCGGTCCGGACCGGACCGGACCGAGCAGCGTCACGGTCCTGTTTCCCGGGATTGGACCGGCAGGGACGAAGCCCGAGCCGGACCAAGCGACTCGTTTGGACCGGCCGGAGTTCACCTCAGAGCACGCGCCGGAGCATGGCGACACGGGGAGGGCGCTGGAGGCAGCGGAGGTCGTCGTGGAGATGTCAGATAGCTTTGGAAGAGTCAGAGGGAGCTAGAGGAGCCAAGAAGATCACCAGAGCGAGCTCATCGGCGACGAATTTGGCACGACGGCCGGTGGACAGAGATGAAAAAGACGATGCCCGATGCGGGGATGAAGGTCTTCCCACGTCATATTCGTTGGTGCATACGACAGATCCGAGTGGGGCGCGTCGAGTGGACATAGTTTCCAGGGCCAGCGAGTCGAGTGCCCGCATGGATGACGGCCCTACTACGTCTTGAGCTTGCGTTGGTTTACCAAGGTAACAATCCAGTAGGAGGCTCCTCAAAAGTCCCACGCACCTACACAAACAAACAAAGAACTCGCAACCAACGCAATAAAGGGGTTGTCAATCCCTCCACGGCCACTTGCGAGATCTGATAGAGATAGTATGATAAGATAAATATATTTTTGATATTTTTAGATATGAAAAGTAAAGATGCAAATAAAAGTAGATTGAAAGCTTATATGATAAAAGATAGACCCGGTGGCCATAGGTTTCACTAGTGGCTTCTCTCAAGATAGCATAAGTATTACGGTGGGTGAACAAATTACTGTCGAGCAATTAATAGAAAAGCGAATAATTATGAGATTATCTAGGCATGATCATGTATATAGGCATCACGTCCGTGACAAGTAGACCGACTCCTGCCTGCATCTACTACTATTACTTCACACATCGACCGCTATCCAGCATGCATCTAGAGTATTAAGTTCATAAGAACAGAGTAGCACATTAAGAAAGATGACATGATATAGATGGATAAACTCAAGTAATATGATATAAACCCCATGTTTTTATCTTCGATGGCAACAGTACAATACGTGCCTTGCAACCCCTGTTGTCACTGGGTAAGGACACCGCAAGATTCAACCCAAAGCTAAGCACTTCTCCCATGGAAAGAAAGATCAATCTAGTAGGCCAAACCAAACTGATAATTCGAAGAGACTTGCAAAGATAACTCAATCATACATAAAATAATTCAGAGGAGATTCAAATATTTCTCATAGATAAACTTGATCATAAACCCACAATTCATCGGATCTCGACAAACACACCGCAAAAAGAGTTACATCAGATAGATCTCCACAAGAGAGGGGGAGAACATGGTATTGAGATCCAAAAAGAGAGAAGAAGCCATGTAGCTTATAACTATGGACCTGAAGGTCTGTGGTAAACTACTCACAACTCATTGAAGGGGCTATGGTGTTGATGTAGAAGGCCTCCATGGTCGATTGCCCCTCCGGCGGAGCGCCGACGAAGGCTCCAAGATGGGATCTCGCGGATACAGAAGGTTACGGCGGTGGAAATTGTTTTTCGTTGGCTCCCTGGATGTTTTCGGGGTAAGTGGGTATATATAGGAGGAAGAAGTACATCGGTGGCCACCCGAGGGGCCCAGGAGACAGGGGGCGCGCCCAGAGGGGGTGGGCGCGCCCCTATCTTCTGGCTGCCTCAGTCGCTTCTTGACTTGCACTCCAAGTCCTCTGGATCACGTTCGTTCAAAAAATCACGCCCCCGAAGGTTTCATTCCGTTTGGACTCCGTTTGATATTCCTTATCTACGAAATACTGAAATAGGCAAAAAAAAAACAGCAATACAGGCTGGGCCTCCGGTTAGTAGGTTAGTCCCAAAAATGATATAAATGTGTAAAATAAAGCCCATAAACATCCAAAAGGGGTAATATAATAGCATGGAACAATAAAAAATTATAGATACGTTGGAGACGTATAAGGCCCCCGCGGCGGCAGACATGAACGACTATAGTTTCTTGTGCCCCCGCCACGCCTGGGTCGCCACGCACTCGCCACAACCCCGCCACGCCCCCGCCATGCCGCCCGCACGCCCCAGCCACGCCCCACTTGGTGCTCACCGCCGCCATGCTCCCGCCACACTCCCGCCACCCCGATGCTTCGGTTTCTCGGTCCTGCGAGCTGGCTCAGTGAAAGCTCGGACTGGACCGACAAACTTTCGGGCCAAAATTTGCAGCTCGGACCGGCTGTTTTTTCCATTGGGCTATGACCGAGCTGGCCCGGACCGAGCGGGCCACGAGCCGGTCCGAAAGACCGCTCGTGTCGTCCACCCTGAACAACGCATATAGTGAAGGCCAGCATCGAGGCTCGTCGGTGATGGGCGGCGGGCGTGGTTACGCTTGGCAATGTGATGGGTCGATGGATCGGCCGTTCTATGGTCCTCCGGGTGGTTTTGTTGAGTGGGCATCTGGCCCAGATTATAGGTAGAGAGGTGGGTTCCGAGGCCATCGTGGTGGCCGCAGAGGCAGGAAGCGCCATCGTTAGCCTCCGCCGGCTACCGCTACCGTTTCTGAGGTTGCAGAGCCGGTGGGTTCTTCTGAGGGGGCTGCTTCCGTACAGACGCCAACATTGTCCGGTCAGGTCATGGCAGTAGTGACGGCCTTGGCAACTACGGCGGTGCCCGAGGCTGAGCCTAGTGCGGCGGGTACTATTAGAGCGGCCGATGATCTAGAGGTAGACAGAACCTACAAGTGGGCCCGTAAAAAAGAGAAGATGTTGTGTTATCTGTGTGGTGAGTGGGGGCATTTTGTTGTTGAGTGTGTTACTGAGCTATGTGACACTTGCCTCAAGCCGGTGCGCGCTACGTGGGAGTGCCCGTTATTGCGTGAACCATTGTCGGGAGTTACCATCTATGGAGTGTGCTGGGCAGAGTTGATGTTTTTTGAGTCTCCTGGTGCGATGGTTATCCCAGAGGCGCCCCGGAGCTCAACCACAGGGGTGGTCAGAGTGACTAAAGGTGACCTACCTGAGGCACCGGTCCTAAAGAGGCTGAATGAGCTAGCTCTAGGTAACTTTCAGTGGGAGCTTATTAGACTCGAGGCTAATCAGTATAAGGTTGAGTTTCGATCGGCCCAGGACTTGGAGAGACTTCTGAGTTTTGGGATGTGCAGGGTGCCAGGCACAGAGTGTATCCTCGAGTTTGATGAGTGGAAAAAGGTTGAGCCGAAGGGCAAGCCTCTTACTCAGGTCTGGTCACGTTTTTTGGGGGCACTGTCTAAGCCTCTGAATGATGTTCGGGTTGCGGCCAGCTTGGGGACACTTGTTGGGAAGACCGAGCAGGTGGACATGCCCTTTACCCGAGCTAACAGGGTGGCAAGGTTGCTTGTGAGTGTTCTGGACATCGAGTTCGTACTGGATGTGGCTAAGTGGAAACATGCCGGCATGATCTACAATCTTGAGATTGAGTTTGAGGACACTGATCTATTCACTGAGGCTATGACTGGGCATGATATTGATATGATCGATAAGAATGATGGCTCGGGCAACAAGGAGCTGCGAGAGGATGATCGTGGACGCCAACGCTCCGGGTTCTAACACCGCCTCGGTGGTGCCCGGGAAGGGTACCCCACCACCTACTTCTGCGCCCACGAACTTGCTTAGATTTGGATCGTTTCAGCCAGCTTCGGCTCCTCCTAGACTGTGAAGCGATCGTGTGGATGGTGATGATCAGTTTGAGCATTCACTTCCTCTGCTTGATTTCTTGGTTCTTGACACATCCGTAGGTGGTTTCTCGGAGGTGTTGGTTCCTGTGGTGCCTGTAGTGGAGTGTGCACCGATCCCTGTGGTTTCTGCGGTAGTGCTTGGTCAGGCTGCCGAGTTTGGCTTTGAGAGAGGGGAGGATCACGGGCAGGCGGCCCCCCGTACCCCCGCTGCTCAGGCTCAAACTGTTGCTTCTTTGCTGACGAGGAGCCCGGAGGCGCCTTGCACGGCTGCTGCTGTGTTGTGCGCCGGTGACCTGGCCGGATTGGGAGAGGGGTGTGGGCAGGTGGCCTCCGCCCCCATCTCTCCCTTGGTGCCCCTGGAGGAAGCGGCTTCCGTGGCGGCCTTTGGCTGTGGACCCAGGCCGAGGTCGCTGGGCGAGTTGGGCCCCGAGTCGGTGTTGGCTGGGGGCGCTTTGCTGGTCCTGCCGGCTATGCAGGGTAGCACCCCGGCTGTTTCGGCGCAGTTGAGCCCTATTGGGGGTCGGGCAGGAGGGCTTACCCCGAACGGGGTCACGCGGGACGACATCATCACGTTTGGAGGGATTCCGGATCCTATATCCGAAGGTCGACGGATGAGCTGTCGACTCCAGGATCAGCCGGATGTTGATGGCATGCACCTACGGTGCACCATGCGGGCGGCCAAGCTTTGTGGCATTGAGGTCAGTAGTGGTATGTCAGTCAACATTTCTAGTTCTATTTTGTATTTTTGTAATGAAGAGATTATTCATAATGCAAATCAGTTGGGAGTATCACTAGGTAGTAATGATAGTGAAGTTTCTAAATCCATTAATGATATCTTGGATCTTGAAGCGGAGTGCGCTTTAGAAATGATACGAAACCTAGCGGCTGCCATGAACGATTCGGATATAGATGCATTGGGAATCAATGTGTTGGATTGCTTTTGTGCGGATCTTGCACCCTCACTTCCTGAGACGGCGGAGGATGAGTATTCTACTTTGCCAAGGGTTTCCATGCTTGCAGATTCTCAGGTGGCTAGATCCACTGAGCTCGGTTGTGAGGACCGGGTAGAGGATCAAAACAAGCCTAAACGCAGATGGAACAAAAGATTTATCTGGCTTCGGCTGTGCGTAGAAGTGCTAGAATACGAACCACTAAAAAATTTCATGATGCATTATGAAAGGAATCTTTTGGAATAGCAGAGGTCTTAAGGACTTGTATAAAAGAAGGTTTCTAGCGGGTGCTTCTATAGAACACAAATTGGATTTTATCACCCTCTACGAAAGGGGTTGGTTTTGATTGGCATTCCTTACCTCTACGGTGGGATTTTACTTGTGGTTAAATGCGAGTCGTTGGAAGTCCGGAACGTAGTCATGGGAGATTTTGCGGTTAAGTTTCGGGTCCGCTCAAAGGATGATGGGTTTAATTGGGCATTGGTGGCAGTGTATGGCGCCGCGCAGCCTGAACTCAAACCATACTTTTTGGCAGATTTAGTCCGTATTTGTGGTAGCGAGTGCTACGTCTTGAGCTTGCGTTGGTTTTCCTTGAAGAGGAAAGGGTGATGCAGCAATAGTAGCGTAAGTATTTCCCTCGGTTTTTGAGAACCAAGGTATCAATCCAGTAGGAGGCTCCTCAAAAGTCCCACGCACCTACACAAAAAACAAAGAACTCGCAACCAACGCAATAAAGGGGTTGTCAATCCCTGCACGGCCACTTGCGAAAGTGAGATCTGATAGAGATAGTATGATAAGATAAATATATTTTTGGTATTTTATAATATAGATTGGAAAATTAAAGATGCAAATAAAAGTAGATTGAAAGCTTATATGATAAAAGATAGACCCGGGGGCCATATGTTTCACTAGTGGCTTCTCTCAAGATAGCATAAGTATTACGGTGGGTGAACAAATTACTGTCGAGCAATTGATAGAAAAGAGAATAATTATGAGATTATCTAGGGATGATCATGTATATAGGAATCACGTCCGTGACAAGTAGACCGACTCCTGCCTGCATCTACTACTATTACTCCACACATCGACCGCTATCCAGCATGCATCTAGAGTATTAAGTTCATAAGAACAAAGTAGCGCATTAAGAAAGATGACATGATGTAGAGGGATAAACTCAAGTAATATGATATAAACCCCATCTTTTTATCCTCGATGGCAACAATACAATACGTTCCTTGCAACGCCTGTTGTCACTGGGTAAGGACACCGCAAGATTGAGCACTTCTCCCATGGCAAGAAAGATCAATCTAGTAGGACAAACAAAACTAATAATTCGAAGAGACTTGCAAAGATAACTCAATCACACATAAAAGAATTCAGAGGAGATTCAAATATTTCTCATAGATAAACTTGATCATAAACCCACGATTCATCGGATCTCGAGAAACACACCGCAAAAAGAGTTACGTTGAATAGATCTCCACAAGAGAGGGGGAGAACATGGTATTGAGATCCAAAAAGAGAGAAGAATCCATCTAGCTAATAACTATGGACCCGAAGGTCTGTGGTAAACTACTCACAACTCATTGGAGGGGCTATGGTGTTTATGTAAAAGCCCTCCATGGTCGATTCCCCCTCTAGCGGAGGACCGGCGAAGGCTCCACGATGTTATCTCGCGGATACAGAAGGTTACGACGGTGGAATTTTTTTTTGTTGGCTTCCTGGATGTTTTCGGGGTACATGGGTATATATAGGAGGAAGAAGTAGGTCGGTGGCCACCCGAGGGGCCCACGAGACAGGGGGGCACACCTAGGGGGGTGGGCGCGCCCTCCACCCTCGTGGCCTCCTCGGCAGCTTCTTGGCTTGCACTCCAAGTCCTCTGGATCACGTTCGTTCCAAAAATAATGCTCCCGAAGGTTTCATTCTGTTTGGACTCCGTTTGATATTCCTTTTCTTCGAAATACTGAAATAGGCAAAAAAACAGCAATACGGGCTGGGCCTCAGGTTAGTAGGTTAGTCCCAAACATGATATAAATATGTAAAATAAAGCCCATAAACATCCAAAAGGGGTAATATAATAGCATGGAACAATAAAAAATTATAGATACGTTGGAGACGTATCAGCGAGCAGCTCCCAATTCCGGTGGGGGTGATTTTAACATTATCGGTAGACGGGAGGAAAAGAACAATGATAACTTTGACGACAAATGGTCGTTTATGTTTAATACAATCATTGAAAGCTTGGATCTTAGAGAGATTGAGCCTTCTGGTAGAGAAATTACTTGGTCCAATACGCTATCAATCAAGACGTTTGAGAAACTAGATCGGGTCCTAGCTAGCGTTGAATGGGAGCAGAAGTTTCCCCTTGTGACGGTCCAAGCGCTTTCTCGCGCGATCTCCGACCATACCCCTTTATTGGTTGACTCGGGAGAGGCAACGCTTGTGGGGAACAAGAATACTTTTTCTTTTGAATTAGCGTGGTTTGAAAGAGAAGGGTTTCCGGATCTAATAGCAAGAGAATGGGCTAAATATTCAGGAGGGAGATTGAATGTTGAGAGATGGTAGAATAAGATTAGGTATCTAAGACGATTCTTACGTGGCTGGGCCAAACACTTGAGTGGGATATATAAGGCTGAGAAGGAAAGGCTCCTTTTACTTATTCAATCCCTAGATTTAAAAGTCGAGTCCTCCATTTTAGATACCAGAGAGCTGGAAAACAAAGTGGAGGCGGAAATTAGATTGAAAGAACTGCTTCGTGAGGAGGAATTGAAGTGGGCACTGCGAGCTAAAGTTCGCAAAATCGTCCAAGGGGATGATAACACACAATTCTTCCATATGATGCAAATGGCCAGCATCGAAAGTAGAGAATATTTCAGCTTGAGCAAGATGAAGGGATGATTTTAGGACAGGAGAACCTAAAATTATACATCACCAATTACTATAAGCAATTGTTTGGGCCTCATGAGGAGAATTTCGTATCCTTGGATGAGTCGACGGTTGATGATGTTCCTCAATTAGCAGTGGAAGAGAATGATGTTTTGACAGCCCCATTTTCGGAGAAAGAGGTGTTTGAAGCAATTTCACAAATGAAGAATAATAAAGCTCCAGGACCGGATGGTTTTTCGGTGGAATTTTATAGGAAGTGCTGGCACATCATCAAGGGGGACTTGCTCCCGATGTTCTAGGATCTATTCTCGGGACAGTTGCAGCTGTTTCACTTGAACTTCGGAATGATTACTTTGCTTCCTAAGAAAACAGAGGTCGCGCGGATTGAGCAATTCAGGCCGATTTGTCTTCTTAATGTAAGCTTTAAAATTTTCAGTAAAGTTGGGACTAATAGGCTTATACAGATTGCGCATTTTGTGGTGCACCGTCTCAAACTGCTTTCATGCCGGACAGAAACATCCTAGAAGGGGTTGTGTTCCTACATGAAATGCTCCATGAAATCCACACAAAAAACTAGATGGGGTCGTTTTCAAATTGGATTTTGAGAAAGCGTACGATAAGGTAAAATGGCCATTTCTTCAGCAAGCCTTGCGTATGAAAGGATTCGATCAGTCCTAGAGGGACCAGGTAGATTCTTTCAGGAAAAAAGGGAGTGTTGGAATCAAAGTGAATGATGACATTGGTCATTACTTCCAGACACACAAGGGTCTGAGACAAGGAGATCTGATGTCACCGATTTCCGTTCAACATAGTGGTCGACATGTTGACAATCCTAACAGGAAGGTCCAAGGATGATGGCCAGATAGGTTGCCTCGTTCCGCATTTAATTGACGTAGGAGTGCCTATCCTTCAGTACGCTGATGATACTATCATCTTCATGGAGAATGATTTGGCTAAAGCTAGAAACATGAAGCTTCTGTTGTGTCTGTTCGAACAATTGTCGGGGTTAAAGATTAACTTCCATAAAAATGAATTGTTCTGCTTTGGAAGAGCTAAAGAAGAACAAGAAGCTTACAAGGAATTGTTCGGGTGAAAATTGGGATCTTTAACCTTTACGTATTTGGGTATACCAATCCACCATCGCAAGCTCTCCATCAAAGAATAGAAGTGCACTGAGGATCAATTTGAAAAAGACTGAGTTGCTTGAAGGGCAAGCTTATGTCATACGGAGGACGATTGATTTTGATTAATTCGGTTCTCACAAGTATGCCTATGATTCTCTTGTATTTTTTTGATGTACCAGTTGGAGTACGGAAAAGACTAGATTTCTATCGATCGCGCTTCTTCTGGCAAAGCAATGATTTAAAGCAAAAGTACATACTAGCTAAATGAGATATCATTTGTAGACCGAAAGATCAAGGGGGTATCGGCATTGAAAATCTAGAGGTGAAGAACAGATGTCTTCTCATCAAGTGGTTGTATAAGTTATCTGTAGAGACGGATGCCACATGGGCCCAGATTCTGCATAATAAGTACCTTCAATACAAAACCTAGTCACAGGTGATGGTACGGCCGACTGATTCACCTTTTTGGAAAGGACTGATGAGAGTGAAATCAGTCTTTTTTAATAGGACAAAATTTGTAGTAGGAAATGGTACTTCCACAAGATTCTGGGAGGATACATGGCTAGGGTAGATGCCCCATGTTGGGGAACGTAGTAATTTCAAAAATTTCCTACGCACACGCAAGACCATGGTGATGGCATAGCAACGAGAGGGGAGAGTGTCTGTCCACGTACCCTCGTAGACCGTAAGCGGAAGCGTTATAACAACGCGGTTGATGTAGTCGTACGTCTTCACGATCCGACCGATCCAAGTACCGAACGTACGGCACCTCCGTGTTCAGCACACGTTCAGCTCGATGACGATCCCCGGGCTCCGATCCAGCAAACCGTCGGGGTTGAGTTCTGTCAGCACGACGGCGTGGTGACGATGATGATGCTTCACCGGCGCAGGGCTTCGCCTAAGCTCCGCGACGATATGACCGAGGTGGAATATGGTGGAGGGGGGCACCGCACACGGCTAAGAACGATCACGTAGATCAACTTATGTGTCATGGGATGCCCCTCCCCGTGATATAAAGGAGCAGGGGGTGCGGCCGGCCCTAGGGAGGCGGCGCGCCTGGAGGCGGCCTACTCCCCCCGGGAGTTGGACTCCCCCCCTTTCCTAGTTGGATTAGGTTTGGGGAGGGGGAAGAGGGAAGGGGGGCGCCGCCCCCCCCCCCTCTCCTTGTCCTATTCGGACTAGAGGGGGAGGGGGCGCGCGGCCTGCCTTGGCCGGCCCTCCTCTTCTCCCCTTATGGCCCATCAAGGCCCATTGACCCCCCGGGGTTCCTTAACCCCGGTGTTCAGAAAATCCTGTTTTCATCCGGAACCTTTCCAAGTCCAAACATAGGCTTCCAATATATCAATCTTTATGTCTCGACCATTTCGAGACTCCTCATCATGTCCGTGATCACATCCGGGACTCGAACAACCTTCGGTACATCAAAACTTATAAACTCATAATAAACTGTCATCGAAGCGTTAAGCGTGCGGACCCTACGGGTTCGAGAACTATGTAGACATGACCTAGAACTATTCTCGGTCAATAACCAATAGCGGAACCTGGATGCCCATATTGGTTCCTACATATTCTCTGAAGATCTTTATCGGTCAAACCGCATAACAACATACGTTGTTCCCTTTGTCATCGGTATGTTACTTACCCGAGATTCGATCGTCGGTATCCAATACCTAGTTCAATCTTGTTACCGGTAAGTCTCTTTACTCGTTCCGTAATACATCATCTCACAACTAACTTATTAGTTGCAATGCTTGCAAGGCTCATGTGATGTGTATTACCGAGAAGGCCTAGAGATACCTCTCCGACAATCGGAGTGACAAAACCTAATCTCGAAATACGCCAACTCAACATGTACCTTCGGAGACACCTGTAGTACTCCTTTATAATCACCCAGTTACGTTAGGACGCTTTGGTAGTACCAAGGTGTTCCTCCGTAAACGGAGTTGCATAATCTCATAGTTACAGGAACATGTATAGGTCATGAAGAAAGCAATAGCAATATACTAAACGATCAAGTGCTAAGCTAACGGAATGGGTCATGTCAATCACATCATTCTCCTAATGATGTGGTCCCATTAATCAAATGACAACACATGTCTATGGTTAGGAAACATAACCATCTTTGATTAATGAGCTAGTCTAGTAGAGGCATACTAGTGACTATCTGTTTGTCTATGTAATCACACATGTATTATATTTCCAGTTAATACAATTCTAGCATGAATAATAAATGTTTATCATGATATAAGGAAATAAATAATAACTTTATTATTGCCTCTAGGGCATATTTCCTTCAGTCTCCCACTTGCACTAGAGTCAATAATCTAGATTACACAGTAATGATTCTAACACCCATGGAGTCTTGGTGCTGATCATGTTTTGCTCGTGGAAGAGGCTTAGTCAACGGGTCTGCAACATTCAGATCCGTATGTATCTTGCAAATCTCTATGTCTCCCACTTGGACTTGGTCCCGAATGGAATTGAAGCGTCTCTTGATATGCTTGGTCCTCTTGTGAAATCTGGATTCCTTTGCCAAGGCAATTGCACCAAGATTGTCACAAAAGATCTTCATTGGTCCCGATGCACTAGGTATGACACCTAGATCGGAAATGAACTCTTTCATCCAGACTCCTTCATTTGCTGCTTCGAAGCAGCTATGTACTCCGCTTCACATGTAGATCCCGCCACGACGCTTTGTTTAGAACTACACCAACCGACAGCTCCACCGTTTAATAAAAACACGATCCGGTTTTGCGATTTAGAATCGTCCGGATCGGTGTCAAAGCTTACATCGACGTAACCATTTACGACTAGCTCTTTGTCACCTCCATATACGAGAAACATATCCTTAGTCCTTTTCAGGTATTTCAGGATGTTCTTGACCGCTGTCCAGTGATCCACTCCTGGATTACTTTGGTACCTTCCTGCTAAGCTTACTGCTAAGCACACGTCAGTTCTGGTACACAGCATTGCATACATGATAGAGCCTATGGCTGAAGCATAGGGAACATCTTTCATTTTCTCTCTATCTTCTGCTGTGGTCGGGCATTGAGTCTGACTCAATCTTACACCTTGTAATACAGGTAAAAACCTTTCTTTGCCTGATCCATTTTGAACTTTTTCAAAACTTTATCAAGGTATGTGCTTTGTGAAAGTCCAATTAAGCGTCTTGATCTATCTCTATAGATCTTGATGCCCAATATGTAAGCAGCTTCACCGAGGTCTTTCATTGAAAAACTTTTATTCAAGTATCCTTTTATGCTATCCAGAAATTCTATATCATTTCCAATCAATAATATGTCGTCCACATATAATATCAGAAATGCTACTGAGCTCCCACTCACTTTCTTGTAAATACAGGCTTCTCCAAAAGTCTCATATAAAACCATATGCTTTGATCACACTATCAAAGCGTTTATTCCAACTCCGAGAGGCTTGCACTGACCATAAATTGATCGCTGGAGCTTGCATACTTTTTTAGCACCCTTTGGATCAACAAAACCTTCTGGTTGCATCATATACAACTCTTCTTCTAGAAATCCATTCAAGAATGCAGTTTTCACATCCATTTGCCAAATTTCATAATCATAAAATGCGGCAATTGCTAAAATGATTCGGACAGACTTAAGCATCGCTACGGGTGAGAAAGTCTCATCGTAGTCAACCCCTTGAACTTGTCGAAATCTTTTCGCAACAAGTCGGGCTTTATAGACAGTTACATTACCATCAGCGTCAGTCTTCTTCTTAAAGATCCATTTATTCTCAATGGCTTGCCGATCATTGGGCAAGTCAACCAAAGTCCATACTTTGTTTTCATACATGGATCCCATCTCAGATTTCATGGCTTCTAGCCATTTTGAGGAATCTGGGCTCACCATCGCTTCTTCATAGTTTGTAGGTTCGCCATGGTCAAGTAGCATGACTTCCGTAATAGGATTACCGTACCACTCACAGTGCGTATTTTACTCTGGTTGACCCACGTAGTTCAAGAGTAACTTGATCTGAAGTTTCATGATCAACATCATTAGTTTCCTCACTAATTGGTGTAGTTGTCACAGGAACCGCTTTCTTGTGATGAACTACCTTCCAATAAGGGAGCAGAATCTGATTATCTCATCAAGTTATACTTTCCTCCCACTCACTTCTTTCGAGAGAAACTCCTTCTCTAGAAAGGATCCGAATTTAGCAACGAAAATCTTGCCTTCAGATCTGTGATAGAAGGTGTACCCAACAATCTCCTTTGGGTATCCTATGAAGACACATTTCTCCGATTTGGGTTCGAGCTTATCTGGTTGAAGTTTCTTCACATAAGCATCGCAGCCCCAAACTTTAAGAGCGACAACTTTGGTTTCTTGCCAAACCATAGTTCATAAGGTGTCGTCTCAACGGACTTTGATGGTGCCCTATTTAACGTGAATGCGGCCGTCTCTAAAGCATATCCCCAAAATGATAGCGGTAAATCAGTAAGAGACATCATAGATCGCACCATATCAAGTAAAGTACGATTACGACGTTCGGACACACCATTTCTCTGTGGTGTTCCGGTTGGCGTGAGTTGCGAAACTATTCCGCATTGTTTCAAATGTAAACCAAACTCGTAACTCAAATATTCTCCTCCACGATCAGATCGTAGAAATTTTATTTTCTTGTTACGATGATTTTCCACTTCACTCTGAAATTCTTTGAACTTTTCAAATGTTTCAGATTTGTGTTTCATTAAGTAGATATACCCATATCTGCTCAAATCATCTGTGAAGGTGAGAAAATAACGATACCCGCTTGGCCCCTCAGAGACCGTGGCGGAAGCGTTATAACAACGCGGTTGATGTAGTCGACGTCTTCACGATCCGACCGATCCAAGTACCGAACGCACGACACCTCCGAGTTCAAGACACGCTCAAATTTCGATGACGATCCCCGGCTCCGATCCAAAGCAAAGCGTGCAGGATGAGTTCCACAAGACGACGTGGCAGGACGATGATGATGCTCCACCGACGAGGGCTTCGCTTAAGCTCCGCGACGATATGACTTCACGGCGCAGGGCTTCGCCTAAGCTCCGCGACGATATGACCGAAGTGGAATATGGTGGAGGGGCACCGCACACGGCTAAGGAACGATCCGTAGATCAACTTGTGTGTTATGGGGTGCCCCTGCCCCGTATATAAAGGAGCAAGGGGTGCGGCCGGCCCTAGGGGAGGCGCTGGAGGAGTCCTACTCCCACCGGAGTAGGACTCCCTTCCTAGTTGGATTAGGATTGGGGGAGGGAAGAGGGAAGAGGCGCCGCCCCCTCTCCTTTTCCTATTCGGACTAGAGGGGGAGGGGCGCGCGGCCTGCCCTGGCCGGCCCTTCCTCTTCTCCCTTATGGCCCATCAAGGCCCATTGACCCCCCCGGGGGGTTCCGGTAACCCCCCGGTGTTCCGGTAACGTCCTGTTTTCATCCGGAACCTTTCCGAAGTTCAAACATAGGCTTCCAATATATCAATCTTTATGCCTCGACCATTTCGAGACTCCTCGTCATGTCCGTGATCACATCCGGGACTCCGAACAACCTTCGGTACATCAAAACTTATAAACTCATAATGAACTGTCATCGAAACGTTAAGCGTGCGGACCCTACGGGTTCGAGAACTATGTAGACATGACCTAGAACTATTCTCGGTCAATAACCAATAGCGGAACCTGGATGCCCATATTGGTTCCTACATATTCTACGAAGATCTTTATCGGTCAAACCGCATAACGACATACGTTGTTCCCTTTGTCATCGGTATGTTACTTACCTGAGATTCGATCGTCGGTATCCAATACCTAGTTCAATATCGTTACCGGTAAGTCTCTTTACTCGTTCCGTAATACATCATCTCACAACTAACTCATTAGTTGCAATGCTTGCAAGGCTTATGTGATGTGTATTACCGAGAAGGCCCAGAGATACCTCTTCGACAATCGGAGTGACAAAACCTAATCTCGATTCATGCCAACTCAACATATACTTTTGGAGACACCAGAGAGTACCTTTATAATCACCCGATTACGTTGTGACGTTTGGTAGCACACAAAGTGTTCCTCCGTAAACGGAGTTGCATAATCTCATAGTTGCAGGAACTTTGTATAAGTCATGAAGAAAGCATAAGCAACATACTAAACGATCAAGTGCTAAGCTAACGGAATGGGTCAAGTCAATCACATCATTCTCCTAATGATGTGATCCCGTTAATCAAATGACAACTCATGTCTATGGTTAGGAAACATAACCATCTTTGATTTAACGAGCTAGTAAAGTAGAGGTATACTAGTGACACTCTGTTTGTCTACGTATTCACACATGTATTATGTTTCCGGTTAATACAATTCTAGCATGAATAAAAACATTTATCATGATATAAGGAAATAAATAATAACTTTATTATTGCCTCTAGGGCATATTTCCTTGATCTCCCACTTGCTCTAGAGTCAATAATCTAGATTACACAGTAATGATTCTAACACCCATGGAGTCTTGGTGCTGATCATGTTTTGCTCGTGGAAGAGGCTTAGTCAACGGGTCTGCAACATTCAGATCCGTATGTATCTTTCAAATCTCTATGTCTCCCACTTGGACTTGGTCCCGAATGGAATTGAAGCGTCTCTTGATATGCTTGGTCCTCTTGTGAAATCTGGATTCCTTTGCCAAGGCAATTGCACCAGTATTGTCACAGAAGATCTTCATTGGTCCCGATGCACTAGGTATGACACCTAGATCGGAAATGAACTCTTTCATCCAGACTCCTTCATTTGCTGCTTCCGAAGCAGCTATGTACTCCGCTTCACATGTAGATCCCGCCACGACGCTTTGTTTAGAACTGCACCAACTGACAGCTCCACCGTTTAATAAAAATACGTGTCGGGTTTGCGATTTAGAATCATCCGGATCAGTGTCAAAGCTTGCATCGACGTAACCATTTACGATTAGCTCTTTGTCACCTCCATATACGAGAAACATATCCTTAGTCCTTTTCAGGTATTTCAGGATGTTCTTGACCGCTGTCCAGTGATCCACTCCTGGATTACTTTGGTACCTTCCTGCCAAGCTTATTGCTAAGCACACGTCAGGTCTGGTACACAGCATTGCATACATGATATAGCCTATGGCTGAAGCATAGGGAACATTTCTCATTTTCTCTCTATCTTCTGCTGTGGTCGGGCATTGAGTCTGACTCAATTTCACACCTTGTAACACAGGTAAAAGACCTTTCTTTGCCTGATCCATTTTGAACTTTTCAAAACTTTATCAAGGTATGTGCTTTGTGAAAGTCCAATTAAGCGTCTTGATCTATCTCTATAGATCTTGATGCCCAATATGTAAGCAGCTTCACCGAGGTCTTTCATTGAAAAACTTTTATTCAAGTATCCTTTTATGCTATCCAGAAATTCTATATCATTTCCAATTAATAATATGTCGTCCACATATAATATCAGAAATGCTACAGAGCTCCCACTCACTTTCTTGTAAATACAGGATTCTCCAAAAGTCTGCATAAAACCATATGCTTTGATCACACTATCAAAGCGTTTATTCCAACTCCGAGAGGCTTGCACCAGACCATAAATTGATCGCTGGAGCTTGCACACTTTGTTAGCACCTTTTGGAAAAACCTTATGGTTGCATCATATACAACTCTTCTTCTAGAAATCCATTCAAGAATGCAGTTTTTACATCCATTTGCCAAATTTCATAATCATAAAATGCAGCAATTGCTAACATGATTCGGACAGACTTAAGCATCGCTACGGGTGAGAAAGTCTCATCGTAGTCAACCCCTTGAACTTGTCGAAAACCTTTAGCAACAAGTCATGCTTTATATACATTTATATTAACATCAGCGTCGGTCTTCTTCTTAAAGATCCATTTATTCTCAATGGCTTGCCGATCATCGGGCAAGTCAACCAAAGTCCATACTTTGTTCTCATACATGGATCCCATCTCAGATTTCATGGCTTCAAGCCATTTTGTGGAATCTGGGCTCACCATCGCTTCTTCATAGTTCATAGGTTCACCATGATCTAGTAGCATGACTTCCAGAATAGGATTACCGTACCACTGCAGTGCGGATTTTATTCTGGTTGATCTCTGAGTTCAGTGACAACTTGATCTGAAGTTTCATGATCATTATCATTATCTTCCTCGCTAACTGGTGTAGGTGTCACAGAAACTGATTTCTGTGATGAACTACTTTTCAATAAGGGAGCTGGTACTATTACCTCATCAAGTTCCACTTTCCTCCCACTCACTTCTTTCGAGAGAAACTCCTTCTCTAGAAAGGATCCATTCTTAGCAACGAATGTCTTGCCTTCGGATCTGTGATAGAAGGTATAACCAATTGTCTCCTTTGGGTATCCTATGAAGACACATTTTTCCGATTTGGGTTCAAGCTTATCAGGTTGAAGTTTTTTCACATAAGCATCGCAACCCCAAACTTTCAGAAACGGCAACTTTGGTTTCTTGCTAAACCATAGTTCATAAGGTGTCGTCTCAACGGATTTTGACGGTGTCCTATTTAACGTGAATGCGGCCGTCTCTAAAGCATAACCCCAAAACGATAGCGGTAAATCGGAAATAGACATCATAGATCGCACCATATCTAGTAAAGTACGATTACGACGTTCGGACACACCATTACGCTGTGGTGTTCATGGTGGCGTGAGTTGTGAAACTATTCCGCATTGCTGCAAATGTAGACCAAACTCGTAACTCAAATATTCTCCTCCACGATCAGATCGTAGAAACTTTATTTTCTTGTTACGATGATTTTCAACTTCACTCTGAAATTCTTTGAACTTTTCAAATGTTTCAGATTTATGCTTCATCAAGTAGATATACCCGTATCTGCTTAAATCATCTGTGAAGGTGAGAAAATAACGATATCCGCCACGAGCTTCAACATTCATCGGACCACATACATCTGTATGTATGATTTCCAATAAGTCTGTTGCTCTCTCCATACAACCGGAGAACGGTGTTTTAGTCATCTTGCCCATGAGGCACGGTTCATAAGTACCAAGTGATTCATAATCAAGTGATTCCAAAAGTCCATCTGTATGGAGTTTCTTCATGTGTTTTACACCGATATGACCTAAACGGCAGTGCCACAAATAAGTTGCACTATCATTATCAACTCCGCATCTTTTGGCTTCGACATTATGAATATGTGTATCACTACTGTCGAGATTCAACAAGAATAGACCATTCTTCAAGGGTGCATGACCATAAAAGATATTACTCATATAAATAGAACAACAATTATTCTCTGATTTAAATGAATAACCGTCTCGCATCAAACTAGATCCAGATATAATGTTCATGCTCAACGCTGGCACCAAATAACAATTATTTAGGTCTAAAACTAATCCCGAAGGTAGATGTAGAGGTAGCGTGCCGACCGCGATCACATTGACTTTGGAACCGCTTTCCCACGCGCATCGTCACCTCGTCCTTTGCGGTGCTCGCCTATTCCGTAGTCCCTGTTTCGAGTTGCAAATATTAGCAATGTAACCAGTATCAAATACCTGTGCTACTACGAGCTCTAGTAAGGTACACAGCAATAACATGTATATCACATATACCTTTGTTTACCTTGCCATCCTTCTTATCCGCCAAATACTTGGGGCAGTTCCGCTTCTAGTGTCCATGCTTGCGGTAAAAACACTCGATTTCGGGCTTAGGTCCAGACTTGGGTTTCTTCTCTTGAGCAGCAACTTTCTTGCTGTTCTTTTTGAAGTTTCCCTTCTTCTTCCCTTTGCCCTTTTTCTTGAAACTAGTGGTCTTGTTGACCATCAACACTTGATGCTCTTTATTGATTTCTACCTCCATGCTTTTAGCATTGAGAAGAGCTCAGGGATTGTATTAGTCATCCCTTGCATATTATAGTTCATCACGAAGCTCTTGTAGCTTGGTGGCAGTGATTGGAGAATTCTGTCAATGAAACTATCATCCGGAAGATTAACTCCCAGCTGAATTAAGTGATTATTATACCCAGACATTTTGAGTATGTGCTCACTGACAGAACTATTCTCCTCCATCTTGCAGCTATAGAACTTATTGGAGACTTCATATCTCTCAATCCGGGCATTTGCTTGAAATATTAACTTCAACTCTTGGAACATCTCATATGCTCCATGACGTTCAAAACGACGTTGAAGACCCGGTTCTAAGCCGTAAAGCATGGCACACTGAACTATAGAGTAGTCATCAGCTTTGAACTGCCAGACGTTCACAACTTCGGCGTTGTTCTCAAGCAGGCCTCGCACCCAGCGGCGCTTCCAGGACGTAATTCTTCCGTGCAGCAATGAGGATAATCCTCAAGTTACGGACCCGGTCCGTGTAATTGCTACCATCATCTTTCAACTTTGCTTTCTCAAAGAACGCATTAAAATTCAAGGGAACAACAAGACGAGCCATCTATCTACGATGAAACATAGACAAGCAAAATACTATCAGGTACTAAGTTCATGATAAATTTAAGTTCACTTAATCATATTTAAAAACTCCCACTTAGACAGATATCTCTCTAGTCATCTAAGTGATTACGTGATCCAAATCAACTAAACCATAACCGATCATCACGTGAGATGGAGTAGTTTTCAATGGTGAACGTCACTATGTTGATCATATCTACTATATGATTCACGCCGACCTTCGGTCTCCGTGTTCCGAGGCCATATCTGCATATGCTAGGCTCGTCAAGTTTAACTCGAGTATTCTGCGTGTGCAAAACTGGCTTGCACCCGTTGTAGATGGACGAGAACTTATCACACCCGATCATCACGTGGTGTCTGGGTACTACGAACTTTTAGCAACGGTGCATACTCAGGGAGAACACTTCTTGATAATTTTAGTGAGAGATCATCTTATAATGCTACCGCCAATCAAAGCAAGATAAGATGCATAAGGATAAACATCACATGCAATCAATATATGTGATATGATATGGCCATCATCATCTTGTGCTTGTGATCTCCATCTCCAAAGAACCGTCATGACCACCACTGTCACCGGCGCGACACCTTGATCTCCATCGTAGCATCGTTGTCGTCTCGCCAACTATTGCTTCTACGACTATCGCTACTGCTTAGTGATAAAGTAAAGCAATTACATGGCTTTTGCATTTCATACAATAAAGCGACAACCATATGGCTCCTGCCAGTTGCCGATAACTTCGGTTACAAAACATGATCATCTCATACAATAAAATATAGCATCACATCTTGACCAGATCACATCACAACATGCCCTGCAAAAAAGAAGTTAGACGTCCTCTACTTTGTTGTTGCAAGTTTTACGTGGCTGCTACGGGCTGAGCAAGAACCGTTCTTACCTACGCATCAAAACCACAACGATAGTTTGTCAAGTTGGTGCTGTTTTAACCTTCGCAAGGACCGGGCGTAGCCACACTCGGTTCAACTAAAGTGAGAGAGGCAGACACCCGCCGGTCACCTTTAAGCAACAAGTGCTCGAAGCGGTGAAACCAGTCTCGCGTAAGCGTACGCGTAATGTCGGTCCGGGCCGCTTCATCTCACAATACCGCTGAACCAAAGTATGACATGCTGGTAAGCAGTATGACTTATATCGCCCACAACTCACTTGTGTTCTACTCGTGCATATGACATCAACGCATAAAACCTGGCTCGGATGCCACCTTTGTTGGGGAAACGTAGTAATTTCAAAATTTTCCCACGCACACGCAAGACCATGGTGATGGCATAGCAACGAGAGGGAGAGTGTCTGTCCACGTACCCTCGTGAGACCGTAAGCGGAAGCGTTATAACAACGCTGGTTGATGTAGTCAGACGTCTTCATGATCCGACCGATCCAAGTACCGAACGCACGGCACCTCCGAGTTCAGCACACGCTCAGCTCGATGACGATCCCGGGCTCCGATCCAGCAAAGCGTCGGGGATGAGTTCCGTCGACGACGGCGTGGTGGCGATGATGATGCTCCACCGACGCAGGGCTACGCCTAAGCTCCGCGACGATATGACTTCACCGGCGCGAGGCTTGGCGAAGCTCATGACGATATGACCGAAGTGGAATATGGTGGAGGGGCACCGCACACGGCTAAGGAACCATCCGTATATCAACTTGTGTGTCTGGGGGTGCCCCCCTGCCCCCGTATATAAAGGAGCAAGGGGGGGTGCGGCCAGCCCTAGGGGAGGCGCGCCTGGAGGAGTCCTACTCCCACCGGGAGTAGGACTCCCCCCCCCTTTCCTAGTTGGATTAGGATTGGGGGAGGGGGAAGAGGGAAGGGGGGCGCCGACCCCCTCTCCTTGTCCTATTCGGACTAGAGGGGGAGGGGGGCGCGCGGCCTGCCCTGGCCGGCCCTTCCTCTTCTCCCTTATGGCCCATCAAGGCCCATTGACCCCCCGGGGGGTTCCGGTAACCCCCCGGTGTTCCGGTAACGTCCTGTTTTCATCCGGAACCTTTCCGACGTCCACACATAGGCTTCCAATATATCACTCTTTATGTCTCGACCATTTCGAGACTCCTCGTCATGTCCGTGATCACATCCGGACTCGAACAACCTTCGTACATCAAAACTTATAAACTAATAATGAACTGTCATTGAAATGTTAAGCGTGCGGACCCTACTGGTTCGAGAACTATGTAGACATGACATAGAACTATTCTCGGTCAATAACCAATAGCGGAACCTGGATGCCCATATTGGTTCCTACATATTCTCTGAAGATCTTTATCGGTCAAACCGCATAACGACATACGTTGTTCCCTTTGTCATCGGTATGTTACTTACCCGAGATTCGATCGTCGGTATCCAATACCTAGTTCAATATCGTTACCGGTAAGTCTCTTTACTCGTTCCGTAATACATCATCTCACAACTAACTCATTAGTTGCAATGCTTGCAAGGCTTATGTGATGTGTATTACCGAGAAGGCCCAGAGATACCTCTTCGACAATCGGAGTGACAAAACCTAATCTCGATTCATGCCAACTCAACATATACTTTTGGAGACACCAGAGAGTACCTTTATAATCACCCGATTACGTTGTGACGTTTGGTAGCACACAAAGTGTTCCTCCGGTAAACGGAGTTGCATAATCTCATAGTTGCAGGAACTTTGTATAAGTCATGAAGAAAGCATAAGCAACATACTAAACGATCAAGTGCTAAGCTAACGGAATGGGTCAAGTCAATCACATCATTCTCCTAATGATGTGATCCCGTTAATCAAATGACAACTCATGTCTATGGTTAGGAAACATAACCATCTTTGATTTAACGAGCTAGTAAAGTAGAGGTATACTAGTGACACTCTGTTTGTCTACGTATTCACACATGTATTATGTTTCCGGTTAATACAATTCTAGCATGAATAAAAAACATTTATCATGATATAAGGAAATAAATAATAACTTTATTATTGCCTCTAGGGCATATTTCCTTCACATTCTCCTAATGATGTGATCCCATTAATCAAATGACAACACATGTCTATGGTTAGGAAACATAACCATCTTTGATTAATGAGCTAGTCTAGTAGAGGCATACTAGTGACTATCTGTTTGTCTATGTATTCACACATGTATTATGTTTCCGGTTAATACAATTCTAGCATGAATAATAAACGTTTATCATGATATAAGGAAATAAATAATAACTTTATTATTGCCTCTAGGGCATATTTCCTTCACCCCATGCACTCCAATATCCTTCTCTCTATAATATCTTTCAGCGAAGAGACGCTTGCGTTGCAATAGTATATATTACAGTCCAATCCTCTTAATATTCAATTCAGAACGATGCTAGAGGGTAACCGTTGGGAAACTTGGCTCCATCTTGAGAGAAGATTGACGGATGTCCACCTCTCTCAACTGCCCGATCAGTTGCACTAGAAACTAAATAAGAATGGTGAGTTTTCGGTTAAATCCATGTATTTGGATATTATCAACGCTAGCACTATTCCGCATTCAAAACATGTTTGGAAAGTCAAAGTGCCTTTAAAAATCAAAGTGTTTATGTGGTTTGTCCACAAACAAGTCATTCTAACTAAGGACAATTTGACAAAGCACAACTGGACTGGATCTAAAAGATATAGTTTCTGTGATAGTAATGAAACAGTCAAACACCTCTTTCTTGCTGCCCATTGGCAAAAATTCTGTGGAGGTCGGTCCACATAGCCTTTAATATTACTCCTCCGAATTCTATCAACACGTTCTTCGGGACGTGGCTCGATGGGATTGATGCAGAAATAGCGAGACATATCCGTGTAGGAGTATGTGATTTATTATGGGCAGTTTGGAACTGCAGAAACGACTTGGTTTTTAACAGAACAACAAATATTCATTTCTTGTAGGTTATTTTCTAGGCCAGTACACTCATCTGTACTTGGTCACTACTCACTCCGACGGAGGCCAGGGAGCATTTGGTTACTGGATCTATCTGATGGGAGACGGTAGCACAGGCTATCTTCAACCAGTTTGGAAGGCGGTCATTTAATAGGATAGGTGTCTAGCTTCCTATCTTATGTTTTGCCTGCCGGTTGTGGCTATCCTGTTTTTTATTTGCTTGCTCTGTGTGAGCCTTCTTTTCTTTTTTGAGACCTCAAGACTTATGTTTGACCGTTTGTTTATCAATAATATGGCCGTATGCATCGTTCTGATGCAGAGGCCGGGGTAAACCCTCTTTTCGAAAAAAACAAACAACACCTCCCTATACATAATTAACGAGGGAATCTACACGAAACAAGCGGAAAAGGTTCCACCCAAAATTCGAAGTCCCATCTCCTAATCAAGTGTTTCACATAGACAGAAAAGTATAAACTAAATTTCATAATGAAGGGATAAACAAAGATGACGGTTGATACGTCTCCGTCGTATCTATAATTTTTGATTGTTCCATGCCAATATTATTCAACTTTCATATATTTTTGGCAACTTTTTATACTATTTTGTGACTAACATATTGATCAAGTGCCTAGTGCCAGTTCCTGTTTGTTGCATGTTTTATGTTTCGCAGAAACCCAATATCAAATGGAGTCCAAACAGGATAAAAACGGACGGATAATTATTTTGGAATATTTGTGATTTTTGGGAAGTAAAATCAACGCGAGACGGTGCCCGAGGGGGCCACGAGACAGTGGGGTGCGCCCCAGGGGGGCAGGCGCACCCTAGACCCTCGTGGGCACCCCATAAGGCGGTTGACGCTCTTCTTTTGCCGCAAGAAAGCTAATTTTTTTGAGAAAAATCTGGGCGAAAGATTCACCCCAATCGGAGTTACGGATCTCCGGATATAAAAGAAACGGTGAAGGGGCAGAATCTGGGAATGCAGAAACAGAGAGGGACAGAGAAATAGATCCAATCTCGGAGGGGTCTCGCCCCTCCCACGCCATGGGAGCCAAGGACCAGAGGGGAAACCCTTCTTCCATCTAGGGAGAAGGTCAAGGAAGAAGAAGAAGAAGGGGGGCTCTCTCCCCCTTGCTTCCGGTGGCGCCGCAACATTGCCGAGGGCCATCATCATCACCGCGATCTTCACCAACACCTCCGGCATCTTCACCAACATATCCATCACCTTCCCCCATCTATATTTAGTGGTCCACTCTCCCGCAACCCGTTGTACCCTCTGCTTGAACATGGTGCTTTATGCTTCATATTATTATCCAATGATCTGTTGCCATCGTATGATGCCTGAGTAGATTTTCGTTGTGATTGATTAATTGCTATGATTGGTTTGAATTGTATGTTTTATTATTGGTGCTGTCCTATTGTGCCCTCCATGTCGCGCAAGCGTGAGGGATTCCCGCAGTAGGGTTTGCAATATGTTCATGATTTGCTTATGGTGGGTGGCGTGGTGTGCGAAGCACGGACCGGGTAAGTAGGTTGTTTGCGTATGGGATAAAGGGGACTTGATACTTTAATGCTATGGTTGGGTTTTACCTTAATGATCTTTACTAGTTGCGGATGCTTGCTAGAGTTCCAATCATAAGTGCATATGATCCAACAAGAGAAAGTATGTTAGCTTATGCATCTCCCTCAAATAAAATTGCAATAGTGATTATCAGTCTAGTAACATAGTCAATTGCTTAGGGGCAATTTCACAACTCCTACCACCACTTTTCCACACTCGCTATTATTACTTTATTGCTTCTTTATCTAAACAACCCCTACTTTTTATTTACGTGTTCTCTATTATCTTGGAAATCTATCCAACAACACCTACAAAGTACTTCTATTTCATACTTTTTCTAAGGAAAAGCGAACACTAAGCGTGCGTAGAGTCGTATCAGTGGTAGATAGGACTTGAGAGAGTATTTGTTCTACCTTTAGCTACTCGTTGGGTTCGACACTCTTACTTATCGAAAGAGGCTTCAATTATCCCCTACACTTGTGGGTTATCAAGACCTTTTTCTGGCGCCGTTGCTGGGGAGGTCATAGCGTGGGGTGAATATTCTCGTGTGTGCTTGTTTGCTTTATCACTAACTAATTTTTATTTGATGTTCTTAGTTGTTTTCTATCTTTAGTTATTGGTAGGAAACGCAAAATACCAAAAAAATTTAGTTGTACCTACTGAACCAATGGTTAAAGAACCATTCAAAATCTATCACACTCCTGAAGCTTTTTACTTGGATGATCTTTGATCCCTTTGTGCTCGTGCTGAAACCCCCACTAGCTTAGTTGAGGGCAAATCTTTAGATGAGCATGCTTGTTATGTGCAACACCGTATATCTGAAAAAGGGAAACTTTTACTGGATCAAATTCATTGTTTGCAATACCATGCTTGGACTTTATGTAAAATATATGATGTTACTTGTTGTTCTGAAAACCCTAAGAATCACCTTCCCTACCAATGTGAGGTTATTGATAATGGAATAGTATCTTCGTATGCTAAGGGTGTTTATAATTACTATTGTGTTCAACAAATTGAAGAATTTGTTGCTTTTGAGGGTGCTTATGAAATTACTTCTTTGATTGAAAAGTATGATGCTACTCTCTACAAATCTGAAAATTTTGCCATACTTGAATATTGTTATGATAATTATGCTTCTAATGCCTATGTTAAACAATATATTGACAAATTCTCCGCTGTCCAAGAAGAGACTAATATTTTGCAGGAAACTATGGAAGAAGAAATTGATGAAACTATGAGCTCATTGGATGAAAAAGTTGATGAGGAGAGCGAAGAACAAAAGAAGGAAGAGCGGATTAGCTACCCGTGCCTACCTTCTAATGAGAGTAACTCTTCAACTCATACATTGTTTAATTTCCCTTCGTGCTTACCGAAGAATGATTGCTATGATGATTACTATGATGATTGTTGTGATGATTGTTATGATCCCGTTGATTCTCTTGAAATATCCCCTTTTGATGATTCTTGCTATGCTTGTGGCCAAGATACCAATATGAATGATGCTTGTGGAGATGAGCTTGTTATAGTTCCTTATGTTAAACATGAAATTGTTGCTATTTCACCTACGCATGATAGTTCTATTATCTTTTTGAATTCTCCCGACTATAGTATGTCGGAGAAGTTTGTGCTTATTAAGGATTATATTGATGGGTTTCCTTTTACCATTGCACATGATAATTTTGATGAATGTGATATGCATGTGCTTGCTTCTCCTACTTGCAATTATTATGAGAGAGGAACTATATCTCCACCTCTCTATGTTTCCAATATGATAAAATTGCAAGAAACTGTTTATACTATGCATTGGCCTTTACTTTGTGTGCATGAATTATTCTTTTATGACATGCCCATGCATAGGAAGAGAGTTAGACTTCATTGTTGCATGATATATGTAACTTTGTTCTCACTACTAAATTACAAATCATTGTTAATTAAAATTGGCTTTGATATACCTTGGGATCCGGGTGGATTCATTACTTGAGAAATATATGCCTAGCTTAATGGCTTTAAAGAAAGCGCTGCCAGAGAGACAACCCGGAAGTTTTAGAGAGTCATTTACTTTTGTAGAGTGCTTTCATATAGTTTAAAAAATAAAAAAATAAAGAGGGGAACCTAAAACTTTTCAAAAAGGGAAGTGAAAGTGAGAAAGACAAGCATTGTTGAAGTGGGAGCTAGCCTTGCTTTGTTCATGCTCACGGAAACTTTGTGAATCTTGATTACAGAAACTTTTCATCAAAAATAATTATCCCCTTGTACAATTCCATTGTATTATAAAAATAATGTGCCAAGGTTAGTCTTTAGGATGTTTACGATGCTTGTTGGTTTGTACGGTGCAGGACAGAAACTTTGTATGTAGTGCGCGATTTTACATTTTTACCTGGAATGTCAAATGGTTCTGATTCCTTTTGCAATGTATTTCTGTGCGAAGTTTTTATTTGTCCTAATTTTGGTAGAATTTTGGGGGGACCAGAAGTATGGTGAATGTTCAGATTGCTACAGACTGTTCTGTTTTTGACAGATTCTGTTTTTGATGCATAGTTTGCTTGTTTTGATGAAACTTTCAATTTCTATCAGTGGATTAAGCCATGGAAAAGCTATACTACAGTAGACACAATGCAGAAAAAAATATTAATTGGTTTGCAACAGTAATTAGAGTAGTAATTTTCTTTATTATACTAACGATCTTACCGAGTTTTCTGTTGAAGTTTTGTGTGGATGAAGTGTTTGATCGAGGAGGTCTCGATATGAGGAAAAGGAAGAGAGGCAAGAGCTCAAGCTTGGGAATTCCCAAGGAACCTCAAGTAAATATTCAAGGAGACTCAAGCGTCTAAGCTTGGGGATGCCCCGGAAGGCATCCCCTCTTTCTTTATACAGTATCGCTATGTTTTCGGATTCGTTTCGTTCATGCGATATGTGCAATCTTGGAGCGTCTTTTGCATTTACTTTTCACTTTTCTTTTATGCACCATGCTGGTAGATAGTCCTTGGATGATTTATAGAATGCTCTTTGCACTTGACTTATATCTTTTGAGTATGGCTTTATAGAATGCTTCATGTGCTTCACTTATATCATTTGAAGTTTGGATTGCCTGTTTTTCTTCATATAGACAACCGCCATTTGTAGAATGCTCTTTTGCTTCACTTATATTTGTTAGAGCGTGGGCATATCTTTTGTAGAAAGAATTAAACTCTCTTGCTTCCCTTATATCAATTTAGAGAGATGACAGGAATTGGTCATTTACATGGTTAGTCATAAAATCCTACATAAAACTTGTAGATCACTGAATATGATATGTTTGATTCCTTGCAATAGTTTTGTGATATAAAGGTGGTGATATTAGAGTCGTGCTAGTGGGGTAATTGTGAAATTGAGAAATACTTGTGTTGAGGTTTTCAAGTCCCGTAGCATGCACGTATGGTAACCGTTGAGTGACAAATTTGAATTATGGGGTGTTCTTTGATTGCCTTCCTTATGAGTGGAGGTCGGGATCGCGCGATGGTTAACTCCTACCAACCCTTCCCCTAGGAGCATGCATAGTAGTACTTTGCTTCGAGGGCAAGTAGACTTTTGCAATAAGTATATGAGTTCTTTATGACTAATGTGAGTCCATGGATTATATGCACTCTTACCTTTCCGCAATTTGCTAGCCTCTACGGTACCGTGCATTGACCTTTCTCACCTCGAGAGTTGGTGCAAACTTCACCGGTGCATCCAAACCCCGTGATATGATACGCTCTATCACACATAAGCCTTCTTATATCTTCCTCAAAACAGCCACCATACCTACCTATCATGGCATTTCCATAGCCATTCAGAGATATATTGCCAGGCAACTTCCATCATCATCATATACATGACTTGAGCATTTACTGTCATATTGCTTTGCATGATTGTAAGATAGCTAGCAGGATGTTTTCATCGCTTGTCTGTTTTTGATGTCATTGCTACGCTAGATCAATGCACATCCCGGTACACAGCCGGAGGCATTCATATAGAGTCATATCTTTGTTCTAGATATCGAGTTGTAATATTGAGTTGTAAGTAAATAAAAGTGTGATGATCATCATTATTAGAGCATTGCCCCAGTGAGGAAAGGATGATGGAGACTATGATTCCCCCACAACTCGGGATGAGACTCAGGACTTTAAATAAAAATAAAAGATGTGAAAGAAGCCCAAATAGAAAAAAGAGGCCAAAGAAGCCCACCAAAAAAAGGAGAAAATAAAAAAGTAAAAAAATGAAAGAAAAAGAGAGAAGGGGCAACGTTACTATCCTTTTACCACACTTGTGCTTCAAAGTAGCACCATGTTCTTCATAGAGAGAGTCTCATATGCTTTCACTTTCATATACTAGTGGGAATTTTCATTATAGAACTTGGCTTGTATATTCTGATTATGGGCTTACTCAAACGCCCGAGGTCTTCAGGAGCAAGCAAGTTGGATGCACACCCACTTAGTTTCTAGTTTGAGCTTTCATACACTTGTAGCTCTTAGTGCATCCGTTGCATGGCAATCCCTACTCCTCCCATTGACATCAATTGATGGGCATCTCCATAGCCCGGTGATTTGCCGTGTTGATGTGAGACTTTCTCCCTTTTTGTCTTCTCCACATAACCTCCATCATCATACTCTACTCCACCCATAGTTCTATATCCATGGCTTACACTCATGTATTTCATGAGGGTTCAAAAGGCTGAAGAGCGTTAAAAAGTATGAACCAATTGCTTGGCTGAAACCGGGGTTGTGCATGATGGGAGCATTTTGTGTGATGAAAATGAAGCATGGCCAAACTATATGATTTTGTAGGGATAAGCTTTCTTTGGCTATGTTATTTTGATAAGACATAATTACTTTATTGGTATGCTTGAAGTATTGTTTTTTTATGTCAAATGATAGACTATTGCTTTGAATCACTCATATCTTAATATTCATGCCATGATTAGACATATGATCAAGATTATGCTAGGTAGCGTTCCACATCGAAAATTATCTTTTTATCATTTACCTACTCGAGGACGAGTAGGAATTAAGCTTGGGGATGCTGATATGTCTCCGTCGTATCTATAATTTTTGATTGTTCCATGCCAATATTATTCAACTTCCATATACTTTTGGCAACTTTTTATACTATTTTTGGAACTAACATATTGATCCAGTGCCCAGTGCCACTTCCTGTTTGTTGCATGTTTTATGTTTTGCAGAAACCCAATATCAAACAGAGTCCAAACGGGATAAAAACGGACGGAGAATTATTTTGGAATATTTGTGATTTTTGGGAAGTAAAATCAACGCGAGACGGTGCCCGAGGGGGCCACGAGACAGTGGGGTGCGCCCCAGGGGGGCAGGCGCGCCCTAGACCCTCGTGGGCACCCCGTAAGGCGGTTGATGGTCTTCTTTTGCCGCAAGAAAGCTAATTTTATGAGACAAATTTGGGCGAAAGATTCACCCCAATCGGAGTTACGGATCTCCGGATATAAAAGAAACGGTGAAGGGGCAGAATCTCGGAACGCAGAAACAGAGAGGGACAGAGAGATAAATCCAATCTCGGAGGGGCTCTTGCCCCTCCCACGCCATGGGAGCCAAGGACCAGAGGGGAAACACTTCTCCCATTTAGGGAGAAGGTCAAGGAAGAAGAATAAGAAGGGGGGCTCTCTCCCCCTTGCTTCCGGTGCCGCCGGAACGCTGCCGGGGGCCATCATCATCACCGCGATCTTCACCAACACCTCCGCCATCTTCACCAACATCTCCATCACCTTCCCCCATCTATATTCAGCGGTCCACTCTCCCGAAACCCGTTGTACCCTCTACTTGAACATGGTGCTTTATGCTTCATATTATTATCCAATGATGTGTTGACATCCTTTGATGTCTGAGTAGATTTTTGTTGTCCTGCCGGTGATTGATGAATTGCTATGATTGGTTTGAATTGCATGTTTTATTATTGGTGCTGTCCTATTTTTCCCTCCGTGTCACGCAAGCATGAGGGATTCCCGCTGTAGGGTTTGCAATATGTTCATGATTTGCTTATGGTGGGTGGCGTGAGTGACAGAAGCACAGACCCGAGTAAGTAGGTTGTTTGCGTATGTGATAAAGGGGACTTGATACTTTAATGCTATAGTTGAGTTTTACCTTAATGATCTTTAGTAGTTGCGGATGCTTGCTAGAGTTCCAATCATAAGTGCATATTATCCAAGAAGAGAAAGTATGTTAGCTTATGCCTCTCCCTAAAATTGCAATAGTGATTATCAGTCTAGTAACGTAGTCAATTGCTTAGGGAATTTCACAACTCCTACCACCACTTTTCCACACTCGCTATATGTACTTTATTGCTTATTTATCTAAACAGCCCCTACTTTTTATTGACGTGTTCTTTATTATCTTGCAAACCTATCCAACAACACCTACAAAGTACTTTTAGTTTCATACTTGTTCTAGGTAAAGCGAACATTAAGCGTGCGTAGAGTCGTATCAGCAACAGATAGGACTTGAGAGAGTATTTGTAATACCTTTAGCTCCTCGTTGGGTTCGACACTCTTACTTATCAAAAGAGGCTACAATTATCCCCTACACTTGTGGGTTATCAACGGTGCTGAGTGCTGAAATAGAACTGAAGAAAATGACACCTAAACTGAACTGAAAACAAAGCTGCAAGCATACTCAAGATTGATGTATGTGTTGGTATATCCTACCCCTGTGAGTGCTAGATGCGATGCTAGATAGCTTGGTAAAAATATAAAGGGAATAAACCCCAAAAGGCTGATAACTACAACAAGGAAAAACGAACTACCAAAAAAAATATCCTCACAAAAAACACGGAGAAAACCTTGAGAACTTACAAAGCTAGATTACAATGGCATCCATCTAGCCACACACAGATTTGTAGTTTTGGTGAAAAACAACAAGGTAGCATGAAAATGCAGTGCGCTACATAGTATCCTTTACAAAAGGACAACACTACGCGTACAAACAAAACCGAATTAAAAACTTCAGACTAGACGCCGACTAGCATACTGAACTGAAGTACAACACCGACTAGAACACCACCACACGCCCGGGCTTCCTGGCCAGTCCATGTGTCTTGTGGGGGCTATGGGCCCCGTTTGCGTTGATTCAACCTCCCAAAAATCACAAATAATCCAAAATAATTCTTCATAAAATTTTATTGCATTTGGACTTCGTTTGATATGGATATCATGCGAAACAAAAAACATGCAAAAAACAGGAACTGACACTGGGCACTAGATCAATAAGTTAGTCCAATAAATCATATAGAATGTTGCAAAAAATATGTAAAGGTTGTATAATATTGGCACAAAACAATAAAAAATTATAGATACTACGGAGACGTATCAGCATCCCCAAGCTTAATTCCTGCTCGTTCTCGAGTAGGTAAATGGTAAAGAAGGATAATTTTTGATGTGGAATGCTATCTAGCATAAACTTGATCATGTATCTAATCATGGCATGAAAACTAATACACAAATGATTCAAATCAATACTCTATAATTTGACATAAAGACATCAATACTCAGGCATCCCAACAAACAATCATGTCTTTCAAAATATCAACGCTAAAGAAAGTTATCCCTACAAAATCATATAGTCCTATCATGCTCTGTCTTCTTAACACAAAGTAATTATCATGCACAACCCCGATGACAAGCCGAGCAATTGGTTCATACTTTTTAACGCGCTTCAACTTTTTCAACTCTCATGCAATACATGAGTGCAAGCCATGGATATAGCACTATGGGTGAAATAGAGTATAATGATAGGGGCAAATATTGGAAAGACAAAAAAAATAAGAAAGTCTCACATCGACCGGCTAACCAACAGGCTATGGAGATGCCCATCCATTGATATCGATGCGAGGAGTAATAATTCCCATGCAATGAACGCACTAAGAGCTATAAGTGTATGAATGCTCAACATGGAAACTAAGTGGGTGTGCATCTAACTTTATAATGAAAAATTCGCACTAGTATATGAAAGTGACAACATAGAAGACTCTATATGGAAAACATGGTGCTACTTTGAAGCACAAGTGTGGAACTAGCATGCCCCTCTCTCTTTGTCTTTTTTTTCTTTTTGTTCTTTTTTCCCTTTGTCCGGAGTCTCATCCCGACTTGTGGGGTAAACATAGTCTCCATCATCCTTACCTCACTCGGACATGCTCTAATAATGATTATCATCACACTTCTATTTACTTACAACTCAATATTACAACTTGATACCTATAAGAAATTATGACTCTATATGAATGCCTCTCGCAGTGTACCTTAGGATGTGCAATGATCTAGCATAGCAAAGATATAAAAAAGCGGACAAGCCATGGAAGTATCATTATAGCTATCTTACGATCATGCAAAGCAATATGAAAATGAATACTCAAGTCATCAAAACGGAAACTGTGGAAGTTGCACGGAAATATATCTCGGAATGGCTATGGAAGTACCATAATAGGTAGGTATGGTGGCTGTTTTGAGGAAGATTTAATAAGGCTTGTGTGTGATAGAGTGTATCGTATCACGGGGTTTGGATGCACCGGTGAAGTTTGCACCACATATCGAGGTGAGAAAGGGCAATGCACGGTACCGTAGGGGCTAGCAAATTGTGGAAAGGTAAGAGTGAGCATAATCCATGGACTCACCTTAGTCATAAAGAACTCATATACTTATTGCAAAAGTTTATTATCCCTTGAAGCAAAGTACTACCACGCATGCCTCTAGGGGATAGATTGGTAGGAAAAGACCATCGCTCATCCCCGACCTCCACTCATAAGGAAGACAATCAATAAAAATCATGCTCCAACTTCATAGCATAACGAGAGACTATATATACATGCATGCTTCGGGAATCACAAACCTTACTAGCAATATCTTACTAAACATGATCATCCACTAGTACCTCCCACATATTCCATCTCTATATCGCAAAACTATTGCAAGGAATCAAACACAACATATTCTGTGATCCACAAGTTTTCTGTAGGATTTTATGACTAACCATGCAAATGACCAATTCCTGTTGACTCTCTAAATAGATATAAGTGAAGCCTGAGAGTTTAATTCTTACTATAAAAGACCATGCTCTAATAATTATAAGTGAAGCAAAAGAGCATTCTACGAATAACAGTTTAACATGTGAAGAGAAACAGGCAATCCAAACTTCAAATGATATAAGTGAAGCACATCAAGCATTCTATAAAGCCATACTCAAAAGATATAAGTGAAGTGCAATGAGCATTCTATAAATCAACCATGGACTATATCATACCATCATGGTGCATAAAAGAAATGTGAAAACAAAACACAAAAGATGCTCCAAGATTTACGTATATCATGTCAACGAAACGAAGATGAAAACATGTCGATACTTGTTGAAAAAAGAAGGGAAGCCCCGGAGGGCATTCCCAAGCTTAGACGCTTGAGTCTCCTTCGATATTTACTTGGGGTGCCTTGGGAATCCCCAAGCTTGAACTCTTGCCTCTCCTCCTTCTCCTCATATCGAGACCTCCTCGATCTTTGATCACTTCATCCACACAAAACTCAACAGAAAGCTCAGGAGATCCGTTAGTATAATAATGCAAATCACTACTTTAAGAATTGTTGCAAACTAATTCATATTTTACATTGTAGCTACTTTATTATAACTTCTTCATGGCTTATACCACCGATACAATCGATAGTTTCATCAAAACGAGCAAAACAATGCATCAAAAACATAATCTGTCAAAAACGGGACAGTCTGTAGTAATCTGAACATTCAGCATACTTGTGTACCAGTAAAGATTCTAAAAAATTAGGAAAAAATAAATAATTTGCATAGAAATACTGTGCAAAGAGTTTCAAAAACTTTTCACATTCCAATAAAAATTGTAAAATCACGCACTACAGCCAAAGTTTCTGTTTTTGCACCGCACATACCAACAAGCAATTTAATCATCCTAAAGGCAAATCTTGGCACATTATTTTTATAATACAATGGATTTGTACAATGGGATAATTATTTTTGTTGAAAACTTTCTATAATTAAGATTCACAAAGTTTCGATGGGCATGAATAAAGTTCAAGGCTAGCTCCCACTTCCACGGTGCTCGCCTTTCTCACTTTCACTCTTCTTTTTCTGAAGTTTTAGGTTCCCCTCTATATTTTGTTTTTGTTTTTAAGGTTTATCAAAGCACTCAAACAGAATAAAATGACTTCCTAAGACTTATGGGTTGTCTCCCTAGCAGCGCTTTCTTTAAAGCCATTAAGCTAAGCATGAAGTGCTCAAGTAATGGATCCACCTGGATCCCAAGGTATATCAAAGCCAATTTTAATTAGCAATGATTTTTAATTTAGCAGTGAGCACAAAGCAACATATATTATGCAATGATGAAGTCTAACTCTCTTCCTATGCATCGGCATATCATAAAGGAACAATTTATGCACATCAAGTAAAGGCCAATACATAGCATAAGCAGTTTCTTACAATTTTATCGTGTTGGAAACATAGAGACGTGGAGATATAGTTCATCTCTCATAATAATTGCAAGTACGAGCAGAAAGAACATGCATATTATGTTCATCAAAATCATCATGTCCAGCGGTAAAAGGAAACCCATCAATGTAATCCTTAATAAGCGCAAACTTCTACGATATAATGTAGTTGGGAGAATTCAAAAAGATAATAGGACTATCATGTGTGGGTGCAATAGCATCAATTTCATTCTTAACATAACGAACTATAGAAAGTTCATCTCCATAAGCATAATTCATATTTTCATCATGGCCACAAGCATAGCAAGTATCAATTTCATCAAAAAGGGATATTTCAAACAAATCAATGGGATCATAGAAAAATTCATATGTGTTTTTACTGCTGCTTACCGGCGATGGAACCTGTGCATATGTTGGTACATCGGTGTGCTTTACATGGGCTACCACTATGCATAAATGGATAATAAGATGCCGTGTAAAAGGCTGTCACGTGAAATACATGAGATAATGTGGTGCTGTGCCCGATCAGTAGAAAGACTAATGCGCCATATAACGAGCTGCATCGAGCTCGTCCTCCAAAGAACACTTTCGAGGGTGACCACCCCTATCTTTCTCTACGGACAGATCCATCAGTGTCTAGCACTATCAACAACTAGTAACTATAGCTCGAAGTTGAACCATAAGCCAGATCGCAAATATGATTGGACATGTTAAACAAATCATTTTTTCTAAGGGCAACTCTAATAGATCCCCTAAAACTTAAGGGAGTAAACAACAGAGTAAAGTTAGTGGAGTAAACATTTACTGCATTAACGGTGGTCGCATCTAGTGTTGATCCCCTAAAAGTTAGTGGAATAAAAATAAAATTGTCTAGATTTTTTGTCCTAGCCGCACTAACTTCAAACACTACACAATACATATCTTAAAAACAATCAAATTAAAACATGCATAGCATAACCATCATAACATAAAGTTTCATCATATCGTGTTTCAAAGTAAAACATGCGAAGTTCACCCAAAAGACATTATGTCAAACACAATGTTTGATCCAAAATCACCACAAACATAGCATGTATATGTTGTTCATCGAGCCAACGTTTGACATATACCACCACCTCCTCGGCCACCACCACTTAATGTCATTGGTGAAGAAATGAACTGCACCATACTCTCGGCCACCATCAACACCGACATCCTCACAGCCACCACCACCAACATCAACACCGCCATCCTCTCGGCCACCACCACCAACATAATTGCATCCACCACCTCCTAGGCCACCACCATCAACACCACCTCCCCGGCCACCATCACCAACACCACCCCCTCGGCCACCACCAACATTTCGAAGAGAGGCTTCCAAAATCTCTCCACGACTGAGCTTCCAAGATCTCTCTTCGGTCGCTTACTTGGACTTCCATTTCTCATTCTCCAATGCCTTGAGCTCATTCCACCTCACCATCTTCTCCTCTTTGTGTTTTGCCGCCAACATCATCTTGGTCTCGATCATTGCCACAAGTTCTTCCTTATAAGTGCCACCGAATGCATTTTTCTTCTTTCTTTCTTTTGCAATCTTGTTTCCTTCCGGTCTATTGTGAGCATATTCATCAACCTCGTCATCCTCCTCAACGGATATGTTGAACCTTGACCTCTTGGGAGTGGTCTCCACAATTCTTTGGATCCACTTCTCGTTCTTGCATAGCTCTTTGTAGCAATGATGCAAAATGAAGGGTTTGTGACCAAACATGGTGTTCCGATGCTTGAATTGCTCTTGGTTGTAGGGTCCATACTTCTCCACTTGCACACCACTCGATGGAGCCTGATTCACTTGGTGGACGCAAGCGGACCATCGGTTGCATTGGTCATGAATGGTGGTCCAACGATGCACAAGAGAACCTTGGGTATGGCTTGATCGCCTGTCCATGGAGTTGTTGTAGTGGTCGGTAATCCTCTCCCAAAACATGGTATTTGTTTGATCTGTTACTATCATTGCATCCATGGAGATGGCACACCAAGTGTCGCAAAGCGCAATGTCCTCCTTTTGATTGTAGTTCTGAGAGCGACACCTTGGGCCCTTGGTGCTTGCTTCAATCACCTCCACAACCTCCTCTTCGGCCACCTCCTCCTCAGCACCCCCCTCCTTGGCATCCTCCTCCTCCATGTCCTAGGTGGCTGAATGATCCCAAAATGAGTCGTAGTTGAGCTCATGAAGGCCAATGGCAGCCGAGCACTCCAACGATGCGAGGAGTTCAGCCGTGTTCATCTCCGCACTACAATATCTAAGCAAACACTATCAACAATCATTACCTATCACCAACAATCACTATCGCATAGAGACACGACGCGAGGTTTTTATTATTACCTTGTTGGCATTTCATTGAGAACTTAGCGGCCACGATTCTTGTCACCGACTACGGCCGCAAATCGCGCCCGAGCAGTCATCCGAGGGGCTGTCAGAGTTGTTGCACGAGGCGTCTACCTAGGACGAGGCGCCGCTTTGGCCTTCTTCATCTTTTCTTCACGGTCGCCTCCGTGATCACCGATGGAGCCGCCGTCAGCTTTTGAGCCTGCTTGCCTCAGGTAGGTGCGGTGGGAGGGCGGCGTGGCGTTGTCGGAGAGGCGGTGGCTGAGGGAGTCCTGGATAAGGGGTTATCCGGACAGCCGGACTGTATTCATCGTCCGGACTATAGAAGCGTCAAGATACAAGACTCAAGACTTCGGCTCGTGTCCGGATGGGACTCTCCTTTGCGTGGAAGACAAGCTTAGCAATCCGGATATTATGTTTCCTTCCTTGTAACCGACTCCATGTAAACCCTAGCTCTCCGGTGTCTATATAAACCGGAGAGGATGGTCCTTAGAAGGCCGATCACAATTACAATCATACCATCATAGGCTGGGTCTTAGGGTTTAGCCTCTACGATCTCGTGGTAGATCTACTCTTGTATTCCACATATCTTCAATATTAATCAAGCAGGAAGTAGGGTTTTACCTCCATCGAGAGGGCCCGAACCTGGGTAAGCATTGTGTCCCTTGCTTCCTGTTACCATCAGCCTAAGACGCACAGATCGGGACCCCCTACCCGAGATCCGCCGGTTTTGACACCGACAGTGGCCACCCGGGAGACCATTGGAACGGTTAGAGGAGGAGCTTGGACGCGATGGGTCTTCTTCAAACCCAAACTCTTCTTCAGCGGCGGGGGCGCTTGGGTGGTTTCCGGCAGCAAAAAGCCGACACAGGTGGCCGGCGGGGTGAGGAAAGGGGCTCGGCTATCCATTCCGGCCGGCCCGACGGTCATCGGTGGTGGCGGTGGGGCGTTGCGGCTGTGTCGGTGGGAGACGGTGCGGCACGGGAGGGGCGCGAGGGAGAGGTGCCAATTTTACTCAGCCGCGGCGGGATGTAAACTTAGAAAAAGATTGGGGGCAAATAGGGAGGTGGAGTAAATTTTTTACTTCATTAAACCGGATGAGAATCGGCTAGTTGCGCCTTTAGGGAATTGATTAGAAATGCCGTACCATATCACCATCCCTTTAAATCCGCCATCGGTGAACATCCTTGTACTTTGGATATGAGACTTCCCCATGAGTTGGACCTGCGTTTCCAGTGCCTCATTTTACATGTCTCCGTCAACAGCTCCGTCGTTTTTTTTTCACTCCATAATAGTCACTTATCTATTGGACGCATGTTTTTTGATTTACCCGAAAAAGAAAGCGTATTTTTATTAATCCTTGTTACATGAGGTACTCATTGACTAATTTCACTGAAATCACAGAAACAAGATAAGCATTGTTCCCAGGTCCAAAATGAAAATAAAAATCAAACAATGTAGTTTACCTGGAAAGAATAAATTAGTGGCACCGGTATTACCCTTTAAGAAGAAAGAAAGTGAAAAACATAAATAACAAAAAATTCTGCATACAATTTACACAAAATTGCACGTTTTTATAAAATGCAATAATAAGCATATTATAGTGAATTATTTGCAAACAAGAAGTTTTCTGAGAAGGAATGAATTAGTGGCATTGGTATTACCATTAAAAAATAAATGAAATAAATACTAAAAAACTAATGATGTTTTCTAAGGAAGAATGAATTAAGTAACGGGTATACTACACATTAAGAATATAATGAAATAGAAAAACTAAAAAAACAAATAATATTTTTTTCTAAGAATAAAATGAATTAGTGTCACTAGTGTTACCTTTAAAAACAAAGAAAACTAAAACAAAACAAAGAATTAAAACAAAAACAAGCAAACTTGCACACAACTTTTCACTAAAACCGCTAATAATGTAGGTCATCAAAAGCACAACAATTGTGGTGTTATACCGCAAAACTCATAAGGGTCTACCGAAATTTCCATTTTTCTAATGGAATGGTAGGTTCTAATCTTAACAGTTGATTTGCATCGAAATTTGTATACTTTTCTAAGGGGGCATACAGGCGCAAACCCCAACTTCCAAAACTGAAGTTGTAGACGATGTAGATTAGAGCTACAAAGTGAAACCAACATTTGGCATGCCATCTCTGAAACGTCAATTCTTCTTCTATTATTCTCTTGAAATAAGGTTTCAATTTTATTTGTAGATCAATAATGTACCCGCCATAGTTTATACTCACTCCGTTCTTAAATACTCCCTCCGTTCCTAAACATAAGTTTTTAAAAACATTTCAATGTGGAATACATACGGATAAAAATGAGTGAATCTACACACTAAAATATGTCTTTTAAGATATTTCAATATGAACTATCTGAAAAGACTTATTTAGGCACATAGGGAGTATATGTATTTTAAGATATTTCAATATGAACTACATACGGATGTACATAGACGTATTTTAGAGTGTACATTCATTCATTTTGCTCTATAGGTAGAAATATATAAAAATACTTATATTTAGGAATGGAGGGAGTACACCATAGAAGTTTTAAGTCGAAAGAATGAAGCAAATAATCTGTTGGCAACGGCACAAACATGCGACGGCCTTGGCTTAACCAGCAACTGATCTTTTTAGCATCTTGCTGGAGATGGTGCTTGTTGTTATTGCCCTGTGTTCTGTCGGAGTTTCTGTGAAGGTCGTCAAGAACTTGTAATGATTGGTGCTTGTGAGTTTTCATCGCGTGGTAGGTGTTCAGAGGCAAGCACCTAGCAGCAGGTTTCTCACAAGTGCGTCGAACTCACGTCTCTCTTTTCCTCCTCTCCTAATCTGTCTTGTAATGTAAAAACTTACGGATTGGCTGATTCTTATCAAGATGAGAATGAGCAAAGTCACGTCTAACACCTAAACTACTTGATTAATAAATAGAAATGAAAAATCAATTCGAAGGTTTCTTCAAATATGTAGACTCATCAGCTAGAAAAGGCATCAGAGACATGTAGTGTATTGTAGCTCTGTAGGATCAGATGGAAACGCTGTTGGGGATGCCCTTGCCCGTGACGCCGGGCTGCGAGAATGGTTTCATGAGCTGGTACGGCACGATGCCGGCGCCGCACCTGTTCTTGAGCGTCCTGTCCTTGTTCCTTCCATCGATGATCCCGTCCACCTCCTTAAGACGCTCGTTGAACTTCAGGTACGCCGCCTGCACCACGGTGTCGTCGCCCCGCGGCGCGCTCTCCATCCCTCCGAGGTACTCCTCATCAGGAGAGTAACTGGACAACATGTCCAGCACCGCCATCACCAGCGTTGCCTGCACCTGGGACGGGAAGCATTCTCGGAGCGCCTGGTCCGGGTTGTCCAGGAACTTCTCAAAGGTGGCGGCGTCCATGGGTTCCTCCACTGGCATGTTGGTGCGCGCGATGGAGGGGCGGTTCGGGAAGTGTCCCCCGAAGTCATACTGCCCAAAGTTTACTGCCGCGTGGTGCGCCGCCGCTACCCAGATGATGGTGGTGAGGGTGTGCGTTAGGCTCTCTGGTGTTTCTATCTTAGGCCACCAGGGTGCGTCCTTCTTGTCCCCGTGACCCTCGGTGCGCACCTCCGTCCAGAACGCCTGCAGCTCATCGTCGCCGGCCACGGTAGCAGCGTCTGGGTAATATCGAGAGACGTACGCCTGCACCCACCCCTTGATGGCGTCCCAGATTAGGAGCCCATCGTTTGCGAACGGGTAGTCCTTGATGGCAAGTTTGAGGCCATGCTCCGCCGTGGGATCCTCCTCCGCCATGCCCCTGCGGATGAGGTCGGCAGGGAGAGCCTCCATGTCGAAGCGCCAGAGCTTGTCGTACGCGACAGAGCTAAGCTCGAGGGCGTAGCTCTGCGGAGAGAAGGTGAGCTCGATGATGCCGCGGTTGTTGATAAGGGCGGAGCGTGCGAGCGCGTTGATCCGCATGGTGTAGCGAAAGTGCGGGTGCAGCAGCCTGTAGACGGGATGCATCTCGCTGAGTTGCCTGTTGGCCGCGAGGATGTAGGGCTCGACGGCGCAGTGCGTGCGCAACCAGTGGGTGACGAGCTCGTGGTGGCCGGCATCGTGGGCGCGGACGTGGGACTTGGCCATCCGCCACAGCCAGGACTCGGTTGCGTCCGTGGACGGAGTGAACACCTTTCTCCACTGCGGCAGGGACGGTGAGGCCGGCCGCGTGAGCTCGATGGCGAGGGGGCGCAGTGTGCCGTCGTCGGCGAGGAAGAAGACAGTGCGGGAGCCGTACATGGTGGTTTGCTCCAGGGCGCGGATCTTGTGCACGTAGGGAAGGAACAGGTCGTGGAAGTCCAGCATGAAGAGCCTCTTGTTCTTGACCGCCTCCGGCACTGTCATCACGTGCCCCATCTGTGCCTCCATCTCCTCGGCGGTGATCGCCGACTCTGACGGTCCGTACTCCACCGGATCCAACTTGCTCTTGAGAGGGAATTCCCGGACCAGCTCGATGGCGTATGGGTTGATACCGGCCAGCGTCTCCCTCGCAAACCCCTCGTCACGTAACCACGCAAACCTATCCTCTGCATTTGGCAAGGAACCAAGGTTTTCAATTTTAGTTTTGGAAAAAAATTAGCACCTACCGAAATCAGTGAAATCCAGTGATTTCGGTTTGCATTTCAGCCAAAAGACCGAAATATTCACATCAATTCAACTAAATATTAGTATTCTTTGAAATCATTTTTGAAAAATATTTGAATTTATGCGTACTACTAAATTGCTGAAATATTTTGGCCGAATTTAAATATTTCGGTGACTGCTGCAATTAATGAATTTCACTGGAAGTGAAAACCATGCAACGAACACGTACGCATGCATGTCCGCGCGTAAACACATTGCTAGCTGATCGATCAATTACTACTACCATACTAATACTAATAATTAATTAATTAACATAGTACGTACTTTGGACATTAGCAGGGGTGTCGAAGCGGAGGAGTTTGCCGCGGCTGGGGCCGTCGCGGAGGAAGCCCAGGAGGCGTTGCGCGACGCCGCGGAGGAAGCCGAGCTCTTGACTGCGTGGCAGTTCGACGCCGTCCTCAAACAGCTTGTCGATGAGGAAGAAGGAGGGGAAGCCCTGGCCATGGTCGACGAGCATGGACTGCAAGGCCGGCACCACGGCTTGGAGCACCGACTGCAGGGTCTTCACCGAGAACTGGACGTTCTTCGCCTCCGAGAACGCCTCGTCCCTCGGCACATACACATCGCCGCTTCTCGTCTCCCAATCCCGATCTGCTCGTGCGCACTTTGCATATATGAACATGTACAAGCGCATGATGTGTAAGCATTTTTGATCATTTAGTGTTGGGTACCTTTGTCAGATCGGGGGCGGCCAGTGCGGCAGCGGCGCGGGTAGGGGAACTGCATGCTGCCCCCGAGGACGGTGGCACCGACACCGAGATCATTGTACACGTCGTAGTCGTAGATCCGGTCGGTCGCCTCCCTCTCCCCCGTGCCGTCACCGCGCTTCTTCACCAGGTCCTCCTTCCGGTAGCTCTCGAGACCGGGAGGAGTCTGGCTGGGCAGGTAGTGCTGCACATATGGTGTGGATAAAACATTAGTAAAAAGGATTAACAGACAAAGAATATTGGTTCAAGACTTGAAAGTGCTCGTAAAACCTGCTTGGCCATGTAATCCAAAAAGCGACTTGAACTAGGTTTCCTAATTACCTTGTCGAAGAAGACGCGCTTCACCTCAGCGTCCCTGGACTTCGGCTGTAGCCAGGAGTGGCACTGGAAAAGGAGGGGTGCCCAGTTGTTGCCACCACCGGCGATGGCCGTGACGATCTTCACGTCCTTGAGGAACATCTCGGTGCCATGTTCGTTGGTGACCAGCACAGCACCGACCGGGCCGAAGCCTGCTGGCACCTTGAAGTCAGCCTCATATGTGACGACGTCGAGCTTGTCGTCGGCTACCTTGCGGGCGTAGCTCCTGATCGTCGGTTTATCCTTCTCGGTCTCTGCATTCGCATGTGCACATGTGCATTCGGCCTCATAGGTTATCATCATACCAAACTGAACTTGCTACCTATACGTACGTAGGAGGCACAGAACAACTGAGCTGCTGCCTCCTGGGTCGCTCATAGGGCGACTTCAGAGGCCTCCCCTGTCGCCAACCCCAGAGACTACCCCCCTCCTCCTCATCGGGTACGTATAGGTCCTATATTGATATGTTTCTAAAATCAATTAGGGCTAAAAATAAACAAGGCTGTGGTATGTGAGTTACCAACCTATTCACAAAGTAGTTATCTGGCTAGAAAACCAAAACTCTTACAACGTTTCAACAACTTTTTCCAGCTTAGAAGGTATCATCGGGTACTACAAGGGTTACCATGTTGCATGTTGTGTCATTATCGACATCAAACTTATCTCAATTGGGTGTTTTAGTCACTTTTTTAAGCTTGGAAGTTACGAAGTCATTAGTTGTTGGTAAGTGCAGCACCTCCCAAAGGCTGAACCGGCGGGTCCTGAGGTTGATGAATTCACCACAGGTGCGTCGCTATTGACGGATCGTCGCCTCCAACTGAAATAATATTCCACCTTTATGAGACATTGAAGTATCAAACCTGGAGTTTGATCCCTGGTTGGTTGGAGGTACCACTACCATCCTAATCATCAAATCACAGGTTGATTCTCATGCTATGCTTGTAATTGTAACCCTAAATAACCTCTGAACGCTAGCAGATAGGCTTGTTGTAGGAGGCTTGGAGATGAAGCGGTGGCGGGGCATTGGTACAAGAGATCGAGGCAAACTCGCACCTAGGTAGCACGCAATATCGCAAGGTCTACCGGAATCTGCCACCGGTGGTGATGTTAAAGAGGTGGGCGGGAAAGAGAAGAGTAAGTCACAAGAACTCCGGCTGCTGGGTGCTCGGAGGGAGACATTCATTTTTTGGAGAAAAGGTAGACAAGTGTTATATTGTTTTTATAAGTACAACACACACGAAACGAGAAACTACAACCCCAAAAATCTGATTGTCCGGACACTTTACACAGGGGGACCTCTTCACGCAAAAAGAAAAGTTAGAACAAATACCCTGGAGACCCATGACAGAATGCAACCTCGCTCGCCGCCTATCTATTCGACGTCTCTACGGCGACCAACGCATAAGAGGGAGGCGAGATCCCGTTGCCCACTAATACGAAGAAAGCTAGCTAGTAGTAACAACACATAGCGACATGGTCCAAAGAGCCATGACATAACCAAAATTATCGAACAAACATCATGCATAGGTAAAATTGGGTGATCATTCGTGAACCGACTTTGTGCTCATTGAATACCTTGTAAAGCAATTAGAAATGGAGCACTCTTCCTCGTGTTGTCATTTTGTCAAACGCCTACCGTACAGAACTTTAGTAGTAGGAATGGTAAAGAATGACTCACCTCACCAGTCACCACCACCCAAAGGAGCAGCGGGATGGACGGGCAAGGGAACAAGAGATGCCGTGCAATCGTGGATGGTAATGCAGCTAGCAGCAGCAGTCACCATGGATGGCAGAAGGTAAGGGTGTGGGTCTGCATGTCGACCAGACCAAGGGCATCTCTCAGTTATGCTTCTCCACCGTAAAATGGAGTATCCCTGACCGTGATTTCACCCGAGGGACAGCGAGCACAATACTACATGGATTTAGCTCTGCTTCTTTTTAGCACATGAGATATGTGATGATTGTCAGATAGAGATTAATGATCCGGCGTTATGAAGTCATTTTATCTCTCTATCTTTAGTAAACTTCTACTTCTCATGCTAATGCAAAAACTGTCATTTCTACTTTGATATTGTGGACAGTTCGATAAAGTGTACACAGAAATGCGTGATTACTTTTCTTTTGTGAATTCCCTTTTTTGGAGTTTTTTTTTGCCAAATTCCTATCTGAGAGGGACAAGAGATACATGCTGCTCACTGTAGGCTCATGGACTTGGCTTGTTGGTTGGTTGTGTGTGTTTTGTTACGTCCATGTTCATGTTTTGTTTTTCATCCGCATTCCTAGCAAGTAGGAATGGCTTATATGTGCCGTTTTCAACACTTCTACACCCCCATCCCCTACACCCCATATAGTTTTTATATGTCTGTACATTTCTACCAATTGCACATTCATACATGGTGGTCTAATGTTTGGAATGTGTAACTAAGATAAGTTTCACATTCTAGAGATTCCAGATAATTTTTTTCCCTTTGATCTTCTTTGCTAATTTTTTTGTAGGTATTTTCTCACGATGGTTGAGATGACCTTTTTAGAAAATTAGAAGTCAAATAATTTGTGGAGCACTTAAACTTTCTATTATCACTTTCTAGGTCTCTATTTTCTTCACATGCCTGTTGTAAAATAGTATATGTGCAACTTTAATGCCATGAATGTGCACCTAGAGTAATTTGCACACTCTTAATCATTTATATTGCAGAATTTCAATGTAGCATTTTTTTTCTCCCTTGCAATTTTTCATGCATATCAGTTGCACAATTTGAAAACTCTAACACTCTTGCACAAATGATATATATGGAACTCAGGTAATCTACATGTTTTTCTTGAAACAAAAAACTGTGTTTTTCCTTTTTGTGTTATATTTTAAAATTATTACTCTGTGAATCAGTTGCACATTTCGAACACACGTCCATAGCATTTGTCCTGTAAAAAATGCAAGAACTAGTCCCCGAATTGAATGGATCTTTCTTCCACCACACGTTTTGCTTCTTATCCTGACTACCGTATATACTTCTATGTGCAGAAACAACTTTTGATTGGAGAAGAAAAGCAGAGCAGAGGAAAGATGAGTCGAGCGACCGCAGCTTCCAGCTTGGCTCCGTGTGAGCAAAGCTTCCCTCGACGTTCAGCGGGGCTGGCTTGCCTCTGCCGGCGCTCGCTCTCTCGGGTCAATTAGGAAGAAGGTTCCATCTCAGGGGCATGCACTGATTTGGTTTGGATGGTCCGGTCTCTACCAGGTTGACTATTCTGAAAGTGTAAAGAGGTTTGTAGAGCTCAAATTGTCATACGTTTGACTGGGCATAAATAACTGAATCATATATTAGTATGCTAGATTTCAACTCAAAACAAATTAGTAGGTTTTGTTATCAGCCAAAAAAGTGAGGAAATTAATAGAACCACGAATTAACGTGTTAAAATCACATGATGCATTCTCCACAGGCTACGGAAATGTGTGCACCAATGATCTGATCGATAAATCATTTGTGGTCGAAAAATGTTGTTAGCAATTCTGCCGTGTTGCCACAACTGAGAGGCCGGTCATATAAATTAATTTTCTTTGGTGTTACTCTCTTCAACACTTCTACGACTACGAGTATTGATGGAAACACTTCTCCGACCTTGATTATGCCACAGCTCATTAGACACGCTATTCACCTAGACGGAAGGAGTATTGATGGAAACACATGTGCACGACCACAAGACATGATTTCTGCTAGCTACTGCTACTAACTAATAGATCAAAATAGTATTATAGTTTATCTTACACCTCTGCAACAAATATATGCATATGCTCGAGATTTCATGAATAAAATTACTTCAAATGAATGCATTTTTGCAAATTCTAGGTCATCTCAGATTTCTTTGTCTTGCCCGATTTCTGAAAAGTATGATTTCAGTTTAGTAAAAAGTACGACACTTTGCTAAAAGACGAGGACTTTAGGGTGCTTTCATGTTACTTTAGAGTTTATCAGTGTTCTTTGGTTGTTTCAGTTTCTTTATCTGATGTAACTAATGCAAGTTACACTTTCTACTAAAATAAAATTATACCTTCTAAACGGACCAAAATTACTATGCAAGCCAAGCAAAAGTATATGCGTCCATGCATATCAGTGTATAGTAGTGGCAGTAGTAGTGTCCTTACTCGCGTCAAGCTCGGCGCTCACGAGCTCAAGCTCGAGCGACCTGCCAATGAGGTCCTTCACATGGTCTATCGCCCTTGATGGCCTCAAACCATCAAGGAAGCCACCGGCGGTGACCTTAACAGTGGCCACCACCTTGACGAGCACTAAAGCACCATCCTTTCCTGCCATGGATGAAGAAGCGCCACCATTTCCAGCTAATGCGTAAGAAGCACGGCCGCGGCTACTACTAGCCGACGATTCGCAGTGCACGATCAGCTGCCTGCCGATACCGAGGGCACGAGCACAGCGTTGCCGCGGATGGCCGGTGGACACCCAAAACGGCGGGAGTATGCTGCTAGTGCTGCACGCGGAGGAGGGGAGTATACAACGACTCGCGATGGTGTGGTGGTGGCTGGATGCTTTCAGCTGAGGTAGCAACATCATGGGTTTAGCTAAGTTAGACATCAGCTTTGGTGAGGTCTCCCAGCGTGTAGTACGTGTGCGCTGGTAACTTGTGAGTTGTGAGTAGAGCTTGGACACGGGCATGGGTTATATAAACAGTGAGCCTTCAGTAGGTTCGTGAACGGTAGCTACCTTTTTCTTTGGATAAAAGGCGCCACGTGGCCACCATTTTCATTACGAAAATGGAGTCGTACATCATCGAGGCCGAGCCATTACATGTATTAACAATGCAACGGCAGAAGCATCAAAGTAAACAACATATATCCTCACATATAGTCCTACACGTGCCTACACGTGCTACAGCGATTAGGTCAAAGAAAAACACCAAAAGCTAACCACAACTCTGAACATCACATCATTCACATGCACACCTAACCCTGATATTTTGATGAGGTTTTGCTTTCAGAAGATGCATCATTAAAGCCTCCTCACAGTAAGTTCCCAACCATAAACACGTCTATTAACATCACGCGCCAACTGGGTCAGCCTCAAAGTACTCCTTTTTCTACATAATAGCCCAAGAATTCAGGAGAGAGCATAAAGTAAAAATTACGTCGGTAGGGTCTTTACGTAGAATACTTTGAAAACAAGATTTATTTCATGTCTTCCAGATATATATAGACCAAAGTAAAGCGGCAAAACCAACAGAAACGATCGTAAGATCCTTACGGACAATCCTGACGCGGCACAAATAATGTCAAGGGCTGTTTTGGGATTAACCAAAGCACTCACTACATTCCAAAGGAAGTGAGCCGCCGAACAGGCAAAAACTAAATTAACAATTGTCATTGCTTAATTTTATAACGCGGGACAAAATCATATTTTGAGACCCACTGGATGCCATGCGGGATAGTGCCTTTGAGTCGATTATATCTCAGTCCTACTAGAAAATTGGTAGAGAGAGAGAGAGAGAGAGAGAGAGAGAGAGAGAGAGAGAGAGAGAGAGAGACGTAAATGCCCATGCACTTCACGATTGATGTCTTTGATTCTGGTCATGAGCAAGGAAGGTGTGGACAGTGGGTCGGTGATGGCATGGGCATTTACGTCTGCATTGAAATATGGGGTAGACCGCATGGGCATCAAACTGTTAGAAATTTATTGTTTGCGGTCTACCCCATATTTCTCTGTATTTATTAGAGATGCCGCTTACTATTCACATATCTGAGGCTAGACGTAGGGACCTTATTACACTTTTTTCTTCAAAGAGTCCACCTCTTACACAGATACGATTTCTATTCTTTTCAACTAGTTTTCAGGATTGAGTCTAGATCAAGGGCCAGTTCTTTTTTGCGATTCTCCCAAAATCGCCCCCCTCGCCAGCTTCTCCAGAATCACCACTCTATATTTTTTTTTACAATCATAGCTAATTAGAACTTTACTAGATAGTATTGTTAAAAAAAATAGGAAATCGCCTAAAAGAACTGGCCCCAAATTACCAACCACAATAAAATTTTCTGTTAACAGACTCTACCTGTTGTGTCCCCGGAGCACATACTTGTGAGCAACGCATCATAGTAGAGTGTATTTTTTTTTCTAGTTATATAGATCATCGTTAGGGCCGTAATCTAAATATGGGATCTAGGTCTAATGAGGTATTTCAAACATTAATAATTTCAACTAATCCGAATATAGTTACAGGGCACACAATTCAAAAATAAATCCCTATTGGGAGAACGGATATGGGAGTAGGAACATACAAAGGGAGCAGGCAAGCCTCGTCCATCATAACGGTGAAGTTCTTTGGGATATAGCGCAGTGGTAGGATTTTGATTGTGTGTGTCCCTGCCGACTATGGTTTAACTCTTGTAGGTAGCAGATTAATTCGCCACCTCACTGGTGTGGGAAATATCAGGTGATACCACACCTCACATACATCGCCATGCTCCAAATTTGGAAAAGTCATATTTAAATGTTTCAGAAAAACAGGAAAAAAATCAATGTTCACAAGACATGTGCCTACGAACCATATAAAATTCAGACCCAACTACGAAACACACTGAGAACAGAAAAGGATAAATCTATCATGAATAGTTTCAAAATAAGACAAAACATGTCAAGAATAACACTATTTACATCTGAATTTGTTTTTGTTTTTGGTTTCGCAATGCGTATTTTGAATTTGGATCTGAAATTTATAGGGCTTATAGATGCATGTCTTGCGAAAATTCACACACTTTTCAGAATTTATTTTGTAACTTTTAAATGTGTCTTTTAGAATTTAGAGCATGAGAACAAGTGAGGTGTGATATCACCTGACATTTCGAGTGGGAGATTGGAATCGCGTACAACATACAAACTCCTAGGAATTAATGAATCCATGTAATAGGTGTGCTTTGTCAGACGGCAACGTCTATGGCTGCAACCATCCGGTGTGTTTTCTGAGGCCTTATCATCTATGGCTGCAAGCACGATGTTGATGTTTGGAACTTTCGATCCAAACAAGAAGACATGGACTTCAGCTTAGGACTCGTCAGTTGCATGTTTGCATCCGCTATCTTGTCAGGCTGAGTACCATAATTCAATATTTTCAACACATGGCGTCACATTGTGTCCAAGAGTATACGTTTATACCTTCTAATATTGCCCAATTATTGTGAGAGCTTCGTTACGTGTCTTGTGTAAATTGCTTACCCGGTGCCAATATTTTTGTGAGTGACTAATCATCATACGTCTGTTTTTCTATTTGCTTCAGGCCGTTTTTTTCTTCCAGTCGTTGTTTGACATGTGTCTACACGAGAACTCAGTCTAGACCCATTACAAAAAGCATATGTTTTCTTCCTGAGTTAAGGTCAAAAATTGTGCTCCAGCCTGGCCCTTCTAACGATTTGCTCATCAGTCTGTCCCTAACAGGCCGCATGATGAACCCATTAAAACACCCCTCACTTCTTCCTCGCTTTCTCTTCGAGGGCTGGGCCGATGAAAATACATGCAAAAATCTTGAAAAAAAACATGCAGACAAAATGAAAACCTGAGGATAACTTCAATAAATACAATGATGGGAGAAGAGATGCTTTGGTTATTCTATGGGAGGATAGATTTTACGAAATCCAACACTGACCATGGATGATGAATAACAAGAGACTGAAATGAAAACTGGGAACTAGGCTGCAAATTCAGTAAAAAGGAAATGGGATTCGTACCTTATGATCCATGCAACAAAAAGACTATAGTTGCTGCTTGGCTTCCTGTACCGTATGTACCTTATGACCCATAGTTGCTGCTTGGCTTCCTGTAATAGACTATGTCAGATTGACTAGGAACTGAGGGCACAAAAGATGAAAGACAATGGCTGAAAATTGCCTCTACATGGAGCAGTTGGTGTGAAACATAACTTGAAAACTAAGGTCTACAGGTCATACCATCTCAAAAAGCAGATTAACAATCAAAATTATTCAAACACGTAATACTGATTCATAAAAAGAGAAGGTTTTCAGGTAGCTTGAAAGCACACCGCACACTGAATTACAGATTGCTCGACTGATAGACAACTATAACGATAAAATAAAATGAGTGCACGTGGTCTCCTACCTAAAACCGGGGCAACTCTCAGATCTTGTTGATGATCATAATCATTTTGAACTCCTGCAATGTGATGCGCATGATGGTGATCTGTACACCATCGGCAATACAGGTTCTCCTCGAACAGAAAACTCCTTTCACCACTCCTTAAATTCAATTCGGCCATCCTTGCCAGTATTATACACATCAGGGGTGATGCTATGCCAGCCAGACCATCCGCCGCAAGTTCTTAAGACTGGAATGCATTTGTGATTCTTCTGAAATCTAGGCAGACATTGCATAGAACAATCTGCGAAAAAATGCAGGAAACAAAATTTTAAAAATTAAAATTAAAACAGAGTCACAAAGGATTTGTAGTAAAAACAACATAGCTCTTACCATTGATGGCTTGAAATGTCCGGCCAGCCAAATCCCACATAATCTGGCGCTAGCATAGTGGTCCCCGTCAGGCAAGCAGATGTTGCACGTCATCTGGGAAAAAACACGTTTGTCAGATTCGTATGTGTAAAAGAAATACATAAATACAAAAACAACAAAAGCTTTTGTGAGATGTTGCACATGTAACAAAAGCAACTGCAGCAGAAATCCTTTCAGAAGATAACTACACTGAAACTGACAATTAAGAGAAACACAAACATCCATTGGAAGGATCTGATGAGAGGGGGGCGACTGCAGGGGCGACCGCCGCGCGGGCTGCGTCCATCTCCCTCGGCGATCGGCGGTGAGTCGGGGGCCGTTTCTGGGCGCTCGTCGACGACGATGCAGATGAATCGGATAAGGAAGCGGAGGAGGTCTCGCCGGAGTCCCCACCGTCGCCGACGTCGTCCGACTTGATCTACGAGGTTTTTCATTCTGGCTACGACAAGGACGAAGTGGCATCGACTATAGACAAGGTGCTGCCCCTGGATGATCAGGCAAGGGTAGGACTGCACGCGGGGGAGAAGAAGGAGACGATCCGGCGAGTTGTTCATCGGAGAACAGCGGCGTCGGCGATCAGGCCATGGAAGGGGCCCCTCCCCAAGGTACATCTACCTAACCTAACTTTGTTCGATTTGATCCGTCCGGAGTCTTGGAACATGGTTGTGACGAGGAAGAAGAGCCGCTGGGCGGCAGCGGGGCTGGCACCGACGGCGACCGCGGCGTCAGTGCCGGAAATCCCGGTGATCGGGATCGCGGCCGAACGGGTGCGTCGTTTGAACAAGTTGTTGGGTCATGATGGGCATGTGCTTCACGAAGTCGAATCAGCCCTGTCGAGGACTGGGTATGAGGCCCAGGTTCGCAGCCAGGAGGCTGATCGGTGTGAAAGCGCAAAATCACTAATTGAGGAGCGCACCCCGCAACGATTATTCGGGGAGCGCTCCCCGCGCACCAAGTGTCACGCGCGGAAATGCCCGAGATTTTTCCGGCGCTTCCGCGGCGACAGCAGCGCACGGCTTCTCCCGTGATTTCCGGTTTCCGTTTTCCTTTTGTAGTTTTTCCTTTTTTCACTTTAGTCCTTATACTTTTAATGTTTTGTAATACCTTTTGATCTATTTTGAGATCTGTTTCTCTCTGGTGTGGGAAAACCCTCATCGCGCACTGTTCTTTCTTTGTCGTCGTCTCCCCCCGTCGCCGTCGTTGGTCTTGTCTCGTGGTTACGGCGGCAGCTGTTCCGGCCGCCGCGCTTGTTGCCTGCTCTTACGGCGGTCCTTCTCTAGTGTCGAGCGTGCTTCCCCCTTCGCGATATCGTCGTTCCCTACTGGTTGCCTTCGTGGGTTCCCTGTTTCCCTTTCACGTTTCTCTTTTTGTTCCCATTATATTTCCGGGATATGGAGATTTATAGGGTAGTTACGGGTGGGGACTACCAACACTATCAGATGTCAACAGTTTCAACTGGGTTTTGTGGGATTAGTTCTTGATTTGTGTTCCTTGCAGTTATGGCTTGTCCTTTTTGCCGTATGCCTGGTGGCCCGTGTTCTTCTGTTGATTCGTCTGTAGATGGGTTCAGTGTGGTCCTGGATCGGCGTTGTTGGAGGCGTGTTGTAAGAAAATCATTTTATAGTTGTTCAATTTTTTGCACACACGCTTATTTCTTTTGGTGCTGCTCATGCTGTTTAGATTTTGATTATGATCCTTGTTTTGATTTGTTGTGCAGTATGTTCCGTGCAGTGTTAGAGCTCATCTTGCTCGTTACATCGTGGAGTGTATGGCTTTAGCCATAAGGAGGGGTGACGAAGATACTGATCTTGCTCTTCAGTGCAATGAGGGTTATTTGTATGGTGTTCTGTTTAGTCATGGTCGGGTGAGGAGCAAATTCCATGGTCCTTCCTGGGAACGATTGGTCAGTGATTATGGTGTTCGTCCTCGTGATATAATGACCATTAGGCTTGAACATTATGGAACTTGGACTGGTATTGATTTTTATCATGTTGGCCGTGGAGATGCGTTGTCTCCTTTACCGTCAGTTGGTAAGGTTTATTTTTAAGGAGGTTTTTATCTTGTTTTATTGTACATTTTGATTTTTCTGTTCCCTTGAGCCTGTGTAATTATATTTTGTAGCTCTAAATGATTTGAGCGACATCGAGAAGGAACTTGTTGGGAGTTGTTATTACACCTGTGGTGTTTTTCTTAATTATCAGCAGATGTATTCCATGAGGTGTCAACTATTTGATGATGAGTACATACCCTGCTGTCCTTTTGTTCACAGGATTGATTCAATGAATGTTAATGGTCATCATATGGTCAAAATTTTTTCCATTGTTTTTTCTTTGTTTCTGTTTATTTATTTATTTTTATTACGTCTTCTATTTATAGTTTTGAATTTTTATTCTATTTCTGATAGCTTGATGTTTTTTCTCAGGTTATTCCTGGTATTGTTGTGAGGAGTTTGAAGGAGTTTGTGACTTTTCCTAGAACTGGCGTTTTAACTCTTGAAGTTACTCTGGAATCTGGTGATGATGATATATATGTGAGCACTCCTTGCTCCTACTTCATTGGTTTGGGTAATAGAATGGTGTTCAAACAGGAAGGTTTCAGTGATTTTCTCCAGGCATCGTCTATTGAAGTAAATAGCTTGGTGCTGATAACTTTCAAACAACGTGTTGGGAGGCTTGTTGTTATCTTCAATCTTCTGCCGCAGTGATGTTAGTTATAGCCTTCGAACACAATGGATTTTGTTTAAAAATCTATGTTGTATAAGAAGCTTGGCTGTGCATCTCTTTTAAAGATGTTTTTTTGGACGGATTTTATTCACTTGTGGTCATAGTTATAAATAGAGTAGAGGCACGTGTGTTGCTTACTCTGAGGCATGGTTGTGCATCTCTTTTATGTGAGCGGCACCTGGATTCAGCAAACGGAGGCACGGAATTGAAGTCAGAACAGGCACGATTGTGTGGAGGCACGTGGAGTTACTGTGGGTTTCATGTGAGGCACGTGGTTAGGCATGGAATTGCAGTCAGTACATGCATGGTTGTTTGGAACACGGGTATACTGAAAGGAACGCGTGTGCAATACCAAAGTTACACGGGCGGTGACGCATGCCGAACACGTAGAGATACTATGGGTTTCATGCGAGAGGCACGTGTGTGTGTAGCACGTAGAGTTACAGTGGGTTTCATGTGAGGCACGTGGATTGAGGAAATGGAGGCACGTAATTGAAGTCAGTACAGGCACGGTTGTGCGGAGGCACGGGCGATCACTCGCGCGGAGCACGTAGAGTTACTGTGGGTTTCATGTGAGGCACGTCGATCGAGCAAACGGAGGCACCGAAGTGCAGTCAGTACAAGCACGGTTGTGTGGATGCACGGTTTTGAACCCTCTTGCTGCTGTCAAGTGTCTAGAGGCACGGATGTATGGCAGCAGAGGCATCGGTTCGAATATTTGGTTAGAGAGGCTCGGTTGTGGATCCACGGGTGTGAAGTCTCTAGGGTTATGGGTGCGTGGCACCAGAGGCATGGGTTGAGTTGACACTTAGAGAGCCACGGTTGTACATGGGTCAGTTGGACACGGTAGTGTAGTTTTGTGGCTTCGTGGAGAACTGGTGTACGGAGAGGAACTAGTGTAGTTTTGTGGCATCGTGGAGAACTGGTGTACGGAGAGGAACCTGTGAATGGATGAAGTGGTGTTTGATGTGAAATGGTTGTGTTGTGTGATTTTAATTTATTTTCAATGTGGTCAAAGTAACAAAGTTCTTGTCCCTTGCGTCTCTGTACCGAATGTTCTTCTGCAATATTTATGAATTTTTCATGCCAATGTTGAATAAGCATTCTATTGAAAGTTTGGAAAGATACCATCACATATTCTTGTAAATGCATGATGCATCTTGTAAAGGTTGAGTATGAAAATTATAATACAATGTCGTGTGACATAACTCTCGTCCTATAGTCATGGATACAATATATGCTTGCTCAATATTGGGACATAACTTACTAATTACATTTAGACAAGCACACCACTGTGTTCGAAGTTCGGACGTAAAATAGTAATACAATACAGACATCATCTTTGAGCAACAACAAACATATTTACAACATGGTCAACCTAAATTATCATAATAGTTGTGCCACGCACCCGATCACTCGATCACGACAGATCAATCAATCACGGCACAATCCATTTTCTTGCAATTTACCAACCACTGTTTCCCTTCCGGCGCTTCCAGCCGCTGGAAGATCCCTCGTCTTTGTTCTTACATGGGCGGAGTCTTTCTTTCACTGGTTGTTGGTGGACGTGACGTAGCCCGTTCTTGATGATTAGGATTATATGGTACAAATCATAGCTAACATACCCGTCCTTTGCCGCGTACTCGAGGTGTATCAGGGAAAGCGGCTTCCACTCCGAGAACTGGTGCTTCTCCTTTGGGAATGATTTCTTCATGTTCTTGTATGAGGGGTCGATGATGGCCGACCGCTGCAAGGTCAGCCGTGGAGTCCCTTTCTCCACCACCCTTGATGCTGAATAGCCTCTGGATGTCGACGTGGTGCTCGTCTGGAATTCTGATGCATGCACGGGCAAGCGTGGTTTTGTCGTTCCTTCTGTCGACGCTGGTGAAAGTTACCGCTTTCCATTCCAGGAAGTGAACTAATGCCTGGGGGCGCTCGGACCTGCAGTAGTGGTATGCAAGGACATGCTCGCGCATGGCAAGTTGGAAAACGGCGATCCCTTGTCGTACGTAACTGCTCTTACGTGTGTACTCGAGGTCGAGGCCGACGAACTTGTTCTTCTCCTCCTTTAGCCATTCCTCGTACTTTTTGATGATCCGCTCCACGGTCCTTGGGTCGTTGGTGTACACCACCTCCACCACGGTTGTACCGTGGGTAGTGATGTGCTCGGTGAATGTTGTTAGTTTCCCGTCGTCCATGGCTGGAGGTGTGCGGTGGTGAACTGTGGCCGGCGAGAAACTTTCGAGGAAGAGGATGCAAATGGAGTCTGAAAAGTGAAAGGGATCTTTTGTCATGCAAAAAAGAAAACCGCAAAAGAGTAGTTGCTAGTCACCCGGCGGTTCCAGGCGTAGATTTTCGGAAATAGGCGTTTGTTTTATCTGTTTTTTTAAGATTTTCACTTATCTTGTTCTTTGAATTTTTTTTATTCGTTGCGTGATGCGTGCGTGATCCACACGTGCGTATTCCATCTTTGGCTGTGAAAGTAGTCGTGTGAACAGTAGAACACTCAGCAGATGCATGGTCGTGCCTTTGTTGTGAAAACGTTTTTTTTTATTTAACAATCTTCCTTGGTCAGGCAGGCACTGTTGTTATGTTATTCGGTGCACAATTGTGTGTTCTTGAAAAGTTGGTGAAGTAAACATAGTTTGCACTTGAAAATGGAGTCCTGTTTGGTTTTAAATTGAGATATGTTTCAGTAGATCGTTTGAATAAGTTTGATAACATGGCATTGCTATAGGTTTTGGATCAAAAACTGATTCTTCTTTCGTTTGATTTTTGAAAATGGTTCTTTCCGTTTTTTTTAATTGTGAACTTTTCAAAGGATTAGAACTACATTTTTCGAATGAATCATTCTGATAGTTCAATCCGCTGCAAAGGATCATTCCGATAGTTGAAATTGTGAGTAGAGGGTCCGTAAGAGCTACATAAGTTCCAAAAGATCATTCCGATAGTTCAAGCAAGCACATGGTCCATACTAGTTACATTATTGTACCATCCTAACTAGCAAACTGGTTTTAACCAGTGTTTTGCTCCTGGGAGGTATCATCTTGAAATGAGCGCTGAACATCCTAGGAGATACACTGTTTGCTTCCATTTTAGGTGCAGGTTCTGACGGAATCTACAGAATGCGTTGAATGATGATGGACACAGAACGGTCATGGCGCTCTTTGAAAGTGATTAGAACAACGTTCTTTTCAACAAAGGATGTAGCTGATATGAAGTCTTTGAAAGAAGACTTTTCTATTACCATCCTGCCGTCGTTTTAGCAGATGTAGTACGACGAAGGAGTGATGACATGGGTAGGTTCATCAGGAGTTTCAAGGGTCGCCATGCCATTTGTTGGCATCTCCACCCATCTCTTCAGTGTCGAGACAACACTCCTCGGAATTTTCTAGAAGAAATCGAAATTAAATGTAAATTAAAACCGTTGAATTGCCACTTGGACAATAAATAAAATAATGGCTGAATACAGTGAGTGCGCAAACATTAAGAAATTCCAAATTGAAAGTAATATAATTCCTGGCATGGTCAGGTTTGTGTGTAAACAGATAAAACAACATATTAAGAGAACAACAAAAGTTTTGTTGTTTTAGGTTTGAATAAATAGGTTCTTTATAATTTAACATATAAGCAAGATTTCATCAATATTGTTTATATTATATATGAGCAAAATACGTTTGGTATTTTAACAAGGACAGATGTAACCAACCATGACGCAGTATTTGGTGTTAGTGGGAGTGAAGACGTGTACAAATGGACGACAATGGATGAAAGTATCTCCAAAAAGGCGTTGTAGAAAGAATCTTGTCTGGTTGTAGGTAAGCTCAATATCCTTAGAGTAGACACAACAGTGAACATGGTCGAAGTCGTCAGAAGAAAGGTCGTCGAGAGCTAGAAAAAGAACAAGAATTTAAAGTTAGATAAAGTTTTATGTAACACGAGTTAATATTATTCAGTTCGATGCATGCGTATCAAAATACAGCGAAAGAAGATAAGTTTGTAATATTAAATATGTACCAACGCAGGGTAATGGAAGCAGCCTTTTTTCATTGCGATATGTTTGTATTTCGAGATTGAGACCCTCGTGTGGTAGTTCAAATTCTATGCGGTCTCCAGCACGAAGTTGATAATCATCCGCAAAGGTGTTCCACTCACCACCGCATAACTTTGTGTAGTTCGCCCTATGCTTAAACAAAGCATTGTAAGACCTTCCTTCATCTGTAAGAAGGGCTGGCTCTACCTACTCTTTACGCAATTTTCTTGCTTCTTCCTTTCTCTCGTCGATGTACTCAGAGAGAAAAGCTCTGACGTTACAAGGTACACACTGGAAAAAATAGTAAAAATAACAATCTGTAAGTATAACTTTGAACTCGTGTACTATTAATGTTAAAAGTTTTCTTAATTTGGATATGAATTTTTGATAAGAATACAGATAACAACACAATGGTATTATAAATTAATGGATACAGATTTTTCGCATATGTTGACTAGTTTTAATTAGAACTAAAGATGCACTATGGTAATCAAGACATAGGTAGGCAAAACTAATGGACTATATTAATCAGGGCATAGGCAGGCAAACTAATGGAAAATGAAAACACAAGGCAGGGTGTGAAGAAGTGACAGCAGGGGAAGCTAGTGTAGGTGCAAGGGGGTATGAGTAACAGTGACGATTTCTACTGCGTTGTAGGCAACTAATATTTTAGTGATGCTTACTAACCATGCGGCTCCAGCAATTTTCATCAACAATAACCTCAAAATCCTGGAGAAATTCAGGGTGTGGTTCGCAAGGGCCGCCTGGTTGGCGGCAGGTAGGGCAAATCATGCCTAAATAATTCAGAACAATTATGTTAAGAAAACAAGAATATCATAATAATTTAAAAACAAGCTTCAACGTTGAAGGTAGACAACAACTAGCTTCAACTATGTTAGCCATATTAAAATATCCGTATGAAGGCAGACAACAACTACAAATTTACCAGAAATCTTCTCATCTACTCCTTCCAGAAAATCAGTATGATATAGTTTAGAACACTTGTTTTCAAATGGTTTTTATATTCCTTTAGAGAGTAAAGTAGTTGTACCAGCTCTGATGCTTCAATAACTATCAAATTGTAAAACGTAAATATGGATCGGAGCATGCTGCTTACGCATATGCTTTTTACCTGGGAGAGAAGAAGAACGAGGGTTGACGAACGAAGATTGGGGTAGGGGAAGCTTAGGGCAAGCACACATGGCTAGCAAATCTACGAGAGAAGTACGGCTTAGAAGTTAATCGAGAGACCCAATGAAAACTCTGCAATAACTTGTTTGAGATGATACTGTGTGCGGGTAAGAAGCACGAACCCTAGAAGTAGGTGGTCGGATAAGGCAGATGGGTTGTGATAGGAAGCTTAGGGAAAGCACCCATGGCCAGCAATGTAGGACAGAAGCATGTCTTGGAAATTAATCGATTGAGTGCTGGGAAGAAGCACGAACCTTAGAAGAAGGCGACGGAGAAGAAGGACGAACCCTAGAAGCAGGTGACGGAGAAGGCAAATGAGTTGTGATGTGGCTGAGGGAGTCGGAGCTTATTGAAATATAAAGGAGACGGGAGAGAGCAAGAGTAGTAATGAGTGCTTCTTGTTTCATTTTTTATTCTGTGAAATGGAATGAATGCTGGTTGTAGATGGTGTGCGTGCATTCCGAGGTGTTATGGGGACACGAGATGTTTGACTCATCCAGCTGCCTGCCATTATAGTTGTCCAGCTGTGCTGCCTCCCAACAGAGTCTTTTACGTGCCTATCCTGCCTTACATGCTTTTTGTGAGGCACGGTTATACATGCTGAAAAGCATACTCGTGCTTCTATATTTTAAATTTTTTTAATCACATGTTTAATCAGGTATGGTTGGGTGTGTTTTTAGGAGAGGAGCGGTGATGATGTTATTAGATGCGCGGTCGTTGTAGCAGGAGAGGCATGGTCGATACGTCGGGGGAGGCAAATTGACGGGAGGCATGATGGTTCCTAATGAGAGGCACTTTTGCATCTGGAATGGAGCCACGGTTCATGACTCTGTTATTGCAAAAAAAAATCAAGTAGTCATTGACCAAGGGAGCCACTGCTTTTATGTATGTTGGGTTCAGGCGGTAATATGTATGGTAGCGCACAGGTATCTGTATGTCAGAAGCATGGACGTGCTTTTGTTTTGGCAATGTTTTCGGTGGTATGCAGGCATATAGATGCAGGTCCGTTGATATCACTGAGGTTTGTCTTTAAGCAAAGTGGAGGCACGCGTGTGGCTCTTGTGCTGGCCGAACCGTGCTTCTAATTTGGTTCACTCCTCGTGTAGTATTTGTACGACAGGGTCATCTAGTTTGCCTCCTCTCATTGTTCTCTCGGTCAAAAGATGTGCTGGTGACCGATGGGATGGCTATTTATTGTTAGTATTCATTGTGCCAGGTACCGTGCTAGAGTTAACCTAGAGGCTCCTCGATTATAGCGTGGCAGTCGTGACTTTTGAAGTGCATGGTTTCATAATCCGCAGAAGCACAACCATCCATTCACACCATCCCCAATGCAATTTAATGGGCGCATGGTAACTGAGTCGTCTCTCCCCAAGGTTAGGTAGTGGTCTATTCCGGGAGGTTATCGCGTCTTATTCTTTCCAGAGAAGTGCAGGTAGCTCCCATAATCCTTGCCTCGTACGAGAAGCACAGTCAGACTCCATTGTCGTGTCACCCTCTTTTCCATGGATGACTTCAGGAACACTACTGAGCGTCTCTTTATAGATGCCGATGGTAATACCAGGCTCGAGGTGTTGTACACCAACGAGCCCTACAAGGTGGAGGAGATTCTTTCTCTATATGAGGAATGGCTGCGTGAGGACAGGTACAAGTTTGTTGGTGTTGATCTAGAGTACACACGGGAGGATTATTTTCATTGTAGTAGAAAAGTCGCCGTCATGCAACTGGCGATGCGCAAGCATGTTCTTGTCTATCACGAGTGCGCTCCTCTAAAGGATTTCCTTTGGAACAAAGGTATCGTTTTCGCTAGTGTCGACATCAGGAACGATAGGAATGTTCTCGCAAACAGTTTCCTCAAAATCCCAAGAGAGTGTCACATCGATCTTCAAGAGGAGCTCATGATCAAAGGAGGCAATCTAAGGGATTCCATGGCAGATTTGGCAGGAGCCATCATAAAAAAATCTTACTTGAGTATGAAGTCGTCTTTTCCCCAAGGTCTGCATGACTACTGGAATGGAAGCCGCTTTCCCTTGAACACCTGAAACATGCAGCAATTGTAAGTGAAGACTTTATTTTTTATGATTTCCCGTCGTTATATTTTTGTCTTACTGCCACAATAGTACTTTTTCCTCTTTACGTATATCTTCATTCTCATTCGTTTTTTGTTTTAGGAAGGGTATGTGAGCTACGAGCTCTACCGCCGAGTTTTGTCGATGTAGGACATGATGCATCCCCGTTGTCTTCCCGAGCGCAGAGGCCATTGATGTTTCGGAGCAGAACTCCAACTGAGTAGAATGGTCACGGTGGACGTTTGTGTGCACGTTTCTGAGCGGAATGGACTCCTGGAAGACTTCCATTTCATGTTACAAGTTCATTGTTGACATTTGCGCGAGTTCATGTACATTTAGGTAACCTGTTGAAGTGGCGCATATGTATTGTTTGGGAGAAGCGTGCTTTGTGTTTGACTTATATTCAATGCCGTTTGTTTTTGTTTTAATTGTTGTCTTTTACACGTTCGCACAAGAGAGGCACGTCTGCTAACGTATGAGACGACATGTCGGTACCCTCTCTTTGTGTTCTTTGGGACCGTACCTTTAGAAGCCCGGCATCCGTGTCTGCGGAGGCTTCACTCTCGTGGCTTCTTTTCCGCTATTTCTGTACCTCACGTGACACATGATGTCTGTATGTGCTGGTGTCACACGACAGTTTCTCTTGAGACTGCACAACCGTGCCTCTGCCATCACTCTTTTGTGCATCCAGCTGGTTTGTACCCGTGCCTCGAGAACCCCGAGAAGCCTAAAGGCGGCCACCATCATCAAGCAGTACGAGCGACACCTCGAATTCGAGCGCCACAAGATTGTCGGAGTCGATGTGGAGTACACCAACGACGTTGGCGAAGATCATAAACCAGCCTTCATCCAGCTCTCCGTCGGCAAGGATCATCCGGTGCTGCTCTTTCAACTGAGCGCCGCCGACAAGAACTGCACCAGGTTCGACAACTTCCTCGCCGACCCCAGGTACACGTTTGCTGGCTTCTCCATCGACGGCGACATAGAGATGCTCGGCCGCGTCGGACTGGAGATCGCCCACTTCGTCGACATCCAGAAGGAATGGAGGGTGCCTACTGCTACCAAGCCTCTGGACTCTCTTGGCGATGTCTCAGGCATCATTGTCCACGACTACTACAAGGACATGAAGAAGAAGATCACCAACGCAGAGAACCAGCGCTGGGCGCGCATGCCCCTGACCATGAGGCACATCGAGTACGCGGCAAAATATGCTTACACTGCGTACGAGATATGGAGCCGCCTCACCACTATCCAGGAAGGGCTCCACCGGGCAAAACTCGAGCAGCAGCAGTCCAGGAAGCGCGCAAGGTCCTGTGGCGACTACGACTACTGAAGCAGGTGGTCCCGGCCAAAAAAAGTATCTAGAAGATTGCTCATGCCATTCTAGATTTCTCGTTAGATTTTCTTTCTCTCAAGACTACCGTTTGCTTGTTCTAAATTTAGAATTCTTGTGTCGCAGTTAACCTTGTAGTTTGCTTTCAGTTTACATATGTTCTGAACAAGTTTATTTCCAGTGCAATGTTGGAGTTTTCTATTATTACAATTTATTAGCGTGAACTGAAAAATATAAACACAGTACAGATGCTATACGATTAGCGTAACGCACATGCACTAGCACCTTTGTGGATGCAGCGTCGAAATGCAGGGACAACAATTACAAAATGCTACTAAAAGCAGTGCACAATGTTGTAACAAACCATTGCACACACAATATTAAAAATAGTTCGTATGCAACACTTTAGAAAAACATTTTGAATACAGAGGTAGTTAGGTGTTTATTCTCCTTGCAAAACATTGCTTACGCCCGTGACCCTCAAAGAAGAAAACTACAAAGGCACGGTTGTCCGTCAATAACACCAACTACTTAACACACCCACGGAGGCACTTCTGTGCCTCCACTCCTATGGAGACCGTGCGTAAATTGGCTTTAGGTCCATTAATGAGGTCGAATGCCTTTGAAGACACATGGAACTCATAGGCCATGGCCCCCACAATGAAAACGTGCCAATGAAAGCTTTTTGAAAACAGAGGCACACCTTCACGTGCTTGCATCACGATCCTTCGCGTCCGTACCTCCCTTAGAATCACGTCTATGCCTTACGTCCAGCTTCCGACGTATCGGGTCTATGAAGATTTGCTTCCATCTTAATATGGGACGTGACTATCGCAAAGGCATAGGCTCCATCCTACACCTCCGTGCCTCGACAAGTACGACGACATTGCTTGTAATTGTGAAGCGTATAGGACACCTTAGGGACGACCTTGCAACTATTTCAGACATAACCGTGCCTGTTCCGTCAACACATTCATGACTCTCAAGTTTAACTGAAAAACATTCCGGAAAAACAGACTCTCAAGTTTAACTGAAAAACATTCCGGAAAAACAGTAACGGACGCCTATTGTCAATCCTCACGTCACGTACATTCGACGTACATTCCTTCGTCACACAAGTAATAGTCGTGCCTCTGCCACAGAACATATAAGTGAAAAACGATTCTTCGTACACTTGTAAAACCCGGAATGCCCTGGATAAATGTCGAATCCCACCTTGCGGTAAAAGCACGGAGGCCGGTGCTTCTCAGAAACACATCTGTGGTTTTTTGCGTATGTAGTTGAGTGCACGGCTATTTGTTCGTGCCCGTGCCTCACGTCGCACCATAGCACGAATTGACGTCCGTTCAATCACGTAGCTTCATCTCCATGCCTCACGTAGCATCGTATCTGTGCCTCTTGTTGCGCCTCTCGTTGTATGAGTGCTTCTTGCAACTGCATGTCCACGCCTCTCGTTGCTTCTCGTTCTTTCTGTCCATCTGGTAGCGTCTCTTGCAACACGGACACACAACAATGCCTCTGAATAAACACATCACTGCTCCTCCCAGCAAATGTATGAAGAAAACAATTGCCACTCCCAATAAATGTACCACGCCTGTGTGTCTGAGAGTTAAACCAGCTACTTCAAGCATGCTTCTCTTGGTCAGAGACTTGTGCCTCTACATACTGCCCCTGCATGCCTCACTAGATAAATTGTAAAAGTTAACATTTGACAGCAAACCACGCAAGACAGCGATCATCTCCACAACTTGCTGGAGATACGACGGTTGTTTAAAACATAACTGCTGATTTCATTTTTATTTTTTATCAAGAAAAACCACAATCCAAAACACACGATGTGCACAACCGCATCGACAGTGAGATCATGCACTCCTTTGCCGCTTCCCCGCCCTTAAATTTACATTTCCGTTGCGGACTTGTCTCCCACAAACAACAGAAATCGCCATTGCGCTCCCACTCACTGTTCCCCATGAAATACCAGGTTGCAGGAGGACGAACTGCTCCAGGCCGTGGGATTCACCAAGGAATTCGAGGTGCAGGCCCATGGCAACACTACGTTGCAAGTGATCCACACCAACGAGTTTCACAAGGCGGTCACCATCATCGAGCAGTACGAGCGACACCTCGAATTCGAGCGCCACAAGATTGTCGGAGTTGATGTGGAGTACACCAACGATGTTGGCGAAGATCAGAAACCAGCCCTAGTCCAGCTCTCCATGGCAAGGATCATCCGGTGCTGCTCTTTCAACTGAGCGCCGCCGACAAGAACTGCACCAGGTTCGACAACTTCCTCGCCGACCCCAAGTACACGTTTGCTGGTTTCTCCAGCGACGGCGACATAGAGATGCTCGGCTGCGTCGGATTGGAGATCACCCACTTCGTCGACATCCAGAAAGAATGGAGGGTGCCTACAGCTACCAAGCCTCTGGACTCCCTTGGGGACGCCTCAGGCATCCTTGTCCACGACGTAGAGCTCACCAACGCAGAGCAGCAGCGCTGGGCGCGCATGCCCCTGTCCATGAGGCACATCGGGTACACGGCAAAGGAAGCTTACGCTGCGTACGAGATATGGAGCCGCCTCATCATCATCCAGGAAGGGCTTCGCCGGGCAAAACTCAACAAGAAGCAGACCAGGAAGCGTGCTAGGTCCTGTGGCGACTACGACTAATGAAGCAGGTGGTCCTGACCAACAAAAGTATCTAGAACATTGCTCACAACATTCTCGATTACCCATTAGATTTTCTTTCTCTCAAGACTGTCGTTTTCTTGTTGTAAATTTAGGTTTGCTTGTGTCGTATTTAACCTTGTAGTTTGCTTGCAGTTTACATGTCTTTTGCACAAGTTTATTTCCAGGCACCACATAGGCACTTATGTGCCTATGTGCCTCTGATACCAAGGGGACCATGCGTAACTTGGCTTCAAGTAGTTTTACGGAACATTCTGGACGTCAACCAAAAGATTCACCTTCTCTCTGATAAGTTCATTAACAAGGTCTAATGTCTTCGAAAACACATGGAGCTCATAGTCCATGCCCCCGCAATGAAAACGTGTGAATGACAGCTTCTTTAAAGCAGAGGCACACCATCACATCCTTGCATCATGATCCTTTTTCGTCCGTACCTCCATTAGAATCACGTCCATTTCCATCTGATCGAGTCAACAGAATTATTCGGAACACAAACACAGATGAGCGTGACTCTATATAATACCACACCATGCCCATGCCTCTCCCATCTAATCGAGCCCACGCCTCTATCGAGTAATATACGAAATATCAAAAAAGAAGCGTGACTGTGCTTTTGAAAACAAGGAAACAAGCTTTTCAAAATAGCGTCTCTCACATAGGCCATTCGGTGCCTCACAGATTCAATAGTAAGTGTTGGCGTCTCAACCCATTCCGCTGGGTTAAAAAAATGAACGTGACTGTGCGTAACGCAAAGCTATGCCTCACAGAGCAAACAATGGGTGTTCAACATGACTTCGAACCAAACTGTGCCTTTCTGGGATTAACGCCTGTGCCTCTCCATCTGATCGAGTAGACGGAATTATTCTGAAACCAAACACAGACGAGCGTGACTCTACATAATACCACACCATGCCTATGCCTCTCCACTTACTGTGCCTCATAGAGTATACCTAGTCACACTCGCCCGTGTTTCTGTCGAAACAGTGAACAATGGCTGTTCACTGTTGAAGTTAACCGGCCGTGCCTCTCCGTCTGAACAAGTCGACAGAAGCATTCGAAACAGAAACACAGGAGAGTGTGACTCTGTATAAAACAGCACCACGCCTTTGTGCGCTGCACGACAGTGCCTATGACTCGAAATATTGCAGAGAGGCACGAAAGTCCACGCGTTTATGAGTACTAGTCATGACTCTACCTAGTACAGAAAGGTGGCAATACGAACTTTAGGTCTGTGCTTTTCTTGAAAAACGTGGCATCGTGATGTGCGTTCTTTTCTTGAAAAATGTACCTTCTACATCCACGCGTCTGTGCGCCTAACAACCAAGGGACGAACCCTGACGGTGCCTTTATGGGCTGAACGCCCGTGCCTCTCCGTCTGATCGAGTCGACGGAATCATTCGGAACACAAACACCAGGGAGCGTGACTCTATATCATACGGCAGCCATGCCATTTAGCGCTTCACGCCCGTGCCTGTGACCCTTAACACTGCCACGAACGTCCACGCCATCGTCAGTGCATAAGTCATATTGTTGCCTGGTACAGAACCGTGGTTGTATTCACTTGACGTCCGTGCCTCTAATACATGAAGCGCGACGTAACTCAGTACAGAACCATGGCTTTTAAAAACAACGAACTTACGCTTTTAAACACCATGACTCTTGAATCGTCCAACCCGTCCCACACAAAGTAAACAGTTAGCGTTAAGATCTAAATCCATTATGCTTTGTTGCCACAATAAACATATGAACGTGACTGTGCAAACCATGCGCCCATGGCATTCAGGTCCGTGCTCTGCGAGTCAACAGAATCATTTCGATATCGAATAGGCCATTCAGTGCCTCACAGAGTAAACAATTAGTGTTCACATTTGAACCAATTCCGTGGGTCTCCCCAGTTAAAGACCGAACCTGACGGTGCCTCTGTCGGTGTAAATATGAACATGGCTTCCACGCCATCGTCAGTGCACAAGTCACATTGCTACCTGCTACAGAACCGTGGTTGTATTCACTTATGCCTCTAATAAATGAAGCGCGACGCAACTCGGTACAAAACCGTGGCTTTTAGAAACACGCCACTCTCGAATCGGCCATCCCGTGCCTCAAAAAGTAAACAGTTCGCCAACATGACTCTATACAAAACCACACAATGACTTTGCAAGCCCGTGCCGTGGGTGCAGAGACTTCAGGTCCCGTTCTTCATAAGTAACAACGCCTAATTACAAAGATACTAGAAACCAAAATATATCTTCTTAACAAAGTACACTGACAACGAAATTTCACAAGACAAAATAAGAAACTCCAGCCCACAGCTTAACAACATCAGATGCACACAACAGGAAGGCACGCTGCTGTATACTTATTCCCCACAGAACTTCTTGCTGGTTTACCCGCACAGTTCATCAATCAGCTCCTTCATATACTCGCAACGTTGCTTAACAGCTGCCCCCGATTCCTCCAACAACCGTACGTGTTCCTTATGGAGATTTTCCTTCTCAACCATAATTTCTACGATAGTGGTGTTCGCCTTCTCCAAATCTGATCCTGTTTTCTCGAAGAGCTTCTGCCACCCGTAGATGATCTCCATCAGCTGCTTGTAAGTTTTTTCAACCTTTTGAATTGAAACCAAGTCATTCATCTGATGGAGCAGGTTATTGAGAGTAGTTAACAGGGAGCTAACATTTTGTTCGCCTCCAAGACGAGTTAGCTCGCTTGAAGCGAAGCCAGCCCGCAAGGCCTCCCCATCGCCACGGGACCTCTTAGCACTTGCCGTCGCCGCCCCGCTCACAATTCCCTTCTTCTTTCTCGAGCCACAACTGCTCCCCAATTCTACAGCAGGGGACTTCTGTTGAAGACCATGACGCAGCCTAACCCTAGCTCCTATTGACTGTAAATCAGTGTCAGCAAGACACACCCGCATCAAATTAGGAATCAGCTAACCACAATAATTCATGTTTCACAAACTAAATCAAGTAGGAGAAACAAAGAAAAAAACGAAAGAAAACCAGAAACAGGGTGAACTTACAGAAGAGGAACCCTCGCCGACCGGGATCTCCTCCCGTGACTGGGCATGGCGGTCCGGAGAAGTCTTCTTCTACCCAGCCATGGCGGAGATGGTCAAAGGATAGAGAGGAGCAAGAGAAATGGAAGACCTGGCGGCTAACAAAGGGAGGAGTAGGATGTGGCTGAGGTTTCGAGACTCCGTCTGTCTGCCTTAAATAGTCGGAGGATCACCTCGGACGACGAGCCAGAACGGCGCCACCGGAGGAGATGCCTGTTGACCATTGGGTTTCCGAATAGGCGCCACGTGCGTTCACACCCGAATACGAGGAGACGCCAGTCGATCCGTTGGGTTTCCGCAATAAACGAAAGAATGTGACTCTGCACCATGGCTCTCTAGGCTGCACGGTTGTGCCTGCCCTTGCAAATAATAACGTGACTCTTCACAATACAACGTCGTGGCTTCCTGGAACCGACGACCATGCAAAGATTATACCACAGCGGCGTCTCTCGAACAAGCCATTCTGTGCCTCACCGAGTAAAGAGTGAGTGTTCATATCTGACCCCTTTCCGCTGGGTTTTCGCAATTAATTAAAGAGAGAACGTGACTATGGGTAATGCCAAACTGTGCATTTGTGGGATTGACGTCCGTGCCTCTTCATCTGATCAAGTCGACAGAATTATTCGAAACACTAACACAGACGAGCATGACTCTATATAATACCACACCATGCCCGTGCCTCTCCATCTGATCGAGTCCACGTCTTTATCGAGTAATATACGTAACATCAAGAAAGAAGCGTGGCTGTGCTTTTAAAAACAAGGAAATAACCTTTTAAAAACAGCGTTTCTCACATAGGCCATTCGGTGCATCACAGAGTCAACAGTGAGTGTTCGCATCTCAACCCATTCCGCTAGGTTACAAATTAAATATAGGCCATTCGGCAGTGCCTCTCCATCTGTTTGAGTCGACGGAAGCATTCAAAACAGAAAACATGCATGAGTGTGACTCTATATAAAACCGGACCAAGCCTTTGTGAGTTTCGCAACCGTGCCTGTAGCCTGAAACATACACTCCGTCATGAGTGCGTAAGTCATAGCGTCACTTGTCGGTGTCAAAACCGGCAGATCTCGGGTAGGGGGTCCCGATCTGTGCGTCTAAGGCTAATGATAACAGGAGGCAAGGGACACAATGTTTACCAAGGTTCGGGCCCTCTCGATGGAGGTAAAACACTACTTCCTGCTTGATTGATATTAATGATATGAGTGTTACAAGAGTTGATCTACCACAAGATCGTAGAGGCTAAACCCTAGAAGCTAGCCAATGATGATTGTGAATGTTGTGATCGTCCACATACGGACCGAACTCTCCGGTTTATATAGACACCGGAGAGGGATAGGGTTTACATGGAGTCGGTTACAAGGAAGGAAATATAATATCTGAAACGCCAAGCTTGTCTTCCATGCAAAGGAGAGTCCCATCCGGACACGGGACGAAGTCTTGAGTCTTGTATCTTCATAGTGCAACAGTCCGGCCAAAGTATATAGTCCGGCTGTCCAGATACCCCCTAATCCGGGACTCTCTCAGTAGCCCATGAACCAGGCTTCAATGACGATGAGTCCGGCACGCAGTTTTTCTTCGGCATTGCAAGGCGGGTTCCATCTCTGAATACTCCAAAGTAATTATCGAACACTTGAATCATGTCCGGATCTGCAAGATGATCTTCGCATACCACCATTGAGAGAATAATATTTCAATGATGTAATCTGCTGACAACTTTCGTACAGCGTGACACGACACCAGGGGCGAGTCATTATTCGAACCATTTTCCCACAACCAGCCATAGTGCACATTGCGAGGCGGTTTCCTCGGCATGTCTTGTCAAAGCAGAGATCATGTCCCCTTATCACGGGACTCCCATCAATACGGGTATGGGTAACCCAACCGCGCCATCTATCGTGGCGCTTGGAAAATAAGCGACCCTCAACGGGCAAGTGGGGAGGCGCACCGCTTTCGTCGCCTCTATAAAGGGATAAGAGTTTCCCATTTTCTCCCACGCCTTCTTTCTCCTTTGCTAATCCATTCTTGCCTCCTTGAGCTCCAGCGCCCAAGTCCACGCCTTCTCCGCATAGCCAAACATGTCCGGAGCATGAGGCAAGTGGGTGGCCTCCACCGTGAAGGAGGAGCATATCGCGAAGCTTCGGGCGGCCGGATACTTGGCCGCAAACATCGCACACCGGCTACCGGACGCAGGGCAGATCATTCCAACTACGGAGCCCCATGAGAGGATCGTGTTTCTCGCCCACTTCGTCCGTGGACTGGGATTTCCACTTCATCCCTTCGTCCGCGGGCTCATGTTCTACTACGGGCTAGATTTCCATGATCTAGCCCCAAATTTTGTCCTGAACATCTCGGCGTTTATCGTCGTGTGCGAGGCCTTCCTCCGCATCAAGCCTCACTTCGGCTTGTGGCTACGAACCTTCTGCGTGAAGCCGAAGATCGTGAGGTGGCCAGCAAGCGGAGTGCGGAGGCGCCATGGTGGGCAAAATGCCTAACGTCACCTGGCTTGACGGCTCCTTCGCGGAGACCGTGAAGGGGTCGCAATCAGGGTGGTTCTATATCACCGAGCCGCGCGCACCAACTAGGCAGCGGCCCCTGAATTCCGATCCAGAATTCCCATGCGGCTCACCTCCTGGGAGAAGAAGGGCCTGGCCTGGGGAAAGCCTGCGAAGCTGACCGGACTTCAGAACTGCATCAAAAACATGATTGACAAGAAGATCAAGCTTGTCAACGTAGTCCAGGTCATGCTCGTCCGCCGAATTCTTCCGTGTCAAAGACGGGCTTTTAATCTGTGGGAGTTCGTCCTGGCCGAACAACGGACACTCCGAGAGCTCTACGGCATGACACTTAAGGACGCATGGAAGGTGCTGTTTAAGGGTACCGATACACCTCCTCACACGTCCGAGGACCGCTGACTTCATGCTGAGCGGTCCCCCTGTCCGGTGAGTCCTCTAACCATCACCATTTGTAGCTTTCCCAGCATACTCATGGGAAGATGTTAAGTTATTGTGTGTGTACTCTAATCAGGAGTACGTGGAGACGGAGAAGCGGACCGACTGTCCGGCTTGGCTGCCAGAAGGTCCAGCGACCACTCTCCTGACGGAGATGCTAGTCTCGGTGCCATACAAGGCGCCAGAAAAGAAGGCCGAGAAGAAGGCCCCGGGGACAAGGAAGGGCCTCCGGCGTAAGGCCGTACAGGACGCCTCGTCCGAAGACAACGAGGCACATTGCTCCCATGAAGGGGAGGAGGAGAAGGAAAAAGAGAGGGCCGCCCCATCCGGGGAGGCCGAAGGGTCTAAGAGGGTGGCCCAGGGGACCAGGAAGGGTCCCCGGCGCAAGGCCATCATAGGCTTGTCGTCCGAGGACGACGAGGCAGATTCTTCCCGCGGAGGCGGGGGGATCATGAAGAACTGCCCCCTCCCCGCACTGGGGAGGAGAAGAAAAGGAACGCTGCCCCGGAGGGGGAGGCTGGGACACCCAAGAAGGGAAAGGTGTCCCTTCCGGATTACTCATCCACAGCCGCCTACAGTGAGGAGGAGTGGCTGCCCAGGGGGAAGCCGCTCGTAAGATCGTAAGTATCCGTACTTTTGTTGTATTTTAGTGTGACTTTGCTTCATAGTCTACTATAACGCCGAAAATGCATATGCAGTCCAGCCAGGGCCCATCCCGAGGTATCCTCGTCGGACGGGTCTTTGAGCGATTCAGCGATAAATTCGCTTCCAACGGCCACTTCTGTTGGAAATATCCCCTAGAGGCAATAATAAAAGCATTATTATTATATTTCCTTGTTCATGATAATTGTCTTTATTCATGCTATAACTGTATTATCCGGAAATCGTAATACACGTGTGAATACATAGACTACAATACGTCCCTAGTAAGCCTCTAGTAGACTAGCTCGTTGGTCAACAGATAGTCATGGTTTCCTGACTATGGACATCAGATGTCATTGACAACGGGATCACGTCATTAGGAGAATGACGTGATGGGCAAGACCCAATCCTAAGCATAGCACAAAGATCGTGTAGTTCGTTTTGCTAGAGCCTTTCCAATGTCAAGTATCTCTTCCTTAGACCGTGAGATCGTGTAACTCCCGGATACCGTAGGAATGCTTTGGGTGTACCAAACGTCACAACGTAACTGGGTGACTATAAAGGTGCACTACAGGTATCTCCGAAAGTGTCTGTTGGGTTGACACGGATCGAGATAGGGATTTGTCACTCCGTATGACGGAGAGGTATCACTGGGCCCACTCGGTAGTGCATCATCATAATGAGCTCAAAGTGACCAAGTGTCTGGTCACGGGATCATGCATTACTGATGCGAGTAAAGTGACTTGCCGGTAACGAGACTAAACAAGGTATTGGGATACCGACGATCGAGTCTCGGGCAAGTAACATACCGTCTGACAAAGGGAATAGCATACGGGGTTGCTTGAACCATCGACATCGTGGTTCATCCGATGACAACATCGAGGAGCGTGTGGGAACCAACATGGGTATCCATATCCCGCTATTGGTTATTGACCGGAGAGCGTCTCGATCATGTCTGCATGTCTCCCGAACTCGTAGGGTCTACACACTTAAGGTTCGGTGACGCTAGGGTTAGTAGGAAGACTTGTATGTGATTACCGAATGTTGTTCGGAGTCCCGGATGTGATCCCGGACGTCACGAGGAGTTCTGGAATCGTCCGGAGGTAAAGATTTATATATGGGAAGTTGTCAAACGGACACCGGAAAGTTTCGGTCATATCGGTATTATGGAGGGTCCACGGAAAGGTTCGGAGGACCACGGGAGGCCACCCCTTTTGGGGGGCCACTTGGGCTGCGTGGGAGGCAGCCAGCCCCTAGTGGGCTGGGCGCACCCCCTCCCCTTGGCCCATGCGCCTAGGGTTGAGGGGGGAACCCTAAGGGGGGGCGCCCCCCTTGCTTGGGGGGCAAGCCCCCCTCCCCTTGGCCGCCGCCACCCCCCCCCCGTCTAGATGCATCTAGATGGGGCCGGCCCCCTCCTCCCTTCCCCTCTAAATAGAGGGGTGAAGGGGAGGGCTGCACACACCATTGAAGGCGCAGCCCTCCCTCCCAACACCTCTCCTCCTCCACATAAGCTTGGCGAAGCCTCGCCGAGAACAACACTCCATCCGCATCACGCCGTCGTGCTGCCATTGGAGTTGTCTTCCTCAACCTCTCCTTCCTCCTTGCTGGATCAAGACGAAGGAGACGCCTGCCGTCCCGCACGTGTGTTGAACGCGGAGGTGCTGTCCGTTCAGCACTTGGTCATCGGTGATCGGAATCACGTTGGGAACGTCTTCATCATCACCACTCCCTCGAACGCTTCCGTGCTCGATCTACAAGTGGTATGTAGATGCAAACTCTCTCTCTTGACTCGTTGCTTATTAGAACTCATAGATGGATCTTGGTGAAACCGTAGGAAAAATTTTAATTTTCTGCAACGTTCCACAACAACTTCCCCTCGGCCTGCGGATGACACAGAGGTATTATCCCATAGGCTCCCTAAGCCAGGGGAGGTGATTTCGGCGACGCCTCAAGGCGAAACCCCAGACGCCGGGCTCACGAGGCGCAAGATCCCCACAGACCGTGCCGACGGGAGCCGCAGCAAGTCAGGCTCCCAGCCGGACACTATACCGAAGCCTTCAAAGGCCCCGGATTCAGGCAGGCAGCCCCTCGCTAAGGAGGGAGAGCCGTCTGTGCCGATGACTTACGCTACGCCAGAGGCGTCGGATAGTCTGTTGGAAGCGCTTCACGGCGCTTCCATGGACGAAGAGCACCGCACTCTTATGAGTGTGGTGATTCAGAAGGTTCTGTCCACCAAGAGCGGACTAACCGAGGCCTGCACCAGCCTCCTACAGGCTTTGAGGCAAGTAAAAAGTGTGTGAACTTATCACCCGATAGGTCGTAGCTCCCGACACTCTGTTTGGTGTTTGAAATGAAAAGCCAAACAGAGGTTCAAATATAATCCGCAGGAGTTTTAACAGAAGGTGTTCATGTGAACAATCAGGCGACGCTGATTGCCGCTTCTGCCCGCACAGCGGAAGTCTCCGGACTCAAGCGGGACTTGGAGCAGGCCCGAGGGGAGCTCGGCCTCACGAAGAGGCAGCTCGAAGAAAACAAAGGTGAGTAATACCCCATTCGCATATCACAAAGGATAGAAAAAAATAGTGACCCTAAGAAAGTGTCATGATTTGGTAATAGGGGCCACGATCGAAGTGGCGTCCCTGAAGAAGGCGTTGTCCGAGGCCTAAGACAAGGCGGCCATGGAGAGTATTGAGTGCGAAAAGCAGAATGCTAGGGTGGGCGAGGTACAACAAGAGCTCCAGGAGCTCGGCAAGAAGTTCGAGTCCTTGGAGCGTGACTTCAAGACGAAGGAGTCTGAGCTTGCGAAGGCCCTTTTGAGCATGAAAGACGCCAAGGCCGAAGCCGAAAAGGCCCAGCAGGAAATCCAGGCGGCCAAGAAGATAGCGGCGGGTAAGACATTCTTTATGCAAAGCAAGCATGTGGAGGAGGCATTTCTTTTACTTACCCGAATTCGGAGCTCTCCAGGGGCATTCGCAGATCTGCCACGCAGCGTATCTGATGCTGTGGAGTTCTATCGCGCCGAGGAGGGGAGCTCAACGGAGAAGCTGTTCTGGTCCCAGTATGCTGGGGCCGAACACTCGGTGCCTCTGAGTGACCAACTGAAGCAGTTGGTTGAACTCCATAGGGCGGATGAAGTGGCTATGAAAGATTTCATAGTCCGGCTGTGGCCAGGTGAGCCCTTGCCCGCCAGCTACTTCTGCCTGATAAAGCGGATGGTGAATGCCTGTCCGCGGCTGGAATTGATCAATTGGTCCGTTTGCATTGAGGGTGCCCGCCGAGACTTTGCTCGTGCGAAGGTGCATTGGGGCAAGCTGGACACGGAGAAGCTGGTGAAGGATGGGCCGCCAGAGGGCAAGGCGCATCGGTATCCGGAATGATATTACGATGGCGTTATGAAAGGCGCTCGTTTCGTGGCCGATGAATGTACCAAGGACACGATTTTTGAGTGAATTCACTTATGTCATGTGTGTAATGTAAAGACGAAGTTACTTGCACTATGTAGCGCTTTTTGATTTAAAATATTACCTTCTGTGCGGATGTTTATAAAATTCTGAAAGTAGGCCAGTCGTCGACTTCCGCCCCCACGTAACTAATACTGGGATGTTCGTGGAAAACCCAGACACTCTTTATACAAATATTTGGTCCCTAAAGGAGGTGTCTAGCGCAGCGAACAAGGCAATCGAACTATGCGGCTTTATAACCTTCACTTAGCCATAGAAGTCTACAATTTTAAATTCGGCGAAGCCCCTAGAATTCGGAAAGCCAAATTGGGGCGCTATAAACGCCCCGAGGCCGATTCCTCGCCTAAAGCATAGAAATCTTTAAGGATTTTAAGACCCCTCGAACAGCGACCAGCTCTCGCCACATCATGCCGGTCAGTTTTCGGCTTTCTCTACTGAGGCGCTCGTCCGGAAGAACCGGGAAACAATCACAGTAGGTCTCCCTGCTCTACCTTAGCCGATATAACGGAATGTAAGGTACCAAAACAAGGGAGCCGGGCTAACCCAACTATTGACCCAAGACATGATTCGGAGCTAATGCATATAGTGCTATAAGTTCGGGGTGCCGCACTGTTGAAAGTGTTCGGACTTGTCTTGCCGTATTACATGGCGCCATAAGAAGCCCCTGGCAAACTGAACGCACCAAAGTGTACGGATGCAATAGTAAATAAACATTTACAGGAAAAATATATGCAGATAGGAATAATAAGCTGATGCTGTATATAATCTCCCATTGATGTATAATACGTCTAAGCGTATGTTTACAATGAATGCATTCAGCAGAGATAAATAGGACTATTTGACATGTCCTATCCAAGGGCAGGCCTCATATAGGTATATAAAACAGGTATTAACGATCGTTAATGGATTCCACCTGGGTATTCCCTCTTTGCGCGATGCCTTTTGCCTCCTTGGATATCTTATCCTGTGGAAGTTGGATAATCCGGTTCACCTGGAGAGGCTGCCCGAAAGCGGGTTCCTGAAAGATAAAGGGGGTTATTAAAGTATGTTGTGGATGACCCGCACTGTTGAATCTGCCACTATTGCGCCTCCGCCTATGCCCATGGTATTTTGAGTGCGTAATTGTGTACGCGCGGCACGAATGCTGCCTTAATGGGACTGGAGCGGAGGTCGGACTGCTAGTCGCACTCTTGGCGTGCCTGGCGATCCTGTTGCGGGGTACTTCGGACTCGCTTGACGGTGTTCCGAGTTGTTGTCGCCGGATTCATGGTTTGTCGAGGGAAGACGCTTTGTACTTCTGCCGCAAGGGCTGCAGTATGTTCTTCTGTACGGAGAGAGTGATCCATGTTTCCGTTGACTGTTATGACCCTGCGAGGTCCTGGCATCTTGAGCTTAAGGTATGCATAGTGTGGCACCGCATTGAATCGAGCAAATGCGGTTCGTCCGAGCAGTGCGTGATAACCACTGCGGAAAGGGACGATTTCAAAGATTAACTCCTCGCTTTGGAAGTTATCCGGAGATCCGAAGACCACCTCCAGTGTTATGGAGCCCGTGCAGCGGGCCTCTACCCCTGGAATTACAACTTTAAAGGTTGTTTTGGTGGGCTTGATCCTTGAAGGGTCGATGCCCATTTTGCGCACTGTATCCTGACAAAGCAGGTTCAGGCTGCTGCCTCCGTCCATAAGGACTCGTGTGACGTGAAATCCGTCAATGATTTGGTTTAGAACCAATGCGGCCGAACCGCCGTGACGTATGCTGGTAGGGTGATCCCTACGATCAAAGGTGATTGGACAGGCTGACCATGGGTTGAATTTTGGGGTGACTGGCTCCATCGCATAGACGTCCCGTAGTGCTCGCTTCCTTTCCCTTTTGGGGACATGGATAGCGTAGATCATGTTGATTGTTTTTACCTGGGGAGGAAATTTCTTCTGCCCCCCCCCCCCCACCCCCGTATTCGGACGTCGGGGCTCATCGTCATCGTCGCTGTGCAGCCCCTTGTCCTTGTTCTCAGCATTTATCTTGCTGGCCTGCTTGAAAACCCAACAGTCTCGATTAGTGTGATTTGCTGGCTTATCCGGGGTGCCGTGAATTTGGCATGAGCGGTCAAGTATGCGGTCCAGACGGGACGGTCCCTGATTGTTTCTTTTGAACGAATTTTTCTGCTGACCGGATTTTGAGCCACCAAATCCGGCATTGACTGTCGTGTCTTCAGTGTTATCGCCATTGTTCCGACGCTTATGTCTGTTACGCCGTGCCTTTCCATTATTGTCGCGGCCGTCTGAAGTGCTTGAATTTATTGGCGCGGTGCTGCTGCGAGCCAACCAGCTATCCTCGCCTGCGCAAAAGCGTGTCATGAGTGTTGTGAGGGCCGCCATGGATTTTGGTTTTTCCTGGCCGAGGTGCCGGGCAAGCCACTCGTCGCGGATATTATGCTTAAAGGCTGCCAGGGCTTCGGCATCCGGACAGTCGACAATTTGGTTCTTTTTAGTTAGGAACCGAGTCCAGAATTTTCTGGCTGACTCTCCGGGCTGTTGGGTAATGTGGCTCAAGTCATCAGCATCCGGTGGTCGCACGTATGTGCCCTGGAAGTTGTCGAGGAAATCGTCCTCCAGGTTTTTCCAACTGCCAATGGAATTTGCCGGCAAGCTATTTAGCCAGTGCCTGGCTGGTCCTTTGAGCTTAAGGGGAAGATACTTGATGGTGTGTAGATCGTCTCCGCGGGCCATGTGAATGTGGAGAAGGAAATCTTTGATCCATACTGCGGGGTCTGTTGTGCCATCGTATGATTCAATGTTCATGGGTTTAAACCATTCTGGGAATTTGTGATCCATTACTTCATCAGTGAAGCAGAGGGGGTGTGCGGCGCCTCTGTGCCGGGCTATATCGCGACGCGGTCCGACTAAGTCTGGTTTGTTGTGTTAGGCCCGGCCGTATTTACTGTTAGCGTATCTGGTATGACGGTCATCGTCATGTGCTGTGGCGCGCCCCCGTGATCCGTAGATCGGTCTTGGTTGCCCTGCGTTGTTTTCCAATCTATCTCGCAGGTCCTGCGTATTGCCCCGGGCCGTAGTAAACTGGCGTGGGGGTGCGGGCTGGTATTCGGGCTGATATGTTGTTTGATCATTTTGGAGCTACTGCTGCTTCTTTTTCAGGCTCCTCGCAGTGGCCATAAGCCGGCGCTTGAAGCGCTCCTGCTCCACGGGGTCCTCGGGCACGCCGAACTCGTCGTCGCCGAGGCTAATTTCGTCCTCGGAGGGGGGCATGTAGTTGTCCTCCTCCGGATGCCCATTCGTCGCCTGTTCGTCTGGGCTGACCTGCCTGTCTTCCTGCTCGGCCTGCTCGAATGCAGGATGATCGGGGTTGTATTCATCTTCGGCACTGTACGGATTATTTTCGTCTCCAGTGTCGGTATTGCTATGGCGGGGCTTGGAGCGGCGCTGTCGACGCCCATGCTTTGCTTTCTTCTTTGAGGGGTTATCCTCCATTGCCTCATCGCCATTGGTTTCTTTCGGAGTGTCCACCATATATATGTCATATGAAGAGGTGGCTGTCCACCGCCCCGTGGGTGGTGGTTCCTGTTCTTCTCCTACATCGTCATCCAAACCATCGATGTCTTCGGAGTCGAAGTCAAGCACGTCGGTCAAATCATCGATCGTGGCTATGAAGTGGGTGGTGGGTGGGCAACGAATTCCCTCGTCGCTAGCTTCCCACTCGAGCCGGGCATAGTTCGGACAAGAGTCTCCTGACAAAGAGAGAGACTTTAACGAGTTTAGCATGTCGCCAAAGGGCGAGGGCTGGAAGATATCCGCAGCGGTGAACTCCATTACGGGAGCCCAACCAGGTTCGGCAGGCTCGAAGGTGCGCGGACTGGAACCTACAGCCGGATACGAGTCCGGGGGTCCGGTGTCACAGGCTTCCTTGGGGGTGAAGTCTGTGTTCAGCTCTACCGCCGATTGGTTTGCAGCCTCCGGGGCGGGGTTCATCCACCCGTCCTCGGGTGGCGCCATCTGCCCCGGATTAAGGTCCGGGGCTCCTTCAGGGGTGATATCCCGAGCACTTTTCGACAGCAGGTCTAAGTCGTGCCCATCGTGATTGTCTGGCGCTCCTGGCATAGGCCCGAATCCGTTGAAGATCAAGTCTCCGCGGATATCGGCCGTGTAGTTTAGGTTTCCGAACCTGACCTGATGGCCAGGGGCGTAGCTGTAGATCTGCTCCAGATGGCCAAGCGAATTGGCCTGCAGTGCGAAGCCGCCGAACATGAAGATCTATCCGGGGGAGAAAGTCTCACCCTGGACCGCGTTGTTGATGACCGAAGGTGCCATCGAGCCTTGCAGCGACGACACAGAGGAACTCTCAATGAAAGCACCAATGTCGGTGTCAAAACCGGTGGATCTCGGGTAGGGGGTCCCGATCTGTGTGTCTAAGGCTAATGGTAACAGGAGGGAAGGGACACAATGTTTAACCAGGTTCGGGCGCTCTCGATGGAGGTAAACCCCTACTTCCTGCTTGATTGATACTGATGATATGAGTGTTACAAGAGTTGATCTACCACGAGATCGTAGATGCTAAACCCTAGAAGCTAGCCTATGATGATTATGAATGTTGTGATCGTCCTCATACGGACCGAACTCTCCGGTTTATATAGACACTTGAGAGGGCTAGGGTTTACATGGAGTTGGTTACAAGGAAGGAAATATAATATCCGAATCTCCAAGCTTGTCTTCCACGCAAAGGAGAGTCCCATCCAGACACGGGACGAAGTCTTGAGTCTTGTATCTTCATAGTCCAACAGTCCGGCCAAAGTATATAGTCCGGCTGTCCGGATACCCCCTAATCCAGGACTCCCTCAGCACTTAACACAGAACCGTGATTATTTGTCATTCCACACCATGCCTTTTTGGGCTTCACGCCCATGCCTCTGACCCGAAATATTGCAACACAGAGAGCCACGAAAGTCCACGAGTTTAAGAGTACAAATCATGAACCTACATGGACTTCAGGTCCGTGTTTTTCATATTCGTGTCTCTCGAATCGGCCATGCTTTCACCTTCATGTTTTGGCACCGTGACGTGCGTTATTTTCTTCAAAAACATGCCTTCTACATCGACACGACTGCGTGCCTCACGTGACTCAGCCTAATGGAAAAATGTGACTCACTTGAACCAAAACTGCGCACGGTTTGGCAAAACGTGCTCCCCGCGGGGGAAGGAAGTGCCTCTTGTGGTAGCACAACCGTGTGCTCCATGACACTAGCCTAGTCATCTACATGTACGAACAAACGAAATAACGCCCGTGCCTCTCCATCTGGTCGAGTCGACGGAATTATTCTGAACACAAACACAGACGAGCGTGACTCTATATAATACCACACCATGCCTATGACTTTCCATCAGATCAAGTCAGTGCCTTTATCGAGTACTACACGCAAAAACAACAAAGAACCGTGACTGTGCTTTTGAAAACAAGGAAAGAAGCTTTCAAAAACAACTTCAACAGTGAGTGTTCCCATCTGAAACCATCCGCTGGGTTACCCCAACTAAAGAAACGAACGTGACTCTGGCTAATAAGAAGACTTGCCTCCACCGGATTCACGTCCATTCCTCTCCAACATAATGAGTGAGTGCAATCATTTCGAAATACCAAAAGCATACACCCATGGTAATGTGACTTTGACTGTGCGTAATGCAACGCTATGCCTCTGTTGGCTGACCGGCCGTGTCTCTCCGTCTGAGCGAGTCGACATAAGCATTCGAAATAGAAACACGGGCGAGTGTGCCTCTGTATAAAACAATGCCATGCCTTTGTGGGACGCACGCCAGTGCCTGTGACCCGAAATATTGCCAAGAGGGACGAAAGTCCACGCGTTTATGAGTACAAGTCATGACGCTACTTAGTACAGAACCGTGGCTATACGAACTTCAGGTCCGTGTTTTGCTTCAAAAATGTGGCATCGTGATGTGCTTTCTTTGCTTGAAAAACGTGCCTTCTACATCCACGCGTCTGTGCGCCTAACAAGCAAGGAACGAACCCTGACGGTGCCTTTGTGGGCTGAACGCCCGCGCCTCTCCGTCTGATCGAGTCGACGAAATTATTTGGAACACAAATACATGGGAGCATGACTCTATATTATACGGCAGCATGCCCTTTAGCGCCTCACGTCTGTGGCTGTGACCCTTAACACTGCCACGAACATCCACGCCATCGTCGGTGCACAAGTCATGTCGCTACCTGGGACAGAAACGTGGCTGTATTCACTTCACGCCCGTGCTTCTAATAAAAAAGCGCCACACAACTCAGCACAAAGCCATGGCTTTTAAAAACAAGGAGCTTACGCTTTTAAACACATCGACTGTCGAACCGGCCACTCGCAATGTAAACTTTTAGCGTTAACATCTAAACCCATTCCGCTTTGTTTCCATAATAAACGTATGAAACATGACGCACCGACAGACCCAACCATGCCCTCATGGCATTCATGTCCGTGCCTCTTCTTATGGAATCATTTCGAACACAAATACAGGATACCATGCCGTGCCTTCCTCGGACCCATGACCGTGCGAAGAATATACAACACTAGCATCTCTCGAATAGGCCATTCCGCGCCTCGTAGAGTAAACAGTGGGTGTTCAACATGACTTCGAACAAAACCGTGCCTTTTTGTGATTAACGCCCGTGCCTCTCCATCTGATCGAGTCGACGGAATTATTCTGAAACCAAACACAGACGAGCGTGACTCTACATAATACCACACCATGCCTATGCCTCTCCACTCACTGTGCCTCACAGAGTATACAGAGTCACACTCGCCCGTGTTTCTGTCGAAACAGTGAACAGTGGGTGTTCACTATTGAAGCTGACCGAGTCCATGCCTTTATCGAGTAATACACGTAACATCAAGAAAGAAGCGTGGCTGTGCTTTTAAAAACAAGGAAATAACCTTCTAAAACCAGCGTTTCTCACATAGGCCATTCGCTGCGTCACAGAGTCAACAATGAATGTTCGCATCTCAACCCATTCCCCTAGGTTACCAATTAAATATAGGCCATTCGGCAGTGCCTCTCCATCTGTTTGAGTCGACGGAAGCATTCAGAACAGAAAACATGCGCGAGTGTGACTCTATAAAAAACCGGACCAAGCCTTTGTGAGTTTCACAACCGTGCCTGTCGCCCGAAACATACACTCCGTCATGAGTACGCAAGTCATGGCGCCACTTAACACAGAACCGTGATTATTTGTAATTCCACACCATGCCTTTGTGGGCTTCACGCCCGTGCCTCTGACCCTAAATATTGCGACACAGAGAGCCACGAAAGTCCGCGAGTTCAAGAGTGCAAATCATGACCATACATGGACTTCAGGTCCGTGTTTTTCATATTCGTGTCTCTCGAATCGGCCATGCTTTCACCTTCATGTTTTGGCTTGTGACGTGCGTTATTTGCTTGAAAAACGTGACTTCTACATCGACGCGACTGCGTGCCTAACGTGACTCAGCCTAATGGAAAAACGTGACTCAATAGACTCGACGCCCGTGCGTATCCAAGTGAACGAGTAAGCGGATTCATTTGAACCAAAACTACGCACAATTCGGCAAAACGTGCTCCCCGCGTGTGAACGAAGTGCCTCTGGTGGAGGCACAATCGTGCTCCTACTGCTAACACGCGACATCCATAACCTTAACCTACTCATCTACATGTACCAACAAATGAAACAACACGACGACAATGCAACGCATAAATGCCTTACAGATTCATGGCAGTACAAAAGGCCACATGCCCCAACGCAACGGAAAAACACGCTACAAGCTCTCTGCCTACACTCCAGCAACGTTCTTGACCAGCTGGTGGGCGATCACATCTTCAATCTCCTTCTTCGTCGCCTCATAACTTTCCTCCACAGCAGCAAAGGAATCCTCCACCAGGCTCTTGTAATTGACGAGGACCTGAGCCTTCTCATCCATAAGCTGCCCCACTTCGACCGACAGCTTCTGCACCGACGCATGGCTCTCCTCATACAGATTCTTCAAGGGGGCGGCCTCCCGATCCTTCTGGTCGAGCTCTTTGAGAAGCTTCTCATTCTCACACACAAATCATACTATGAGACCAGCGGACTTCTCCACAGAGGCATTGCTTTGCTGCAGCAACTTCTCCAAGCGAGCGATGAACTGATGCTGCTTAATTAGCTCATCGAGCTAATCGTCGCTGGCTAAAGAATTCTGTACTGCCATCTTGCCGAGATCGTCTCCGTGGCGAATGCTCTTGTGGGAGGAATCGCATCCACGTGAGAGATCGTTCGACACCTGGGCAACGAGGCAGGATATTCCTGCCGCCTCTACGGCGTAGCGGCGGCACCTCTCCCTTCTTTCCGCGGCTTTTGTCCTTGCTGCCTGGTTGCTTGAACACCCAGAACCTCTCTTACAGGCCATGGCGAAAGCAAGGAGCTACCAGCAAGAAAGAGGTGCCTGTCTCTCGAGAATTGTGGACGTGGGTTGTTCGATGAGTAGGTAGCTTTTTATAACATACGCACACCAGTCAGATGGTCAAACGGAGTAACTGGCGCCTCGAATTCTCCCAATCTCTCTTAAATACCTCGAACTCTGCACGCCTGGGAAACACCAGTACTATCATTTCGTCTCCCCGTGCGTTCGTCCACACCACAACCACTCAACTTCTTTCCAATGGTCCGTACATATTCAACAGAAAACATCTCAAACACAGTTAACTTACTGTGTACGTCTGTCTGTATTCCAGAGAACTTACTGTCGAATTCATACCATTATCCATTGACATTTTTTGTTTTGAAATGATGTTTATATCAAAATCTTACTCCAGGTCAGTACAAGTCATGACGCTACTTAGTACAGAACCGTGGCTATACGGACTTCAGGTCCGCGTTTTGCTTGAAAAACGTGGGATCATGATGTGCATTCTTTGCTTGAAAAACGTGCCTTCGACATCCATGCGTCTGTGCGCCTAACAACCAAGGAATGAACCCTGACGGTGCCTTTGTGGGCTGAATGCCCGTGCCTCTCCGTCTGATCGAGTCGACGGAATTATTCGGAACACAAACACACGGGAGCGTGACTCTATATTATACGGTAGCATGCCTTTTAGCGCTTCACGCCCGTGCCTGGACCCTTAACACTGCCACGAACATCCACGATATCGCCAGTGTACAAGTCATGTCGCTACCTGTTACAGAATCGTGGCTGTATTCACTTCAGCCCCGTGCTTCTAATAAAAGAAGCTCCACGCAACTCAGCACGAAGCCGTGGCTTTTAAAAACAAGGAGCTTACGCTTTTAAACACGTCGACTGTGCAAAGTAAACTTTTAGCGTTAACATCTAAACCCATTCCTCTTGGTTTCCATAATAAACGTACGAAACGTGACGCTCCGACAGACCAACCATGCCCTCGTGGCATTCATGTTCGTGCCTCTTCTTCTGAACGACTCAACGGAATCATTTCGAACACAAATACATGATACCATGTCTTTCCTTCCTGCGACCCATGACCGTGCACTGAATATTCCACACCAGCGTCTCTCGAATAGGCCATTTCGTGCCTCACAGATTAAACAGTGGGTGTTCACCATGACTTCAAACCAAACTGTGCCTTTGTGCGATTAACGCCCGTGCCTCTCCATCTGATCGAGTCCACGGAATTATTCTGAACACAAACACAAACGAGCGTTACTCTGTATTATACCATTTCCAAATAACAGTCTCAACGGAATCATTTTGAACACAAATACATGAATTAACTTGCACACATCTCCAGGTGACACCTCAGTGAAAACATCTGTAATACACGCAGGCACGAGCGTGACTCCCTCTAATACTAAACAGTGCCTCCCTGGAATGCAGCACCGTGACTCTCCATAACAAAGGAACGAGATGACAAGGAAAACTTTACATACACAACGTCAGGGATGTGCCTATTGCATTAGTAACACAGTGCCAACTCGGCTACACTTCCACGCACCTCACAGTGACTCGCCAGAGGAAATGCACGTAACACACGAACGTGACTCTGGCTAATAAGAAGACTTGCCTCCACCGGATTCACGTCCATTCCTCTCCAAGAGAACGAGTGAGCAGAATCATTTGGAAATACCAAAAGCATACACCCATGGTAACGAGACTCTGACCAATGCGTTAACATGCTTCCTTTCTTTAGTTCATGTCCATGCCTCTCCGAGAACTGGAGACCAGAATCATTTGGAACACAAAGAACCATGAAACGTGACTCTGAGTAATGCCAAACCATGCCCCTGTGCATCACACAACAACACTAAAATCAAGAAATGCTAACATCCCATAGACTAAGAGTTAAAAAGGCAAGCAAAAAACAAGCTCATCGAAGTACACAAAAAGTTGCACCACTCTTGATGTCCAAACGGACGGTCTAAGATTTGAGACGCTTCGCCTTTTTCCATAGGAGGATGAGCGCTGGTGGCCTCACTTCCATGCGCCTCACCATGAAACGTCATAGAAAATGTTTGTAACGCACGCAGGCACGAACGTGACTCTGGGTAACACGAAACCATGCCTCCGTGGATGTCACCACACTAAAATAAAACGCTCCCGCAGTTGAGCAAGCAAGGAAAAAACAAGCACATCAAAGCCCACAGAAAGTTACACCAATCTTGATGTCCAGACGGACGGTCGAAGATTCAAGACGGTTCGACCATTCCGTCTCTCCCTCCACTACTTTCGTGCTTGTGCTTTCGCACCGAAAATCTCGAACACTTCACCAGTTCCCCTCTCTTGAACACTCTCGTCTTTCCTTTTGGCCCCATTGTCCAATCCAGCAGACCAACCAAAAATCCAAATCGCATTCGCCTCACCCACCAGCCGCCATCCACTTCGAGATACAGGCAGTCGGTCGGTGCCCGCGAAAGCATCAAAAACCTCTCCCGGCGGCGGCGGCGACTGACGGTGACGACCCGTGCTCGCGGCGGAGATACCAACAGAGAGCAAGGACAAAAACAAGCCGATGGATGCGACGAATCCCTCACAAGAAATCGAAGGTAAAAAATATTAATCCATTACATTCTATTACCACAGGTCGATCAAAGCGATTTCCCCCCTTTTTGATGGATATGAACCCTAACCGCCACACAAATCCGTGTTTCCAAAAAGTTTGTCTAGACTTTTCTAGCAAAATTGAAATAAGGTAGGCACGCGTGCAATAGGATGCTACCCTTACCCGTCACAGAAATCTACTTGCAAGAAATTTTCCTAAAACGTATTGTGAATGCCAGAAATATCTAGAACACCGCTCTAGATTCAAACCAGGAGAGCATCCTTAAATTCAAAACCTGGTATTTACAGGAGATTGTATATATCCGTTGATTGTACCTGTTTCAAATTACGTGCCTCGCTCGTATTAACGTCCGTGCTCCAATAATAGATCTAGCTATGTGCTTATAGCGTCAAACAACATGTGCCTCTCCGACAAAGCCGTTTTTTTATCCACGGGATGCATCTCCTCTTTTTGCTGTGAAATTCAATTATGCTTCTACTGCTGCTAACGCCTGGGCATTTTTATGCAACAACGACTGGTAATTAGGAAAACAGGGTACCTGCAGAACGGCCTGCCGTGCAGCAAGGTACTATAAAAGGCTCACACAATCCATATAACAAAAACTATTTAGCAGCAATAGTAAGTTAACCAATTACGTCCACAAAATCCTGGGAAATTACACTTCGATGAAATTGTTCACACACTATGTGTATTATTATTCATCCGAGAGCATTTTATCTTACACTCCAAACCTTACAGTTACTGCTCCAATTTACAGAATATAATTTGTAGTGTATTTTTTCTTACAAAAAATGACTTCCCCTCACTGATATGGACTTGACAGCATACATACTGCTCACACCTGACACTAATTTCCATCACTGATCGGCCAAATAAAGAGTTAGTGGGAAGACTTAATATAACAAGAAAACAATGGATTGATCGCTTTCTTAGGTTACGAAATGACATAAAAGGGCTATCTTACGAATCTATGTAGATTAAGCTTCAGATTCTTTTTGTGCAGCCGTGGAAGACATAGTTTTAAAACTACATCCCATTTATTTCGATGTTACTTCGTAATCCTTTTGTTACATAATCATCGTGCAGCTGACGGAGAAGGAGATATTGAAACGATTTTGTCTGAATTTAATAGTTCATATCCAGAAAAATCAGTCATCTCTCCTGACCCGTCAGAAAAAAGAACGAAGCAGAACATGGACAGTGAAGCACCAGAGAAAGTGCCAGTACTAGCTTCCAGTAGGGAGGGAAACAAAAAGCAAGTGACTAGCAGCAGAAAAGAGGAGCAATCAGAAACCAAGAATGTCATTCCTCCTAGAGAAAATAGACAAAAGAGAAAGGACAAAACTCAACTCATCAACGACGATGCTACCTTGAAGCAGCAGCAGCCAAATCCTCTAATGATACTCCCGCCAGCAGTTCCACGCGCCGACAATGATGTAAATAAAGCCAAGAAGAAAAACAAAATACAACGGTTGGAAGAAGACAAGGATGATGCTAACAAAGAGTCAAAGCGTGATGCTGCCGACGACGACGATGGCACAAAACACGATGATGATGTCATTCGTACAGAGGGCGATGGCGCCGCAGGGGACAACAGTGGCGCCGCAGAGGACAACAACGATGATGTAAAAACCGTTTTCTCTAGAGATTTTTGCTACCGCTTTTCACCCAAGAAAACAAAACCATCCTCTATACAAAACGCTCTTTTTCTCAACAGGTAGAAACAAGATAGAAGCGCACAAAGAGAAGAAAGACAAGTGGAAAAGAATTGGCAGCACCAATGGATGATGAACAGGAGGCAACAACAAATAAGGACAAATGCGAGATCAAGGCAGGAGCAACATTTGATAATGTCAATAGAGAATGGAAATTACTTGAGGAACGTCACGCCGGCAAGATGTTAGGAAATCCGGGTTTGAAGCATAGAGGAATGCCAAATAAAGCGTTCCATCTGCAAATCGCTTGTAGCACACATCTACGACAAACTGGACATAGGAACCATGAAAATAAAGTTCGGTGAAGCTGATCAGCAGAAAGAAATCATAATAACAAAGGAAGGCATCCACAAGGTGTTTGGATACCCAAACGGTACGCAAAGGACATCACCAAGGCCAAAGATTTCCACCAATACAATGAGCGAACTAGTCACAGAACTTGGCCTCAAGAAAATGGATTTCCATCACGACGTTCTGTTTAAAGAAATAGAAAAATTGGTGAAACAAGATGACGAACAATCAAACAGGAAATCAGTTAAAATATGTTTCCTTATTTTGTTTCCACAACATTGTCTATGGAACAACCTCCCCTACCTTCAGCAAACAAGCCATTATGGTCAAGGACTTGGACTATACAGAAATGGCAAAGATGGATTTCTGCCAGGTAATCATCGAAAGTATTAGGGAAGGAGCCAAGATATGGCAGAAGCACAGGTTGTTGCCTCAGGAAGAAAAGAACAAAAATAATCTCAATGGTTTGGGACAGGGACCAGTAATAATGTACCTAGACTGCCTGCTACTGCCGACCGACACAAAACAAATGCGCAAGATTGCCCAGACAATGGACAAGACATCGTTACCGCGAGCAAACCACCTAAAAGAGAGTGATCTAAGGAAAATAGCTAGAGCAGACATGAAAATGGACGGAAAAGCACGACCAGATGAATATAAATTTGGCAAGATACAGGTATAGCCCTACTGAATATATATGCATTATCCCTTATAAAAACGGTTTCCAGTCTAACCAATTCCATCCTGCAGAAACAATGCAGACATGGAAAGGAACAACAGAGAGGATCTTCTATGCCAACACAGCAACACCTTCGAATTCAATACAGATGATACCAGCACAACAACAGGAGCACCAACAAACGACCAAGCTACTACCACCTCCAACCAAGCGGCGGTGATTTAAGCACATGTCGGCACAAGTGGAAGCAAGGAACCAGTCACGTGCACCAAAGACAGGATCATATGAAATATTCGGAAGGATAGAAGAAATGTTGAAACAAGTACTCGACGAAACAAAACAGATACCCGGAATAACGACCAGGACTGGACACCAATGCAGCGAACAAGAGAAGGAATTAGATGAAAGAATGAAGAATACAGTGGTGCAACAAAAAACGGCCGTGATTGATTCTCTAGAACAAGTTAGATAATTTCAAGACATTGTTCGCAGAGTGAGCTTTCAAGAAGAGACGACGCTGAAGCTGTAGGATCGAGCAGACGCAGGAGACACGTCTACACTTGTACATGGCAACCACACGAAAGAAGTCGTAGCCGCGGCAGAACCAGGAGGGAGGAGAAAAAGAAAGAAGGAAGAACAGGACCAACAAAACAAACATGAAGGGAAGAAAAGAATAACAAAATCAAGAACACAGAACTCGAAAATTAGCCAGAGGGAGACAGAAGTACATAACAAGGTGCAAAAAAGAGTAGAACAAGGAGCACGTACCAACCAACGCAGCAAGTGCCGAAGAACAACAAGAACAAGGTAGAAAAGTAGCTGCAGAGGCAGAGAATCAGAATGAGAAACAGGTAAATGAAAAAAGTGACTCGAAAGCGATGCTTTCAAACTTGAACTTAAAACATCTGCCTTTAATTCTTTCAGGGACACGGCAACAGAACGCCAGCAAAACATAAAGGCCAACAACAGCATGTCGTCAAGAACACTGAGCAAGAGGATGGAAGCAATAAAACAAGCAACCCAACAACAGATAAAGCTCCCTCAAGAGCGAAAACAGGAACAGTACAAGAGATGAACATGATCGGAAGGCAGCAAAGACGTGAGTATAAAAAATCAGTGTCTTCTCTCTAAAAAGTCTCTTATTTCTAAACTAAAAATGGTCTTGAGTTAACTGACAAATCTGCAACAAAATATACACTCAGCCAGACAAGTATCATATCGATGCTCCTGCAAATGAGCCACGGGCTGATCTAGCAACGACCGTTAACAGCACGGCAGAAAAACAAGAAGAAAACAGCAAAGAAGAGGTAAAACTTCCAAACCCACTTTGCCCAAATACCGTCAACTCATATTGTTTCAACTACCAGGTATTACAGGCACAACAAAGAGAAGAGGATGCCCATGCAAAACAGAAAGTTCATATAGAAGAGCTTTTCAGCACAAGAGCATTTCAGATAACCGATACAGGGGAGAAAGCCTCAGGCACTCCACCTGGTGACACACCCAAGGCTGGCATACAACAAAGAAAAAGTGGACGCACAAACGGATATCCCAACCACCACCGCAAACGTAAAATTCAACAAGAACCATTTTTCCAGAATTTATAAGAAATGTACTGCCCAGTACAACCTATCACAGTAAAACAAGAAATACAAGCAGTGAATCATGCTTTTACTTTTTCATGAAACACAGGAAACAAACGAGGACGGTCGTGCCAAAGAACAACAAGGAGTACAGACAGACCAAACCAAAAAACAAGGGCAAATGCTAACTAAAACGGTACCCAGTACACCATCATCAAAGACCAACGAGGTAAAGCTACACGCACCTGCTCCTACAACGTTAAAACAAAAAGGTTATGCATGTCAAGGGAAAGGAATGGTTGCATGCTTGCCACTAGGCACGCAACTCAGGATTGACCTTTTGTTTTGTTGGATGGGGCAGCGTCGAGAGAGAGGGTCCCAGTTGCATGCCAAACAGCAGGGGATGCAACTACATGTCTCCGAGAATGGCCCCAATTGCATGTATTATAACTGGTTGCAACTCGACTTCCATTTTTTGTTTGTATGGGGAGAGACATCAGTTTGCATGTCCCACACTAGGCACACAACTACATGTCTTCTAACTTGGTCACAACTTGGAGGGGGGGGGATTTTCTTTTGTCGAAGGGCGTGGCATCAAGAGAGGGGCCCCAATTTCATGCCCCACACTAGGCACGCAATTGCATGTCTTTATAACTTGGTTGCAACTCGACTTCCATTTTTTTGTACGGGGAGATGTGCTATTTTTTTGCATGTCCCCACAATGGGCACGCAACTTCATGTCTTCGAGCATGGACGCAATTTTGGGGGGACCCTTGTTTTGTCGGAGGGGGCGGCGTAGAGACATGGGGCCCATTTGCATGTCCCACACTAGGGACGCAGCTGCATGTATTCTAGCTTTTTTGGTCACAACTAGGGGGCACCATTTGTTTTGTCGGAGGGGGCGGCGTCGAGAGACATGCGACCAAGTTGCATGTCCCACACTAGGGACGCAAATGGATGTCTTCTAGATTTTGGTCGCAACTAGGGGGGCACCTTCGTATTGTCAGAGGGGGCGACGTCGAGAGACATGGGGCCCAATTGCATGTCCCACACTAGGCACGCAACTGGATGTCTTCTAGTTTGGTCACAACTAGGGGCCTTTGTTTTGTCGAAGGGGTGGCGTCGAGAGACATGTGGCCCAATTGCACGTCCCATACTAGGACGCAACTGCATGTCTTCTAGCTTTTTTGGACACAACTAGGGGGGCTTTATTTTGTCGGAGGGGGCGACATCGAGAGACATGGGGCCTAGTTGCACGTTCCACACTAGGCACGCAACTACATGTCTTCTAACTTGGTCGCAACTCGGGGGGGGGGGGGAGGGGGGGGCTTTTGCCTTGTCGGATGGGGCGACGTCGAGAGGGAGAGGGGCCCAGTTGCATGCCCACACTAGGCACGCAACCGCATGTCTTCAAGCATGGTTGCAACTGCATATGTTATAACTTGGTTGCAACTAGACTTCCATTTTTTGTTTGTACAGGGAGAGACACCAGTTTGCATGTCCCACACTAGGCACGCAACTGCATGTCTTTCTAACTTGGTCGCAACTACGGGAGGGACCTTTGTTTTTGTCGGATGGGGTAGTGTCGAGAGAGACGGGCCCAGTTGCATGCCCCACACTAGGCACGCAACTGCATGTCTTTTTCGAGCATGGTTGCAACTGCATTGTTTTATAACTTGGTTGCAACTCGACTTCCATTTTTCCATTTTTGTTATACCGGGAGAGGCGCCATTTTTTTCATGTACCACAATGGGCACGCAACTAGATGTCTTCTAACTTGGTCGTAACTAGGTGGGGACCTTTGTTTTGTCGGCGGGGACGGTGTCGACAAGAATGGGGCCCAATTGCATGTCGCACACTAGGCATGCAAGTGCATGAACTCTAACCTGGCCGCAACTTTTGGGGAGGGGCCTTTTTTTGTTGGAGGGGGCGGCGTCGAGAGATTGGGGGCCAGTTGCATGTCTCACAATAGGCACGCAAGTGCATGTATCTTATAACTTGGTCGCAACTCGACTTCCATTTCTTGTTTTACGGGGAGAGGCTCCAGTTTTTGCACGTCTCACAATGGGCACGCAACTGCATGTCTTCTAGCTTAGCCGCAACTAATGTCTTATAACTTGGTTTGCAACTCGACTTCCATTTTCTTTGTAAATGCAGGGACAGCGCCAGTTGCATGTCCCACAATGGGCACGCAACTGCATGTCTAGCTTTGGCCGCAACTGCATGTCTTATGACTTGGTTGCAACTCGACTCCCTTTTTTGTTGTAGTTGTTGGAGGGGGTGACGTTGAGAGAAATGGGGCCCAGTTGCATGTCCCACACTAGGCACGCAACTGCATGTCTTTCTAACTTGGTTGCAACTCGACTTTCCATTTTTTGTTGTACGGGGAGAGGCGCCAGTTGCATGTCCCACGATGGGCACGCAACTGCATGTATTCTAGCTTGGTCGCAACTGAGGATCGTTTTTTTGTCGGAGGGGCGACGTTGAGAGAGATGGGGCGCAATTACATGTCCCACACTAGGCACACAACTGCATGTATTCTAACTTGGTCGCAACTGCATGCCCTATAACTTTGGTTGCAACTCGACTTTCATTTTCCTGTTGTACGGGGAGAATGAATTTTTTTGCATGTCACACAATGGGCACGCAACTGCATGTCTTCTAGCTTGGTCGCAACTAGGGGGGCTTTTGTTTTGTCGAAGGGGGCAAACAACAAGAGAGAGAGGTGACCAACTGCATGTCCCACACTAGACACGCAACTATATGTCTTTTCGAGCACACTAGTCGAAAAAGGGCATATTGTCCCGGTTGGTAAGGGCCTTTAGTCCCGGTTGGTCGATACTAATGCCTCCCCCCTTTAGTCCCGGTTCAATCCAGAACCGGGACTAAAGGCCGCAGCCACGTGGAGCTCACCAACCGGGACTAAAGGAAATTATATGATTTTTTTTTGAATTTTTTTTGAATTTTTTTATTTTCAAATTTCTGAATTTTTTTATCCTCTAATCTCTAATCAACATCCCTCATCACTGCTCAATTTATCCTCTAATCTCTAACACCCTCATCATTCCAAATCATCTAACTTCCCGAACGGTCACCCATCCTCCCACTCCCCCAGCCTGAGCATGCTTAACTTCCGGGTTCTATTCTCCCTCGTTTCCAAGTCTGCACTTGTTGTTTTCCTGACAATAGTAAGATGTCAATCTTATTAACCCTCAGGAATTTTGCTTGAGCATGAAGTGACACATTTCACTGTTTGAGTTTCAAACTATTGTTTTAAAAAACAATAATTGTTTAGATAGTTATTTTGAATAATTGGTTTGACCATTGTTTGACCATGGTTTAACCATAGTTTGACCACAGTTTGACCAGATTTAACCAAAATTCAAAATAACTGAACAAATTATTTAGTAACACTAATATTCTAGAATAATTAGTTTGACCATTGTTTGACCATAGTTTGACCACAGTTTGACCATAGTTTGACCACAGTTTGACCAGATTTGACCAAAATTCAAAATAAATGAACAAATTATTTAGTAACACTAATATTCTAGAATAATTAATTTGACCATTGTTTGACCACAGTTTGAATTTTTTTGCCTCTCCAGATCTTAAAAGCCCCGTAACTTTTTTTCTGTTAGGTTTTTGAGGATTTTGAAAATGTTTAACTTTTTTTCGAGTAGATGATTTTTCATATAAAAAACTTTTTCATCCGAGTTAGTATGCAAAAGTTATGCCCATATTTACAAATTCCAGAGAGATTTTGCAAATAAAGTCGAAATTCACATTTGCAAAATTTCCCAACAACTAGACCACATATCACATGGGAAACTTATTTTCTTTTATTTTTATAAAACTGAAAAAGCGATCCACGGGGGGGGGGGGGGTACCGTTTGAAAATGGGATCTTTAGTACCGGTTCGTGGCACGAACCGGGACTAAAGTTCTCAACCCCATTAGCACCGGTTCGTGCCTCAAACCGGGACTAAATGTCTAATCTTTAGTCCCAGTTTGAGGCATGAACCGGGACAAATGGGCATCGCACCCTTGAGTCCCGGTTTGAGGCACAAACCGGGACTAAAGGGCACAGGTGAACCGGGACTAATGTCTTAGCCGCACGAACCGGGAAAAATGCTCACATTAGTCCCGGTTCGTGATTGAACCGGGACTAATGTGAATATTGGCCCGGCACCATAGCCCTGTTTTCTACTAGTGGCATGTCGCAACTGCATGTCTTTATAACTTGGTTGCAACTCGAACTTCCATTTTTCTTGTACGGGGAGAGGCGCAAAATACTATAATACAAGGGGGGGGGGGCTTTGTTTTGTAGGTGGGGGTGGCGCCGAGAGACATGGGGGCCTAGTTGCATGTCCCACACTAGGCACGCAATTGCATGTCTTCTAGTTTGGTCGCAACTAGGGGGAGCTTTGTTTTGTCGGTGGGGGCGGCGTCGAGAGACATGGAGCCTAGTTGCATGTCCCACACAAGGCACACATCTGCATGTCTTCTAGATTGGTCGCAACTAGGGGGGCTATGTTTTGTTGGAGGGGGCGGCGTCGAGGGACATGGGGCCTAGTTGCTTGTCCCAAACACTAGGCACGCAACTGCATCTCTTTTCTAGATTGGTCACAACTATGTGGGGGGGGGGGCTTTGTTTTGTCGGGGGGAGGGGGGGGTGTCGAGAGACATGGGACCTAGTTGCATGTCCCACACTAGGCACGCAACTGCATGTCTTCTAGTTTGGTCGCAACTATGGGGGGGTTTGTTTTGTCGGAGGGGCGACGTCGAGAGACATGGGGCCTAGTTGCATGACCCACACTAGGCACACAACCACATGTTTTTCTAGATTGGTCACAACTAGGTGGGGGGCCTTTGTTTTGTCGTAGGGCGGCGTCAACAGAGATGGGGCCCAGTTGCATGTCCCACACTAGGCACGCAACCGCATGTCTTCTAACTTGGTCGCAACTGGGGGGTGGGGGGCTTTGTTTTGTTGGAGGGGGCGGCGTCGAGAGAGATGGGTTTAGTTGGCAACTCGGTTTAGTTACGACCATGCTAGAAGACACCAAGTTACGATTGCAATTGCATGCCTAGTGACAAACACGCAACTCCCCCGTGAATCTTGTACCCTCACTATATCTCACGCGAGCACCATAACGCGGTCGTTTTCGACCATGCTCGCAGACACAAATCAAGCACACGATCTCGCAACACTAGCTTGTATTCTTTTTCTTGTTTTTTAAATTCATATACATTTTTTCCTTTTTTCTTTTTGCATTTTTCCCAAGGATTTAAGAAAAAAAATCATTTTGTTTTTTTGTGTCTGATTTTGAGAGCGGAGCTCATTTTCTCAAAAAAAAAAGAGCATATTAAAAGAGGGAAGAGTTACTTGTTCAGATTCTCCGACACATTTTTAATGATTTTTTGTGGAGGGGGTGACTATAGACAGTGGGTTGCTGTTTCTTTTTTTTTCTTTTTTAAGTCTCTGGAATGTGGACCCAGACTCAACATCTTTCTAGAGGCCATCGAACGACATTGTTTGAATTGAGAGAAGAGCATAGACACAGAGTGAAATCAGGAGAGGAAGGAAGGTTTTCACAACGGAAGTCGCCGGCGACGAGATGCTCGGCGATCCGGGCGCCCCTCCAAGATCGCCCCGACTACAACTCTACAGTGTTTTTTTAGGGAGGGGCAGTTGCATGTTTGTCACTAGGCATGCAACTGTAAGTGTTGCAGCGACTACAACTCTATGTCGGTTTTTGTCGTGGGCAGGGGGCAGATGCAAATGCAACCATTTTTCATGTTTTAATATTTTTTGTGTTTATCCTTTTTCTTTTCTAATTGTAAGATTCTTGCTACCTTTTGATTTTTAATTTATATTAAAGAATAAGTTTTTAATTTTTTTGAAATATTGCCATCTGGTTGCACAATCGCCCTTGACTGTAACTTCATAACTCAACTGATATTTAGTGATGTTTTTTCTTCTTTTATTTTTTGTTTTATATTGTTTTCTAAAATTTTGATACTGCAAATGCGCAACCTACTGTTGCGCATGCAACTACATATACTTCACACCGCATGCAACCGCAGGTGATATAAGCACACAACTAGAAGGCACGCGTGGGCGGGAGGGTGCTCGGTCGGTGTCTCTTATTATTTTTATCTTCATTTTATTTATTTTTATCCATTGCTTGTGCGCGCATCAAAATTATTATTTTTGTGAATATATTTGCTTGTGTTCAAATCCTTGTATTCTCCTGGAATGAAAAATGACAATAAGTTGCATGCCCATCTAAAAAAAACTACAAGCACCGTACTGCATATACAAGGATTTTTCTACCAAAAACAAATGCAATGATTTGAACACAAAAAAAAAGCTGCCTCACTCGTTGTGGACTTGAGGTTGTAATTTTTTATTCATAATTGTTAAGTTTGTAGCTGCATAGCAAAGCACAAGGAAGAGGGGAAAATCTGGCAAGAAAGCAACGTTCACAGTGGAAAAGGTGACAAAAGCCCACTAAAAATACAAAGGCAGCCCATAACGCCAAAAACATACAAACAATTACAGAAATAAAACAAGTCTGCATGCTGATGTCATCAATCGGCTTAGACTTCGCGAAGTCTAAGTCGACTGAGACCTATACAGATCCATAAAGATAGATGTACTTTAATTTCTTAAGAGAAGAGACTAGAATACGTGTTTATCTGTCCTGTTATTCTGATCAATCCTGTGCGTGAATGATTAGTAGATTGTCTTGCTATTTTTGTTTGTTTTCCAACTGAAGAACAGAAATAGCCTATTCATTTCCTAATTTCTACGCTAGTGTTGACACTTTCAAGTGTGAAAAGTAGTAAACTGTACAAATAGTCCTGTTCTTTTAGAACTGCAGAGAAAATATACCTTATACCTTAATCATGTAATTTATCTTAGGATGACTTATCATTTCCTAATTAATATGGAACTTACATTTGTTGGTAAGTACATATTTATCGTTTCAGGGTATAGTATTTGCAAATTCAGTATTACATTCATATCCTATTGCCACTGAACTCGTGATTTCTTAATACGTTTTGACATTCTGGCACTTGACTTTACAAGCTAACATTTACAACTGTTTCTACTGTACTATGACACAGGGTACTTCAACTACAGGGCCCGAACAGGCACAATGGCCTTACCAATACTGTCACTGCTTGATAACCAAGACCAGCATCGGCAACATGCCAGTATGCTCATGACAACCAAAACCACCTTCTCTGGACTCTACTGGTTATCAGGCATACTGTGTCTCTTTTATGTTACAATGTGTTAGAAATATAATTGTGTAGAGATAAGCGTAACTAGAGATAAGATAGGTTTAAACAATGTCTTACATTATACTCCAAGTCTCTTCCTACTGTACTTCTATATATACTCCTACAAGTGTCAGATCAATACAACACATAATTTTAGGGTTTCATATTTTTCAGATGGTATCAGAGTGGTTTTTCTCACGAAGCCAATCATAGAAACCTTCCAGCACACTTCCTCGGGGGCGCGGCACCCAGTCAATCAATAATTAGATCGGTTCCGTAGTTTAGATCCTATTTTTGAGTTCCCTCATAGATTGTCAATTTTCGATTTTTTTCAAATCCACCCTGTAGATCAATTCCTTTTATAGCCAGCTAATAAATCCATTGACCCTTGAATCCGGTGAGAAAATCCAACAAGACCCTTGAATCCTCGTGGCCGCAGGCTGCACGCGATCCAGAGGAGCGGCCGCCGTCTTCTCCAACAGCGTGCGTCTTCAATCTGCATCTTGCCGCCGTCGTCGAACTAGGAGGCCATGGTCAAGCTACACCGACCAACCAAGGGCGTCATCACCCAGGACGCAGTGGCTCTCATCTAGCCCGCGGCGTTGCTGATTGAAGCCAGGTCTCCAGCGCACGGAGAGACACGAACTCCATCGACCTCCCGACTCCCCGCGGGCCAGTGCGCGTCTCCAGGAGACGTCTCCAGGAGACTACCATGATCCGATCTACATCGACTTCACGCGTCGACATGCCTCCCTCTACCGAACGACTCCTTCGACAGTTCCACATCTCGAACCCAACCTGCGCATGGACAGAGTCGCTTCCTCGTCGCCTTCAACGCGCCTCCATCCCAACTGATGCATGCATGTGTGTTCATGTCGTGGATGGCGAAAGCCAACCTCTACGAGCATACACACGAGGCTGCACTAGGGGGCATACATACATAGATACACGTCATCATCGACAGCGCCAGCATCGTCGACTAGGAGTCTACGGCGAGTCGGCAACCTGCATGACATCGATCTGCATCGACAACCTCGTCACAGGCCACAACCACGTCCAGGTGCCACTCCACAGATTCAGCTATCCGCTGCTTCACCAAGCCGAACGACATCAGCTATACGACTACGCCGAGCCAACATACTTCTTCAGCATGGCACGACATCGACACTTCATCGCCTCGGAGGGACGCCTTTAAGCGATACATCATTGCCGACATTGCCGCTGTAACGTCATCACCGACACTTCATCGCCAAGGTCTTCACCAACATCTTCGTCAACACACCGCCGCCGCCTCGTCCACAAGATAGACACTTTGCGTCCTCTGACAGACTTTTTTGCAAGACGCGACCTCGATGACGGCAATGGCCGCGTCACGACGACGGCATCGACCACGTCATCCACGACGGCAAGACTGCATCGACATGGCGTCACTATAGTGACGACCCTACACGGCCACACGGTTCTGGCAAAACCGATGTGTGCTCGATGGGCTTCCACCGTTCTTGGCAAAACCGGCAGACTCGTCGCCGACGGCACCCTCTGACATCTGCAAGGTGCATCGTCCACGTCTGCAGCTCCGTCATAGCGCATTTTTTTGCGCCTCCGGCTTTATGCGGCTTCATCATCCACGACGACTACACCATCGACCACGACTACCTCGACCTCGGCTACATCACCATGATCGATTACCTCGACATTAATGGCTACGTCTGCAGCAACTCACCGGCAACAACTCCAGTCAACAGTGTCCGCCTTGTCACATGCGGCCACGATACTCCCGCTCTGACTGCGGGAGGGAATAGAGGAGAAGACAGGGAAGGCACCAGAAGGGGACGCAGTCACCGCCCTAGGTGCCGACCCATCAGCCATCAGAGACACAGTTGATGATGGTGCAACGGAGAAAAAGACAGAAGCGCAAGACTTCAAATTCAGTCGCAATCGTCTGCTTCACTCCCGCTACGGCTGAGGGGGAATGTTAGAAATATAATTATGTAGAGATAAGCGTAATTAGAGATAAGATAGGTTTAAACAATGTCTTGCATTGTACTCCAAGTCTCCCTATTGTACTTCTATATATACCCCTACGACGGTCAGATTAATACAACACATAATTATAGGGTTTCATATTTTTCACACAATGAACTTATAATTAGTACACTCATATTTACTCATATTAAAATGTGAAAACATGCTGACACGTATACTTTTTGTTGCACTAATTAGCCGATTGCATCATATTTTTGTTACCACGGTATACTATAATGTATCATGGAAGAAAAACACTATCTATTTCCTCACATATATCGGACTTTCATTTCGGGAAAATGTTCTTAGGCTTCAGCAGTCAACTCGTTCAGTTATTGTAACTTTGTTCCCCGGCAGAAAGTAAACGGTTATTACTGATCTTCTCTTGGAAATGTAAGCAAGTTTGCTCAAAAATCTACTCCCTCCATCCGGAAATACTTGTCGGACAAATGGACGTATTTTGGTTCTAGAAACATTCATTTGTATCCATTTCTGCGACGAGTAATTTCGGATGGAGGGAGTAACAATTACTAGCTCGTGAGGGTACACGCGTTGATGACTAGCGATAATGAATTATAATTGGAGGCGGTGTCCATTTGCGGTGAGGCCTTCTTCGGTGGTTGTCGATGGTGAAGTCGCAGTCACCCTCATGGAGGTGTGATGGCGATGACGCCGGGCTGCAACCTCGACGGCGCTTTTCTTCTCGGCGGCATGTGTGTGTTCTTGTGTGGGTTGCCATGCCGCCCGGTGTGCCTTGTTTTTACGGGCGTGATGTTATGGTTTTCGTGTGGTTTTCTGTTAATTAATCGGACAATTCTCTTCGATCTTTTTTAATGAATTGGGTCCTAAGGGACCGTGTTTGAAAAAAAAATAGCCGTAAGTGCTGCGCTGTGCAATTACGTTGCATGCCCCAGCCAGCCTGCTTGCAATTACGATCGGAACATAAATGCATGCATATGGTGACACTGACACATCACCATGGCCGCTGCTTGGTAGCCATGCCTTTAGACCAGTCTTTTGCATTGTTCACATACACATATACATTATAGCCATATACACATATACATCACATATGAACAAAAAAATTAAAACATAAAAAAACAGAGCATCAAAATAAAAAAAGAGCTTAAACATTATATATATATATATATATATATATATATATGAAAAAAATAAAGAAATAAAAAAAGAGCCGGGCGGCGGCTCACAGCGCGGGGGCAGACGAGGCTGGGCGGGACGGGCACGGGGCAGGGCGACGGCGAGCCCGTAGCAGGGGAGCTCGAGGCGACGGCGGGCGCCGGCGCTGGGGCGGACGGGGCAGGGGCAGAGCGACAGCAAGCACGGGCAGGCGCGGGCGACGGCGAGCACGGGCAGCCTGGCGTCGGGCGAAGCTCGGGCAGCCTGGCGGCGGCGTCGGGGCGGGGGAACTGGCGATGAAATCTGAAAAAACGCCAAGTCTTTGCTTATATAGAAAAGGCTATGGTCCCGGTTCATGGCATGACCCGGGACTAATGCCCCCCTTTAGTCCCGGTTGGTGCCACCAACCGGGACCAAAGGCCAATTTTCAAGCCCAAAAGGGCGGGAAGCGGCGCTTGTCCCGGTTGGTGGCACCAACCGGGACTAAAGGCATTAGTCCCGGGTCGTGCCACGAACCGGGACCAATTCCCCCCTTTAGTCCCGGTTGGTGGCACCAACCGGGACCAAAGGCCTTGTGCTGCCCCGCGCCCAAAAGTTTAGTCTCACCTCGCTAGTTAAGAGAGCTCGAGAGTGGTTTATAAGCGCTGCTGCGCCCACCCTCTCGAGCTCCTCTCAACTGCAGGCTTTCGGACCTAATCTGTCACTAGCTATGTGCCTGTGGGCCTACTTGGCCTCCTGCGGGCCTGAATCCTGGCCCATGTAGGGTTTCTAGTCGTATTCAGGCCGTGGGGGCCCAGCAGGCGGCACTATTTTTTTCCAGTTTCGCTTTATTTTTTAATTCTTTTTGCTTTTAGTTTTAGAAAAATTATAAACTTTCTGTTAGTGCCATTAGTTTTCAAATTTGAAAACTCTTTTTTGTTTTCTTTGTTGCTTTATTTATTTTATTTTGTTTCTACTTACAACAAAATACTTATGGTTGCTAATTTTATTTTTTTTCAGTTTTTTGTTCTGTTTTCTGCATTATTTAGTTTTTGTTGTTTTTTGCTTTATTTTTTAATTCCTTTTGTTTTTAGTTTTAGAAAAATTATAAACTTTCTGTTAGTGCCACTAGTTTTCAAATTTGAAAACTCTTTTTTTGTTTTCTTTGCTGCTTTATTTATTTTATTTTGTTTCTACTTACAACAAAATACATATTGTTGCTACTTTTATTTTTTTTCAGTTTTTTGTTCTGTTTTCTGCATTATTTATTTTTTGTTGTTTTTTCTTTATTTTTTAATTCTTTTTTGCTTTTAGTTTTAGAAAAATTATAAACTTTCTGTTAGTGCCATTAGTTTTCAAATTTGAAAACACTTTTTTTTGTTTTCTTTGTTGCTTTATTTATTTTATTTTGTTTCTGCTTACAACAAAACGGTGTGTAGAGGGACGGGCTTATAAACCGGTGTGAGCGCCCTTCGGTTGGCGAGGTTTTCAAATTCATAGTTTTCAAATGAACTCTGAAAAAGTTGGCATAGCATGTGCATGTACAAAACAGACAATTGTATCATACTCGTCTGTTACAAAGTTGGCATGGTATCATCATAATAGTTGCGGGAGAAAGTCGTCACTTTTTCTTCGCTTGTGTCGTTTGCATATTGCGCCGTAACCATGGATAATCTTCATCATTTATCAGGATGCTTGGGTCAGCCTTGACTTTGAAGGGGGAATTTCATGAAACTTTTCATACTCTTCAGACATGTCTGTCTTGCCCCCCACTCCTGTGGATGTCCCTTTTCCCCGAAAAGAACTATGTGGCGCTTTGGCTCATTGTATGATGTATTCGCTTCCTTATCTTTTCTTTTCCTCGGTCTGGTAGACATGTCCTTCACATAGATAACCTGTGCCACATCATTGGCTAGGACGAACGGTTCGTCGGTGTACCCAAGATTTTTCAGATCCATTTGTTGTCATTCCATACTGTGGGTCTACACATACTGCCTCTGACAGATTGACCCACTTGCACTTAAACAAAGGGACCTTAAAATCTACTCCGTAGTCAAGTTCCCATATGTCTACTATGTAACCATAATATGTGTCATTTCCCTTGTCGGTTGCTGCATCAAAGCGGACACCGCTGTTTTGGTTGGTGCTCTTTTCATCTTGGTCAATCGTGTAAAATGTATTCCCATTTATCTCGTATCCTTTCCAAATCATTATAGTCGAAGATGGTCCCCTGGACAACAAGTACAGCTCATCACAAACAGTGCTGTCACCTCTGAGACGTCTTTCCAACCAACTGCTGAAAGTCCTGATGTGTTCACATGTAATCCAGTTGTCACACTGCTCCGGGTGTTTGGAGCGCAGACTGTTCTTGTGTTCATCGACATACGGGGTCACCAAGGTAGAGTTCTCAGAGAACTGCGTAGTGTGCTTGAGACCAAGAATATCCGTCCCTGCATATTATTGAGTCCCTTCCAAGCGTGCCTTTTCCAGTCAGTCTACCCTCATACCGCGATTTAGGGAGACCTATCTTCTTAAGGCCAGGAATGAAGTCAACACAAAACCCGATGACATCCTCTGTTTGATTGCCCACGGAGATGCTTCCTTCTGGCCTAGCGCGGTTACGAACATATTTCTTTAGGACTCCCATGAACCTTTCAAAGGGGTACATATTGTGTAGAAATACGGGCCCCAGAATGACAATCTCGTCGACTAGATGAACTAGGACGTGCGTCATGATATTGAAGAAGGATGGTGGGAACACCAGCTCGAACCGACAAGACATTGCGCCCACATCACTCCTTAGCGTTGGTACGATTTCTGGATCGATCACCTTGGAGATATTGCATTGAGGACTGCACATAGCTTCACAATGGCTAATCGGACGTTTTCCGTAGAAGCCCCCTCAATGCAACCTCAAGCAGTTGCGTCATAATCACGTGGCAGTCATGAGACTTTAGGTTCGGAACTTTTTCTCCGGCATATTTATTATTCCCTTTATATTCGACGAGAAGCCAGTCGGGACCTTCATCTTGAGCAGGCATTGAAAGAATATTTCTTTCTCTTCTTTCGTAAGAGCGTAGCTGGCAGGACCTTCATACCGCTCGGAGGCATGCCCTCTTTTTTCGGTAAGCGTTGCAGGTCCTCTCGTGCCTCGGTGTATCTTTTGTCTTCCCATACACGCCCAAGAAGCCTAGCAGGTTCACGCAAAGGTTCTTCGTCACGTGCATCACGTCGATCAAGAGCGGACCTCTAGGTCTTTCCAAAGAGGGTAGGTCCCAAAATATAGATTTCTTCTTCCACATGGGTGCTTGATTCTCAGCGTCATTCGGAACAGCTAGTCCGCCGGACCCTTTCTAAAGATTACGTGTAAATCATTGACCATAGCAAATGCGTGATCACCGGTACGCATGGCGGGCTTCTTCCGGTGATCTGCCTCGCTTTGAAATACTTGCCTTTCTTTCGACATTGATGGTTGGTCGGAAGAAATCGATTTACGGCCTGTGTACACATTCTTCCCGCAGCTTCCGGTATATACTATCGGTGTCAAGTAAACAGTGCGTGCATGCGTGGTATCCCGTGTTTGTCTGTCACGAAAGGTTACGGAGAGCGGGCCAATCATTGATGGTCACGAACAGCAACGCCTTTAGGTCAAATTCCTCCTATTTGTGCTCATCCCACGTACGTACACCGTTTCCATTCCACAGCTGTAAAAGTTCTTCAACTAATGGCCTTAGGTACACATCAATGTCGTTGCCGGGTTGCTTAGGGTCTTGGATGAGAACTGGCATCATAATGAACTTCCGCTTCATGCACAACCAAGGAGGAAGGTTATACATACATAGAGTCACGGGCCAGGTGCTGTGATTGCTGCTCTGCTCCCGAAAGGATTAATGCCATCCGCGCTTAAAGCAAACCATACGTTCCTTGGGTCCTTTGCAAACTCATCCTGTACTTTCTCTCGATTTTTCTCCACTGCGACCCGTCGGCGGGTGCTCTCAACTTCCGTCTTTCTTACGGTCCTCACTGTGCCATCGCATCAACTTGGCATGCTCTCCGTTTTCAGCAGACGTTTCAACCGTGGTATTATAGGAGCATACCACATCACCTTCGCAGGAACCCTCTTCCTGGGAGGCTCACCGTCAACATCACCAGGGTCATCTCGTCTGATCTTATACCGCAATGCACCGCATACAGGGCATGCGTTCAGATCCTTGTAGGCACCACGGTAGAGGATGCAGTCATTAGGGCATGCATGTATCTTCTCCACCTCCAATCCTAGAGGGCATACGACCTTCTCTGCTGCGTATGTACTGTCGGGCAATTCGTTATCCTTTGGAAGTTTCTTCTTCTTCATTTTCAGTAGCTTCTCAAATCTTTTATCAGGCACAGCATTCTCTGCCTTCCACTGCAGCAATTCGAGTACGGTACCGAGCTTTGTGTTTCCATCTTCGCAATTGGGGTACAACCCTTTTTTGTGATCCTCTAACATGCGATCGAACTTCAGCTTCTCCTTTTGACTTTCGCATTGCGTCCTTGCATCGACAATGACCCGGCGGAGATCATCATCATCGGGTACATCGTCTGGTTCCTCTTGATCTTCAGCAGCTTTGCCCGTTGCAGCACCATCGTGCACATCGTCTGGTGCATCTTGATGTTCAGTAGCATCACCTTATTCAGGGGGCACATAGTTGTCATCGTACTCTTCTTCCTCGCCGTCTTCCATCATAACCCCTATTTCTCCGTGCCTCGTCCAAACATTATAGTGTGGCATGAAACCCTTGTAAAGCAGGTGGGTGTGAAGGATTTTCCGGTCAGAGTAAGACTTCGTATTCCCACATATAGGGCATGGAGAACACATAAAACCATTCTGCTTGTTTGCCTCAGCCACTTCGAGAAAATCATGCACGCCCTTAATGTACTCGGAGGTGTGTCTGTCATCGTACATCCATTGCCGGTTCATCTGCGTGCATTATATATAATTAAGTGTGTCAAAAATCATTACGAGAACATCATGAATAGATAATTAAGTGACCAAATTAATAGAAGTTCATCATCACATAAAAACCAAAGTACATACATAGTTCTCATCTAACAACATAAAGCTCTGCAGAGCATCTAAATTAATTAAACCATACATTAAAACAAATGCGATCATAATCGCAACCAAGGTAACAACTGATCCAACGGCATAATGATACCAAGCCTCGGTATGAATGGCATATTTTCTAATCTTTCTCATCTTCAAGCGCATTGCATCCATCTTGATCTTGTGATCATCGGCGACATCCGCAACATGCAACTCCAATATCATCTTCTCCTCCTCAAGTTTTTTATTTTTCCTTCAAGAAATTGTTTTCTTCTTCAACTAAATTTAACCTCTCGACAATAGGGTCGGTTGGAATTTCCGGTTCAACAACCTCCTAGATAAATAAAATCTATGTCATGTTGGTCGGCATAATTTTCATAAACAATAAATGAACCAATAGTTATGAAAAGATAATATATACCACATCCGAATCATAGACAGGACGAGGGCCGACGGGGGCGGATACCAAAACCATCGCACTATATAAGATGCAATAATAAAACTAAGAAAATAATACAAGTATCTATCTAAACAAACAAGTAATAATATTTTTTCTTTCAGAAAGAAGATAAGAACAAGAGGCTCACCACGGTGGTGCCGGCGATGAGATCGGCGCGGGTGATCGACGGCCATGAAGACGGGGACGGGGCGTGACGGACTGCAAAACCTAGATAAATATTGAGGAAAATGGAGCTTGGCGGTCGGCGTGGAGAGGAGAAACCTTAAGTAGTGTGGCTCGGGCATTCCATCGAACACCTTGTCAAGATAGGAGGTGAGCTAGAGCACCACCAAGCCCTCTCCCCTCGGCCGGAAAAAAGCAGAGCGGTGTGCTCTGCTCTTGCGCCGAGGGGCTATATATAGGTAGCACCATTAGCCCGGTTGGTGGCATGAACCGGGACTAAAGGGAAGCCTTTGGTCCCGTTCATGCCACCAACCGGGACCAATAGTGGTGGAACCAGAGTTGGACCATTGGTCCCGGTTCGTCCCACCAACCGGGACCAATGGCCAACGTGGCCCGGCCGGCCCCCTGGGCTCACGAACCGGGGCAAATAGCTCCATTGGTCCCGGTTCTGGATTGAACCGGGACTAATGGGCTGAACCGGCCTGGACGAAAGCCCTGTTTTCTACTAGTGATAGTTTCTGCAAATATTTACAACATGTCAATTATTATTCAAACATGGTACAGATGGATATATATTAGTGGCAAACGTAGAACTAGCTAGCTAATCACAATAAGGAATCATGTTAGTGGCCTCGACGCTGCTTCTCTAGGGTTTGGGGTGGCCTAGACAACGCTTCAAGGGTTTGGGGTGGCCTCGGCACAACGCTTCAAGGGTTTGGGGTGGCCTCGATGACAACGCTCTTTTAACTTGGTAAATTTGGGTGGCCTCGTTAGTGTTTGTCGGGTAGGGGCGCGGCGGGAGGGGGTAGGAGACCAACATCGTTTTTTCTCTAGGGTTTGGGTGTCCTCGAGAGTTTTGGTCGAGCGAGAGGGCCGAGGGGGGTGCTACCGTGGTATAAGTTATCATGGTCGAGAGGGGGTATATATATCGACCGCCCCTCATGTCGAAGTTATCCGGGAGGGGGTTATATCGACAACGACGCGACCATCATATACATGGAAAAATAATGTTAACGGGGAGGGGGTATATCGACCCTCCCCCCCCCCTCGTATTGAAGTTATCGGGAGGGGTATATCGACGACGACAGACCCGATAAAACATAAGGAAATGAAGAAGAAATAAAAAAAGGAGAAGAAAAAAGGAATAGAGGAGAAGATCTAAGAAAAAAAGAAAAAAAAAGGAGAAAAAGAAAGGAATAGATGAGAAGAAGAAAAAATGGAGTATATATTTTCTTCTTCTCGTCTATTCCTTTCTTCTTCTCCTCTTCTTTTTCTTCTTTTTTCTCTTCTTATTTATTTCTCCTCTTGTCCTCCTTTCTTCCTCTTCTTATTTTCCTTTTTCCTCTCATTCTTTTAGTATTGCTTGTTTTTTTAAATGTTCAAATAGAAAATTTCGAAAAAAAAGTAAAGGTTTTGCCTAATGCATTGTTCATATTTCATCAACATTTATGCATACAAAAAAAGCATACACACATACATATATACATACATACATATATACAAAAAAAGCATATATACATACAAAAAAGCATACATATACATAAATATCTATACCACTATATAGTATACGAATATTAACTCATACAAGCCGTTGGATCTTTGCAATCAGACGGTTCACGTTCAGTAACTGTAGCTAGGGAACTACGTGGCCACATTTACACCATTCGATGCGGCAATCTGACGGCTCAAAGTACTGGGATTCACGGTGCTGGGCATCACTGCGTTGCCAGCTTGCCAGTATGCGTGAAGATTCCTCCTACTGTTGTCTAGAAAATTCTGGCGTGCTCCTGAGCCCTACAAGACTCTAGCAAGTAGGCACACTACTTATAAAAAAATGACAATTGATGGGAAAGTGAGAGAGAGAGAGATTGCATGCGCCAGATTAGTGAACGGTAAAGCAAAAGCTTAATATGTGTAGCCTTTACTTTCTCTTATAAATTCGTTTTAGAAATATTATGACATCACTTTTCTGTTTTCTGCCAATAAGTTATGTGTGTAAAATTCTAGATACAGACCAAAGTTGTTAATGTATAAGCATGCAAGTGTACCAGGTTATGCTTCAAAAATAAAGTTAATAAATATTGACAATCGGACTATAAAATTGCCACCAACACACAACATTTCACAATAATTCTAAAATCTACACATGCATGCACGTGTCATTTACTAGTATATATATAGACTTTCAATATATATATATATATATATATATATATATATATATATATATATATATATATATATATATATATATATGGCAGGGGCAGGGCAGGCGGCGGACTCACTATGGGCGGCATCGGCGAGGTCGGGGCCGGCCTGAGGCAGGCGGTGGCGTCTTGAGGGCAGGGGCGGCGTCAGGCGGCCTTGAGGCGATTATGGCGTCGGGCGCGACGCTGGCGAGACGACGTCGGGGTAGAAGCCTGGGCTCGGGGACGGCGTCGTCGGCGACAGCGGCAACAAAAGGCGAGCGGCAGCGGCGAGGTGGCCAGACGGCGTCGGGGCAGCCTGGCGGCGATGAGCTCGGCGTCGGGGGCAAATGGAGATGAGAAACTGAAATTTTCACGTGTCCTGGTTATATACCAAGAGCATTGGTCCCGGTTCGTGGCAGCAACTGGGACCAATGCCTCCTTTAGTCCCGGTTGGTGCCACCAACCGGGACCAAAGGCCGATTCCGTGCCCAAAGGGCGGAAGCGGCGGCCTTTAGTCCCGGTTCGTGGCAGCAACTGGGACCAATGCCCTCCTTTAGTCCCGGTTGATGCCACCAACCGGGACCAAAGGACTTGCGCTGCCCGCGACCAAAACTTTAGTCCCACCTCGCTAGTTGAGAGGGGCTCGGAGTGGTTTATAAGCCCCACTGCGGCTAACCACTCGAGCTCCTCTCAAATGCAGGCTTGCGCGCCTAATCTCACACTGTCCTGCATGTGGGCCTATTGGGCCTTCTGCGGGCCTGAATCCTGGCCCAGTTTGGGTTTCTAGTCGTATTCACGCCGTGGTGGCCCAATAGGTGGCAGTTTTTTTTGTTTTTTTTTCCATTTTTTTTGTTTTGTTTTTTGCATTATTTATTTTCTTTTGTTTTTTGCTTTATTTTTTAATTCTTTTTTGCTTTTAGTTTTAGAAAAATTATAAACTTTCTCTTAGTGCCATTAGTTTTGAAATTTAAAAACACTTTTTTGTTTTTTCTTCGTTGTTTATTTTATTTTGTTTCTACTTACAACAAAATACTTATTGTTGCTATTTTTATTTTGTTTCTAGTTTTTTTTTGTTTTCTGCATTATTTATTTTCTTTTGTTTTTTGCTTTATTTTTAATTCTTTTTTGCTTTTAGGTCAGCAAAATTATAAACTTTCTGTTAGTGCCATTAGTTTAAGAAAAATTATAAACTTTCTGTTAGTGCCATTAGTTTTTCAAATTTGAATAATTAAAATTTGAATTCTTTGAAATTTGTGTGAATCACAAGTTTGTGATTAACTTTACTAAAAAAATGAACATTGATGCGCCTATAGAGAAAATTCAACCTAAATTCATAATAAAGCATTTCAAATGAACTCTGAAAAAGTTGAAAGTTGGCATGGTATCATAATTTCACCCACATAGCATGTGCATGTACAAAACAGACAATGGTATCATACTAAATGCATTACAAAATTGGCATGGTATCATCATAATAGTTGCGGGAGAAAGTTTTCACTTTTTCGTCGCTTGTGTCATTTGCTTCTTGCGCCATAACCATGGATAAACTTCACCGTTTATCAGGATGCTGGGGTTAGCCTTGACTTTGAAGGAAGAAATTTCATGACACTTTTCATAATCTTCAGACATGTCTGTCTTGTTCTCCACTCCCATGATGTCCCTTTTTTCTGCAAGGACTATGTGGCGCTTTGGCTCATCGTATGATGTATTCGCTTCTTTATCTTTTCTTTTTCTCGGTCTGGTAGACATGTCCTTCACATAAATAACATGTGCCACATCATTGGCTAGGACGAACGGTTCGTCAGTGTACCCAAGATTTTTTAGATCCACTGTTGTCATTCCGTACTGTGGGTCTACCTGTACCCCGCCTCCTAACAGATTGACCCAGTTGCATTTAAACAAAGGGACCTTAAAATCTACTCCGTAGTCAAGTTCCCATTAGTCCACTATGTAACCACAATATGTGTCATTTCCCCTCTCGGTGGCTGCATCAAAGTGGACACCGCTGTTTTGGTTGGTGCTCTTTTGATCTTGGTTGATCGTGTAAAATATATTCCCATTTATCTCGTATCCTTTCCAAATCATTACAGTCGAAGATGGTCCCCTTGACAACAAGTACAGCTCATCACAAACAGTGTTGTCACCTCTGAGACGTGTTTCCAACCAACTGCTGAAAGTCGTGTTCACATGTAATCCAATCGTCGCACTGCTTCGGGTGTTTGGAGCGCAGACTGTTCTTGTGTTCATCGGCATACGGGGTCACCAAGGTAGAGTTCTGTAGAACTGTGTAGTGTGCTTGAGACCAAGAATATCCGTCCCTGCATATTATTGAGTCATTTCCAAGCGTGCCTTTTCCAGCCAGTCTCCCCTCATACCGCGATTTAGGCAGACCTATCTTCTTAAGGCCAGGAATGAAGTCAACACAAAACCCAATGACATCCTCTGTTTGATGGCCCATGGAGATGCTTCCTTCTGGCCTAGCGCGGTTACAAACATATTTCTTTAGGACTCCCATGAACCTCTCAAAGGGGAATATATTGTGTAGAAATACGGGCCCCAGAATGACAATCACGTCGACTAGATGAACTAGGACGTGCGTCATGATATTGAAAAAGGATGGTGGGAACACCAGCTCGAAACTGACAAGGCATTGCGCCACATCACTCCTTAGCGTTGGTACAATTTCTGGATCGATCACCTTCTGAGATATTGCATTGAGGACTGCACATAGCTTCACAATGGCTAATCGGACGTTTTCCGGTAGAAGCCCCCTCAATGCAACCGGAAGCAGTTGCGTCATAATCACGTGGCAGTCATGAGACTTTAGGTTCTGGAACTTTTTCTCTGGCATATTTATTATTCCCTTTATATTCGACGAGAAGCCAGTCAGGACCTTCATACTGAGCAGGCATTCAAAGAAGATTTCTTTCTCTTCTTTCGTAAGAGCGTAGCTGGCAGGACCTTCATACTGCTTCGGAGGCATGCCGTCTTTTTCGTGCAAGCGTCGCAGGTCCTCCCGTGCCTCGGGTATATATTTTGTCTTCCCATACACGCCCAAGAAGTCTAGCAGGTTCACGCAAAGGTTCTTCATCATGTGCATCACGTCGATCGAGGAGCGGACCTCTAGGTCTTTCCAGTAGGGTAGGTCCCAAAATATAGATTTCTTCTTCCACATGGGTGCGTGTTTCTCAGCGTCATTCGGAGCAGCTAGTCTGCCGGGACCCTTTCCAAAGATTACGTGTAAATCATTGACCATAGCAAGTACGTGATCACTGGTATGCATGGCGGGCTTCTTCCGGTGATCTGCCTCGCCTTTGAAATGCTTGCCTTTCTTTCGACATTGGTGGTTGGTCGGAAGAAATCGACGATGGCCCAGGTACACATTCTTCCTGCAGCTTCCCATGTATATACTATCGGTGTCAAGTAAACAGTTGCGTGCATGTGTGGTATCCCTTGTTTGTCTGTCCTGAAAGGTTGTGGAGAGCGGGTCAATCGTTGATGGTCACAAACAGCAACGTCTTTAGGTCAAATTCCTCCTGTTTATGCTCATCCCATGTACGTACACCGTTTCCATTCCACAGCTGTAAAATTTCTTCAACTAATGGCCTTAGGTACACATCAATGTCATTGCCGGGTTGCTTAGGGCCTTGGATGAGAACTGGCATCATAATGAACTTCCGCTTCATGCACATCTAAGGAGGAAGGTTATACATACATGGAGTCATGGGCCAGGTGCTGTGATTGCTGCTCTGCTCCCCGAAAGGATTAATGCCATCCGCGCTTAAAGCAAACCATACGTTCCTTGGGTCACTTGCAAACTCATCCCAGTACTTTCTCTCGATTTTTCTCCACTGCGAACCGTCAACATCACCAGGGTCATCTCGTCTGATCTTATACCGTAATGCACCGCATACCGGGCATGCGTTCAGATCCTTATGCGCATCATGACAGAGGATGCGATCATTAGAGCATGCATGTATCTTCTGCACCTCCAATCCTAGAGGGCATCGACCTTCTTTGCTGCGTATGTACTGTCGGGCAATTCGTTATCCTTTGGAAGCTTCTTCTTCAATATTTTCAGTAGCTTCTCAAATCCTTTGTCGAGCACAGCATTCTCTGCCTTCCACTGCAGCAATTCGATGACGGTACCGAGCTTTGTGTTGCCATCTTCGCAATTGGGGTACAACCCTTTTTGTGATCCTCTAACATGCGATCGAACTTCAGCTTCTCCTTTTGACTTTCGCATTGCGTCCTTGCATCGACAATGACCCGGCGGAGATCATCATCATCGGGTACATCGTCTGGTTCCTCTTGATCTTCAGCAGCTTTGCCCGTTGCAGCATCATCGTGCACATCGTCTGGTTCCTCTTGATGTTCAGTAGCATCATCGTATTCAGGGGGCACATAGTTGTCATCGTACTCTTCTTCTTCGCCGTCTTCCATCATAACCCCTATTTCTCCGTGCCTCGTCCAAACATTATAGTGTGGCATGAAACCCTTGTAAAGCAGGTGGGTGTGAAGGATTTTTCGGTCAGAGTAAGACTTCGTATTCCCACATATAGGGCATGGACAACACATAAAACCATTCTGCTTGTTTGCCTCAGCCGCTTGGAGAAAATAATGCACGCCCTTAATGTACTCGGAGGTGTGTCTGTCACCGTACATCCATTGCCGGTTCATCTGCATGCATTATATATAATTAAGTGTGTCAAAAACTATTACAGAACATCATGAATAGATAATTAAGTGACCAAGTTAATAGAAGTTCATCATCACATTAAAACCAAAGTACATACATAGTAAAAGTAAGAAAATAATACAAGTATCTATCTAAAAATACAAGTAAGAATATTTTTCCTTTCATAAAGAAGATAAGAACAAGAGGCTCACCACGGTGGTGCCGGCGATGAGATCGGCGCGGGCGATCGACGGCGGTGAAGACGGAGACGGGACGTGACAGACCGCTAAACCTAGACAAATATTGAGGGAAATGGAGTTTGGAGGTCGAGCTTGGAGAGGAGAAAGTTAAGTAGTGTGGCTCGGGCATTCCATCAAACACCTCGTGTGCATAGGAGGTGAGCTAGAGCACCATAAAGCTCTCCAACGGCCGGGCAGAAAAATAGAGCAGTGAAGTGCTCTGCTCGCGGGCGAGGGGTATATATAGGCAATTCATTGGTCCCGGTTTGTCGCATGAACCCGGACTAAAGGGCAGCCTTTGGTCCCGGTTCAATCCACCTACCGGGACCAATGGTGGTGGGTCAGGAGCGAGGCCCATTGGTCCCGGTTCGTCCCACCAACCGGACCAAAAGGTCCAGACGAACTGGGACCAATGGCCCACGTGGGCCGGCCGGCCCTCGGGTCTCACGAACCGGGTCCAATGCCCCCATGGGTCCCGGTTCTGGATTGAACCGGGACTAATGGGCTGACGCGGCCTGGACCATTGCCCCCTTTTCTACTAGTGGGAGAAGTATGAACCGAACTATCACCAGCCTTTCCAACATTTAACTATGTGGGAAAAAAATCAAGGATGATTCAAAATGGCTAGCCTCTTACAAAAACATGATGGCAAAAAAAGGAAACATCACAGAGACCGATCTCCCATCAAATATGATCAACTTGGAGGCCGAAGACCGCCCAAAAGCTGGTCGTGATAAGGCTAAGGCTGAACGTGCTGGTAAAGGAAAGTCGGGAGGGATCTCACAAGAGCTTGGAGAAAGGCTAGACAAGTTCATCGAGGTTAACAATCAATCGAAGGAGGAGCACCAAAAGGTGATAGACAGCCAGGTTCTTTTATCAAATCAACAGCTTGAAACCGCAAAGATCAACAGCAAGACAAAAATGTTGGATGTTTACTCCAAAATGCTTTTAGAGGACACATCTAAAATGGATGATGCTGAAAAGGCTCGGCGTGCTAAGGCTTTGAGCAGAATGGAGGCCATATTATTTCCCGAAGAAGCTTCAGGTATTGTTATTTTCTGTCTTTCGACTGGTTATTTCCCAAGCACATGTACTCATTTCAAGCATCTCGAAACAACTACTAACTACTTTATTTGTCTACAGTTTGACAAGTTGATCAAGGTGAATAGCATGATTTTTGGTTCAGCTAATTATTAAGGTATTTTCATTGTTTGTCTCTCGATCGGTTAATTTTTGTTGTGAACCTGAATCGCTGCTCTATTTCATGAGAAAATAATAATTATGGCTACTGATTATTTATTTGTCTACTGATTGGCAAGGTGATTGAAGGGAAAAGTGGTGCACTATGAAGCATATTAGAAATTGGCTCGGTCAGTTTGTTGTGTAAACCTGATGGATCGTTCATCACTTTTGTTGTCCGGTCAGTTTATTGTGTGCACCGATCAGCTACTCTAAAATTGATGTGAACGTGATGGTTTGCTGTTAGCTTTTGGACTGATCAGCTACTACTATTGTCAGTTACCTTTTATGAATCATCGGTGAAGCTACTCTAATTTATGTGCGTTACTGTTACCTGATGGACCGATCAGCTACTACTACTGCCCGTTACCTTTTTTAATCATTGCTGAAGCTCAATCGTTTGAGTTTTCATTTACACATGAATCGTTTCACAATAGTGTGCTATATATACAAGCGTATGCCTTCTCTTTTCCTCACTCCTGCACACTGCACCACTTCTTTCCCTGTTCAAGATGGCCAGTAGTGAACCAGACGATGGTTCCGATGGTGAAGCTGAAGCAAGTATCACCAATCCTTCCTCCCTCTACACACTAGAAGACTACCTTGTTCAGATGGACATGTTAGACTCATTAGGCAAGGGGATCGCAGCAGAAGTGAAGGAAAGCCTCGAAGATCAAGCAACATCAAGCAGAAGTGGTCCGAGGACTTACGTGAACAGGCCACGTGAAGCAGCCGCCGAGCAATTGGTACGCGACTATTTCTGTGATAATCCTATCAACAAGAAAAAAGTATTTCGTAGAAGATTTCGGATGAGAAGGCCTCTTTTCGAGCGTATTGTGCATGCACTAGGAGAGTGGTCTCCTGAGTTCATGCAAAGGAAAGATGCTCTTGACCGCGATGGACTCTCTCCGTTGCAGAAATGCACATCGGCTATTCGCCAATTGGCGTATGGTACCCCGGCGGACGCTCTTGATGAGTATCTGAAGATTGCCGAGAGCACTTCAGTTAAGTGCTTAAAACTGTTTGTTGAAGGCGTGATTCATATATTTGGTGATGAGTATATGCGAAGACCCAATGTCGACGATGTGCAACGCTTACTTGATATTGGAGAGACACGTGAGTTTCCCGGTATGTTAGGAAGCCTCGATTTTATGCATTGGCATTGGGAGAAATGTCCATTAGAGTGGAGGGGGCAATTCACTAGCGGGTATAAAGGAGCCCCTACTGTTATTCTAGAGGCGGTTGCATCTCAAGATCTTTGGATATGGCATGCCTTTTTTGGTGTTGCCGGATCCAACAATGACATCAACGTGCTTAACCAATCAACGCTGTTCACTGAGCAACTGAAAGGGCAAGCTCCTTGAGTGAACTATACTGTCAACGAGAAGGAATATCAACTTAGTTATTACCTTGTAGATGGAATATACCCCGAGTGGGCAGCATTCGTGAAGTCAATACCGATGGCTTTAACAGAAAAGCACAAGTTGTTTGCAAAACATCAAGAGGGAGCAAGAAAGGACGTGGAACGTGCATTTGGTGTGTTGCAGGCGCGATGGTCTACTTTACGGCTTCCGGCACGTTTATATTAACGGGGTGATCTCAATAATATTATGTTGGCATGCATCATTCTACAGAACATGATAGTCGATGATGAACAAGAAGAGGCGGGAAATATTCTTGATTTGATTTATGAAGCAGGCTCATCGATTGCCCTTCCTTCGGTATTTACTCATGGTGACATACCAGAATTTGCCGAGGTACTTGAAAGAGATGTTAGAGTTCGTGATCGTCCAACGCATAAGGCTCTTAAAAACGATTTGATTGAGCATATATGGAGAAAGTTTGGGCGCGAATAGATTATATCCAAGTCTTGATCGATGTATTGCTAAATATGTTCTATTTATTTCAATAATATAATATTATACTTTATTATTTGTTATGATCCAAATTTGTGTTCTTTTATTTATCAATAAGTATCGGAAAACACAAGTTTTGTTGATACATGCCACATATAGATCACAAAGTTGAAGTACTACTATAGATACCACAAAAGCAATAAATAAACCATCTAAGTTACCACCCATAAGTTACCACCCACTATGGAGGTAGTAACATAGAGTATTAACATGCTTACGTGGCATGTATGTTACTACTCTATGTTACTCCCCATTGGGGCCAGCCTAAGCACCAATGTATTGAAACTAGCCTAAAAGCCCACTAGTACAATAAACTGGCTATTAGACCGGCTGTCCAGTGACTACAATTAGTATTTACTTATTTAAAGCATGCATGCTATTGGGTTAAGGCTGCATGCAAAGCTCTTTTTCTAGTGTGTTGTGCTACAGCCGGGCGATAGCCCAAGCGCCGGCTCCACTCTCTCTCTTCTTTACTCTCTCTTCCACGTAGGATTCTCATTCCTTGGCAACTGTTATAGCCAGCTAACTAGGCATTGTGGTACTTGCTCTATCTCTCTCTTCATAAATAGCCTGCCAAGTCAGCAAATTCGCTGATGTGTCACTGAATTAAATGAGAACAATACTCTTTTGAAACCCCCATTGAGACTGTCCGTTTTGTAGGAGGACATGAGCTTTGTTTGAGAACAGTTGCCTTTTCATCAACTCTCTCTCTCTCTCTCTCTCTATATATATATGACCTCTCAGGATCGATTGCTTGTAATTATTACCTCCTTTATTAACAAAAATGGTGCGCAACATGTGCCCCTTGGTTCAAAAAGAAAACGATGAGCAGGCATCTTGGAAGGTCATCTGATCTCCAATCACTAGGGGCAATGTGCTGGATCAGACCAGTCTCGACGATGCCAATGCATCCGGAAGCTACGGAAAGTCTATTGGGCATGCATGAGGAAGAATCTCACATGATTGGCAGGCTGTGAGATCGAGGTCATGCGATATGATTTGTCAGTGTTGACCATTGATTGATGCTGTACTTCTGTTGCAGCGATAGAAAAAAGGGTCAGCTCATCGAGCCTGGCATACTAGCATATTCCATCTCACGAATCATGAGCAGATTAGAAACAATTATCTAGGCAGCATATTCAGAATAGAGTTTAAAACATTAGCTAAGCACTAATTACCAATGAAGCAGCTGGCGTACTATATTCCATCTCACGCATCATGAGCAGATTATAATTAAAATGATGAAACCACCTTAGCTGGCGTACTTTATTCCATCTCAAGCATTTACTTTTGCAAAAAAAGAAGCTAGATAAAAGCGGAAACAAAAATGGTGAAAGCAATAAGGAATATGGCATGAGATCAGCACGTTGTTGCAAGCAATTAGTGAATGTTTCACATTTCACTTGGAAAGGCTTGAGGTACTGGTGGATGTTGGAGCAATAACTAGGAAAGCCAGCTGCCCACCGGCGAACGTACCGGCCGCCTCTGCCAGACAAGCAGGTATATGGCCGCAAAATTAGACACGTGTTTGTGCTTGACGGCAACGACGCCAACATATTCATATATAATTTTCAGGGTGCCCTACTACAAGTGGCTCGACGGTTTTCCTGCCAATCCTCAGGCCAGAGCACGCAGATCGCCACACATGTTAATGTTCTATAGTATATCTCATGTGGTTGCATAGATCTGGGAGAAGAGGAACGCGTCGATGGAGAGCTGCTGCCATGAGTGCAGGAAACGCACAATGGACTCATACTTAATTGGCGTACATGTCAGCATACTTTGCACTGGTTCTATCTCTTGTGTCCAAAATCACGGTGGGACATGCAAGGTGCGAGCCGAAGGTTGGCGCAGCAACTACGCGAGCGGGCATTGGCAAGTGGCTACAGAGCGGCGGTCGTTGTGCGCAGAAACTCTTCATGAGTGCAGCAGGAGGCTGCGTGGGCTCGCGAGACCAGGCTCAGACAACAATAGCACTGATATAGTGGTAGAGGCGGACACGGCATGGCACCGTTGGGGCGGCCATACGTAAACAGCAAAACGGACGCTTGAAGACGCGGATGCTATATATACAAGGATATGGATTTACACATGAACCATTCCACTTTAACATTGATCTGTTTTATTCTGAAGAAAATAATCTCTGAAAATTACATCATTGAACATTACATGCTCGATTTGATTTATGAAAAGCCACAGAACAGGCATAGACAAGGGGACACCCTTGTTATCTAGCCATCTTATTGCTGGAACAGCGGAAAAGGTAGGAAATCAAACACTCTGATGATTAAAAGGAACATGCAGGTAGCTGCAGGCTCCAGCAGGGTCGAGTGCTGAATTATTTAGGGATGGTGTAAACACCAATCCTTGTGACGAAAACATTTAGGATTTCTGCAAAGAAGCCCACCACGGTTGCATTCTCCGGCACGGTATAGGTGAATGGTTGGCTGGGGATAGTTCCGAAAGGACCATACGTATTGGTGTTCGTGATGATCTTCAATTGTGTCAGCCAGGATCCCAATGTCCCAGCCCCAGTGATCTGCTTCACAAACTCTGATGGGCCAAACTTTATCTGTAAAACAGCACAGAATTAGTGAAGAGGAAAAATAGATATATCATCAAGTATTTTATTAGGTGGCGTAACTATATGTAGCTACTAACTCCATCCCTCCCAAAAAGATATAATTCTAAAATAGTGTTAGGTCAAACTATCTTAATTTATATAAAAAGATATGACCTTATATCATACTACTCCCTCCGTCCCAAAATAAGTGTCTTGAGCTGTACTAGAGCTAGTACAAAGTTGAGACACTTATTTTGGGGTGCAGGGAGTACTAAATAAGCAAGTATGCGTACACTATCTGTTATACAGACTTCTATTTCATATATATGTCGCTGTGCATTAAGTCAAACGTTACTATCTTTAATTATCTAATCAATTTCGAAACATCCTTGCTGTTTTGCAACATATATATGAATTATATACTAAAAATTATTTCTCATAGTAAATATAAAAACATAAATCTTATGTTAGGAATATATATAGTCAAAGATACAAATGCTCGACTTAGAACAAAACTAATACGACATGTGAAAAACGTAGTGAGTACGATTTTTTATGGAATATAATATATATATTCATTATACTATATATATAGCTATGTTTGGAGTCTTACTGTTTGTTAATATTTTTGAGAAACCCAATCTAGTTCCAGTTAGTTTGACTTTAACCAAATGTAGAAGTGCATCGTCTTTTCTATGATGAAGGCAGGCATGAACCAACATGGTTTGCAAAACAACCGCATCGCACGTGCATAGTAAAGTATGAAATCTACTCACTTCGTTCGTGAACAAGCCCCGATTGACACCCCAAGTATCAGTGGTGTGGATTTGCCCGTCTTCGTCAATATAGGAAAATTGTAACCCTTCAACTACACCATGATGGTAGATTGTTACACTTTCTAGACGACGTGATTTGCCTCCCATTTCATGAAGGGTGCCTCCAGTCATTCCACCCCATGGTCCTTGCTTTATAGGTGCATGGATCTTTGTAGGTGCAGTGACCTCTGTAGGTGGAGCAATCTTTGTAGGTGGACAGACGACGCCCTGAATATGAAGGAACATGCATTTTGAGTGTTGGTTTAGGCCAACAAAATGAGAGAGCAATGGAATAATAAATGAGAGAGCCAAACGAGTCATTGGCAAAAAAAAAAAAGGAGAGTCCGGTATTTCATCCTAGCTCTCCTCATTTTATATGCGTGGTAGGAGATGGGTTCTCCTTATGCCCCACGGCGAGGTTTATATTTACCACTAGGAGCTACAATTGGACCCCTGGTGCGGTTTGTATAAAAAAATGCAACTAAAGGCTACAAATGAAACTCCAAATATTATTTTGCAAGCCCTACTAAGCTCGATTCAAAATAAAGGAAAATAAATGATAAGTATTTTACCACATATAATAATACAAAGCGATCACCGAGGCCACCGGAATATAGTATAATGCAAAGTGGATGACATGAAATCAGTTACACGCTTACCTCCTTCATGCGGCAGAAAAATTCAATAGTAAGCTCTTGTGTTATTGTATTGCCTATACAACTGTGTACTCTTTTGTTGATGACACCACGTGCCATTGCGAATTCACCGGTCCCACCTACAATGGCCCACTCATTTTCTTCATCATCATCATTAGCTCCCATAACCTGAAGAGTGGACCCTTTGAACCTGAAAGCACAATAATAAATATAATATAATCGATTTTGCTCCAATATAATAATAAGGCATGTCTGATCAGCAGTGGTTTCATGCCCTAATAAAGAATCCCACGTATTATTGGCCTTACAAGTAAAAAATAAAAACCGTGGAACAAAGAGATAGGTTACATACCTTCCGACCACAAACACCAGGGTGAACCAATTGCTCCATTTGCCGGCAAGTGTGTGCATGCCGTGCCCGTGGGCAACCAGTTTGGCCTGGGAGCAAGGGCCGTCATAGATCCCCCAATTGTTCACAACAGTTTTACCAAGCCCTGTCGCGGCATTGGGCTGTATCACGTCTGACTGATTCGCGTTGCAGCCCGCAAAGATTTGGCGTAGATATAGCTTGTCGACGTTCACCTTGGCGTTCTCCACAGTTCCACCGAAGTCACAAGTGACCTTGAAATCGGTGGAGACGCCGCCGCCACTGGGCGGGCAGCTGATCTCCATGGTGGGGCCATCGGTGGGTTTGCAGGCCATTGCTAGCTAGCTAGTGGTGGTGCTAGTCGACTCAACTTGTCTAGGGAAGCTGATGAAACACAGGTGCATCTACTCCTATTTATAGCCCGGGCCGGAACTGCAAGCTAGCTCAACACCAACACAGGTACGTGTACTCCTATTGCTTAGATAGGTGACGACCATAGCCATGACGCTGGCCAATGGTGACGTCGCGCATCCGCCCGGGCTGGCAATCCTGTGGCCACTGGCCAACGAGGGAGAGGAGAGCAGCAGTCCCGTGGGTTCACACGTCCGCCTGCGCTGCCAGGCAAGGGGCGGCGGTGTGCCAAATGTTCGGGCTCTGCTTGCAAGTCGAGTCCCATGGGTTCACACGTCCTTGCAAATTTCAGTATACTTGGACTGGGCCCCGTACGTGACGCTAATGGCTTGTTTGGACGCCATGGACCTTTCGAGGGTAGGAAAAGCACGACAGGGATTTTTTCTAGGAAAATGTTCTAAATCAGCCGGATGATTTCTTTTTTGTGTAAGCTACGTCTGGCGCCGTCTCATCCACGCGATTGTGTGTCCCAACGCCAAGGTAGCCTATCTTTCCTGAGTTCGTGATCTGCAGTAGCAACCCCGTGACTTTTTTCTTTTTTTCACTTACATTACAATCCTTTTTACACGCATATACTTCACACGCTCGTTGTTGCTATGTTGCTATATTGTGATGGCACAAATAATCTTAAAGAAAAAGCACATAGCCATCGAAGCACACATCGTGTATTCGAAGCATGCCACTGTCCGAATGCTGCGAAGGGCATTCAAAGCATGTCACCGCACCATCGCGGCATGCCTCGTAGCATCAGGGATGCTGACGCAGCATCACCACAGCCATCATACCACACCACGGGCATTCAAAGCAAGTCGCAACGCCATCGTAAGGGCCGTCGCCGCATGCCTCGTAGCATCAAGGATGCCGACGCAGCATCACCACAGCCATCATAGCACACCACGGGTGTCAAAGCATGTCGCAATGCCATCGTAAGGGCCGTCGTCGCGTGCCTCGTAGCATCCAGGATGCTGAAACAGCATCTCCACGACCATCGAAGCACACCATTGGCGTTCAAAACATGTCGCCGTGCGTCTGGGTTGTCGTCACGTGCCTCGTAATATCCAGGATGACGATACCGTATCGCCATCTAAGCACACCATGGCCGTTCAAAGCATGTCGCCGCACCCTCGTCGGGCCGTTGCAACAACCTCGAAGCATCCGGGATGCCGACGCAGCATCCCACAGCCATCGAAGCACACCATGGTCATTCAAATCATGCCCCCGCACCATCGCAAGGCTTACAGTTCGTCGGCCCGCAACAGCCACTCTGTCGCTGGTCTTTAAAGCAGCTCTTGTCGCTATAGCGGACAGCAATCATTTCACTTCCTAGTTCCAAGGTTGCGTGCTGTTGCATGCCACTACAAGCCGGAGACGCTAGTACATGAAAACTAGTTTTTTTTTGCAAATAAAGAACTTCCATTACTTAACCAGAGACACTATTACAGTCTTGTTGACATAAAATGTCAACCTCATCAGGGGCACTACGGAGCCAGACATCAGTTTTAGGTAACAACCGGCCTATTTGGGCGAGAGCATGGCTAACTTTGTTCTGTTCTCGCTTAATTAACATGATTTTATGCGGACGGCTAGCTAGGAGCTGCCTAATATCCCCAACCATGGCTGCAACTGGGAACCTATTGGCTTCAGTATCCATGATCATGCGCATCGCTACTGAGCAGTCCGTCTCAACGATCAGCCGGTCCGGACTCCGCTCAAGGGCCAGGTCCACTCCCTCCATGAGAGCTGCGATCTTAGCCTCGAGGGCGCTTGTGCACCGCTGGATGAAGCGACAAGAAGAAAAAATTATGGAACCTGTGTAGTCTCGAAGGACCATGTCGGCACCTCCTGTGCCCTCCTCCTCTTTCCAAGACCCGTCCACATTCAACTTGACCCAACCAGGTGGAGGCTTGCTCCAACGCAACAGCGGCATCATGCAAGTGTTTGATATTCCATACTGTAGGTTACTATTCCTCCGTCCTCCATAGGTGATGACTTTCTTCCCTTTTGCAACATCATCAGAGTGGTGCTGCTGAATGTACAACAATGTGTTGATGTAGCCGGATAAAAATCTGGTCGAGGCTTCAATTGGCGGGGCTGGTTTGTGATGATACACCTCATTCCGCACGTACCAGTTACGCCAAAGCGTCATGATCACAGGAAGCCTCTCCTCATCCGTACAACGGTCCAGCAGGTGGAGGATCCACTCCGGTCCGGTGTTGACGATGGTCTCTACCTTGGGCATGCTCCAGATTCGCGCCATCTCCGTCCAAAGACGCCTGGCCAGTGGGCATCTGCAGAGGGCATGGTATGTATCCTCGCATTCCAAGCCACATAAAGCACATGTGTTAGAAATCTCAAGTGTCCGTTTGCATTTATTTTCAAGTGTGGCCAAAGAATTCGTCGCGACCCTCCATGCAAAACCTCGTACCTTAGGGGGAGCAGGGCACCCCCACACTGCCTTCCAGACGGCACGAGTGCCGTCCGGTGCCCTTCTCAGGGCGCACGCAGTGGTGCTGGTTCGCTCGTCTAGAGCGGTCTTGTACGCGCTCCGGACGCTGAAGATGCCACGTATGTCCGAAGCCCAGGAGAGGACGTCCGGTAGCCGTCGTGGGCTCGTGTTGATCGTCAAGATGTAGTCTATGTCAGGGGCGATGAAGTGTTGCTGGAGGAGGTCCACCCGCCACCGGCCATTCTCATCAAGCAGCTCAGACACACGCCGGAGTCGGCAAGTCCCTCGCTGCATGATAGGCCGGTAGGAGTTAGGGCGCGGGATCCACGGGTCACGCCATATGCGGATGTGCTCGCCATTGCCCACCTGCCAAAGGAGCCCACGTTTGAGTAGCTCAAGTCCATGCTGGATAGCATGCCACGTCGGAGAGGCGTTACCTGAAAAAACTGTGTCCTCCAGGGAGCCGTTAGGGTAATATTTTGCTTTTAAAACCTCAGTACACAAGGAGTCCGGCCTGGTAATGAGGCGCCAAGCTTGACGCGCTAACAGGGCCTGGTTAAAGATGCGAAAATCTTTAAAGCCAAGACCCCCCCTTCCCTTTTGGCTCAATTATTTTCTCCCAAGCCCGCCAGTGTGTTTTCCTTTGACCCTGCTTTGATGCCCACCAAAAGTTCCTGACCAACCGTGTGAGGTCATCGCACACAGAATATGTCAGCTTGAATACACCCATGATATATGTGGGGATTGCTTGCAGAACAGACTTGACCAAAGTTTCCTTTCCTGCCTGCGACAGTGTGTCACCCCAGGCCATGATCCTTTTAGTTAAAATCGCCTGTAAAATTTGAAATTTACCCTTATGCATATGCCCATCCGGAGTAGGCAATAGTACATGCAAACTATTAGGTGAGCATTAAACCGATTGGTATGAAACTAAGGCGAGTGATCTGTGCCGGCGCGCCAGCCCAAAGTTTGGGCCGGTCACGCCCTAGCCGCAAGATGGCACTACTCTTGGCCGTTTGATCTAGAAAAAAAAAGATTTGCCGCAGATCTTCTTCCTCCTCATGCATCTTACGCTCGCGCAGCTCCCTGCATCTAGCCGTCTCGCGCTCCTCCCCTCCGGTGGACGTCCTCGCTGCCGGTCCCCACCCTCGCCGGCCGTCGTCGTCGTCAGTCCCTACACTCGTCGTCCGTCCTCATCGCCGGCCCCTACCCTCGCCGGTCGTCCTCGTCGCTGCCTTGACCGATACAACAGCTTCACTTGCGGTTGTAGCTCTTAGTGGCGAGGTTGTAGCTCCGCCACCGCCCCTCGCTATTGATGCTCGCTGAACAGAATTGTGTCGACGATGCCCACCAGTCAATCAACGTCGTTGAATGGATGTAGCAAAAAAATTCACCGGTCGTAGCAAAACTCGACTATGGTTGCAGCAAATCACCATCGTCCCCGTCGCGAGGTCACAGCTCCGCCTTGATGGATGTAGCAAAAAACTTCGCCGGTAGTAGCAAAAACCGATTACGGTTGCAACAAATCACCGTCGCCGCCGTCCCGAGGTTCAGCTTGGCCTTGATGGATGTAGCAAAACTCTTCGCCGGTAGTAGCAAAAACCAACTATGATTGAAACTGTAATATCTACTGTTGAAACATTTCTGTCAATAGTTGCAATTCTTTTCCACTTGTGCGGTGTCGATCGCAGCTCCAGCCGTCGCTCGTAGCACCGCTTGGCTTGCAGGTCGCAGCATCCGGTCCTGACCCCCATCACGCGCGGCCATGGCGAGGAGGTTGCAGCAAAAAGGGCGTGGGATTGAGTTTCTGTGCTGGTTTGCAGCGGTTACGAGGGAGCGCACGGCTGCACACGAGGCTGTTGGTGCTCGCCGGGGAAAGAGGATAGGAGGTGGTCGGTTGAGGTGGAAGGAAGAAGATAAGACAAAGAAAAAAACAACACAGTGTGCGAGAGCGGAAACGTCTTACCTCGATGTGAGGCGACGTGTTGCATGTTATAGACAGGGGCGCAGGATCCCTGATAGCGCATACATGCGGTTGGAGAGAATCGGGAGTACAACTCGGAGAGGAAGAATAGAAGAGATAAGGCTAAGCTAGTTACAACAGAAAAGAGATAACAAGCCGGCCTAACAGCCTCTATACGTATCTACATTGATCTCCACGAGAATACATGAGTCCTGCACATATATGCCTTGTTTGACACCCTCCCTTAATCACAACTTCATTAAGTTGAGATTATGCTTGAAGTCTTCGAAACTCCTTATAGGCAAGGCTTTTTGTAAACCCATCTGCCACTTGATCCCGTGAATGGATAAAGCGAATGTCCAAGAATTTACCAGCAACTTTTTCTCTCACAAAATGAAAATCTATCTTGATGTGTTTTGTTCTGGCATGAAACATTGGATTTGCGGACAGATAGGTGGCACCAAGGTTATCACACCATAAGCATGGAGCCTGAGAGCTTTTCACACCCAACTCCTTTTAGATAGACTGTACCCATATGATTTCTGCCGTTGCATTGGCCAAGGCCTTGTATTCTGTTTCAGTACTAGACCTGGAGACTGTAGCTTGTTTTCTGGCACACCATGATATGAGATTGGGTCCAAAAGATACTGCAAAGCCACCAGTTGAGCGTCTGTCATCCAAGCATCCTGCCCAATCTGAGTCAGAAAAAGCACTGACAAGAGTAGAAGGTGACTTGCTGAAATTTAGTCCAATATTCAGAGTATATTTGACATATCTGACAATGCGCTTGGCAGCAGTCATGTGAACTGTAGTGGGTGCATGCAGAAATTGACATACTTTGTTAACAACAAAGGAGATGTCTGGCCTGGTCAACGTTAAGTACTCAAGTGCACCTACAAAACTTATGTACTTTGTATTGTCTTCTGGACTTAGGAGTGTTCCCTCTACAAGAGATAATTTTTCTGTACTAGAGAGAGGAGTGGGTGTGGGTTTACAACCTTGCAAGCCTGCCTTCCTTACCAAATATGTTGCATACTTTTCCTGAGAGAGATGTAGCCCATCCTTGTGCTGCTTCACCTCAATTCCTAGGAAGTAATGTAATTCTCCTAGATCCTTAAGAGCAAATTCTGCACCTAAATCCTTCAGTAGTCCTGATATTGCTTCCTCAGATGAGCTTGTGGCAATAATATCATCAACATATATAAGGACAAACATGGAGGTGTTGAACTTATTATAAATGAACAAGGAGGTGTCAGATTTGGAAGGAACAAAACCAAGTGTCTGCATCTTTTTACTGAGACGGGAATACCACGCCCTTGGAGCTTGTTTCAGTCCATATAATGCTTTATCCAACTTGCACACATGAGAAAGTGTATGTTTGTTTTCAAACCCAGGAGGTTGTTTCATGTACACTTCCTCTTCTAGAACATCATGGAGGAACGCGTTCTGTACATCTAGCTGGTGAAGGCTCCGTCCCCTGGAAACAGCAATGGAACCCACAAGACGAATGGTAGCAGCTTTTCCAACTTGACTAAAGGTGTCTTCATAGTCTATGCCATACCGTTGTTTGAAGCCCTTCGTAACAAGTCTAGCCTTATAACGATCAATGGTTCTGTCAGACTTTCTCTTAATTCGGAATACCCACTTGCAATCAATGAGGTTTTTACCTTGCTGTGGAGGAACCAAATGCCATGTATTGTTTCTCTCAAGAGCCTTATATTCTTCAAACATTGCCTTTTTCCACTTTTCATCAGTGAGAGCTTCTTCAATTGTGTTGGGCTCACCTGGTTCACCTGTGGAACAAACTAGGCCATATTTGATTAGATTTTTATAATTTTTCGGTTGAAGTAACCCTTTCTGTACCCTTGTGCGGCATGGCGGTGATGCAGAAGGATCCGCAGCCGCAGAGGATCCCACAGGAGCCAAGTCAGCAGCAGAACCCGAGGAGGATCCGCCTGCCGCTGCCAGTTTGAGGCGAACATGATCTTCTTTGGCGGCGACTGGAGACTATGGTGAGGAAGGGGCCACAGAAGATCCGTGGCAGCCACTCGGCTCATCATGAGCCCGTGATGGCACGGGCCCGTCAGAATCAGGGGCTGGTCCCGCGCCCGCCTCACGCATGAGGGCGCGCCACTTGTAGCAGACCGGTCCGCAAAGCGCGTGCGGTCCGGTCCATCGTTGCGCTGCCGTGTGCAGCAGAAGATTGGCGCGGGCTGGGAGGCGCGTCTCGCCCTGTCGGAGAAGGCCAGGCGTCACGCCGCGGATCACTGGCGCCTGTGCACCTGACAGCGCCTGGCACGTCTGGCGCGTCTGGCGCGGGCGTGTGGTCGGCGGCTGGAACTGATCCCGAAGATGATCGCCTGGGCGTCTGCAGCTCCGATCCCGAGGGGGATATGCTCCCCACGCTGCGGCACATGCGATGTAGCTCGTTTGAGTTGATTTCTTCGCCATTTTCATCTCTGTTTCCACTGTTTGGTGCTCCTGTAACATCATCAGATGACTCATGCGCAGTGTTAAGAGGGTTAGCCAACACATGATCATCACAATTATTAACGCCCCCTTGATCATAACCGGAAAGACTAGGAGGTAGCAAAAGAATTTCTTTTTGGAGGAGAGCACCGGCATTAGGATGAAGATTTGAAAAAGGGAATTTAGTCTCATTGAAGACGACATCCCGTGAGATGTAAACGCGACCGGTGGAGATTTCAAGGCATTTTACACCCTTGTGTTGGGCACTGTACCCAATAAAAGCACATTGCATGGACCTAAACATGAGCTTGTGTTTGTTGTAGGGGCGTAGGTTAGGCCAGCACGCACACTGAAACACACGAAGTGTAGAATACTCCGGTTTGACATGAAGAAGCAGTTCTAATGGAGTTTCATTATTGATGAATCGACTTGGGAGCATGTTAATAATGTGAACAACAGCAAGAAACGCCTCATCCCAAAACTTTAGTGGCATGGACGCATGAGCTAGAAGCGCAAGGCCAACCTCAACAATGTGAAGGTGTTTGCGTTCGGCTGAGCCATTTTGTTGTTGAGCGTGGGGGCATAATACATGGTGTGAGATGCCAAGGGTTTGGAAGAAGGAATTTAACTTCTCGTACTCCCCACCCCAATCGGATTGGACAACAATAATTTTGGAGTCAAATTTACGCTCAACAAGTGCTTGGAAGTTTTTGAACACTTGAAAAACGTCAGATCTTTTCTTAAGAAGATAGATCCAAGAAAATTTTCTTTAGTCATCAATAAAGCTTACGTAATATGTGTGTCTACCAACAGAGCTAGGAGCAGGACCCCAAACATCAGAAAAATTAATTGCAATGGTTGAGTAGAAACACTAGCAGAAATTGGATAGGGCAGTTGATGACTTTTAGCTCGCTTACGAGAATCACAAATAGTTTCAACATTGCGCTCACCAACATACGGGAGCTTATTTCTCCTAAGGAGTTTTTCAACTAAAGCAAAATAAGCATGTCCTAAACGATCATGATATCGTGTTGACGAGAGTTTGACAACACCAAAAGCTTGTTTATTGAGTCTTGTGTGCTCCGGAATCAATGGGTAAAGCCCTCGAACACATCTACCGCGATAGAGAATTCTCCTCGTGGCCTGATCCTTGATCAAAAAGAAATATGTATGAAATTCAAGAAAAACATGATTATCAAGGGCAATCCTATGAACAGAAAGGAGTCTTTTATTGGCACTAGGAACATGCAAGATTTTCTTAAGATGAATTTTTCTTAGGGGGGTATTAAAAATTGAGTGACCAATGTGGTTTATCCTCATAGCTTCACCACTAGCTGTGTTGATTTGGTCCTTGCCGCGGTATTTCTCCTTCATGGTACCTTCTCAAGTTCATTGGTGATGTGGTTGGTGGCACCACTGTCGACGTATCAGTTGGTGTCGATCCCATAGGGGCCATCCGCAGCAGCAACAACTTTGTCCTCATCTTGGGAGGAGTCGCCGTCGTCATCGTAGCGGTACCAGTAGTCTTTGGCCGTATGCCCTAGCTTACCACAGATTTGGCAGCGAGGTACATCCGGGCGTGATCTGGTGGAACCGCCACTGCGGCCCCTGTTGTTGCCAGAAGAGGGCCGTCCGCCGCCGCCGCGAGTGTTGATGTTGCCGTTGCCCCCGCCAGAGGCCTTGCCCCTGTTGCGAGGTGGTCCGCGCTGATGAGAGGAGCCGCCGCCACTGCCGCGGTAGGCGGCGTTGGCAGACGACTTGAAGTCGCCCGAGGACTGGAAGAGCGCCAGGCGTTGATTAAATTTGCTCATCATGGAGAAGAGCTCGTCGATGGAGATTGGCGTGATGCGGGCGTCAAGGGCAGACACCAGGGGCTGGTAGTCCATCTCCAGCCCATGGAGATTATAGGAGACAAGCTCGTCGTCTTGCAGATGCTTGCCGGCCGCGGCGTGTTCGTCCGCGAGGCCGGACATGTGGGCGAAGTAGGTGGAGCCGGATTGACTCCCCTTCTGCGCGTTGATGAGGGCTGTGCGAATATTGTTCACCCGGCTGAGCGACTGAGAAAAGAACATGCCCGCCAGAGCAGCCCAGAGCGCGGGCGACGTGGTGATCGCGGTCACCTGCACGAGGACCTCCTTGGACAGATTGTTAAGCAGGTAACCAAGAACCTTCTGGTCCTCCCGTACCCAGATTGGGTGGAGAGGGTTGGGCGTCGATGACTCCTTCCCGTCTTTGTCCTTGGTGACGAGGAGTCGGGCCGGCTCCGGTGTGGTGCCGTCGGCATAGCCAAAGACACCGGCGCCCCGCAGCTGCGGCACGATCTGGGCTTGCCACAGAACATAGTTCATGCGGGTAAGCTTCTCCGTGACCTGCTGGTTGAGGTTTGGGTGGGAGGAGCCGGAGGAAGACATGGCTAGGGCACTAATGGAGATGAGCTAGGCTAGATGAGATTGGAAGAGGAGGCTCTGTATACCATGTGCGAGAGTGGAAACGTCTTACCTCGATGTGAGGCGACGTGTTGCATGTTATAGACAGAGGCGCAGGATCCCTGATAGCGCATACATGCGGTTGGAGAGAATCGGGAGTACAACTTGGAGAGGAAGAATAGAAGAGATAAGGCTAAGCTAGTTACAACAGAAAATAGATAACAAGCCGGCCTAACAGCCTCTATACGTATCTATGTTGATCTCCGCGAGAATACATGAGTCCTGCGCATATATTCCTTGTTTGACACACAGGAGGTGTGGGATAGACGCACAATCCCTGTAGGTAGATGGTGCGCACGCGATGCGACCGAAATGTTTCCCATGAAACTATGAGAAGGGAAAACGCGAGCGGCTCTGAGGCGTGAAAGCAAAAGAACGAATTGATCTTTTCATCCAACTGTCATGATTATGTTAAACTAGTCATCAACCCGTGCACTTTCACGGGCTAGCACTTTGAATATTAGATACAACAAAGTTGTTATGAATTATAAATGTCAGACTATATTATGATTATGTTGATATGGGTTATTGTAGTCACACATGCATGTTTATCTTTGTGGGACATAGGGTCCCACAATGTTACATTGCTTCAGACTATTTTTTGATTTGATTGTTTGCGTGCAATTGTGTGACAACCTTATCAATATTGTCATTGTGTGATAGCGAACAATATTTTGTAGTATATTCTCATTACTATAAGCACCATAGACTATTCCAATATTAAGTTCTTGTCCCAACCAACAAATTCTTAAAGAAATTGTTTTATTTTCAATATGGATGTCATTTTTTATATTTTAAATCGATATATTGTATGCATACCTATATCACATAGATAATCATTTGTTTATATGAGATCTTCGTGGCGCATGATACATCCAGATTTCTTGTTACTTCAGTAATTTGTATGTATTTAAAGATGCTTTAGTAGCTAATTTTCTCTTTGTTCTAAGATGAAAATAAAGACATGCTACGTACTATATATGCAGATATGAATTAGCAATCTGCGCCCTAATCCATTATCATCATGGTTAGATTGTAGTCTTCTGGGAACATGAAGCAAAGAAGAACTTGTTTGAGGTTGTATTTGATAGTTGGTCTTTTTTATATCATAAAAGTGGGTGTACTTCGGTGCCCGAGGTGGATGGAGGGAGATGCGGTGACACTAACAATGAGGCTGCGGGTGGTAGAGCACACTGGATGGTGATAGGGAGTTGAGGACATCCTTCGGCGAGAGAAATTGCCACCACCGGCCACATGTAGTAGAGCTGGATTTATGCAGAGGTGGAGTCAACGGCCATGTAGAGGAGCCGAGCCAGATGTTTTTCTTTTTTAATCTATCGACAAAAGATTTTATTTATGGAGTTTCACGGGACATCAATTGGATTCCATCATTGCTTTTCCTTTTACCGGTAGTGTTTTTAAGGATGCTGTCTCTTCTGTTTAAGGACCAGATGGATGTTTTTTTTTTTGACAATGTTGGACATATCACATGCTATTTTTTGGACGGGACCATCTATGTTCGCCAAGTTTTCTTTTTATCAGATAAAAATTCAAAATTCTGTGGTCTAGTTAGTTTTGATGGCATTTATTAGGTAGAAGGCTTGAAAGATCTGGCCATATACAGGAGCCGTGATTGCCTAAAAAAATATACAGGATGCAATGAAGACGTTTTCTCTTTTTTGGGGAGAGATGCTTTTCCTTTTATTTTAGTTGGCAAGAAGATTTTCACGATGAGCTGTTTGTTATGGACGGAATCCCTTTTGTTTGAGACGTACACTATCTCCTTTTTAAAGGAGCAGATGGATAACTTTGTTTAATCTGAGCGAGATGTTTTCTTATTTTTAACTGCAGAAGAGCTCCATGGATCCTGCATGTGAAAAGAATGTCTCACGGATCCTATAGAGTTACTCCGTATTATGGATGGAGTCTATCATTTGTTTCAAAGGAACAGGTGGATTTTTTTTGGCTTCAAAACATTGAACGTGTCATATGTCTTGTTTGTACGGCCGGAACCACCTGTGTTACGCAAGTTTTCTTCATATCTTGTACGTCAATTCTACAATCTACGGCCGGAACCACCGGAGTAACAGTGTAATTAATTATGATGATGTGAATTAATTAGAATTCTTGAAAGGTCTAGCCATATACAGGAGCCGTGATTGCCTAAAAAAATATACAGGATGCAATAAAGACGTTTTCTCTTTTTTGGGGAGAGATGCTTTTCCTTTTATTTTAGTTGGCAAGAAGATTTTCACGATGAGCTGTTTGTTATGGACGGAATCCCTTTTGTTTGAGACGTACACTATCTCCTTTTTAAAGGAGCAGATGGATAACTTTGTTTAATCTGAGCGAGATGTTTTCTTATTTTTTAACTGCAGAAGAGCTCCACGGATCCTGCATGTGAAAAGAATGTCTCACGGATCCTATAGAGTTAGTCCGTATTATGGATGGAGTCTATCATTTGTTTCAAAGGAACAGGTGGATTTTTTTTGGCTTCAAAACATTGAACGTGTCATATGTCTTGTTTGTACGGCCGGAACCAGCTGTGTTACGCAAGTTTTCTTCATATCTTGTACGTCAATTCTACAATCTACGGCCGGAACCACCGGAGTAACAGTGTAATTAATTATGATGATGTGAATTAATTAGAATTCTTGAAAGGTCTAGCCATATACAGGAGCCGTGATTGCCTAAAAAATATACAGGATGCAATAAAGACGCGTTTTCTCTTTTTGGGGAGAGATGCTTTTCCTTTTATTTTAGTTGGCAAGAAGATTTTCACGATGAGCTGTTTGTTATGGACGGAATCCCTTTTGTTTGAGACGTACACTATCTCCTTTTTAAAGGAGCAGATGGATAACTTTGTTTAATCTGAGCGAGATGTTTTCTTATTTTTTAACTGCAGAAGAGCTCCACGGATCCTGCATGTGAAAAGAATGTCTCACGGATCCTATAGAGTTACTCCGTATTATGGATGGAGTCTATCATTTGTTTCAAAGGAACAGGTGGATTTTTTTTGGCTTCAAAACATTGAACGTGTCATATGTCTTGTTTGTACGGCCGGAACCACCTGTGTTACGCAAGTTTTCTTCATATCTTGTACGATACGTCAATTCTACAATCTATGGCCGGAACCACCGGAGTAATAGTGTAATTAATTATGATGATGTGGATTAATTAGAATGCTTGAAAGGTCTAGCCATATACAGGAGCCGTGATTGCCTAAAAAAATATACAGGATGCAATAAAGACGTTTTCTCTTTTTTGGGGAGAGATGCTTTTCCTTTTATTTTAGTTGGCAAGAAGATTTTCACGATGAGCTGTTTGTTATGGACGGAATCCCTTTTGTTTGAGACGTACACTATCTCCTTTTTAAAGGAGCAGATGGATAACTTTGTTTAATCTGAGCGAGATGTTTTCTTATTTTTTAACTGCAGAAGAGCTCCACGGATCCTGCATGTGAAAAGAATGTCTCACGGATCCTATAGAGTTACTCCGTATTATGGATGGAGTCTATCATTTGTTTCAAAGGAACAGGTGGATTTTTTTTGGCTTCAAAACATTGAACGTGTCATATGTCTTGTTTTGTACGGCCGGAACCACCTGTGTTACGCAAGTTTTCTTCATATCTTGTACGATACGTCAATTCTACAATCTACGGCCGGAACCATCGGAGTAACAGGGTAATTAATTATGATGATGTGGATTAATTAGAATGCTTGAAAGGTGCCTACAATTAGTAAATATAAGATTTGTCCAATAGCATTTGAAAACTTCACCTTGACCATGACACTGGTAAGCACGTGAAATGCTTTCCACTGACCTCGGCTTAACTTCTGCATGAACCAAGTTCCATTTCTAATTCCCCATAATAGTCGCTATATGATGATCTTCCTCGTCTATCATGAGCGTGCACAAAAGTTTAGCAAATATTCAAATTAAATAAGATTAGTTTTATGTGTTGTAAACCTGCAATAACAATTGTAAGTCACGAATATAAGCTCATTGTAACCCTTACTATTTCAGTACTACGTACAAAACCATAAAATTTGTATGTTAGACATTTAGCATGTGCCGTGTAGATGACTTGTTGGCATGGTTGAAACCTTCTCGTTATTAGGAAATTAGTTAACATTTTATATTGTACCTCTGTAATATAATAATATATATGTATACATAAGTATTAGCTTTCATAGTGGCTTCAATATGAAAAGTATCGTGTACTCCAGACGAAACCACACACATGACAATGTGCAATATTTTGTTGTGTGCATAGCTTCAGCAAAATACCGATGCTCTTTTATAATTATTTCATGCAACATTAGAAGCATCCATAAAAATGTGAACATTAAGATATGCAACTCACATGAAACCCATATGCGAGAAACTTCTGTTTAGAATCGACGACACTTGATACAGTTTAGTTTAAAAATTTAAGAGGAAATGTCAAAAGGCAGTGCGAACATATATGTTTGTTCTCTTTATGTGCTCCCAATTTTGATAGCTCGAATAATAGCACTTCTAATATGAAAAATTTGCCTATTGTGTAAGAAAACTTCTTTTTATGATAATGAAACCAAGTAGATGCCCGCCAAGACTTTTTCCATACATGTGAGCTTCATGATATGTTGACTCAGATTCAGTTTGGTTTAGAAAGCACAGCCTATGGCAAAAGAATAACAGATTTGATGTCATGCATAAAATCAAAGGGAAGATATTGTTAATCACTTGGCAGAAAAATAGTAGGACACATGCCAACATAATCCACTACAAGAGATCGGGCCTACTATGACGAGCCAAAAAATGTCATCGGATAGCTAATAACGTCACAAATTACCCCCTAGTGACATGTTACGGGCGTCACGAGCATCGTCACAAAATCCCCGTCACAGATTACTCCTAGTGACGGTGCAAGCACAAAAACGTCATTGAAATTAGGACCTTCAGTGACGTTATATATAATGTCATCGACTTGCTACTTCCATGACGGTTGATGAATGTCACATGTTAGGAGAAAATATGACATATTGTAGCATGTCTAGTGACGAAGAAACGTCACCAAATTTATGCCACGTCAACGCCTGAGCGGCTATCCCAGTAGTAGCGTCGCTACTTTTATTATGGATGAAGATGAAGTCATCAATATATAAATACCTTCTTTTGAATTTAAAGTACGATGAATTATCAAATCCACTATATTCCAAATGCATATCACAATAAGTATTTAATTCACATAAGACAAAATAAACAATTTAAAGAGCCAAATCACATCATAAGTTGATATGAAATAAAAATCATAGTATATATGAAATCATCTTAGCTAAATCATTCTTTAAACAAAAATGACGATAAAAAGTTAACATCGACTCAAGTTTGACACACACAATAGAAAAAGATGAAAACTAATAATTAACTAAAGACCACATGTGTTGTCCCAATGATTGCAATGTTGGATTCAACAACTATCTTTCCATCACGGAATGATGGCATTCATGCACCATCTGGTTTGGACTCGAACTACTGAGTTGCTTATGCCCTCAAGAAGAACTAATTAGATTATCTGTCTCTTGTTGCTTCTTTGCCTGTGCTTCATTCTTCTCTTGTTGGATCTTCTTTAGAGCATCCAATTCTTCGTGTTGCTTCTTCTGTATCTCTTCAAATGGTCTCTCTTGTGCTTCAAGTCTTGCGGCTAACTCCTCCCGATGCCTATAAATAGACAATACACAACAATGTTGCATCGTAATGAGATGAAAACGGACAAGATAAAAGGGTACAAGAGTACCACTAAGAAGCCTACGATCTATCAAATGATGAATTTGAAACAGAAAAATACATTATTAAATATCAAGGCAAACATGTCGATGGGCCAATGAAACAGTAAACTCAAGAACTTATAATGTTTAAAACAATGCGTAACCAAGAGCTTGATTCTGTGAAGCATCACAAATAGGATGTCAAGTCAACAACCCAAAGTTAAAAGAAGCAACTATGCTAGGACAACACATAAACAAATGAACAAATCATATTTGATTTCTGGTTTAAAAACCATGCATTGAAACCGTGCAACAAACCATGTATTTCTCATTACAAGCATTTGTTTTTATGCCACTTTGGCTAATTGGATAAGGATCATACCATACATAAATTCGCTATACTGAACTAAAGATGGATGTCTTATTTGCGCAATTACCTTTGTGCACACAAAAGCAAGGAAAAAGAAACAATAATAACACAAAAGAAACAAGATAATTACTGTCATTTGCATCGCTTGCCTCTCTATCTTTACATTCAATTATTTCTTCTAGAACTCGAATCTGTGTTGATGAAGTAGAGCTCCTGGACCTTCCGGATATTTAGGCATAACACATGATAAAAAAATAACACTAGCTACATAGCAGCCTGATGCGACATGTACCATCGATAGATAACATAGACTAGATTAACAAATGAGTATTTTTCCTCTTGAACATAACTGAATAGCCCTCCTCGTCATCAAAAAAGGAGCATATGCTATTTTCCTCTTGTCGTGACTTCTTGAAGGCATCAACAGTTGTTTCAGTCCTTTGTCCATCCGTACTTCTTAAAATATGACTTGCACCATCATCAAGCAGAGGGTTAGAATTTGCAACGCGAATATTAACATATTAGTAATGTAATATATTGGTCCCTATAAATATTAAAGTTCTCGTTCAAAGTTAAATATCCGACAATGGTAGCCCGATAAAATACGGCATACAAAGTATTCGGTAATGTAAAGCGCAAGCAACATGCACGACAATATCAAATGAACCGATTCAAAGCGAACATACTTAATTGATATAACCTCGAGTTGTGGACAAGGCTGCAATCGTAATGAATCCAGCGAGAACAGATAAATACATAACCAACTTTGCATAAAACATATTACCTCCGTCCCATAATATAAGAACGATTTTGAAACTACACTAGTGCCTAAAAAGCTCTTATATTATGAGACGAAGGAGTAAATCTCTTTGGCTTGTTAGAATATAAATTCAGTACATGCTTACTATGTCAAGAAAACATGACTAGTATTCAGAATTGTTAAGAAAGTCATGTGTCTTTTCTATTGAGAACACCGCCAACTGCAAAAAGAAAAAAAATGCAGAGAAGCAGACTGAGTTAATTCGTCCATGCCAGACACCAGCGGCAGCCATGCTCCTTCAATAGTAAAGTATAACTTAGATACAGGTTCAATTAACAATTCATGGCCATTTAAAATAATCAGATATGTGAAGTATACCTTCCCGTGGCTAGCTAGGAGACCTGCTCCCTATTGAGTGCGGAAGTCCATAAGTTCGAAACAACGTAGCACCAAGGCGCCTCGAGTTTCTGTTTTGCCTCATTAACACCAAGCACACTGAATTATTAGGGACTAGAGAGAACTACACACTTTGCATGACAAATAAATTAGCACAACTCTGCCTATATGGATTTATCAACTTTACTCTCAAACATGAAATATTGTACAACTACTTGTTGCTGATTAGAAACCACAGTTCAGGCATCAGGCAGCAGTAAGCTTAGATGAACAACTAGCAAAAAAAGGCCTCTCCAGAAATTAGGCACATCAATGTAATATATGGAAAAAATCATGCGAAAAACATTGAGATGTATAATACATTAATGCCTGAAGCTGTAATATATTGAAATATTACAACAGTTTGTTTGTGCAAAGACACATCAGTTTTACTATCATCGCTTTGAGAAATATACAATTCTAGTGCAACCACCGTTGCACTAGAATTGATAGTAAAACTGATGTGCTGCACAAACAAACTGTTGTAATATTTCTCAAAGTGCCAAGCATCTATGCACATGAGTGCCCCAAATCTATATAACACAAATTCTAACAGTATGAATTGAGTGTTCATTAACTTATAGTAAGTAAACTAGTTCATCCGTTTCACATCACCTAGTTCATCAGTAGATAAAAACTTCAAAAATTCACTGGATATCCTACAAAAATGGGGAAATAGATAGATGAAAGTCACAGTGCTCGTTGTTGTAGAGGTTGCCGACGAACCGTACATATGCCGACCATGCAAGGGTGTAGGCCCTGGACGGCGGATCTGATGGTGAGGCGGGCAGTGGGGTGACCATGGAGGATGGTCGTCCTCGTGGCTGTGGTGGCCGATCCGATTGCCGTGGAGGTTGCCCTTGCCGACGGTGGTGGCTAGTGCCAAGAGCAGACGGAGGCGGGAGGCCTTGAGGAAGGAGGTGTCCTTCTTGGCCGGGCTGCACCTCTGCTCCCACCATGATGGACGCCGGAGGAGGACATGAAGGTGGTGACGCGGCGCCAACGAGCTGGATGGGTCACCAGCGTCCGGGGCGCAACATCGGGGAGGAAACGCGGCAATGGAGATCACGCCATGGACGGGTGGTCCGACAGCGTCGGGAAGAGGAGGCGCTCGGAGGGCTCCTCTTGACGTGCCCGGCTGCCTGCAGCGGCGGCGGCGCTGCAGTGGCTTCCTTCGGTCTCTCGATGGTGATGGTTGTTGCATATATGGTGGGGGCAGCGGAGGTGGACGGGGGTGGGATCATGGGGGAGGAGCAGCGGAGGGGATTGGAGATTGGATCGGGATTAAGAAAGGAAGAGGACGGCGCCAGATGGGAAAACGAGGATTAGGGTCGGCAGTGTATAACTAAAATGGGCTTCGCTCCAAAAAAATTGAAATTGTCATTCTCTGCGCGCCGGACGGCAAATCGATTCTCCCTAAAAAAGAGCCTTTGACACACTTACATCAAAAAAACAGTGGGGTTTTTTTAACACAAAAAGGTCGTTTTGACACGTACAATATATATGTACTCCTATAATCTGATCAAAAAAATTAAAATGGCCTCTACCATGTATGTGTATAGTCCATAAAAGGTAAAAGCATGTGTCACATGCCACGTACCATCATCGTGTATATTCTGATTAAAAGAATTTAAAAAGCACATACTAGACACCATATGTGTACAAGCACACCGCCATATTCATCGGCTCACGAACACCAAAGCAATAAGCTTTTCTCGACCAATAATTTATATTACATTAGTATATTAGAATGAACAAAATAATTGCATCGCTTCAATAACTTGTGAACAAACTATGGCAGGTCCAACTACAAGCATTGAGCCATCGACACATGGGACCCATAAACATTGATGCGTGGTCCCTCTGCTCAATAACACAAGCAGCTCACGACGGGTCCAATTGCTAGTAGTTACACGATAAAAAATGAGCAACATACATTTGTAATGATTGGTGACTGTAGTGGGTTCATCACAGAAATTACCAAAACGTCATACAAAATGATAGCCAGGTGGCACTCAGCTGCTCACATGATTCAGTGACATTAACCGTCACTAACGTATAGTAATCGGTGACGCGACCTCCAGAACATCACACATTAGATAATTTTGTGACGTTGTCAACCATAATCACAAGGATTTTCGCCACAGTATCTCAATTTTCTTGTAGTGATCTGTAGATATCAGTTACCTTGGATAATTGGCAAACGCAGAAACACAGGTCCATCCTCAACCCGTATATTTATCGGGATGCAAAAAACGATATATAGTAGCTGATGTGCTAATGACAATTATGGCACTATGAGCATATGTCCCCTACTTCACATACCGATCGGATATTTGTTGAGTGTATATTTAGCACCCACAAAACCGTAAAGCTTCCTATAGTCTATACTTATATTCTATAGAAGATTAGATCATGTTTCTTTATACATGCACAAAGGAGAACACCTCAGAATTAGTCCCCACTATAATATTCACCTGTTCCAGTTAAGTTATGTGCACAGTTTTATTCCCGACAAAACCTTCAATTGGAAATTAACTAAAATGTTTAATTAGAAGTAACAAACCTTTTTATGATCTAGTTCAGAATGAAACCAAACTCTGGCAATAAAGTGCTTGCACTCCTACGACATGAAACACAACCATCTAACTACAAGAGATCGGGCCTACTATGACGAGCCAAAAAATGTCATCGGATAGCTAATAACGTCACAAATTACCCCCTAGTGACATGTTATGGGCGTCACGAGCATCGTCACAAAATCCCCGTCACAGACATTACTCCTAGTGACGGTGCAAGCACAAAACGTCATTGAAATTAGGACCTTCGGTGGCGTTATATATAATGTCATCGACTTGCTACTTCCATGACGGTTGATGAATGTCACATGTTAGGAGAAAATATGACATATTGTAGCATGTCTAGTGACGAAGAAACGTCACCAAATTTATGCCACGTCAACGCTCGAAGCGGTTATCCCGAGTAGCGTCGCTACTTTTATTATGGATGAAGATGAAGTCATCAATATATAAATACCTTCTTTTGAATTTAAATTACTATGAATTATCAAATCCACTATATTCCAAATGCATATCACAATAAGTATTTAATTCACATAAGACAAAATAAACAATTTAAAGAGCCAAATCACATCATAAGTTGATATGAAATAAAAATCATAGTATATATGAAATCATCTTAGCTAAATCATTCTTTAAACAAAATGACGATAAAAAGTTAACAACGACTCAAGTTTGACACACACAATAGAAAAAGATGAAAACTAATAATTAACTAAAGACCACATGTGTTGTCCCAATGATTGCAATGTTGGATTCAACAACTATCTTTCCATCACGGAATGATGGCATTCATGCACCATCTGGTTTGGACTCGGACTACTGAGTTGCTTATGCCCTCAAGAAGAACTAATTAGATTATCTGTCTCTTGTTGCTTCTTTGCCCAGGCTTCATTCTTCTCTTGTTGGATCTTCTTTAGAGCATCCAATTCTTCGTGTTGCTTCTTCTGTATCTCTTCAAATGGTCTCTCTTGTGCTTCAAGTCTTGCGGCTAACTCCTCCCGATGCCTATAAATAGACAATACACAACAATGTTGCATCGTAATGAGATGAAAACGGACAAGATAAAAGGGTACAAGAGTACCACTAAGAAGCCTACGATCTATCAAATGATGAATTTGAAACAGAAAAATACATTATTAAATATCAAGGCAAACATGTCGATGGGCCAATGAAACGATAAACTCAAGAACTTATAATGTTTAAAACAATGCGTAACCAAGAGCTTGATTACAGGAAGCATCACAAATAGGATGTCAAGTCAACAACCCAGGTGAAAAGAAGCAACTATGCTAGGACAACACATAAACAAATGAACAAATCATATTTGATTTACGGTTTAAAACCATGCATTGAAACCGTGCAACAAACCATGTATTTCTCATTACAAGCATTTGTTTTTATGCCACTTTGGATAATTGGATAAGGATCATACCATACATAAATTCGCTATACGAACTAAAGATGGATGTCTTATTTGCGCAATTGCACTGTGCACACAAAAGCAAGGAAAAAAGAAACAATAATAACACAAAAAGAAACAAGATAATTACCTGTCATTTGCATCGCTTGCCTCTCTATCTTTACATTCAATTATTTCTTCTAGAACTCGAATCTGTGTTGATGAAGTAGAGCTCCCAGACCTTCCAGATATTTAGGCATAACACATGATAAAAAAAATAACACTAGCTACATAGCAGCCTGATGCGACATGTACCATCGATAGATAACATAGACTAGATTAACAAATGAGTATTTTTCCTCTTGAACATAACTGAATAGCCCTCCTCGTCATCAAAAAAGGAGCATATGCTATTTTCCTCTTGTCGTGACTTCTTGAAGGCATCAACAGTTGTTTCAGTCCTTTGTCCATCCGTACTTCTTAAAATATGACTTGCACCATCATCAAGCAGAGGGTTAGAATTTGCAACGCGAATATTAACATATTAGTAATGTAAGATATTGGTCCCTATAAATATTAAAGTTCTCGTTCAAAGTTAAATATCGACAATGGTAGCCCGATAAATTCTGACATACAAAGTATTCGATATGAAACTGCAAGCAACATGCACGACAATATCAAATGAACCGATTCAAAGCGAACATACTTAATTGATATAACCTCAGTTGTGGACAAGGCTGCAATCAGGTAATGAATCCAACTGAGAACAGATAAATACATAACCAACTTTGCATAAAAACATACTACCTCCGTCCCATAATATAAGAACGATTTTGAAACTACACTAGTGCCTAAAAAGCTCTTATATTATGAGACGAAGGGAGTAAATCTCTTGGCTTGTTAGAATATAAATTCAGTACTTGCTTACTATGTCAAGAAAACATGACTAGTATTCAGAATTGTTAAGAAAGTCATGTGTCTTTTCTATTGAGAACACCGCCAACTGCAAAAAGAAAAAAAATGCAGAGAAGCAGACTGAGTTAATTCGTCCATGCCAGACACCAGCGGCAGCCATGCTCCTTCAACAGGAAAGTATAACTTAGATACAGGTTCAATTAACAATTCATGGCCATTTAAAATAATCAGATATGTGAAGTATACCTTCCCGTGGCTAGCTAGGAGACCTGCTCCCTATTGAGTGCGGAAGTCCATAAGTTCAGAAACAACGTAGCACCAAGGCGCCTCGAGTTTCTGTTTTGCCTCATTAACACCAAGCACACTGAATTAGTAGGGACTAGAGAGAACTACACACTGCATGACAAATAAATTAGCACAACTCTGCCTATATGGATTTATCAACTTTACTCTCAAACATGAAATATTGTACAACTACTTGTTGCTGATTAGAAACCACAGTTCAGGCATCAGGCAGCAGTAAGCTTAGATGAACAACTAGCAAAAAAAGGTAAATGGGACATCAGCCCGTGATTTTTTTTCTCTATGGAGGTACGTGGGACATCACGCATGGACTCTATGTAGTACATCTAACGGTTGTTAATAACTGTTAGGAAGATCGAATGGTTAATAATCTTATAATCAGGGATTAACGTGGATTCTTTGTTAGTGCTTCTAATTAGTAAATATAAAATATAAGATAAGATATAAGATATAAGATGTGCGGCTGGGAAGGCGGCTTATCCCCGCGCAACATTAGTTGGAGGGGGCACACTGGTCGATGATGAGGTGGAGAATAAGGCGATGGTGGAGGCCAACTTGAAGCTTGCGCGGTTCGTGGCAAGATCGTACACCATATGGTCGACTGTTGTTCAATGTCCGTGTATTCTTCTGGTTCTTGGCAAAACGAGATGACATGGAGCCATGGAGACAGCTATAATGGGCAAATAAGCCGCGGCAATGAACCGGACGCAACCAGCGCGTGTATGGGCGCGAGCTGGGCAAGTCGGGCGCATCGGGATCGAAGGTGTGTGTGTGTGCGTGCGTGCACGTGGTGCACGGGGTGATCGTGCAAGTGTACACCATAGGCGTGCGTGCGTGTGTTCTGTTGGCGAGCCGTGCGGCCCGATCGGGCGCGATCCGTTGGAGCTCACCGCGAGACACACGCGTCCGGGCGCGGCATGGGCGCGGTCAGAGCGAGGAGAGCGCGGGCATGATCGGGGTGCGAATTGAGGCGTGGGTGCATGCTCGGTGCGCTGGCTCGGGATATAAAGCCGCGCGGTGGTGTTGTAACAGTATGACATGTCGAGTTGTGCTCGAGGAAAGGAAGGAGGCTTTCGTGCGCTGGAAAAACTCCTGTGTCCACCATCTGCCTTGATCTTCTTCTTCCTCCTTTGTTTGTTGTTCGACCGTAGAGAGTGAGCGAGGCTCGGAAAGAGAGAGAGGTAGAGCTAGGGCTAGCTAGAGTTTAGGGGTAAATAGCAACATTTGGTATCAGAGCTAGGCCGTGGGAGGTGTCGTGGTCCTAAGACTGACAGTAAAAAGGGGGTAGTTATGGAGAGGCAAGATCTTAGCTATGGTGAAGATGTACACACGAGGTTTACGAGTTCATGCCCTTCTCGGTAGGAGTAACAGCCCTACGTCTCGGTGCCCGGAGGCGGTCGATTGGATTATGTGTGTTGTATTACAGGGGGTGCGAACCCTTGTGCCAGAGGAGGAGGGTGGCTTATATAGAGTGCGTCAGGACCCTCGCCCACCTCTATTACAAGGGACTTAATGTACATAAAGTATCAGCGTTACTAATAACGTCAGCCTTAAGTGCTATTAATGATCTTAAAGACTACAGAGTGAATCCCTGCCCGTTAGGGCGCTGAGTGACTCCTGGTCTTCGGCATGGTCGAGTGACTCTCCATATGGTCGAGTGACGGTAGGGAGGAAGACCTCCGAGTGATGTGGTCGTCAAGGGGATTGCACTCGACGTGTACAACCAGGGCTCTCTTGTTGTCTCTTGATCCTTTTATCTTCAAGAGTAGTGACCTTGGGTAGGACGTATAGGTGAGGCCTATGACCCTACCCAAGGTCTGTATCCTCGTCACTAGCCCCCGAATGGATTAAGGTGCGAGTGGAAAGTAGGTCGAAGTTGAACCTGCTCTGAGCTTCGTGCCTTCGCGAGTGTTTCCTGCAAGACCGAACGCCCGCGTTGGTACTTCGGCGTCGACTTCGACCGCCTTTGATCCATTCAGAGCTGTCGATCGAATCGGTGACCTTGCGCATCGAAATACCGTGTCGGCGCGAGATCTTGGGCGCGATTGTCTGCGGTGTATCCCGGATTTCGCGGGATACGAAATTTCAGGGAAGCGCGCGGGCCGAAGAGCGCCGAAACGGGCGGTCCGGATAAGTAGCGATGCCTCGATTACCGCACCGCCTTTTTCACCACGTACGCTGCACACAACTGTTGCGGGATTTGACGGGATTGCCTGGCCCCACGCGTGAGTCACTCGAAAGTGACCCATTATAAGGTGATGGGGCCGAGGTGCTTGCACTGTGCACGCCAGCTTCTCCTTCTTTCTCCTCCACTTCTCCACCGCGTCCAGCACCTCCGCTCTCGACGCCGCTGCTCGTCCGCGATGGTGAAGGAAAAGACGGTGGCGTTAGAGTGCGCCAAGAAGGCGACGGGACGGCAAAGGGCAAGAAGCAGAGTCGCGGATCGTCGTCGCGCGTGGGGCTGCCGCCGGGATGGATCCAGGGCGATTGGATCCGGTCTTCGGTCCAGCAGGAGGATCTGGCCGAACTGGAGGAGTCCGGGCTGATTGCTAAGGGAGCAGCGAGGCTGCCGAAGGGGGAGACGGAACCACAACGTTGACCGGGTGAGTGCGTTCTGCTTGCCACTCACGTCGACCGGGGTTTCTCGCTCCCTCCGCACCCTTTCTTCTGGGGATTTTTGAACTTCTTTGGTGCTCAGCTCCACCACTTTTCTCCCAACATCATCACGTACCTAGCTGTGTTTGTATCGATGTGCGAGAACTTCTTAGGGTGTCGACCGCACTGGGGTCTCTTCAAACACATCTTCACCATTCGTTCCCAGTCGGTAAAAAAGGCGAAGTCGAGTGACTCGAAAACCCACGTCATCTAGATGTGCGGGGGTTTAGGTATCCAAAAGAGGAATAGGAGTGCCTTCTCCGCTGTGACCCTTCCTGAATCTGTTAGGGCTTGGTAGTCGTCCTGGTTCTACTGCCAGGACGTCGCGGCTCCAGGTCAGTTGACCGGTCTTCCTCCCTTCTCGTTTAACCGTGTTCAGAATCCTGCTCCACTGAAAGTAACCACTGCTGAGACCATGGAGACGAGGATGTTGGTGGACCGAGTGGTCCAGCTCATCAATGACGGTGTTACCGGCCTGGACTTGCTCGAAGTGTTCCTCAGTCGGCGCATCCAACCTCTTCAGGCTCGCGATCACCCGATGTGGTTGTATTCCGGACCAGACGACACCGCTCGGGTCCATCCAGAAGAAGTGCCGCCCGAAACCGTAGCTTTGTGGCTGAAGGGCATCATAGGCAACCAAGATAACCCTAGAGGATCCAGGCGAGTCGCCCCTTTCGGTGACGACAACCCGGCCGACAAGGTACACTCTTTGTTCCGACCGTTTCCCGCTCGCGTTCCGACTGTACTTGATGTTGGCTGACTCTTGCTCGATCGGTTTGCTTTGCAGGTATTCACTGAGATGCATTCAATGCCCAACGGTGAACAGGCTTTGGCGTAGGACCAGGAGGGGGAGGACCGTGCGGAGGAGAGTGGCGAGTGGGAGTCTCCGGGAGAAAAGGAGGAGGAGGGCGAGGAGTCGGACGAGGAGGAAGAGGTCGACTCGCCGCCACGTTCTGAACATCGATCCAAACAGCAGCATGATCCGTCTGGCGGGCGTGGGAAAAGCGTGGCTCCGAGCGCCACTACTCAGAAGCGCACTCGGACGTCGACTTCGGAGCCGACGGAGAAGGTGTCCAAGCAGCCAAAAGTCACTCCTCCCAAGGCTCGGAAGACATTGCCATGGATCAAGATGGACGTCCCTGTTGCTTTGGGGTGAATATCTCGTTTGTGTCTTCGTAGGTCGACTGAAGATTTTCTTTTTCTGACCATCCAATTCATGTGTCTTCCCAGTCCCACCTCCGCTGCCACTGACATGGACATTGACAAGGCGCCAGGAGATGAAGAGGCCACTTCACGAGTCGGTAAGTCTGATCGACCAAGCCTTGTTGAGTTGAGTAGATCGTCAATCGGCAGAGTTTCTAACATTTCTCTCTTTCTGTAGTTCCGCAAGAAGTTGTTGTGCTTCCTGACGACGAAGAAGAGGCACCTCTACAGTAGAGGAGGAAGAGGAGTGGAAGCTCTGGAAGGAGGAGGCTTGAAGTTCAGGTCCCTCAGTCGACCCCGGCGCTCGAGGCGGTGGTCGAACGCTCCGGAGAGCCTGTTCGGACCAGCGTCACGTTCGCCAGCCCGCTGACGACTGATCGTCCGACGGGCTCGTTTGCTCCGACTCCTGCTGCTCCAGTGCAACTTCACGCCTCTGAGTCAGCGACTGCTCAAGCCGCTCTACAACCATCACTTTTTGCTGCGTATCAGACTCCAGATGACTCGCCGAGTGCAGCTAGGAAAGCTCTTCGCCAGGTGAACCTTGTCATGGAGAAGGTGAAGGTGGTGCACGAGGCTAGCCAGGTGGCCTACAACGCCAGTACTGCCCTTCAGGCCAATGTTCAGGTCAGCAAGACTCTGACTGACTTTTAGAATGTTGTCTTATATCTGATCACCCGCTGGGGTGTTTTATTGCTTGGAGCTTGGAAAAATTTCCATGCCACTCGACTTGAGTTGAATCCTAGTAGACTTTCTGAACTAGTGGGGGCACGCGGAGTGCAACCACTGGGTGTAGTCCCCGAGACCACGGTCGACTGCTGGCAGTCGACTGAGGTCTTAGAATGTATTCCCTTTTTTTGAACTCACGCTGGGCAGACCTTGCTGAGTATTGATGTGAACCAGTGGGGGCACGCTAAGTGCACCCACTGGGTGTAGTCCCCGAGACTACTTGTTGGATATTTGATTCGACAGTAGTCTTAGAGTAGCTTTTCTCCATCGATGCCCTTTATTTCTGTCGACTGACATGCCACTTTTGCTGACTGTAGAGGTCTTGTGATCTTGGAGCTCCTCTTTCGGAGTTAAAGAAGAAGCATATCAGTGTTGAACTTGACCTTGAACTTTCCAAGAAGAACCTCAAGACTGCTCTAGAAGAGACGGCTATCATGGGAGGTAACCATTCGACCATCTGCTTAGTAAACTTTCCACTGCTTTTCACTCAATCTCTTAGAACCAAGTGACTTCACATAAGCAAATGTGCGTAGTGAAAACCGCCAACTTCAGGCTCGTCTGAAGAGTGTTGTTTGTTTAGAGAGAATGAAGGAGGCGTTGGAGAAGAAGGACCCGGACCTTGCTGCTGCTCAAAAAGAAGCTCGTGAGAAGACGACGCTTGTGGACCAGAAGCTGGCTTCAGTCGGCAAGTTGGAGGATGAGAACGCGAAGTTGAGGACGGCCGTCTCGGATGCCAATCGGGAAGTCGAGCAATTGAGGAAGGACAAGGAGAATCTGACCACCGAAGTCGACGGTCTCAAGGCCAAGACGGGCAAGCTAGAGTCCCATTTGGAACAACATGCGGTGAAGCTTGTCTTGAAGCTTGAAGGTATGATTGTTCAGTTAGATAACTGTCGTCGACTGAAATTTGCAATACCGTCGACTCATTGTTTTTTGTGATGGAACAGAACTCTGTCAGGACTTTGAAGCTGAAACTGGACGGGTCGAGACAGGTCTCGACCCCATCAACTGTCCCGTGAAAGATGAATTTGCGATGAACTTGCTTCGACTAGAATCACGCTTGGACGACGCAGTCGACTATCTAGCTCGGCTGAAGGCCGTGATGGCCCAAGCGGACGCCGAACTCTGGCCTTAGGCAGAACTTCCTCAAAGTCTCGAGTCGCAGATGACTCGACTCAACCAAATTCCTGACCGAGTGCAAGAGTGGAAGAAGACTTCTGCCCGCTGTGGCGCTGACGTCGCCTTGTCACCGGTTCGCGTGCACTGCAAGGAGGCTAAAGAAGAGAAGCTGGTGGCCCTCAAGGTGGCGAATACGAAGAAGCACTCTTTCCAGGACTTCATGGACACCTTCCTCGAGGCAGCTACCCGCATTGCGACAGCATTGATCTTGACAGCTTTTGTGATCCGTCCAGCCCTTCTCCCCTCGAGTGACGAAAAAAAACATTATGCCTCACTTTTATTTGCCTCGGAATGCTGAGTGATTCTTTAATCCTTAAAACTCCTTCTGGCCTGACGCCCGAGCACTTTTAATATGCGGTTAGGAACTTCTGGATTTGTCTTTGAATATGTTAGTTTATCTTCGAGTTAAATCCGTTCTTTTCTTGGATCGGTCTCTCTTTGTTTGACGCATGTGCTGAAGAGGGGTCAGCAGTCGAATCAGTTGGACGAGCCTTGGGCAACATTGATCGGTGACCGACCAAGGTACTCAAAGAATGGTCTTGGCGTTCTGTCATCGACAAAGGGGCCAACCGTTGGATGGGTGCGCACAATCTCGTCCTTCTTCTTGACGGTGCAGCCCCCGTGGGGGAGGGGGCGGTGGTGTCGTGCTCGACCTACAACCCCGCCCACCACTCGGTAGGATTTTTCTGACTTAGGCGAGTACTGGACTGTGGCTAAGCCTCCGAATGGGAGGGCTGCTCACCACTCGGTAGGATTTCTCAAACTTAGGCGAGTAATGGACTACAGCTAAGCCCCCGAGTGGGAGGGCTGCTCACCACTTGGTAGGATTTCTCAAACTTAGGCGAGTACTGGACTGCAGCTAAGCCCCCGAGTGGGAGGATTGCTCACCACTCGGTAGGATTTTCAAACTTAAGTAGCATCTTGGACTGCAGCTAAGCCCCCGAGTGCGAGGATTGCTCACCACTCAGTAGGATTTTTCAAACTTAGGCGAGTACTGGACTGCAGCTAAGCCCCCGAGTGGGAGGATTGCTCATAACTCGGTAGGATTTCTCAAACTTAGGTGAGTACTGGACTGCAGCTAAGCCCTCGAGTGGGAGGATTGCTCATCACTCGGTAGGATTTTTCAAACTTAGGCTAGTACTGGACTGTAGCTAAGCCCCCGAGTGGGAGGATTGCTCATCACTCGGTAGGATTTTTCAAACTTAGGCGAGTGCTGCTCACCACAATCTTGTCCTTCTTCTTGACGGTGCAACCCCCGGGGGGATAAAGGGTCGAGATCGACCCATACCATTTGGGAGGACTTTTTGTTACTTAGACGAGTACGGGACTGCAGCTAAGCCTCCGAGTGAGAGGCAGACTCACCACTCGGTTGGATTTTCATCACTTAGGCGTGTACTGGACTGCAGCTAAGCCTCCGAGTGAGAGGCAGACTCACCACTCGGTAGGATTTTTATCACTTAGGCGAGTACTGGACTGCAGCTAAGCCTCCGAGTGAGAGGCAGACTCACCACTCGGTAGGATTTTTACCACTTCATCTTAGGCGAAACAGATTCACAGCTAAGCCCCCGAGTGAGAGGCAGACTCACCACTCGGTAGGATTTTTATCACTTCATCTTAGGCGAAACAGATTCGCAGCTAAGGCGACACATACAAAAGAAATAAACAACAATCATTCGGAAGACTCTAAAATTATGTCTTTTGATAATCAAACTAAGAGGTACTTCTTATTACATCAAGTCTGTCTAAATACTTAAGAGTAAAAAGGGTGGAGCAGTTCCGCATTCCAGGCGCATGTTCCATCTTTGTTGTGCTCGATGTTGAAGAGACGATATGCTCCTTTGTGGAGCACCTTGGTGACGACAAAAGGGCCTTCCCAAGCGGGGGCGAGCTTATGTGGCTTCTACTGGTCTACTCGGAGAACCAAGTCCCCTTCCTAGAACGCTCGACCCCTTACATTCCTGGCGTGGAATCGACGCAAGTCATGTTGATAAATGGTTGACAGGATCAAGGCCATCTCTCTTTGTTCCTCCAGGAGGTCAACTACATCTTGTCGAGCATGCTCTGCTTCCTCTTCTGAGAAGAGTTTGACTCGGGGAGCGTTATGGAGCAAATCACTCAGCAAAACGGATTCGGGTCCATAGACTAAAAAGAATGGAGTCCGTCCAGTCGACTGACTGGGAGTTGTCCTCAACCCCCAAAGCACTGATGGGAGCTCATCGACCCAGGCTCCTGCCATGTGCTTGAGGTCGGGCATCAACCGGGGCTTCAGTCCTTTGAGAATCAATCCATTCGCTCTCTCAGCCTGTCCATTCGACTGAGGATGGGCGACCGAAGCGTAATGGACCCTCGTGCCTTGGGAAGCATAAAAGGCTCTGAATTCATCAGAGTCGAAGTTCGATCCGTTGTCAGTGATGATGCTGTGCGGTACGCCATATCTGAATATCAATTCCCTAATGAAACTCACAGCAGTACTTGCTTCAAGGTTTTTAATGGGCTTGGCTTCGATCCACTTGGTGAACTTGTTGACTGCTACTAGCACATGGGTAAACCCGCTCCTTCCAGTCCTCACGGGTCCAACCATGTGCAATCCCCAAACAGCGAAAGGCCAGACGAGTGGAATGGTTTTCAGAGCTGATGCAGGTTTATGGGACATGTTGGAGTAAAACTGACAACCTTCACACTTGTCCACTATTTCTTTTGCCATCTCATTGGCTTGTGGCTAGTAAAACCTGACTCGGTATGCTTTGGCCACGATGGTCCGAGAGGACGCATGGTGACCACAGGTCCCCGAGTGAATATCATTGAGGATCAATCGACCTTCTTCTGGCATGATGCACTTCTGGCAGACCCCAGTTACACTTTCTCTGAACAACTGACCTTTTATCATAGTAAAGGTTTTAGACCGTCGGACAACCCGTCGAGCCTCTTCTTCATCCTCTGGGAGTCCTTTCCTAAGAATGTATGCGATGTATGGCACTGTCCAGTCGGAAATGATGACCAAAACCTCCATGACTAAGTCAACCACGGCTGGGATTTCGACTTCAGTCGGATCTGTGGCACTCTTGGGCTGTGGTGGTTCTTCGATGAAAGGATCTCCCTGAACTGAAGGTGAATGAATATGTTCCAAAAACACATTTTGGGGAATCGCCTCTCTCTTTGATCCTATATTTGCCAACTCATCTGCAGCTTGATTTTTCAGTCGGGGTATGTGGTGAAGCTCCAAACCTTCAAACTTCTTCTCAAGCTTTCTTACTGCATTGCAATAACCAGTCATGGCTATGCTTCTGACATCCCATTCCTTCATCACCTGATTAACCACCAAATCTGAGTCGCCGTAGACCATAAGGCGACGGACGCCGAGTGAAATGGCCATACGCAACCCGTATAAAAGTGATTCATATTCGGCTTCATTATTGGAGGAATCAAAATGAATCTGGAGAACATAACTAAGCTTGTCTCCATGGGGGGATACCAATACTACCCCCGCACCTGAACCGTTTAGCATCTTCGAGCTATCAAAGAACATAGTCTAATGCTCCGAGTGAACTTGAGTCGGCAATTGCTGCTCAATCCACTCGGCAAGGAAATCTGCGATTGCTTGGGACTTGATCGCTTTCTTTGCCTCGAACTTGATATCCAATGGAAAGAGTTCAATCACCCATTTTGCCACTCGACCAATTGCATCTCTGTTATCCAGAATTTCAGATAGTGGCGCGTCGCTGACGACTGTAATGGAGTGGTCAGAGAAATAATGCGCGACCTTCTTCATGGTCATGTATATTCCATAGACAAGCTTCTGATAATGTGGATATCGTTGCTTGGATGGAGTCAGAACTTCAGAGAGATAATAGACTGGCCGTTGAACCTTGTAAGCTTTTCCTTCTTCTTCTCGCTCGACCGTGAGTACTGTACTGACAACTTGTCCAGTGGCTGCAATGTAAAGCAGCAAAGGCTCTTTGCTGATTGGCGCAGCGAGCACCGGCAGGGTGGAAAGCAGGGTTTTGAGCTCTGCAAACGCTGCATCAGCTTCTTCAGTCCACTTGAACTTATCAGATTTCTTCATTAGTCGGTAAAGAGGCGAGGCCTTTTCACCGAGACGAGAAATGAATCGACTCAGGGCCGCCAAACAACCAGTCAGCTTTTGAACGTCATGCACTCATACGGGGCGTTTCATTCGGAGGATAGTATCAACTTTTTCTGGATTGGCGTCGATCCCTTCTTTGGAAACGAGAAAACCGAGTAAATTTCCTCCTGTAACTCCGAATGTGCACTTTGACGGTTTAAGCTTGATATCGTACCTCCTCAGGTTGGCAAAGGTTTCTGCAAGGTCAGTCAATAGGTCGGAACCTTTGTGAGACTTGACCACAATATCATCCATGTACGCTTCCACATTCCGACTGATTTGAGTGAGCAGGCACTTCTGAATCATTCTCATGAATGTGGCTCCAGCATTTTTCAAACCAAAAGGCATGGTGACATAGCAAAAGCATCCGAATGGGGTGATGAAGGCTGTTTTTATTTCATCGGGACCATACAGTCGGATCTGATGACACTACAGGAATCAGCTACTTTGCCATCTGCCACGGCGGACGGCAAAGGCATGGATGGCGGACGACAAAGACCTTTGCCGTCAGCCACGGACGGCAAAAGGGGACGGCAAATTAGGGTACGGCCAAGAGTTGCGTTGCCGTCCGCTTCGGGCAGCTGACGGCAAAGGGGCCTTTGCCATCGCTAGCCGGGACGGCAAAAAGAAGGCGACGATAGTAAATGCTTGTTACTCCGTTAGGTGCTTAACGGAGACCTTTGCCGTCGCTGCGGATGGCAAAGCCTGCCGTCACCATCGTGGGCAAACTGACCAAATTGGTTGACCTCCGGAAGCACGATTTACTGCCACATGGCCTCTTTGCCGTCCGCGACTGATGGCAAAGATCTCTTTGACGTCGGTGGCAGACGGCAAAGATCTCTTTGCCGTCGGTGGCGGGCAGCAAAGATCTACATAGTGTCTCTTTTTTTGTTTTTACTCCAACAATTTTCACAGCAAATATATATCACATATCCAGCACATAAGTTTCATATCACATATCACATATCACATCAGTTTCATCCATACACATTGTTCATACATAAGCAAGTTCCATCCATACACATTGTTCATACATAAGCAAGTTCATGATAGCAAGCTAGATACAATGCAAAGTTTCATCAAAGGAAAAGCAAGCACTCCATCATAGCAAGCTAGCTTCCATGAAGTGAATGAAATCTACAAAATGGTAAATAAGAAAGTTAGAAATAGGTGACTTGAACAAGAAGAAGACTAGAACAAGAAGTATATGTCATTTATGAGCTAACTTAGGTGAAATGGATCATATATGAGCTAACAAAGTTGAAATGGGTTGTTTATGAGCTAACTTAGTTGAAATGGATAATTTATGAGCTAACTTAGTTGGAATGATTTGTTTATGAGCTAACTTAGTTGAAATGGATCATTTATGAGCTAACTTAGTTGAAATGGGTCGTTTATGAGCTAACTAAGGTGAAGGCCATCCTTTTTGAGCTAAGTAAGGTGAAATGGATCGTTTTTTAGCTAACTTAGGTGAAATGGATCATTTATGAGCTTTTATGAGCTAACTTAGTTGAAATGGGTCGTTTATGACCTAACTAAGGTGAAATGCCACGTTTTTGAGCTAACTAAGGTGAAATGGATCGTTTTTTAGCTAACTTAAGTGAAATGGATCATTTATGAGCTAATCTAGGTTAAATGGATTGTTTTTAGCTAACTTAGGTGAAATGGATCGTTTTGGAGCAAATCTAGGTGAAATGGGTCATTTTGGAGCTAACCTAGGTGAAATGGGCCATTTTGGAGCTAAACTAGGTGAAATGGGTCATTTTAAAGCTAACGTAGGTAAAATGGATCATTTAGGAGCTAATCTACGTAAAATGGGTCATTTTAGAGCTAACTTGGATAAATTGGATCACTTGTAAGCTAACTAAGGTAAAATGAGTCATTTTAGAGCTAACTTTAGGTAAAATGGATCATTTATGAGGAAATAAAGCTAAGTCTAGGTCTTTATGCATTTGTTAAGCAAAACACTAGAGAAACTTACCATGATCAGGGAGGTGTCTGGCCGGGCTGGCTCATGGCAGTAGGCTGGAGAAGGATCGTGTGATGCGTTTCTGGAGTTAAGCTGCACCAAAGATCATTTCCAATGTCTCGTTAGCATTATGACACTGAAATATTAAGACTAGCAAGTAATGTCCATTCTAATTAAACTCACCGTGCTCCCAGGAGCAATCATCGGCATCGGGCGGAGCGATCTGACCGGACTTCTCGCACTTTACAGACTGCACATTTGGTTTTCACAATGAGTCATACTAGTTAGTAATGAGACTCAAATGTTAAGACTAGCAAGTAATCTGCAGAAGAAACTTACCACAAGGAGCTCATACATGGCCCTTGCACGCATGTCATTCCGTGCCCTCTCCTCCTCCAACATCTTTGTCGTCCTCTCCTCCAACTCCCGCTGCCTCTCCGCCGCCTCCGCCAGGAAGTTTCTCCGTTCTATCTCTCTCACTCTGTATAGCAGCCTGCAACACCACTCACATGACCATTTGTAATCATTGATGGAAGCGCACACAATGTAATGGAGAAAGATAGCTGAGTACATATAACTAACCTTGAAGGCGAGTTGGGTGGCCGTTCACGATGCCTTATCTCGGGAGCGGAGCTCGATTGGCGCGCCTTGATCTCCGGGAGAGTGCTAGGACAACGGATAAGTCCATCTCCCATGGCTATGGAGCCATGGGACCTCCACTCACTAGATATCATCGGCAGCTCTGTATCAATGGGACCACAGCTCGGGTTAAAGTCCTCCCTTTCCTTGCCTTCCCCGATCTCTATATTGCACGAGCTTGTCGTGGGCGGAGATGTTGGTGAAGTTCTTTGGATCGAGGAGGTCGACGCAGAGAATGCCTTGACTTTCTTGTAAGAGCAGTGTGGGCCATGGCATACAGGTCGTACACCTCGGCACCTTATCCGCCTTATTGTAGCGTGCTGAAAGAGAGAAACAAAGTAAATTAGTAATTAAAGGGCTAAAGCTAGCATGATGAATGAATTGCATGAATCATGAAGCAAACCACATACCCAGTTCCGCCCGTACTGAAATAAGTTGGAGCTGCCTTGGTGGTGTGGCACACCTTCATTTGGGCACGTTTGTCCTTGGCCTCGTTGTGGGAGGCCCGCCATTGTTTTGAGCACTATGCATTGACCAACACCTCCCAACAATCCATCCGATCCGCACACCATCTCGGAGGGGCCTAAGTTAGCAAATAGAAACTTGAGCGCTTCTGACTATGAATTACTAAATGAAGGAAGTAATTACAAGGCCTTAAGAATTACCTTCATGTATTGCTCCTTACTCAAGAACTTATCGCGGCACTCCTGCTTGGGCTTCTTGATACCACGCCCGGCGTAGTAGTCTCGAACAGCCTGCACCCGAACCTCATGCCGTAAGTTCTGAAGTAGGCGCTTGCACTCCTTGTCGATAACATCTGCCGCCTCCTCCTCGTATCCCTCCTCACACCTGTAGAATGTCCGCAATCAAATGATACAATATTGATTAGTACAATTAATGACTAGCTAGTTCAAGATTTTTAATTGTGTAAAGGAGAAATTACCAGAACTTTACGATCACCACGTGCCGCCTCGTCTTGCACAAGACACCGTCGATAATCTCTCCCGGCGGGGCCGGGGCAGCCAAGTAGTGCTCCCAACTCAATCCAACCTCTGGAAGCCGACCCTCACCAGGCAACGTGACAAACCCTGGAAGTTTTGCCGAATCAGAACTCCAACGACGGAGTTGGGCCGGCGGACACTTTCATGGTGGTCCCAACCCCTGCAGCATGACAAGGCCAACACATTAGTTATTTGAAGAAACGTGAATGCAGAAGGTACAAAAGATTAAATGCACTTACCTCTCCCCATCAGGGAAAATCAACCACCTCTGCTTTCATGGTCGCCAGACGCAGACGGGAGCCGTGAAGCACCACGCTGGTAGACGTTGCCCCCCTCCTCCTCAATATCAGTCGGCTCCCCGTCATCATCAGCATGGCCACTCTGCTCCTCGCCATCATCAGCATGGCCACTCGGCTCCTCAGGCTGACCCGACCAGGTACGCCATCCAGACGTGTGCTCCTCCGGGGTCTCGTGGGCCCAACTCTCGTGGGCCGAAGGCCCGTCGACCCGAGGCTCGTGGGCCGAAGACCCGTGGACCGGAGGCTCGTGGACCGGAGTCCGTGTAGCCTCCTCCTCGGACGAGTCCACCCTAGCAGTCACGTGCTCGGGTGAAACAGCTGGGGGAGGTGGCGAGGAAGGAGCCGTAAGAGTCACCCTACCTCCTCTCCCGCGACCACGTGCTCCACCTCCTCTCTTCTTCTTACCTCATCCCCTGCTGGGCACCGCAGTCGACGAAGAAGGGCCCGGTGGTGTCGACATACTATCCAGCAACGCTCGACGGAGAGGTGCGTTTGCAATGGAAGACCTCGCAACACGCGCCGACGAAGAAGGGGCCTCGGCGCGCTCCCGACCAGCGCCCACCATCTTTCAACACCTGCCGTGACAAAGAATAAACGAAATTGGTACAACATAAAAAAAAGTACCGACATGAATAATAATATGTATATCACTTAAGTGTATCATCATCAAGTACAACATAAAAAAATTGATCGGGTTGGGGTGTAAAGTCGAGGTCGGTCTCAATTGAGGTGTGGTCGGGGTCGAGTCGGGGTGTCAAATGTCGTGTCATTGGTGGGGTGTCGGGTCGAGTCAGGCTCGGTCGGGATTTGGTCGGGCTCGGTCGGGGTGTCGAAGTCGAGTCGGTCTCGAAAGTCGGGTTATCGGTGAGTCTTGCGGGTCGAGTTGAGTGCGATGTTGGTGTCATGATCGAGTGTCGATCGGGTCGAGCTTCGAGGTCGAGTGTCGGTGTCGGTCGAGTCGAAGTCAGAGTGTTAGAGGTCGAAGTCGGTCTAAAATTGAGTGTCGAGTCGGGGTCGAGTGCGATGTCGATGTCCTGATCGAGTGTCGTCAGGTCGAGTTGAAGTCGAAGTGTCGGTCGAGTGAAATTGAAGTCGAGTGTGGAGTCGTGGTGGGGTCTCGAGTGAAGTCGGGGTTCGGGGTGCGTGAAATTGAGTCGAGTGTAAGTCGAAGTCGGTTATCGGGAGTCGTGGTGTCGGGTCGGGCTCGGGGTCGAAGTGTCGGGGTGGGAGTCGGTCTCGGGTCAGTGTCGGTCGAGTCTTGGGTCGGGGTCGAGTGCCCGAAATGTCATTGTCATGATCGGGGTGTCGGGTCGAGGTCGGGCTCGGGGGTCGGGGTGTCGGGTCGAGCAAAATTGAGGTGTCGAGAGTCGGGGTTTTCCCCTCTTTTTCCTTTTGTTCTTCTTCCTCTTCTTCCTTTTCTTTCTTTTCTTCCTTTTTCCTTCTTCTTCTTCTTTTCTTCCTCCTTTCCTTTTCCTCTTCTTCTTCTCCTCCTCTCCTCTTTTTTTCTTCTTCTACTTTCCTAAACCTAAACCTAAACCTAAAACTAAACCTAAATCTAAAACTAAAACTAAAACTAAAACTAAATCTAAACTAAACATAAACCTAAAACTAAAAAAACAGAAAAAATGGAAAAAACTAAATTTAAACCTAAAACTAAACCTAAAACTAAACCTAAAACTAAAACTAAAACTAAATCTAAACTAAACATAAACCTAAAACTAAAAAACAGAAAAAAAACAGAAAAAAAAGAGGAGGTAAAGCTCACAGGCGGGGCCGGTGGAGGAGGCGAGGCGTGGGCGGCGGCGGCAGTAGTGGCGACAGGGCGGGGCGAGGCGGTGAAGCCTTGAGGCAGGCGCCGTGGGGCAGTCTTGTGGCAGCGGCAACAGGGGGCAACGTGGCGGTGGGCGGTGGGGCGCCGGTGGTTGGAGTGCGGCGGGCGGGCGGAGGCGGTGGGGCTCGGTGGGCCGGGCTGATGGCGCGAGGCGGCGGCGGCAGAGCAGTGGCAGGGCCGGTGGGGCGGGGTGGTGGGGCGACGGGCGAGAGTAGTGGGGCGCGGCGCGTGTGAAGAGGGAGAGAAGCAGGAGAAAGAGGGCGGGTCGGTGGCCGCCGTTAGATGAGTTAAATCTTTGCCGTCCGCCCCCCTTTGTCGTCCGCTTTTTTGCTCTTTGCCGTCTGCTAGCGGACGGCAAAGAGTTGGGGCGTTAAGTTTTTTTTAATCAGGCGGGTGGGTGGGGGCCACCTCCCTCTTTGCCGTCCGCCAGCTGACGGCAAAGAAATGGCCCATGGCAAAGAGCTTCTTTGCCGTCTGCCCTTTCTTTGCCGTCGGCTTTTCGTCGGCTGATGGCAAAGATCTGGCAGATGGCAAAGTAGCTGATTCCAGTAGTGTGATATCCGGAATATGCATCTAAGAAAGACAAGCGCTCGCACCCCGCAGTCGAGTCAACAATCTGATCGATGCGAGGGAGAGGGAAGTGATCTTTCGGGCAGGCCCGATTGATATGCTTGAAATCAATGCACATACAAAGTGAATCATCCTTCTTAGGAACGATGACTACATTGGCTAACCACTCGGAGTGGTAGATTTCACGGATGAACTCTGCTGCCAACAGTCGAGCCACTTCTTCGCCAATTGCTTTCCTCTTCTGCACGGCGGACCGCCGAAGGTGCTCTTTGATGGGTTTTACCTTGGGGTCGACACGCAAACGGTGCTCGGCCAGTCCCCTAGGTACACCTAGCATGTCAGAAGGTTTCCATACAAAGATGTCCCAGTTCTCACGGACGAACTGGACGAGCGCTTCTTCCTATTTGCTGCTGAGTGTTGTTGATATATGAGTCAGTGCAGCATTGGGATCTGTCGGGTGAATATGAACTGGCTTCGTCTCACCAGTCGACTGAAATGCAGAATCTGTGGCAGGCTTCTTGGCTCGGAGCAAGTCACTCGGATCTGCATTCTTCTAATACTCTTGGAATTAAAACTGCTGCCATCTGTGCATCGGCAATTTTGGAACCTTTCTGGAAACATTCCTCAGCCTTCTGCCGATTGCCAGTAACTGTGATCACACCTTTGGGGCCAGGCATCTTCAGTTTGAGTACACATAACATGGTCGAGCCATAAAACGTGCATAGGTTGGCCTACCCAGAATGGCATGATAGGCACTCTGGAAATCCACAACTTCAAATTTCAACTTCTCCTTATGGTAATGCTTGGAATCACCGAAAACCACGTCGAGGGCGAACTGGCCGAGTGATTCGGCTTTCTTTCCAGGGATAACACCATGAAAACTCATGTTGCTCTTGCTAAGTTTGGACATCGGAATGCCCATCCCCTTCAAGGTTTCAGCGTAAAGGATGTTCAGACCACCGCCACTGTCCATCAGTACTTTGGTTAGTCGAGTGACCCCAACCACGGGGTCGACCACCAGTGCTTGCCTCCCAGGGGTGGCCACACGAGTAGGATGGTCAGACTGGTCGAACGTGATGGTTGTCTGAGACCATTTCAGGTAGGTGGTCGTCGCCGCAGGAGCGACCATATTCACTTCTCTGTTGATGACCTTCAATCAACTCTTGCTTTCAACCATCGACTTTGGGATAACCATCGACTTCCTCTTCATTTTTATCTTTGTCCGACTCTTTCTCCTTCTCATTGGGTTGTTTCTCTCGGAACTGCTGGACCAGGAGTCGACATTGTCGAGTGGTATGCTTCTGGTAAATCAGATTACCTTCTTCGTCTTTCTTCGTGTGGATGTGACATGGAAAATCCATCACGTCATTCCCTGCTTGATCTTTTACCTTCTTAGGGGGCCAGGGCCCCTTAGGTTTTCCCTTAAACTTTCCTGGATTCACTGCCGCAATCTCTCCAGGTGCCGCTGGTTCGGCCTTACGCTTCTGTTTCCGACTGGAGTTACCTCCACCGGCCTCTTGGCCGACTGGTTTACTCTTCCCGCTACGGAGTCGATCCTCTTCTTTTCCGTTAGCATACCGGGTTGCTATCCATCATCCGAGTCAGAGTCATATCTCCAGTCCGACCGAATTTCAAGACCAACTCTCTATATTTGACACCATCCTTGAAACCGCATACCGCTTGATGCTCGGATACATTCTCAACAGTGTGATGCAAAGTAGTCCATCTCTAAATGAATTCCCTCAAAGTCTCATTCGGCTTCTGCACAAAATGCTGCAACTCGGGCAACCCTGCTGGTCGCTTGCACGTGCCCTCAAAAGTTCTTACAAACACTCGAGATAGCTCCTCCCAACTGTGTATACTGTCCGGAGTCAACTGAGTCAACCACGCTTGGGCCGACCCTTCCAACATAAGAGGGAGATGCTTCATCGCTATCTCGTCGTTTCCGCCTCCAATCTGCACAGCCACTCGGTATTCTTCAAGCCAGGTTTCAGGCTTGGATTCACCGGTGAACTTACTGACCCCGGACGCCAACCTGAAGTTGGAAGGAATCATCGCTGCCCTGATGGCCCTGATAAAACACTCAGGGCCGGAAACATGCACTCTGCTTCCACTTGGACGATCTCTGCCAGGGTCTTCTCTGTGTGCTCTGTTCCGATCCACCAGGCCTTGAACGAGGATAGACCTCGCGTCGAAGCTCGGTTCCCTTGGGTCAACTGAGGCTCTGCGCTCGCCGCCATGAAGGCGCCTGTCATCGTCCCGCCGAGGCACATACGAAGGACTCCTCGGAGGAGGCGTGGGTCCTCGACGACGATTGTCACGGTCGAGTGGATGATCATACTGCCCACGGCCTTCACGCCGCAGAGGCGATCTTGGGCTGTGAGCCGACTGAACCGTGTCCGCTGCAACAGATCTGCTGTAAATCCTATTCCGCAACTGAGATATTGCTGTGTTTTGCTCTCTTGCTGCCCGGAGCAAGGCCCGGATCTGCATCAACCCTCTGCCAGCTTCTGACTGGGAAGGTTGGATTGACTCCGCTATTCGGGACGCAGCTTTGAGATTCTGAATCGGAGTGCGGTATACCTTAGGTGGAGGCGGAAAAAGCTGTCGTCGACTGGACTCATGGATCCGCTCCTGAGCGTGCTCGTCGAGAGCCCGCTGAAGGTTATCCAGTCGAGTGCGCTCAGGCAAGTTAGCTAGGCGTACCTCCTCCAAGGCCCGAGGCTCGGGGGTTTCTCCAACGATAGGCGTGTGGAGTGCATCCATGTTGCGGCGACGAAGTTCTTCCCTCTGCTGCGAAGAGAGGGGTTCGGGTCGGTATTCCTCATGGCCGCGCGACAGATCGCCGCCCCCGTCTCCACCGTCTTCACGGCGGAAACCGGGCGGGCTGTGAGGTCCGTCGACGATCGAGACTTCAGCCGCAGGGTCGCTGCTATCGCACTCAGATGCGGTCTCCGCGGTGTCAATCGATAGGTCGAACAGGCCGTGGAGAGTTTCGTCGGGCTCGATTGCCCTGGCTTGATGGGTGGTCGAACGTCGAGCCACCACGTGCTTCATCCACCGCTGAAGCCGCGATCGACCGGATCGCTTGCGGTGACGAACGGTGGGGAGTGAAAACACCGTCGGGGTCGACTGATACTGAGTCGACGGCTGTCGAAGGAGAAAGCCGCGAACGCACGCTCGGAAGTGCGTTGCCCCTCGGACGAGGAGCGCCTCAACGTCCAGGGGAGCTTCTTGAAGCCACGCGGAGTCGTCGGCGACGAACACGAGCTCGTCGGGACGGATCTCGCGACCCTCAGCCAATCCGCCGCCGGAAACCATGATGATGATGATCGGAAAAAACTTGCAACTTCAGCAGCAAGTCGCTAAGATACCTGCCCCACGGTGGGCACCAACTGTCGTGGTCCTAAGACTGACAGTAGAAAGGGGGGAGGGGTAGGCATGGAGAGGCAAGATCTTAGCTATGGTGAAGGTGTACACACGAGGTTTACGAGTTCAGGCTCTTCTCGGTGGAAGTAACAGCCCTACGTCTCGGAGCCCGGAGGCGGTCGATTGGATTATGTGTGTTGTATTATAGGGGGTGTGAACCCTTGTGCCAGAGGAGGAGGGTGGCTTATATAGAGTGCGCCAGGACCCTCTCCCACCTCCATTACAAGGGACTTAATGTACATAAAGTATCGGCGTTACTGGTAACGTCGGCCTTAAGTGCTATTAATGATCTTAAAGACTACGGAGTGAATCCCTGACCGATACGGCGTTGAGTGACTCCTGGTCTTCGGCATGGTCGAGTGACTCTCCATATGGTCGAGTGACGGTAGGGAGGAAGACCTCCGAGTGATGTGGCCGCCGAGTGGATTGCACTCGACGTGTACAACCGGGGCTCTCCTATTTTCTCTTGGTCCTTTTATCTTCGAGGGTAGTGACCTTGGGTAGGACGTATAGGTGAGGCCTATGACTCTACCCCAGGTCTATATCCTCGTCAGGAGGCGTTCGCCGGCGATGTCGCTCGTGCCGTACTTAGGCAGAGCGGGTAGCTCGCTGCCGCAGCCGGTGTCGTTGCTCACCAGAGACAACTACACGGCATGGGCGATCAAGGTGGAGGCAAATCTCAACACGGCCGGGCTGTGGGAGGCGGCGGTGGTGCCAGAGGAGGCCGCAGCGGACGTAATCTCCAAGAAGGACAAGCCGGCGATGCGGGAATACGGGCGGCGAGCGAGCGGATGGACAACTCATGTACACGGCGGCACAGTGGCGAGCGCGGGAGTGGCAATAGGGAGGCGCGCGGGATGATGACGATGTTCGGAGCGAGGCGTTGCGCCACAGTGGCAACCGATGCGAGCGCTGCTACAAGTGCGGCGAGCGCGGCCACTTCAAGCGTGATTGCCCCCAACTGCGGAAGACGCCGACGGTCGAGCGAGCATTGCTGGTGGACGGCAACGTCGAGGACGCCGGACTGCTCTGAGCCGCGGCTTAGGGCGCAAGTGTTGGGCAAATAAGCCGCGGCGACGAACCGGACACGACTAGCGCGTGAATGGGCGCGAGCTGGGCGAGTCGGGACCGCGGGTGTGTATGCGTGCGTGCGTGCGTGTGGTGCACGGGGTGATCGTGCAAGTGTACACCATAGGCGTGAGCGGGCGCGCGCGTGTGTGTGTGTGTTCTGTTGACGAACCGTGCGGCCCGATCGGGAGGGATCCGTTGGAGCTAACCGCGAGAAGCGTGGCGTGGGCGCGGTCAGAGCAAGAGGAGCGCAGGCACGATCGGGGTGCGAGTGGAGGCGTGGGTGCGTGCCCGGTGTGCTGGCTCGGGTATAAAGCCGCGTGGTGGCATTGTAACAGTATCACATGTCGAGTTCGTGCTTGAGGGAAAGGAAGGAGGCATTCGTGCGCTGGAAAAACTCATGTGTCCACCGTCTGCTGTTCGAGCGTAGAGAGTGAGCGAGGCGCAGAAAGGGAGAGAAGAGGTAGAGCTAGGGTTAGCTAGGGTTTAGGAGTAGACACCAACAAGCTACGGATGCAACCAGAGCGTCGACACGAGGTGGTGGAGTGATGGCGGCCATGGCCCGGATGGGGTTGAATATTTCCTCTCCTTCTGATCCGACCAATGCACATTCAGATAACCCCAGTGCAAGTTTCCATGGGTCTGAGCTACCCAGGAATTTGCCAAGTATCCTGCCCGTTTCCCACGCACTGAACAAGTCCTTATAGATTATAATTAAGGACAGTCCTAACTGCAGAATGTTTCAAATTTAACGTACAAAACCGAACGACCGTTCCTAGCTCACAAGCGCATGCTACGAAGTTTTCTTCACATGCAGGTGATTATTAGTGCATTTCTTTCATAATGTGCATGTGCATGACACCTATTAAATGCATAATTACATGCATGTAAGACCAAATTGATAACATCACTCTAGATTCTTGCATACTTTAAACCTACAAAATGTTTTGTAACTTAAACTGTCATTCCAATAAAAAAATCGATTGCGCATAAAAAAATCGATGCAACGAGACCTCCGAGACTAGATCTCATGTTGATATATTGGGATGACAATTTTTCGGGTAAAAAATTCTCATGTCTATGCTACACAAGTTATCATGTTCCTTACATTGAAATTACATGGGGCATAAAAATGGTTCATTATCCAATCTTTTCTATGTGCACATGCATGCACTAGAGGCATAAAAGCCAGTGTTATCCTAGATTTTTCCATTAGAAAACTTTAAAATGTTTTGTAGTACAAACCATCAGTGCGATCGAAGAAATCATTTTCACATTAAAAAATGTCACGACGAGATTTTCAAATTTTGATTCCATGTTGGTATGTTCTCACGACTTTTTTCAGCCAAAAAGTTACCATGCGCCTAGGCTAAGTAAGTTATCAGCTCTGTGTGCATGTATTACCACAATTTTGACGCATGAGGGATGTTTTTCAACAACATTTTTCGCCGGGTCAAAACTTACCACACCTTGGCTAAGTAAGTATAAGTTATTGTCTTCATTGTGCGCATATTACCATGTTGTGTACATAGAGGTTATGTGGTGGGGGAGGGTATGTTTTTAAAAACTTTTATCCCAAGAACAAAATTTACCATGGTGTTTGTACATGAATTATCATATGTGTTGTGCGTACATTATCATGTTATTCATACACATGTTATCGGTATGTGTGTTTCAACACCTTTTTCATCGGGTAAAAGTCACCATACTATTTGTGCCTAAATTATCAGGTATCTGGTGCTTATGTTACCATACTATTTACATAGAAGTTACCGTGGGATATTGTTTCAACAACTATTTTACCATCTCAAAAGTTATCATGGTGTTTGTTCGTGAGTTATAAACTCTCCCATACTTAAATTACCATGCTAGTTACACAAAATTTACCATTGTATGATTTCAGCAACTCCCCGCCTCCCCTAATAAAAAAATTACGGCCATGTTTATGCGTAAGTTATCAGGTGTGTGGTGCGTGTATTATCATGCTATTTGTAGATATGTTACCGTTGGAATGTTTTCAACAATTTTTCCGCCAGTCCAATGTTAGCGGGGGATATATTTTTACAAAAAGTTATTAGCTCTGTTATGGGTGTATTATCATACTATTTACACAAAAGTTATCGTGGGGATATATTTTTCAATAACTTTTTTCATCGCGGCAAAGTGACTGTGGTTTTGTGACGTAAATTATCACGCTCGCGGTGCGTAAGTTACCATGCTATTTTACATAGAAATTACCGGAGTATGTTTCAACATCCCTTTCCTCGGGAACAAAGTTACTGCATCGGTTTTACGTAGGTTATGAGGTTTGCGGTGCGTCTATTACCATGCTATTTAGATAAAACTATTAGAGATATATTTTCAACAACTTTTATCCCGTGTGATATATACCGCGGTATTTGCACTTAAGATATTAGGTTTGTGATTTGTATGTTACCATACTATTTAGAAAGAAGTAACCAGAGATGTGTTTTCGATAACTTTTTTCTCCGGTCAAAAATACCGTGGTGTTTATACGTAACTTATTAGGTATATGATACATATATTATTATACTATTTACACAGAAATTACCAGGCATGTTTTGAAGAAACTTTTTTCCCGTGGGTCAAAGTTATAACGGTTGCTTGAAATGGAAGTTATCAAATACGTGCCTGCGGACTCTCTGACCTCAAAACACCAAGATTGAGTGGTACCGAGTCTATATCGAGATGATTCGTCGTCTCTCCATTAACAATAACTCTTATACTTACCAAAAAATGGTGTCAATGACGCACAGTCAAGAAGTCAAAAAAAGGTAACCAATAGTACACACTCGTGAAGTCCAAAAGGAGGAAACCAGAAATCTTTTTCTTTCTAATATGCTAATAAAGAAGAGTTGAAATTCTAGCTTTTGGAAATTGAACAAATAAAATAGAGGGATCATTTGGAGATTTGCTTCGCTGGTAACCAGGTTCGATCGAGAGAAATCTACTAGACACAGAAAAACAGGTAGGTTCAATTCGACCTTGAAATAAATAATCAAGAGAAATGAGCCACTAGATTTGCGATCGGAGGACGAGGAGATATTTCCGATTGGCAGAAAAGTTTAAAGGAACGACAGAAAAATCGAAAGCGGGATAGCCATATAATCTAGATCAAAGAACGCTGAGTCATTCGGCTCTATTGCGAAAAAGAGGGGTTCGGAAAATAGCTTTCGGCTATAATTAAACAATTTGTGCTAATATAGATGAGAACTAAACTAGCTCGGTGAGAGCACTCCTCGAGATGATGCTTTTTTTCATGTACATCTGGTGTTGGATGTTGCCTTCACCTCCTCGTGTTAGAGCGGCGGTCGCTCCACGCCACGTATCTCGATATATAGCTACCGGCCGGCTGCAACCTGCCAGTGTTGCGTCAGTTGTTTACAGGTATTGTCGACCGGCTCATCTCATGCATTGAATGAGCCTTTGTAAATGGTGAAGATAGGCGCCGGTGCGTCGGTTCAAATTTGAGCCGGTCACCCGCGAGCCGTACGGTTTTGCCTCTATCAGCCGTCTGATCCTTCCACCGCCCACCTCTTCTTCCCCACCGCGCACGAGATCTGACAAAAAAAAAACACAAGCACATGACAGCCATACCTCGTCACCACGTCACAGTACATGTGTCTGCCCTACCCCGTTTGCCCTTGTCGACGACAGTTGCTGCCGTGCTCCCCGTCGACGCTCGCCGTTGAAATTCACAACAACAAAAAAGCTACCCGCACCACCATCAAGTTGGATCCTTGAAAAAAATGCTGGTTCCGACAAAACAAGAATACGATGGTACCAAAAATTGACGACGTTTCCTGCAAAAATAATCTCAGCAGTACAAATCTAAGTAAGACGACTGTAGAAAACAAAAAAGCCAGTTCCAGCAAACACAAATGCTGGTTCCAGCAAAAAAAAAACTCAGCAGCAAACACACTAGTTGATTGTAGCAACAAAAAAAAATCTAGTTCCAGGAAAAATTAATGGTAGTTCCAGCAAAAAAAGTAGCTGGTTCCAGCAAAGGTGGACCACCGCGGTCGCCGGTTCCATCATTTGTCTGGCTGGTTGCAGCTCCCGGACCTACACTTGAGCTCTATCGCGCCGAGGTTGAAGCATCTTCTGATGGTGGTTACCCTCTCCTGTGAGCGGAGCGGAGCACGCAGATCGTCATCCGCGACAAGCTGTCTTTTGGGGAAGGGCCGCACGCGAGTAAGATGTTGTCCCTCGCCAGAGCTGCACGCATCGTCCTGTTGGGGTAGAGCACGAGCTACGCGCGTATCCGCGGCGAGCAGATGCTGCTCTCGCCGGAGCTGCAAGCTACCAGCAAGCATGACATGATTCCAACAAAACAAAAACATGGTTCCAGAAAAAAAGAAAACCGATTCCAACAAAAAAAGGCTCACTGGCGCGCTGAATTTTTCACCGGTCCCGAGAAAACAAAAGGTAGTTGTAGCTATTTGATCTGCCGGTTACAGCACCCCGGCACGCTGAATCCAGCACGGCGGTCGTCGGTTTAGTTCCCGGCGTGTAGCTCCTCTGCCCGCCGGTTGCAGTTCCCGGAGTGGCCGGTAGCAGCTCCTCCGTCCTTCGGTTGCAGCTCCTCACGTGGCTAGTGGTGGGGCTCACCAGAGCAAGGATGCAACGGCGCGAACGAGAGGATGAGGTTTGTGTGGATGAGCAGTTGGTGCCTGAGTGATGCACGTGGGACCAATGGACGCGTGGTGTGCGTGCGGCACTTGTGTCTATACGCGACGAGAGTGGCGCGACCGGCCGAAAGTTCAGCCGGCGCGGTGAATACAAGTGTTTACCTTTGTAAACTGTATGTAATAGTCCGCTGGTGGTAAAACGGAGGGAACCAGATCTGGATGTACAGTAGCCTTATCGACACCAAATAGCCCGAAGCCTACTGTCCACACATGTAACGGGATCCACCACTCTCACCAACACAGCATGCATTCACGAATGGGAGTGCCATGCAGCGCAACGATTGTCGTTGGCCACCCGCGTCCTTCTCATCGCGTCATGGTCGCTCCTTCCTTGTTTGGAGACATACTAACGTGCCCCTCGTGTGACAGCGCCCCACGCCAATAATTCACCCATGTCACCGCTCTCCTACACGTGGCCCGCCACACACAATACCTAAGAGCAACTCCAACAGGGCGACCCATTTCGTCCGCGGGGCGTCCGTATGGGTTGGTGCGGACAGAAAAGCCGACCCTAACGGACGCACGTCCTTTTTTGCCGCTTGCCAATTCATTCATGGCCCATTTTTTATCCAGATTTGCGTCGGCGCGGACACGAGACGAACGCGTGCGCGCTCGCCTTCTCCTCCCGCCTGGCCCGCTGGTCGGTAGCAGCCTTTACCATTTCCCTCCATTTCCCCCACAAACCCTCCCGCCTGCCGCGTGCTCCCGCCGCCTGCCATGGACAACGACCTCGACGCCGCCGCCGGCCTCGACTCCCTCGCCTCGTCCGGCACGACCGCTCCCTCGGCCAAAGCCAACCCTCGCGCCCCCTCGCAAGACCGCCGCCGCGCCCAAGCCGAAGGAGACGTTGACGCCCGAACAGTGGGCAAGGGAGTCGGTGAAGAGAAAGGGCCGGAGGCACGCAGCGGACGCGAGGGACGAAGCCATCGCGGCGGCCGCCGCCGCACAGCAGGAGGTCACCAACGCCTGCGTCGTGGCGGCAACGATGGAGGCGCTATTTATGCTAGGGTTAAACCCTAGCCAGCACGGCCTCGTCAACGCCGCCGTGGCCGCAGTCTGCACCGGCTCATCCGTGTTCCCTCGGATGTTGCTGCCCAACTGGCCGCGCGCGTCGGCGACGAAGCCGATACCCGGCTTTCACATCTACCCACAGGCCTCCCGCCTCTCCGGGGAGTGCTCGCCCGAGGTGAGCATGGTGGTGCCTTTCACGCCCGCACCCATCGACCTCAACGCCACACCGGTGGCCGGTGGCTCGTCATCCGGAGGTGCGGAGAAACTTGCGCGGCACATGCCACCCGACGTGCTGCCGGGCGCATGCAAACTGTTTGATGGAATGCCGGCCTCCGGCGACGATGATTTCATGCAACACATCATCTTCGAGGGTGGTGCGGCGGCCGCTGGCGGTGCCGCCAGGGCTGGCTACGATCCCGACAAGACTCAAAGCAAGGATGGCCGAGGGGCGTTCACGTCGTCCACCTTTGATCAAGATCAGGTGGCCTTCATGCATGAGCAGGTCGGCCTGGACCTGGACGGCTTCCAACTCGTCCAAGAGTTCCCGGAGGACTATGGGCAAGAGGAAGAGGATGAGTGCGACATCGAAGGGGAGCCTTTGTTCGAGGACGAGCTCGCCTACCATGCCGGGGCGAAGCCGAAGCGCAAGAGAAAGCGGATGAAGTCATGCACGGCGGCCGAGGACAAGCTCCTTTGTGAGTGTTGGAGGGACATTGGGCAAGACCCCTTGGTTGGCGTCGAACAAAAGGCATTAACCTTTTGGATTTGTGTCCACCGTGAGTTCCATGAGCGCAAGAAGTTTCCGCCGTACCAAATACTAAGCGCGCGCGGGTGGGTGTCCATTTCAAAGCGATGCAGGGTGATCCAACAAGAGTGCAACAAGTTTTGTGCCACTCTTGAGAGCGTCAAGGCCCTCCCCATGAGCGGCATCGGCATACAAGACATGGTATGTAAGCGGCCCTCTTTTGTGTCATTCCGCTTATGCTTGCATGTCCATTTCCATAACCATTTTGCCAATATGCTTGCATGCAATACATATGTAGGCATTCCAAGCTTTGGAGGCATTCAAGGTCCAACATGACGGCAAGTGCTTCAACCTCTTCCATTGTTGGAGGGTCATCAAAGAAGAGGAGAAGTTCAAGGCGCAATATGCTGCCCTCAATTCGCGGGGAGGGGGGGGGGCGTGGAGGAGGAAGATCGCGAGAAGCCAAGGCTCACAGGTTAAATAGCGGATAGCAGGCTGGTAGCGGATTGGTTCTGCGTAGCGGAACGCGGATTGCAGGCGATATTGCGGACACTATGTCCGCATAGAGGATTTGTAAAAACACTAGATTATTGTATATATTTCTAGATCATTCATAAAAAATAATGACATTTAATTTGAGCAATAGCGCACGCTATTGTGCTACGCTATTGTGCTAGCACTATTGCGTACACAATAGCGGATTCTATCTTTACTATTTGAAACTCCAAGAAGGAGGACAAGCGGGATGCAGCGTCGAACGTCTTGATCACAAGCATGGAGGGCATGATGAGCATGAAGGACTCACGGGAGGAGGAGCGCCGGTGATACAAAGAAGAACAAATGAACGCCTTCACGGAGATCCAAAGGAGGAAGCTTGAGATGGACGCGAAGAAGCAAGCCAAGATGCTTGAGATGGAGGCGGAGAAGCGAGCCAAGATGCTAGAGATCGAGGCCGCCAATGCCAAGACCAAGGTGAAAGAAGTGGCTCTCGCGAGCATGATGACCGAAGTGGAGATCATGAAGCTGGATCTCAACACCGTGTCGCCAAGGAAGAGGTCGTGGTTTGAGAAGATGCAGGCCGACATGCTCAAGTTCGACGGCGAGTGACCTATGATGGCGAGCGCCATCCTTTTTTGTATGTCGGCAAGTGTGCTGGCATGACCATGTTCGTGATGGCGTGGTCGAACTCTCGTCCCTTTTTTGTGGGCTGGCATGTGTGCCGGCCGCTGGAAAGTGCGCCATCTGAAATGTGTGGTATTTACTGAAGCTGGCAGTATGCCAGCGCCGACATGATGCCGGCATGAACTTTCAGGCAACGACATCGCCGCTGGCATGAACTGTGGCAGCGGGCCTTTTTTCAAAATTTATGTGCGGACATGTAATGGGTCGACGTGTTGGGCGCACTGCTGATCCAAAACTCAAATAAGGTGAACGCTGAACGGGCGGCCGACCCAAACAGCTGAAAAGCAGAAAAAAGTGTCGTCCGTTTTGGTTGGCGCGTTGGAGTTGCTCTAAGTAACCCAACCCCATCTTTTGTTGATTGGTTTGTGTTGCTTATAAACGGTTGCCATGGTCGACAGTGCTATATTCGTAGAACCTGCTAGCTGCTGCCTCCTCCTCCTCCACAAAAAGAGTTAGGGTTTCTGCCTCCCGCCGGCACCGTTGCAGATCCGCTCCTCTTCGGTGGCCCTAGGGCCATGGGGACGCGGTGGATCTTGGCAAGGGCCAGCGGGGGGCTCCGTTTTTAGTCGTTTCTTTCAGTTTTGCTAGGGTCTGTATCCTGCTCAGGAAGATGAGACGGCGGCGGCTCCGTGGAGATGGAATAAAGGTCTCCCCGCCTAGACCCCGTTTCGGCGGTTCATCTAGCACCATTGGTGGGCGTGTGGAGGTGTGTCTCCGGCGGATCTATCTTTGGTACATTTGCTCGGATCTTGTTGTTGTTCGTCTACGTTCGCGTGTCTTCGAGTTGGATCCTTCTGATCTTCGTTATTCCTGCTGCGGTTGCTGTTCTGGTGCGCTGGTACTACATGGCCTTAGCACGATGATTTCCCGACTGTCTACTACAACAAGTTGTGCCCGACTCCGGTGATAGAGGGGTGATACGTCTCCAACGTATCTACTTTTCCGAACGCTTTTCATCTTGTTTTGGACTCTAGTTTGCATTAATTTTATGAAACTAACCCGGACTGATGCTATTTTCAGCAGAACTACCATGATGTTATTTTTGTGCAGAAATAAAAGTTCTCCGAATGGGGAAAAACTTTGCGAGGATTTTTTATATCAAATAAGAGAATTTCTGGAACCAGGAAGGACCTAAGGGGGGCACCTGGGTAGGCACAACCCACCAGGGCGCGCTAGCCTCCCCAGGCGTGCCCTGGTGGGTGCTGCCCACCTGGTGGCCCCACTGACCCTCAGACCGACGCTATAAAATCCCATATTTACGGAAAAAATCAGAGAGAAAGAATTATTGCATTTCACGAGACGGAGCCGCCGCCAAGCCCTGTTCTTCATTGGGAGGGCAGATCTGGAGTCCGTTTGGGGCTCCGGAGAGGGGGGTCTTCGATCTTTGTCATCACAACACATCTCCATCGTCAATTCCATGATGCTCCCCACCGGGACTGAGTAATTCCTTCGTAGGCTCGCTGGCCGGTGAGGAGTTGGATGAGATTCATCATGTAATGAGTTAGTTTTTTTAGGGCTTGATCCCTAGTATCCACTATGTTCTGAGATTGATGATGTTATGACTTTGCCATGCTTAATGCTTGTCACTTTGGGCCCAGCACTACTAGGAAAAGGGCCATAGATAGGATTGACACTAATGGCGCACCAGGGATGTAGTGCGCCACTACTATATACTAATGGCGCACTAGTTGGTGATGCGCCATTAGTGTGGAAGACACTAATGGCGCACCAGAAAAACGGTGCGCCACTAGTAATATTTTTTTTCATTTTTACATACATACTAATGGCGCATCCGACCGAAGTGCGCCATTACTAGTTCTAACTAGTAATGGCGCACTAGATGCGAAATGCGCCATTAGTATATTTTTTTTACTTTTTTGCAAAACTACTAATGGCGCACCACCTGCAGGTGCGCCATTAGTAAGCAGGCATACTAATGGCGCATTTGCTGGTGGTGCGCCATTAGTAACCTGGGACCCCAACAAGATATTTTGGGCAGCCACACTTACCCACTCACTTTCCCCACTTCATTCCCTCCACCTCCTGCTCCAAACTTTCGGCTGCCTCCTCCTCCTCACCTCATTTGCACCATAGATTCATCAAAATTAAGTGGTGAAATTACCTTTTTTTTTGATAGGTAAGTAAGGGGAAAGCTATATTCATGTTGTAGATCTACTTTTTTTCTCCCTAGCTCGCTCCAACAACGTGCACATGCACTTTTTGTGGCCTAGCTAGATGTATGTATGTTTGTGATGTTGCATATGTTTGTGGTGTTGCATATATGTTTGTGTTTGCAGGTATCTGTATTTGAAATGCTATAGTTGCCAATATTTTGCCGGAATGTTGATTCATTTCCGTTTCGGCGAGAATTTTGGCGCTATGCATTCTTTTTGGTCCTATTTTTAGGGAAGGTCATACCAAATTTTTTCTTGGTTCTAAAATATCATTTTGCTCTACCCCGCAGGCGACCATGGTCCGCACGATGACCGAAGGCATCGTGAATAGGTTTTTGAGCTCCGCGAAGGCCGAGATGCTTCAAAAGAACGAGACGGAGATAAGATGTCCGTGTTGAAGATGCAAGCTGAAGAGCCTTATTGCGGACCCGGATTCCGGGCAGGTGCGGGACCACCTGCTCTTGCGTGGTTTCATGGATGGCTATCGGTGGCAAGGTGATGAAGATGACTATGCAGTCGTCCATGGGGGCCGGGCAAGAAATGAGAAAGGGCAACAAGACAACCACCGCGGCGAGGGCGGGCGAGAAGACGAAGAATCTCCAGGACATGATCACGACGGTGATGCTGTACACAGTCATCATGTAGAAGATGTCGTACATGATGATGAGGAAGATCAAGACGAAGGGCATGATCATGAAGATGAAGATGCCGGAGCAGACGACGATGGAGGCTGGGTGCAGGGCCCTCATATTCCAGAGTTGCTTCTCAAGTAGACGGATAACGCAAGAGCTGCCGCCCGAGAGAAAGCCAAGCTGGATCAACTGGAGATAGACGCGGTTACTCCATTGTATGAAGGATGCAGGCCCGAGGATACCCACCTGAAAGTAACGCTCATGGCTCTGGAGATGAAGGTAAAACACAAAATGACCGACGCATGCTTCGACGAGAACATGTCATTCAGGCACGAACGTCTTCCCAAGGGGAACAAGTGCCCGACCAGTTTTGAGGAGGCGAAGAAAATCGTGTGTCCTCTGGATTTACCGTGACGTGAAATACCATGTGTGCATGAACAATTGCATCATTTATCGGGACGAGCACGCGGAGTCTACCATATGTCCGGTGTGCGGTGTCACTCGATACAAGAAGAGGAAGAAAGCTCCTCGAAAAGTGGTGTGGTACTTTCCGATCACTCCTCGTTTGCAGCGGTATTTCGCGGACCCTAAGGTAGCAAAGCTCCTGCGTTGGCCCGCGGATAGGGAGGAGAAGAAGTGGGAAGATGACGGAAATGATCCAGAGATAAATAAAAAAGACAAGATGCTGAGTCACCCTAAGGATGCGTGCCAGTGGCAAGCGTTGAACATCGAATACCCAGAATTTGGGAAGGATCCAAGGAACATCGTGCTGGGCGCGAGCACCGATGGAGTCAATCCGCTTTGGCAGCCGTGAGAAGCACACATAGCACCTGGCATGTGTTTGTGTGGATGTACAACCTTCCCCTGGTTTTGCATGAAGAGGAAGTACATTCACATGAGTATGCTAATTGAAGGGCCGAAACAACCAGGGAACGACATCAATCAGACCGGGGCTGCTTGAAGGAGGAGCTAGACACGCTGTGGAAAACGCCAGCCAATACGTGGGACGCCGCAGAGAAAGAATATTTCCCTATGAGAGCCGTGACCGCTCACGACGGTGCACGACTATCTCGGTTACGGATATCTCGCGGGGCAGGTAGTCCACTGATTTTCTGGATGCGTAAGGTGCATGGATAACAGAACGTATCGCTAGCTAGATAGAGATCTCGGGTCTTCGAAAACCGTGTTCATGGGACATCGAAGGTGGCTTCGCGATGATGACCCATGGAGGAAACGCAAGGATCTGTTTGGTGGTGAAACCGAACCCCGAAAACGCCCGTGTACGAGGAGCGGCGAGGAAATAGACGAGCTGTTGAAAAATTGGAAAGACTGCCCACTGCCGGGAAAGAAGCAAAAGGCGCCAGAGCCGAAAGAAGCGAAAGGCGCCAGAGCAGCTGCTGAAGGTATGGAAAACGAGGTCTGTTTTACGGGACTTGCCGTACTAGAAGATCCACCGTGTGCCTCACAGCCTTGATGTCATGCATATCCACGAAGAACATGTGCGAGTCTGCTTGGTACCCTGCTCAACATGCCGTAGAGGACCAAAGATGGGCGAAAGCAAGGGCAGACTTGGAATCAATGGGCATCGTGCAGGAGCTTCACGCTAATGATGATGATGATGATGAGGCGAAGCAGGACCACGTAAAGTCGTCGCAAAGGCAAAAAGGCCAAGAAGACCGGAAATGACTACCTCCCGCGTGCTTCACTCTAAGTCAGGAGGAGATCGAGCAGTTTTTCACCTGCCTCCTAGGAGTAAAACTTCCTTACGGTTACGCGGGGAAGATAAGCAAATACCTAGACCCAGCGAAGCAGAAGTTCAGCGGGATGAAGTCTCACGACTGTCACGTGCTGATGACGCAGATACTTCCAGTTGCAATCCGTGGGATCATGGATGCGCACGTCCGTGAAACACTATTTGGCCTATGCAAATTTTTCGACGTCATCTCTCGGAAGTCGATTGGCGTGAGGCAACTCAGAAGGCTACAGGAAGAGATCGTGGTGATACTATGCGAGCTTGAGATGTACTTCTACTTTGCATTCTTTGACGTTATGGTGCATCTGCTGGTCCATATCGTGGAGGATATCATCCAACTCGGGCCGACGTTCCTGCACAGCATGATGCCGTTCGAAAGGATGAATGGTGTCATCAAAGGATACGTTCGCAACATGTCACGTCTAGAGGGAAGTATAGCCAGGGGCTTTCTGACCAAAGAGTGCATCTCCTACTGCACAAATTATATAGGCATCGAGAACCCCGTTGGTCTACCCTTCAACAGGCACCTCGGCAGGCTCGCTGGATGGGGTCACAGTGAGGGTCGCCACGAAATGCATTTCGACTTCGAGGGTCGACTTGCCGACTTTGAAAGAGCAAACCTAGTCGCGCTACAACACATAGACGTGGTCGATCCTTGGGTGGTAGAGCACAAAACCTTTATTGAGAAGACGTACAATGACCGAGGCCAACAGAGGACGGGTGGAGATATAATCAAAGAGCACAACTCATGTTTCACGCGTTGGTTCAAGCAGAAGCTTCTGCCGTACCCTTTACATGAGGATTCTTCCGCGGAAGAACAACTCATATTCGCCTTGTCACAGGGCGCCGAGCACAACCTGATGACCTATGAGGCGCATTTATATCAACGGCTACACATTCTACACCGAGAACAAGGACATGAAGAACGATGGTTATCAGAACTCCGGGGTAACGATGGAATCCTACACCGGCAACGACAAGGACAAATACTACGGAAGGATCGAGTAGATCTGGGAGCTGAGCTACGCTGGAGAGAAGGTCTTGATGTTCCTGTCAGATGGGCCAAGAGCGTCCTAAAAGAAGACCAGTATTTCACCACCATGGTTATACCCGAAGCCAAATCCAAGACCGCGGGCGCAAACGTCACCGCTAAAAATGAGCCATGGGTAATGCGGCTTCCCACGTGGACCAATGCTTCTTCATTACCGACCTGCCAAAGCCCACCATGTTGTCGTGAGGACAGGCAAAAGGAAGATCATCGGAATGGATGGAGTAGCCAATGAGCAAGACTTCGACAAGCACGGGCGACCCAAAGATCGAACATGACGACGACGATGAAGTAGCAGCACACACCACAAGAAGAAGTAGGACCACCCTACCTAAAGGACGCCCGTTCCACAGAAGAACTCCATTTGCGAAAAAGAAGGGCAAGAGGATTGTGAACAAATAACTAGCTAAGATCGATTGTATTTAAATCGTAGTCTTCATTTCTCGGGCACTTTTTGATATCATGAATATTTTTAAATTTCATGGGCACTTTTTGAATTCATGAATATTTCTTCAAATTTGATGATATTTTTTCATATTCAGTATGAAAAAATATTGAATATTCATGAGGACACTCGATCTCGATCCTCCCTCTCGATAGCTATCCGATCCCCCTCACGCCGAGCACCCCCCGCACCTTCCCCCGCTCCACCGCCGCCGACGACACCCCGCAACCTCCCCCAATTTTTGATGATATTTTCAAATAACAAATTTGATGATATTTTCAATTAACAAAAATTGATGATATTTTCAAAAAAAAAAATTTGATGATATTTGATGATATCTTCTGTTCTAGTCCTCATGAAAATAACAAATTTGGTAAAAAAAAACAAATTATTAGATGCAACAAGAAATAATGAAAAAAAAATTTACTAATGGTGCACCCTAGGTGGGTGCGCCATTGCTGTCAGAAAAAAAAGTTACTAATGGCGCACCAGAGGTGGGTGCGCCATTCCTATAAGAAAAAAAAACTACTAATGGCGCACCAGAGGGTGGTGCGCCATTGCTGTAGTGTGTACCCCTTCGCCCGATCCCCCCTTCCCTCTCCCCCTCGCCAGTTCCCTCTCCCTCGATCCACCGAGCCGCTCCTTCCCTCGTCCCTCCCTCCACTGCGCCGCCGCCCGCTGCCCGACCCATTGCGCGCAGCCCGCCCACGTGCCCCCGCCGCCTCCCTCTCCCCTTCCTCCCCCTCGAGCCCGCGACCTCCTCGGACGGACGGCGGCGCGAGCCTCCCCGCGCTCCTCGACGGACGGACGGACTGCGGCTAGCCTCGTCGGACGCACTCCTCGACGGCGGCGTGAGCCTCCTCGCGCGGCTGCTGCTCATCGACGACGGTTAGTCTCTGTCCCTCCCTCCCTCTCTCCCTCGCTCATCCCCATACCCCCACGGGGCGGCGACCTAGGGTTAGGAGCAGGAGCTCGCCGCCGCCGCCCCGTCGTGCCGCTGCTGCTGCTTCTTGATCGGTTTTATTAGTTGGGGAATGCGCATTAGGTTCTTGTTTGTCAGTTAAATTCAGTCACCATTCTGAATTTTTACAGTACTCTACAAACTGCTTCAAAATTAGTCCACACAAACAAGTGCATTTTAATTGTAAAATGGCAAAGATTATGACATGACAAATGCCTAACATGTTCAGTAAACTGTCTGATTGTAGTGCTCAAACAGACAAATGAGTTGTAAATGCCTAACATGTTCAGTAAACATGTTCAGTAAATGCCTAACATGACAAATGCCTACAAATGCCTAACATTTTAATTGTAAATGCCTATTGCAGATCTTGTGAGAATTGTAGTGCTCAAACTGTCTGATTTAAGAATCAGCTAGCAGATTTTGGTTAGCTGTAGCAGGAGAGTGCCTGCAGATTAGTGTTTAGCATGGAAATGGTGGTCTCAACTGGAAGTTGCCACTTGCTACATACAATCGTGGTTTGATTATTGCCAACGTTCCTTACTTTGATGATTCAGAGCTAAACTCTATCACTGTGTTGCAAGGTTACCGTGTCGGAACTTGTAGTCTTCTGAATACCTACAATACCTAGGTTGTTGTTGTTAATTCACTTATATTCTGTTCCCAGTAGCTACCTGCATTTGTTGGGACCTAAGCTCCATTTGCATTCAGGGTCATATTTTGCTGAACACTTGATTTGTGTTTCCCTTGGTCCATAAAAAGGTTTTGTTGAATTCTTGTGCATTAACATAGCAGATCCACCATGGAACTCATTCATATATCTACTGTGTGTTATTATTCGTCAGTTTTTGTTCTGAAAAAGTTGTGAGTTTTGAGGTGAAGTAGCACGAAACAAAAGTTTGATGTGTTCCAAGTTGAATGACACCATCTCCATGTGTATGCAGTAAGCTGGATGACTAAACTAGCTCATGCTCAAGTTGAATGACACCATCTCCATGTGTATATGATATTGATATGAAAGATGGTGCAAATACAAATCTCCCAATTAGGGAGTTTTTTGAGCTCTTTCTTTTTCATTTCCTACTATCCTTATCCTAATTATCTTAAATTGTTATGATTTGTGTAACAGGATTATATCTTGGATTTGCTAGTGGACTTTGGGACTTTCTTAGCCAGCTTGGTGACTCCATATTTTTCACTATTTCAGCAAGTCTTTTGTAAGCATTAAACTTTCAGCACTACATTTTTATCTTATGTGTACATCTGTTTGCTTCCTAAAATAGGAATGGGCCTCCTTTCCTATATATGTGTATGATGATCCTCCTTTCCTACAGTAGTATAGCACTTGCAGTAGTATGGCACTTGCAGTAGTATGGCACTTGCAGTAGTGGTGCCTACGCAAGATACAGTTCAGATTTGAATTGTTTCAGAAATTGGTATGACCAAAGATGCTATTGTATATAAATGGGCTGCTGTAGAACTGTTCTTCATCTTTACAGTGTTGTTGTATAGAAATATGCTGAATTTTCTGCTCTGATTGTTGCTCAAAGAAATTTAGCAAAAAAATGGGGTCCTGGGAGACGTCGTTGCTGCTTGAGGCCCTTGAGAGGCCCTTCTTCGTCGTGATGATTTTGCAGGTACCCGAGAGGCCCTTGAGTTTGCCGGAATGTCGATTAACTTCCGTTCCAGCAAATTCGGGTACTCCATATGTCCTATTTTCAACAAAGGTCATGCTGAAATTTTCCGTGAATTTCAGCATGACTTTGCTAAAAATTGGACATATGGGGTACTTGCTACTAATGCATGGGCCGGGGTATCTTAGTACTTAATTAAGTAGGATCAACTGCCCCTTTATTCTTGCTGCATTAAACCATAGGTGGCAATAGAGCCAAGTGATTAGGCCCAACTTAGAATTCTTCTCAAAGATCGCTAAACCCTAGATGATAAACCCAACATATGTGGCAATAGAGCCAAGTGATTAGTGCCAAGTGATTAGGCCCAACCTAGGGTGCCACGGCATTGATAAACCCTAAATGATGAAAACTTAACTTAGCATTTAGGGTGCCTCGGCGTCGACATACCCTAAATCATGAAACCTTGGCTTTTAGGGTGCCTCGGTGTCGATGAGAATCCAAATGATGTACGCTTAGGCTTTTGGGGTGCCTCGGCGTCGACAAACCCTAAATGATAATAGCCTAGCTTTTAGGATGCCTCGGTGTCGACAAACCCTAAATGATGAGACCATGATCTTGTTCCTTGACAATAACCAACTTTTTGACCAAACTGTTTTCCTATTTAGAGCGAAACATGGCCAACAACGATGAGGCCGGCGGTTCGGGCGGCAAGCAATTCTGGAGCTGTCCGGAGATGGAGGAACAACCTCACCGCTATGAGGACGCCATGAAGACACCGATCCGACTACACAACCCCGGTGGCGCTGGGATGACACCACCGATGATGCCGTCGAGGATGCCACCATCGATGATGGCGGCGCACACACGGATGGCAGCCAACCAAGAAGCAAAGGAAGGACCGCGCGCCAATGCGCTTAGCACCCTCAAGGAGGAATTTACTCAAGTGGACTCGACGGGCATCCAACGGAGCCCAAACATATAGTCAAGGGTACTTTCGCTTCAGCTCGGGTGCATTCTCCGGAGCACCGCCTCGATCGACACCGAGAACCTTAGGCAAAGGACCGAGGAATTTGCGCAACCTCCTCTTCACGAAGTTGCACGAACGATACAAGTTCCCGCCGATTTTGAAAACACACGCCTCGTGGAATAAAGTGAACAGTGCCGCCCTCACGAGGATGAGCACGGCCCTGTCTACTTGGAGAAGCGCGGTGAAGAGAATGATTGATAAAGGTGATAGTTATGAGATGATCAAGGCGAAATATTCTTCGATCAGTGAAGATGACTACAAGGAGTTCAAGATCAAGTGCGAGAGCAGCGCAACCTCCGAATCAAGTTAGTGGGGGAAAGAAATGAGGGAGTTGAACTTAGGGAACACAAACTCAGTCCCGGGCGGTTAAGTATGGCGGAGCCTATATGGGACAAGGAGGACGCGGAGCGTGCCGAGCAAGGCCTACCGCCCTGCTTCGAGAAATACAGCGGTGAAAAGCAGACCAGGAACTTTGTCAGGGCCCGGTACAAGGAGTACCCGATAACAAACGAGCTTACCACGGATCCGAAGACCAGGGCGCTTGAGCTTGTTCTGGTAAGGAATACACCCCCGCATAATTAGCTCCATATGGTTGCACTCTAATTAATCCCCAATATTTCTAAATGGTTCACGTTCCTTCCGCGGGAAACTGAAAGCAGTAGCGCGGGGTCGTCTCAGAGCTCCCTTTTCGACACTCCTTTAAATAGGGCGTTGAACGTAATGAAAAACAAGGATAAGCTCACTAAGCCGACGTCAGCTGGTCGTGTGGCCGGCAAAGGCTTGTCCACAAAATGGGGGTCATACTATACCGCTGGTGTGCGGAAGGAGAAAAAGACCAGCTCGGAAAGCCAAACGCGCAAGGTTGAAGCACTCAAGGCACAAGTGGTGCGGATTCCGGAGCTTGTCCAAGAGCAAGTGGAACAACAACTGGGAACGAAGCTCAACGCCATGGCGCTTACGTTGATTCATGGGTCGACGACGTGGATTGCGGGCGGCCAACAGGGGCCTCCCGGTTCCCGGCTTCACGGCCAAGAATCTCGCACAGCGCAGTGGCGCCATTGGTGTCTCCGGCGGAGGCGGTATTCGCTTTCTCCAGCGCCGCATGGGCATTGGAGCTTAATGCACCCGGTGTACGCCGCCGACACCTCGCCAAGCGCCTTCTCCGTTGGCTTGCACGCTACCGCTGGCGGTGCTCGACATTAGCCGACCTCGACGGCATCACGGTAACTAAGCCTCTCGGCGATGACTTCATCTCCTTGCCTTTTGATCGGGCATCCTTGACGCCCTACATGTTTTCGCAGGGCGCCGCCGACGTTCCTTGCACTCTTCTGCACTTCGTGGGCGGCGAGTTGGTCGATGTCGCCAAGGGCAGAATCGTTTAACCGGGCAACCGCATGTTCCACGGTAATCCGATGGCACCCATAGTGTATAGGGTTGAAGTGGTTCGGGTGCTGCCAGGCTGCGACGAGCTGTTACCTCCGATTCGACCTGCTGGGGCCGACGAAGAAGATGAGATGACCCTCAGCGCCTGCGTAAACTGGCCCCTGCTTTGGCCGAAGAGCCAGATTCGTTTGGGGGCGGGGGACACCACCCCACAGACAAGACCGCCAGTCGTGCCGGCGCCAAGCCATGGCAAGAACGCCGCAACGCTACCGGACCTGCCAGACATCCCTATGCCGGACATCCCTATGGCACAGGATACGGACATCCCTATGGCACAGGATCCGGACGACGACGACAACGACGACGGTACATTTACCAATGTTGATAAGTACTTTGCCGAACATGGGTACGCTGACGAGTTCTGCGGGCCTCTTTCTCAAGAACCCAACCAAGACGACCGCAATCCAGCTGATACGACGGAGAAATCCAATTGCAACAGCGCCGTCGGCGTTCGATTCGTGGAGACGCCCAGCCTCCCGCCTTCACCGAGCCTCGGATAGCTGAGGTGCGAAATATTATCAGCCCCAACACGCTCAAGAAGGCGGTCTGTGAGCAGAACTCGGTCCCATTACAGGAGATCAAGAAGAAGAGACGGAAACGAAAGACTAACAAGGGCGCCGGTGCGAGCCAGCCGGTACCGAGTTCGATCCATGCTCAGGACGGGCCACCTTCACCTAAGGATATCTCGAGGAGGGTGCATGTGGCGGGTAGGGCGATGCTACCGCCAAATATGCTCAATGCTGCAACCGGTGCTATGCGGAGTCTGCACGACAGTGTTCTTTCTTTGGAGAAGCGGCGTCTCGGAGAGAATGATGTGACATACCCGGTTTCGTGGGCTAAGGTGCCAGAGGGCAAGGGCTTTGTGGATGGCGACATTGCGGGTACGATCGTCCTGCGGTTTGATGACATCTTTGCTATGTTTAACCTTCATCCGCTGCACTACACCTTCGTTCGGCTGTTTTCGCTGAGTATGGAGATGCGGATCATTAGAGACAAGACCCCGGACATCGTGATAGTCGACCCCTTCTACATGCTTGCCAAGCACTTGAGCAGCGCTGGGGACCGCCAAGTTGCGAGTTCACACCTTGAAGGCGTCATTCTGGCAAACCCAGATAAGGATAACTTCATGTGGCTTACTTTCCCGAGTAAGTCATCCCTTAACCGCCCCGTAACATATGATTTCTTAGATTTCGATCGTTCTTTTTTTTCTAACATTCCGTGTTACGTGGAGTGACACATTGCACACTCATCCTCTTAAACCCGAAATATTCCATGGCCACGTATTTCAATTCAACCGTAACTCCAAGATAGACTACACAAATGTCAAGAAAGTTCTTGATGATGTTCTCCCCGGCTACGCCAAATCTGGAGGCACCTTCACCAGGGCAGTTTGTAAGGACGGCAAGCACATGTTCTCACACAATTCGAAGTTCTGCTGCGTCAAGCAACCGCCTGGCGGTCAGAAGGATGCCTACTACGCCCTCCATCACATGCGGGTGATTGTAAGGGACCATCATCACCTTCTGCTACCAGATAATCTCAAAGATTGGGCCGCGAACTTGTCGGCAATCCAGGACGCGGACCTTAGACAAGAATTCTTTCGCATCCAGTCGGAGTTAGCGGACATCATCCATCAAGATGTCCTTCATACCTCGGGGCAGTTCTTCCTCAGGTATCAACCGTCCAACAGTGAGATAGATGAAACGCTACAAATGCAGGGTGACAACAACCGCGATTTCATGACCATCACGACAGACGGCGGCTTCATCCACGCTCATGTCCAATGAGTCGAGTCGAAAGTAGTGATGTGTAGTTCTGAAACATTGATTGGCTCATGTTGTAATTAAACTATAATGAATTCGTATGTCTCTTTGGTTTGGACAGTCGTTCAACTTAGATGTAATCGATGCTATTTATTAGTAGGACCATGAATCGTGCTACCAATGTCTTTCTTTTCTCTTCCGATCCTTTTGTTGCATACTTACATATTGCTTATGTATTGTCTATTGTTTGGCTTGTGCATAGAGATGCCGTCGTATGTCGTGTACAAGGGTAAGGTTCCCGGAGTCTATGACGATCGGGAGGAGTGTCGAGACAGGTTCACCGTTTCAACGGTAACAGTTACAAAGGGTACACCACTAGGGCGGAGGCCGAATCTAGATACGCCCGCTATCTAGCGGGAGAGAGGAGGGAGTGTTGGAGGAACCGGATGAAGACCAGTTTGATCGCGATGATGCTCATCGTGATGATCGCAACTCTCTTCTATGTGATGGTAGTTTAGATGATCGATATCGACTTGTAATGTGAAGACAAACTCGATACTCGCGGTCTTGAGACTTGTAATGTTTTATCTTTGTTCGGTCTTTTGAATTCGGAGACTAATATGATGAATTGTATTCGGAGACTAATCTTCTATTGTATTCGATGAATCTGCTGTTGTTGTGTGCTGCTGTCTATATTTTGTCCAATAATATATTTTGTAACCTGTGCAAAAATCAGAAAAGTAAAAAAAACCAAATAGTCATACTAATGGCGCATCACCTCCAGGTGCGCCATTAGTATGCCAAAGGATACTAATGGCGCATCACCTCAGAGTGCGCCATTAGTATGACAAAGCACATGGTTACGTATGGCCCCCCGGGAGGCATACTAATGGCGCATGTTCTTACATACTAATGGCACACTGCGTGGTGCGCCATTAGTATACCAGATACTAATGGCGCACCAGTGGTGCGCCATTAGTAAAAAATACTAGTGGCGTGCTACTAATGGCGCACCGGTAGTGCGCCATTAGTAGGCAAAACCGGTGCGCCATTAGTAGGTCTTTTCCTAGTAGTGCAGGTGCCACGATTTCAGATCTGAAACGTTTATTTTATCACCTTTATATTCATGTTCTAGATCCGATCTTGCAAGTTATAGTCACCTACTACGTGTTATGATCCAGCAACCCCGGAGAGACAATAGTCAGGACCACTCCTGGTGATGATCGTCATTTGAGGAGTTCATGTATTCACCGTGTGTTAATGCTTTGTTCCAGTTCTCTATTCAAAGGAGGCCTTAATATCCCTTAGTTTCCAATAGGAACCCGCTGCCACGGAGGGTAGGACAAAAGATGTCATGCAAGTTCTTTCCATAAACACGTATGACTATTTACGGAATACATGCCTACGCTATATTTATGAACTGGAGCTAGTGCCGTATCGCCCTAGGTTATAACTATCGCATGATGAATATCATCCAACGAGTCACTGATCCAATGCCTACGAATTTATCATATATTGTTCTTGCTAAGTTACTACCGTTGCTACTTCTATCGTTACTGCTACAATATCACTGCTATCGCTGTTACTGTTACCGTTACTACTGCTGCCATCGTCAAAACTATCATACTACTGTGCTACTAATCACTTTGCTGCAGATAATTAATCTCCAGGTGTGGTTGAATTGACAACTCAGCTGCTAATACCTTCAAATATTCTTTGGCTCCTGTCGGTGTCAAAACCGGCGGATGTCGGGTAGGGGGTCCCGAACTGTGCGTCTAGGCGGATGGTAACAGGAGGCAAGGGACACGATGTTTTTACCCAGGTTCGGGCCCTCTCGATGGAGGTAAAACCCTACTCCTGCTTGATTAATATTGATGATACGGGTAGTACAAGAGTGGATCTACCACGAGATCAAAGAGGCTAAACCCTTGAAGCTAGCCTATGGTATGATTGTTGTTCGTCCTACGGACTAAAACCCTCCGGTTTATATAGACACCGGATAGGGTTAGGGTTACACGGAGTCGGCTACAATGGTAGGAGATCTACATATCCGTATCGCCAAGCTTGCCTTCCACGCCAAGGAAAGTCCCATCCGGACACGGGACGAAGTCTTCAATCTTGTATCTTCATAGTCCAGGAGTCCGCCAACGGTGATAGTTCGCCATCCGGACACCCCTAATCCAGGACTCCCTCAAGAGCCTCTCGAACCAGGCTTCAATGACGACGAGTCCGGGCGCAAGATATTGTCTTCGGCATTGCAAGGCGGGTTCCTCTTCTGAATACTTCATAGAAGATTTTGAACACAAGGATAGTGTCCGGCTCTGAAAACAAGTTCCACATACCACCATAGAGAGAATAACTTTTGCACAGATCTGTTGACGTATTCCGCGGCGTGACATCACACCACGGCCAGGCCTTTATACGAATCGTTTTTACTGTTCCACCTCAGCGCGTTTAGCGAGGCGGTTTCCTTGGCACGTCTTATCAAAGCAGAGATCGTGCCCCCTTATTCCGGGATTCTCATCAATACGGACGTGGGTAACCCAACCGCGCCATTGATTACGGCGCTTGGGAGATAAGCGAGTTTTACCAGGCTAGCGGGGGACGCATAGCTTCGTCTGTCCATATAAGGGGATAAGGATCCACCTTTTCACCTATGCCTTCTTCCTCCTTTGCTCATCCATTTCCGCGCACTCGAGCTCCAACGCCCAAGTCCGCACATCCCTCCTCAACCTCCTCCAGCCATGTCCGGAGCGGGAGGCAAGTGGATGGTCTCCTCCATCACGGAGGGACAAGTCAAAAAGCTGCGGAAGGCCGGATACTTGTCCAGCGACATTGCGCACCGGCTCCCCGACACGGGGCAGCTCATTCCCACCCCCAGGCCCCATGAGAGGGTGGTGTTCCTCACCCACTTCCTCCGCGGACTAGGTTTTCCACTTCACCCATTTGTCCGGGGGATCATGTTCTACTACGGCCTGGACTTCCACGATCTGGCCCCGAACTTCATCCTCAACATCTCGGCGTTCATCGTCGTGTGCGAGGCCTTCCTCTGCATCCAGCCCCCACTTCAGCTTATGGCTGAAGACCTTCAATGTCAAGCCGAAGGTAGTGGGCGGCCACCAAGCGGAGTGCGGAGGCGCCATGGTTGGCAAGATGGCCAAAGTCCTATGGCTCGAGGGCTCCTTTGTGGAGACCATAAAGGGATGGCAATCGGGGTGGTTCTACATCACCGAGCCGCGCGACTCTCAATGGGCGGCGGCCCCCGAATTCTGATATGGCTCCCCCACACGGCTCACGTCATGGCAAGAGACGGGCCTGACGTGGGGTGATTTGAAAGAGCTGTACGGACTCCAAACCTGTGTCCGGAACCTGGTGGACAAGAATCTCAAGCCTGTCAATGTAATCCAGGTGATGCTCATCCGCGGATTCTCCCATGCCAAGAACGGGCCTTCAAATTGTGGGAGTTCGATCCGCAAAACACCAAACTCTGAAAAGGCTCTTCAACACTACGCATTTAAGATGCCTGGAAGGTGCTGTTCAAGGGCACCGAGGCTCCCACATCCGCTACCGAAGATCGCGGATTCAGCTCGCAGCGTCAAGCCAGTGAGGTAAGTTATTTTACCCTTTATGGGACTCTTTTTTTATAGTTTGACTCTATGCGGGATCTAAAAACTCCCTAACCTTTGACAGGACTTGCTGAAGACATCCGGACAGATTAACTGTCCGGCCCCCTTGCCAGAAAACCCAGCAGACGCCCGATTGACGGGGCTGCTGGCTCCAGCACCTCACGTGGTGCCGGAGAAGAAGGCCAAGAAGGAGGCCACGGGGACTCGAAGGAGCGCCCGACGCCAGGTGTTGTTGGACTCATCGTCCGACGACTCTGAGGCGGAATCCTCCCCTGAGGAAGAGGAGAAGGAAAAAGAAGCTTCTCCCCCAGCGGGGCGAGAGAAGAAAAGGAAGGACGCCCCGACGGGGGAGGCCGGATGGTCCAAGAAAGGAAGGACCCTTCCTCCAGACTTCTCCACCAACGCCGACAACGACGAGGAGGAGTGGCCAACAAGGGCCAAGCCCCTGGCGAGATCGTAAGTGTCCGGACTCCTGAATAGCTCATGACTTTTTATTTGTCTCATAGTGTCTTCTAACGCCGAATATAACCATGTAGCCCGCCCAAGGACGAGCTCGCCGCTTCGTCGAGCGGCTCCCTGGATTCGTCGGATGTGAATAGCACTTCACTTCCGACCGCCTCCTCTCCTCGTGAAGCAGACGACACAGCGGTGCAATCCCAAAAGGGGCCCGGCCAGGAGGAGGCGGTCCTGGAGGCGCCGCAAGGCGACCTCCCGGGCTCCGGGCACAAAGGGGGCAAAACCCCAGAGGGCTCTAAGTCCGGCCCTGTGCCGGACTCCGTACCGGAACCTTCAGTGGTTCCAAAGTCCGGCAAGCGGCTCCTTTGTAAGAAGGGTAAGACTGCGACGCCGGTGACCTCCGTCCATCCGGAGGCACCGGATAGCTTGCTGGAGGCGCTTAACGGCACCTCCATCGACGAGGAGCACCGCACTGTTATGAGTGTGGTGATCCAGAAAGTTCAGTCCGCCAAGAGCGGGCTGATTGAAGCCTGTACCAGCCTTCTAACAGGCTTTGAGGTAAGTTTAGAATATGTAAAAATATTACAGCATAGACAGTAGCCCCTGATGCTTAGTTCGGTGTTCGGAAAGAAAAGTCGGACTGACGATCTAAAAAGATATACGCAGGAGTCTAACATAAGTATGTCCATATGCGAATGCAGGCTGCGCTGCTGACCTCTGCCGCACTGACTGCAGAGGTCAATGCATTGAAGCAGAGCCTCGAGTGGTCCGAGAACGAGCTCGGCCTTGCCAAGAAGCAGCTTGAGGACAAGGAAGGTATGTAATACCTTATTAAAGTAATTCCTTATAGAAAGGATTTGGTTGCAAAAATGACAGGACTAACGTGGGTATTGTAGGGGCCACTAACGAGGTGGCGACCCTGAAGGAAGCGGTGTCCACGGCCGAAAACAAAGCGGCCGCGGAACGCGCCGAGCGAAAGAAGCAGGAGGCGCGGGTGGCGGAGGTGCGGCAAGAGCTTCAGGCTCTCGTGGAAAAACACGAGAGTTTGGAGCGTGACTCGAAGACTCGAGAGTCTGAGCTCGCCTCGGCTCTTGAGAGTGCCAAAGCCGCTAAGGCCGAAGCCCAAAAAGCCCTCCAGGAAATTGAATCATTAAAGAAGATAGCGGCGGGTAAGGCATTCTTTATGCAAATCAAGCATGTGAAAGTGGATTATCTGTTACTTACCCGAATCCGAAGCTCTCCAGGAGCATTCGCAGATCTGCCCCGTAGTGTGTCTGATGCTGCCGCGTTCTACCACGCCAAGGAGGGGAGCTCGACGGAGAAGGTGTTACGGTCTCGATGTTGAGGCCGAACATCCGGTGCCCCTGAGCGACCAGCTGAAGCAGCTGGTCGAGCTCCACAAGGTCGCCGAACAGGCCATGAAGGGCCTTATAATTCGGCTGTGGCCATTGGAAGCCATGCCTGGGAGCTACTTCGGGCTAGTGCGGCGGCTGGTGGACGCCTGTCCATGGATTGAAGTCATCAAGCGCTCCGTCTGCATTGAAGGTGCCCGTCGGGCCCTTGCCCATGCTAAAGTGCACTGGGGCAAGCTGGATGCTGAGAAGCTTGTGACGGACGGGCCACCAAAGGGCAAGGAGCATCGCAAGCCCGAAATGTACTATGAGGGCGTCCTGAAGGGTGCCCGCCTTATAGCGGGTGAATGCTCCAAAGATGTAATTTTTGAATAGACTCGCATTTGTTATCCTCAGACGCTGAAAACTTGTTCATATGCGCTAAGCAACGCTTGTGAATTTAAAATATTACCTTCTGTGCGGCCGTTTATCAAATTTGAGAGATGTCAAGTCATTGGCTTCAGCCCCCATGCCACGAGTGCTGGGGTATTCGGGATAAACTTGAGCGCTCTTGTTCCCATTCTTGGGTCCTTCGAGGGAGGCGCTCAACGCAACGAACAAGACAACCAGACTTATAGTGCTTGAACACTCTCACTTAGCCATGGAATTCTATAATTTTAAATTTCGGCGAAGCCCATAGTATTCGGAAGACCGAGTTCGGGGCGCTACCCACGCCTTGGCCAGACAATGCTGACTCCTCGCTCTAAGCGGCATAAGTCTTTAGGGACCCGAAAAAACCTCTCGAACAGCGACCGGCTCTCGCCCTATCATGACAGTCAGTTTTAGCTTTCTCCACTGAGGTGCTCAACCCAGCTCAACCGGGCAACAATCGCAGTGGTTCTCCCAGCGCTACCTTAGCCGATATAACGGAACTTAAGGTACCAAAACATGGGAGCCGGGCAAACCCAACTATTGACCCAAGACATGATTCGGAGCCGATGCATATAATGCTATAAGTTCGGGGTGCCGCACTTGTGAAAGTGTTCGGACTTATCACACCATACTTTTGGGGTACTTAAGCCCTTGGTGTATTGGCCGTACCAAAGTGTACGGGTGCAACATGTCATGAAATGAACATATATATAGATAAAGAAAGGAGTGCAATAATAGGCAAAGCTATGTATTGTTTATTCAAAAGGTACTGCAATGGAAGCGTAACGATACAAATAGTGCGATAAGCAAGGGATGGGACTATTTAACATGTCCTCTCCGTGGGTAAGCTGCGGGATGGTATGTAAAACAGGTATAATGCTCGTAGTAGAGACCACTGGACACTCGACGTAAGCTTTCGCTTCCCCGGCTGTTGCATCGTGAGTTCGGCAATTCTAGTGCCGGACAGTGACTTCCGGAAAACGGAGTCTGAAAGTATGAAAAAGAAGAAAGAAAAGAACGACACAATCGGGAGCCCCGTGCGGTTGAGCCGCATTACGGGCGTGGTCGTGGTCGTGCCCCTCCCCTTATGCCCATGGTATCTCCAGAGCGTAGTTATGTACGCTTAGTACTGGCTTCGCAACTTCGTGAGGGCTGGGGTTGGGGCCGGATTGCTACGCGTGCTCGCATCGTGCCAGGCGGTCTTGTTGTAGGTTACTCCGGGCGCGCTTGACGGTGGCCGAACGTTTAATAGCCGGACTCGAGAATTGCTGTGAGAGGCTGCTTTGCACCTCCGCCGCGAGGGCCACCGTGTGCTCCTCCGTTTGGAGAGAGCGTTCGGTGTTTCCATTGACCGTGATTACTCCTCGAGGGCCTGGCATCTTGAGCTTGAGGTATGCGTAGTGCGGCACCGCATTGAACTTTGCAAATGCGGTTCATCCAAGCGATGCGTGATAGCCGCCATGAACGGGACTATGTCGATGATTAACTCTTCGCCGCAAGTTATCCGGGATCCGAAGACCACTTCGAGTGTAATCGAGCCTGCATAATTGGCCTCTACACCTGGTATGACGCCTTTAAAGGTCGTCTTTGTGGGTTTAATCCTTGAGGGGTCTATGCCCATTTTGCGAACTGTATCCTGATAAAGCAGGTTCAGGCTGCTACCGCCGTCCATTAGGACTCTAGTGAGGTGAAATCCGTCGATGATTGGGTCAAGAACCAATGCGGCGAATCCACCGTGTCGGATGCTAGTGGGGTGGTCCCTTCGATAAAAGGTGATCGGGCAGGAGGACCATGGGTTGAACTTCGGGGCGACTGGCTCTATCGCATATACGTCCCTTAGTGCACGCTTCCACTCCCTTTTGGGTATGTGGGTTGCGTATATCATGTTCACCGTCCGCACTTGTGGGGAAGCCCTTCGCCCTCTATTGTTCGGGCGGCCGCGACTCCTCCTCGTCATCACTATGCAGCCCCTTGTCATTGAGTTCGCATTTAACTTGCTCGCTGTTTGAAGACCCAACAATCCCTGTTGGTGTGGTTGGATGGTTTTTCGGGGGTGCCATGTATTTGGCACGAGCGATCGAGTATTCGGTCCAGATTAGACGGGCCCTGAGTATTTCTTTTGAACGGCTTTTTCCGCTGACCGGGTTTGGAGCCTCTGAATCCGGCATTAACTGCCGTATCTTCAGCATTATCGCTGTTAATGCGGCGCTTGTGCTTGTTGCGACGCGACCTGCCATTGCTGTCCTTGGTATCCGAACTACCAGGGTTTTTGGTCAAGTTGTTATTACGAGCTAGCCAGCTGTCCTCTCCCGTGCAAAAGCGGGTCATGAGCGTTGTGAGGGCTTCCATGGATTTCGGCTTTTCCTGTCCTAGGTGCCGGGCAAGCCACTCGTCGCGGATGTTATGTTTGAAGGCTGCAAGGGCCTCTGCATCCGGACAGTCAACAATTTGATTTTTCTTGGTTAGGAACCGTGTCCAGAATTGTCTGGCCAATTCTTCTTGCTGCTGAATTATGTGGCTGAGGTCATCGGCGTCTGGTGGTCGCACATATGTGCCCTAGAAGTTATCAAGGAATGCGGCCTCCAGGTCCTCCCAACAACCAATTGATTCTGTTGGCAAGCTGTTAAGCCAATGTCGAGCTTGTCCTTTAAGCTTGAGTGGGAGGTATTTGATGGCGTGTAGATCATCGCCGCGGGCCATGTGGATATGGAGGAGGTAGTCCTCGATCCAAACCGCAGGGTCTGTTGTGCCATCATATGATTCGATGTTTACAGGTTTGAAACCCTCAGGGATTTGATGATCCATCACTTCGTCTGTGAAGCATAGTGGGCGTGCGGCGCCTCTGTATTGAGCTATATCACGACGCAGCTCAAATGAGCTTTGTCTACTGTGTTTGTCCCGGCCGGAATTGTTGTATCCGGCGTGACGGTTATCATCACGTATCGTGGGGCGCCCACGGGATCCGTAGATCGATCTTGTTTGCCTTGCCTTGTCCTCCAATATGTCTCGCAGGTCTGGCACGTTTCCCCGTGCCTTGGTACTTTTCGAGCGACGCAGGAGTGCAGCTTGAATGGAGGGTCTAGAGGCCTCTCTGTCGCGACCGCGGGGTGGCCGGTCGGCCGCATCATGCGCTGGTGATGTAGGTTTGGGTGCTGCTTCCTCTAATTGGGGTAGCAACCTACGTTTTGGGTATCTCTTGGAGGGGCGTTCGAGTTCGTACTCTTTGGCTGCAAGGACTTCAGTCCATCCGCTGCCTAGCAAGTCTTGGTCAGCTCTAAGCTGCTGCTGCTTTTTCTTGAGGCTGCTTGCCGTGGCCATGAGCCTGCGTTTGAAACGCTCCTGTTCGGCGGGATCCTCAGGCACGACAAATTCGTCGTCGTCGAGGCTTGCCTCATCTTCGGAGGGAGGCATATAATTATCGTCCTCCACCTCCCTGTCTTCGCTCTATTATGAGGGCTGGCTTCTCCCTCCTCCTGTGCTGAATCCTGCTGGAGGGGGTTGTCTTCGGCACTGTCCGGGGTGTTATTATCTCCCGTGCCGGAATCACCATTTTTGTTGTGGCGGGATTTAGAACGGCGCCGCTGACGCTGACGCTTGGGCTGTTTCTTGGAGGGGTCATCCTCCACTGTTCCATCGCCGTTCCCATCTTTTGGGATGTCCACCATGTATATGTTGTATGACGAGGTGGCCTTCCAGGTCTGTAGGCACCTTTGGTTCTGGTCGCCTCCACATCATCGTCCATACCGCCGATGTCTTCGGAGTCGAAGTTGAGCAAGACGGTTAAATCATCGACAGTGGCTACAAAGTGGGTGGTGGGTGGGCGTTGAATTTCTTCGTCGTCCGCATCCCAACCTTCCTGACCGTAGTCCGGCCAGGGCTCTCCTGATAAAGAGAGAGACTTTAGTGAATTCAGGATGTCGCCAAAGGGCGAGTGCTGAAAGATGTCCACGGCAGTGAACTCCATAACCGGCGCCCAATTGGATTTGATTGGCAGGGGCGCGGAGGGTTCGGAGTCCGGAGAGGAGTCCGGCACCTTGGAGTCACGGTCTTCGCAAAGGACAGGGATGGAGTTCGGCTCAATCGCCATAGAGATTGTAGCCCCCGAGGCGGTGTCCAACCACTCGTCCTCGATCGGGAGAGTCAGCTCTGAGCTAAGGGTCGGAGTGGATGCTGGTGCGGCCTCCAGGGCACTGTTCGGCGGCAGAGCTAGATCGTGCCCATCGAGACAGTGCGGCACGCTTGGCTGTGGCTCGAATCCGTCGAAGATCAAGTCTCCGCGGATGTCGGCCGTGTAGTTCAAACTCCCAAATCCGACCTGATGGCCAGGGGCGTAACTTTCGATCTGCCCCAGATGGCCAAGTGAATTGGGCCGTAGTGCAAAGCCGCCGAATACGAAGATCTGTCCGGGGAGAAAAGTCGCACCCTGGACCGCGTCGTTGTTGATGATCGAAGGAGCTATCGTGCCTAAAGATGACGACACAGAGGAACTCTCAATGAAAGCACCAATGTCGGTGTCAAAACCGGCGGATCTCGGGTAGGGGGTCCCGAACTGTGCGTCTAGGCGGATGGTAACATGAGACAAGGGACACGATGTTTTTACCCAGGTTCGGGCCCTCTCGATGGAGGTAAAACCCTACTCCTGCTTGATTAATATTGATGATATGGGTAGTACAAGAGTGGATCTACCACGAGATCAAAGAGGCTAAACCCTAGAAGCTAGCCTATGGTATGATTGTTCTTTGTCCTACGGACTAAAACCCTCTGGTTTATATAGACACTGGATAGGGTTAGGGTTACACAGAGTCGGTTACAATGGTAGGAGATCTACATATCCGTATCGCCAAGCTTGCCTTCCACGCCAAGGAAAGTCCCATCCGGACACGGGATGAAGTCTTCAATCTTGTATCTTCATAGTCCAGGAGTCCGGCCAACGGTGATAGTTCGGCTATCCGGACACCCCCTAATCCAGGACTCCCTCAGCTCCCCTTGTGTCGAATCTATAAATTTGGGTTGAATACTCTACCCTCGAAAACTGTTGCTATCCCCTATACTCATGGGTTATCAAGACTTTTTTCTGGCGTCATTGCCGGGGAGCATAGCTATATTTGTTGAGTCACTTGGGATTATTATCTTATTATCACTATGAAGAATCTGAAGGATGCTAAGACTAAGATTTTTTTCCCTCAAAGACGAGGGGAGGTAAGGAACTGCCATCCAGTTCTGCTTTAGATTCACCTTCTGTTATAAGTAAACTTGCAACTCCACAACATGCTATTAATTCTGATATGTCGCAAGTTATTGATGATGCTACTTCTTCTATGAATGCTACTCATGATGATGCTAGTACCTTGCTTGATGATGATGTGCCACTAGGTGAATTTCTTGATGAACAAATTGCTAGAGTAAGACAACATGATATTGTTGAATCTGATGATGAATTTGAAACTAACAATATTGAAACACCTACTAGAACTAGTCCTCCTAGATATGAATTGCCAAAGGTACCGGAAAGTTATACTATGAGTGAGGAGGCAACTAGAGATATTCTTGCTTGTAAGGATAGAGATGATCTAGAGAAATTATTGTGCAAGTATAAAGAAAGATCTCTGAATGCTAAAATTAAATGTGATCCTGAGTTTGCTACTTCACCTATTGTTATTGCTGATGAGGATTATCAATTCTATGTCGACCCAGAGTTAATCACTTTGGTTGAATCCGATCCTTTCCATGGTTATGAAACTGAAACTGTTGTGGCACATCATACTAAGTTGAATGATATAGCTACCATTTTTCCTCATGATGAGAAGGTCCGCTATTACTATATTCCCAAGTTATTTCCGTTCTCATTAAAGGGTGATGCTAAAGCTTGGTACAGTACTCTTGCTCCTGGTTGTGTGTGTAGTCCCCAGGATATGATCTATTACTTCTCTAAAAAATATTTTCGTGCTCATAAGAAACAAGTTGCCTTGTAGGAAATATTTAACTTTGTGCAAATTGAAGAAGAGAGTCTCCCACAAGCTTGGGTGAGGCTTCTCCAATTGATTAATGCTTTGCCTGATCATCCGCTTAAGAAAAAGGAAATACTTGATATCTTCTATAATGGACTAATTAACTGATGCTTCTAGGGACTTCCTACATAGTTGTGCTGGTTGTGTTTTCAGGGAACGAACTATTGGGAAAATTGAAGAATTATAGAATAACATATTGAAAAATTATGATGATTGGACTCCTCCTGAAACACCTATTAAACCCACTCCAAAGAAGAGGGGTATCTTATATCTCAGTCGTGAAGATATGCAAGAGGCAAAGAAATCTATGAAGGAAAATGGTATTAAGGCCGAGGATGTTAAAAATTTATCACCTATCGAAGAGATACAAGGTGGTAGAAGTAAAACCTTTAATGAAATTTAATGATAGTTATGATCCTCATAATAAACATCCTAGTCGATGCCTGTGTGAGTTTGATAATTACATTAGAAAGCAAGATCACTTCAATGCAAATGTTATGAAATAACTGAAGTACAGCTCTGGTATGATTGCTCGTTAAGTGACTTGTTATTTAGAATCTCAAATGATGTTAGAGGTGTGGGCAAACACGCCTCCATGGTTCAAACTCAACTAGAAGAAGTTGCTAAATCTCAGAAAGAGTTACTTGATGAACTGAACAATAATATAAGTGACTTTGCTGTTAGAGTAGCAACTAGAGGAGCTAAAATGACTCAGGAACCACTTTATCCTGTGGGACGTCCAAATAGAATTGAACAAGATTCTCAAAGAAACAATACCACTACACCTAGTCCTTCTAAAAATAAAAAGAATAAGAAAAATGATAAGACTTTGCATGCCTCTAGTGAACCTGAAGTAGAAAAACCTCCTGATAATGATAATGAAGTTTCTATCTCTGATGCTGAAACTCAATCTGGTAATGAACACTCACCTTCTGATAATGAAAAATATAATGATGAGGTTCATAAAAACACTCAACCTAATGATAAAGAACCAGATAATGATGTTGAGATAGAACCAGCTGTTGATCTTGATAACCCACAACCTAAGAATAAGAGATATGATAAAACATAATTTGTTGCTAGAAAACATGGAAAGGAAAGCGAACCATGGGTTCAAAAGCCTATGCCCTTTCCACCTAAGTCAACTAAAAAGAAATATGATGAAGAATTTGAACGCTTTGCTGAAATGATTAGGCCAGTCTTTTTGCGCACTCGCTTGACTGATATCTTGAAAATGCCTCCTTATGCAAAGTATATGAGAGACATCATCACAAGAAAAATACCGGAAGCTGAAATCTCCACTAAGCTTGCTAATTACACTTTCAAAGATGGAGTACCTAAAAAACTTGGAGATCCGGGAATACCAACTATACCTTGCTCCATTAAAAGAAACTATGTGAAAATTGCTTTATGTGATTTGGGAGCTGGTGTTAGTGTTATGCATTTCTCTTTATATAAAAGACTTGATTTGAATAAACTCACACCTACTGAAATATCATTGCAAATGGCTGATAAATCAACTGCCATACCTATCGGTATTTGTGAGGATGTGCCCGCTGTTGTTGCTAATGTTACTATTTTGACTGACTTTGTTATACTTGAGATGCCCGAGGATGAAAACAAGTTGATTATCCTTGGTAGACCCTTCTTGAATACCGGAGGGGCTGTTATTGATTGCAATAAAAGCAAGGTCAATTTTCATATCAATGGTAATGAGCACACGGTGCACTTTTCGAAGAAGCAATTCCAAGTGAATGGTATTAATGTTATTGAAAAATCTCCGACAATCACTATTGGAAGGTTTGAAGTATCTTTACACACTGTCAAAAAGAAATATGAAATGCTTATTGTTCGGAACATTCATATCCTCATTGAGGTAACTTAGTGATTTACAAAAGATCTTCGGTTTCATGCTAATCAAAAGTAGTTGTTAATAAGACTTGATCAACCTTATTAATGGATCATTTTTTAGAGGTATGAAGTTGATGAATTTAGTAAGCACTACCTTCTGTCCCTACCTTTTGTTGTCTGTTTTTATTATTACTTAAATAAAATAAGACATCATGCTTTTAACTGTTTTCTGCTTTTTTCTATGCAATAAAAAAATGATCCAAAAATAAAAGTTCTCAGAATGCTCTGAAAATCTAACAGATATTTTTCTGAATATTTATGAATTTATGGTGCAAATAGTACTCAAGGGAGGTGCACAAGGTGGGGCACAACCCACATGGGCACACCAGCCCGCCCAGGCGCGCCCTGGTGGGTGCTGCCCACCTGGTGGGGCCCCTCACTTACTTCTTCCTTCCACACCACTCTATTCACCCAGAAAAAATCACCAACACACTCTCTATCGTGTTCTTGCCTCCGGAACTGTGGATTTCGATCTCTTTGCTCGAAGCTACATTTCTGAAATTGTTTTGGGGATTTGTTGCTTGGTATGTGACTCCTCCATGTGTCCAATTAGTTTTTGTTTTAGTGGTTTATATATAGAATAATTAGCTACTCTTGATGCTGCTGTAGATGAGCTTGCATGTTGAATTCTTAGAGTTCTAAGTAGTTTGAATGCTTGCTATGGCCTCTATACATCCCTATGAGTATTTGCTATCAATTTTGTGAGATTTTGTTAATAAATCTTTCATGACCAAATTTTTTTCAGAAAATTGTACGCGAACATTATGAATTTCTTTGGAAGGAGTTCTTCGAGGAGGAGATCCTCGAAGGCATCCTCTAGTAGCAGGTCTGATCGCCGGTCCTATACTGAACCAAGCGAAAAATCCATTCGAAGTGCCACAACCAAAACATGCTTATGGCCATGCGAGGATTACATTGCGAGAGTTGGTATTAAGGAGGAATTTGAGCAACTAGTTCACAATGCCGAACTCGGTCCCTACATTTCAGATAAGTGCGACCAATGCCTCATCTGCATTGAATCATTTGTCGAAGAATATAAATTCTTTCCTCATGGGTCTAGTGTGTCTTTTAAACTCTATGATAATCCATTTACCATTTCTCTAGAAAGGTTTGCTCACCTCTGCAAAATCCCATTCTGGGTTTTACTCGATGAGCCCCCTAGGTCTGAGTTTGAGTCATTCTTAACTAGCCTTTGCTTTGGTGAAACTAGGGGAGTGGCGCAACGTAGAATAAAGAGCATACATTTTCCTGCAATTCAGTACTTCACATTATTTAATGAAAAATGCATAGTAGGCAAGCAAGACTGTAGTACACTATGTGCTCCAAACTTGAGCCTCATATGAGCCGCTCTCACTGGTGAAAAGGTTTAGAATCTTGCAGCGATTGTTGCATGCAGACTGCAGCATAACGCTAACAGTGGCTATTACTATGGCGGAATTTATGCCACGCGTTTAGCACGAGAGCTGGGTGTTTCACCTTTGCCCTTTGACCCTATCCTGCCCACGCAGTATTTAGATTTTGATGCTTTAAAAGCCACAAGATCCTCAAAGAAAAAATTCATGACTTCGTTTATAATTTATTGTTTAACCAAACTTCTGTTCTGCACACATATTTGCCTGCGCCTGCTCTTTTTGACTATCACAGCAAGGGAAGATATTACACTACTAGGAAAAGGGCTATAGATGAGATGGACACTAATGGCGCATCTGTCATGTGGTGCGCCACTACTATATAGCAGTGGCACACCATGTGTAGGTGCTCCATTAGTGTGGAAGACAACGCACCAGGCACATGGTGCGCCACTAGTAACAATTGTTTTTTCTAAACATACTAATGGGGCATCATGGCACGGTGCGCCATTACTAGTGCTAACTAGTAATGGCGCACCGGCCACACGGTGCGCCACTACTGTTGTTTTTTATTATCTTTTTGCAAAACTACTCATGGCGCACCGTAGCATAGTGCCCCATTACTAGTTTAAACTAGTAATGGCGCACTGTGCCACGGTGCGCCATTAGAATATATACTTTTTTATTTTTTTTGCAAAACTTCTAATGGCGCACCAGCAGCAGGTGCGCCATTAGTAACCAAGGTTACTAATGGCGCATTTGCAGGTGGTGCGTCATTAGTAACCTGGGACCAACAAGATATTTTGGACAACCCACCTACCCACTCACTTTTCCCAGTTCATTCTCTCCACCTCCTCCTCCAAGCTTGTCTCGGCTGTCTCCTCCTCCTCACCTCATTTGCACCATAGATTCATCCAAATTAAGTGGTTAAATTACCTTTTTTGATAGGTAAGTAAGGGGAAGCTATCTTTATGTTGTTCTCCCTCTCCAACAACGTGCACATGCACTTTTATGGCCTAGCTAGATCTAGGTATGTTCGTGGTGTTGCATATGTTTGTGGTGTTGCATATATGTTTGTGTTTGCAGGTACCGGTATTTGAAATGTGATAGTTGCCAATATTTTGCCAGAATGTTGATTCATTCCGTTTCGGCGAGAATTTTGGCACTATGCATTCTTTTTGGTCCTAATTTTAGGGAAAGTCATGCCAAATTTTTTCTTGGTTCTAAAATATCGCTTTGCTCTACCCCGCAGGCGACCATGGTCTGCACGATGACCGAAGGCATCATGAATAGGTTTTTGAGCTCCGCGAAGGCCGAGATGCTTCAAAAGAACGAGGCGGAGATAAGATGTCCGTGTCGAAGATGCAAGCTGAAGAGCCTTATTGCGGACCCGGATTACGGGCAGGTGCGGGACCACCTGCTCTTGCGTGGTTTCATGGATGGCTATCGGTGGCAAGGTGATGAAGATGACTATGAAGTCGTCCATGGGGGCCGGGCAAGAAATGAGGAAGACAACCACCGCGGCTCGGGCGGGCGAGAAGACGAAGAATCTCCTGAACATGATCACGACAGTGATGCTGTACACAGTCATCATGTAGAAGATGCAGGACATGATGATGAGGAAGATGCGGAGCGGGGCGAAGGGCATGATCATGAAGATGAAGATGCGGCGGAGCGACGATGATGGACCATCGATGGGCTGGGTGCAGGACCCTCATATTCAAGAGCTGCTTCTCAAGCGACGGATAACGCAAGAGCTGCCGCCAAGAGAAAGCCAAGCTGGATCAGCCCCGGAGATAGACGCGGTTACTCCATTGTATGAAGGATGCAGGCCCGAGGATACCCGCCTGAAAGTAACGCTCATGGCTCTGGAGATGAAGGTAAAACACAAAATGACCGGCGCATGCTTCGACGAGAACATGTTATTCTGGCACGAACGTCTTCCCAAGGGGAACGAGTGCCCGACCAGTTTCGAGGAGGCGAAGAAAATGGTGTGTCCTCTGGATTACCGCACGTGAAATACCATGTGTGCATGAACAATTGCATCATTTATCGGGACGAGCACGCGGAGTCTACCATATGTCCGGTGTGCGGCGTCACTCGATACAAGAAGAGGAAGAAAGCTCCTCGAAAAGTGGTGTGGTACTTTCCGATCACTCCTCGTCTGCAGCGGTATTTCGCGGACCCTAAGGTAGCAAAGCTCCTGCATTGGCACGCGGATAGGGAGGAGAAGAAGCGAGAAGATGACGCAAATAATCCGGAGATAAATAAAAAAGACAAGATGTTGAGTCACCCAAAGGATGCGAGCCAGTGGCAAGCGTTGAACTTGAACACCAGAATTTGGGAAGGATCCAAGGAACATCGTGCTGGGCGCGAGCACTGATGGAGTCAATCCGTTTGGTAGCCAGAGAAGCACACATAGCACCTGGCCTGTGTTTGTGTGGATGTACAACCTTCCCCCGTGGTTGTGCATTAAGAGGAAGTACATTCACATGAGTATGCTAATTGAAGGGCCGAAACAACCAGGGAACGACATCAATCTGTATCTGGGGCTGCTGAAAGAGGAGCTAGACATGCTGTGGAAAACGCCAGCCAATAGGTGGGATGCCGCAGAGAAAGAATATTTCCCTATGAGAGCCGCACTGCTCACGGCGGTGCACGACTATCTCGGTTACGGATATCTCGCAGGGCAGGTGGTCCACGGATTTTCTGGATGCGTCAGGTGCATGGATGACACAACGTATCGCCAGCTAGATAGAGATCTCGGGTCTTCGAAAACCGTGTTCATGGGACATCGAAGGTGGCTTCGCGACGATGACCCGTGGAGGAAACGCAAGGATCTGTTCGATGGTGAAACCGAACCCCGAATACGCCTGGGTACGAGGAGCGGCGAGGAAATAGACCAGCTGTTGAAAAATTGGAAAGATTGCCCACTGCCGGGAAAGAAGCAAAAGGCGCCAGAGCCGGGAAAGAAGCGAAAGGCGCCAGAGTCGCTGCTGAAGGTATGGAAAACGAGGTCTGTTTTCTGGGACTTGCCGTACAGGAAGATCCACCGTGTGCCTCACAGCCTTGATGTCATGCATATCATGAAGAACGTGTGCGAGAGTCTGCTTGGTACCGTGCTCAACATGCCAAAGAGGACCAAAGATGGGCCGAAAGCAAGGGAAGACTTGAAATCAATGGGCATCAGGGAGGAGCTTCACGCTAATGATGATGATGATGATGATGAGGCGAAGCAGGACACGGAAAGTCGTCACAAAGGAAAAAAAGGCCAAGAAGACCGGAAATGACTACCCTCCCGCGTGCTTCACTCTAAGTCAGGAGGAGATCGAGCAGTTTTTCACCTGCCTCGTAGGAGTAAAACTTCCTTACGGGTACGCCGGGAAGATAAGCAGATACCTAGACCCAGCGAAGCAGAAGTTCAGCGGGATGAAGTCTCACGACTGTCACGTCCTGATGACGCAGATACTTCCAGTTGCAATCCGTGTGATCATGGACGCGCACGTCCGTGAAATGCTATTTGGCCTATGCAACTTTTTTGACGTCATCTCTCGAAAGTCGGTTGGCGTGAGGCAACTCACAAGGCTACAGGAAGAGATCGTGGTGATACTATGCGAGCTTGAGATGTACTTCCCGCCCACATTCTTCGACGTTATGGTGCATCTGCTGGTCCATATCATGGAGGATATCATCCAACTCGGGCCGACATTCCTGCACAGCATGATGCCCTTCGAAAGGATGAATGGTGTCATCAAAGGATACATTCGCAACATGTCACGTCCAGAGGGAAGCATAGCCAGGGGCTTTTTGACCGAAGAGTGCATCTCCTACTGCACGAATTATCTAGGCATCAACGACCCCGTTGGTCTGCCCGTCAACAGGCACCTCGGCAGGCCCGCTGGATGGGGTCACCGTGAGGGTCGCCGCAAAATGCATGTCGACTTCGAGGGTCGACTCGCCGACTTTGAAAGAGCAAACCTAGTCACGCTACAACACATAGACGTGGTCGATCCTTGGGTGGTAGAGCACAAAACCTTTATTGAGAAGACGTACAATGACCGAGGCCAACAGAGGATGGACGGAGATATAATCAAAGAACACAACTCATGTTTCACGCATTGGTTCAAGCAGATGCTTCTGTCGTACCCTTTACATGAGGATCCTTCCGTGGAAGAACAACTCATATTCGCCTTGTCATAGTGCGTCGAGCACAACCTGATGACCTATGAGGCGTACGATATCAACGGCTACACATTCTACACCGAGGACAAGGACATGAAGAGCGATGGTTATCAGAACTCTGGGGTAACGATGGAATCCTACACTGGTAACGACAAGGACAGATACTACGGAAGGATCGAGGAGATCTGGGAGCTGAGCTACGCTAGAGAGAAGGTCCCGATGTTCCGTGTCAGATGGGCCAAGAGCGTCCTAAAAGAAGACCGGTATTTCACCACCATGGTTATACCCGAAGCCAAATCCAAGATCATGGCATAAGCGTCACCATGAAAAATGAGCCATGGGTACTGGCTTCCCAAGTGGACCAATGCTTCTTCATTCTTGACCCGTCAAAGCCCGGTCGTGTTGTCGTGAGGAGAGGCAAAAGGAAGATCATCGGAATGGATGGAGTAGCCAATGAGAAAGACTTCGACAAGTACGGCGACCCGAAGATCGAACATGACGACGATGATGAAGTAGCAGCATACACCGCAAGAAGAAGCAGGACCACCCTACCTAAAGGACGTCCGTTCCACAGAAGAACTCCATTTGCGAAAAAGAAGGGCAAGAAGATTGTGAACAGATAGCTAGCTAAGATCGATTGTATTTAAATCGTAGTCTTCATTTCTGGATTGTATTTCATGGGCACTTTAATTTTGAACTCATGAATATTTTTTAAATTTCATGGACACTCGATCTCGATCCCCCTCCATCTTGGTCGCTATCCCACCTCGCTAGATCCGGGCCCCCTCGCCGCCGAGCACCCCCCGCACCCTCTCCCCGCTCCACTGCCGCGCCACACCCCGGCACCCTCCCCCACTCCACCGCCGCGGCCGACCCACCCTCCCCGCTCCACCGCCGAGCACCCCCCACACCCTCTCCCCTGCTCCACCGGCCGCCGCCACAGACCCCCCGCACCCTCCCCCGCTCCACCGCCGCTGACGACCCACCGCACCCTCCCCCGCACCACCGCCGTCGACGACCCCCCGCACCCTCCCCCGCACCCTCCCCGGCCCGCTCCACCGTCACAAATGAATGCAACTAAAATTGAAAAAAAAACAAATTTGATTATATTTTCAAATAACAAATTTGATGATATTTTCAAATAATAAATTTGATGATATTTTTTCATATTCATAAATATTTTCAAATAACAAATTTGATGATATTTTTTAAAAAATTATTACTGTTTTTATAAAAAAATATTACTGTTATGATTTAAACAAGTTTGAACATATTTAAACACAAATAAATATCAAACAACATTTTAAATGTTGTTAACATGGCAACAAACTGCATATTATTTTTCTACATGAAATTCTGATCATCTAGCATATGTGACATGTTATATTTGGATGCATGGATAAAAAGATATGTGCAAAGAAACAAATGCATAAAAACAAAAATTGGGGAGCCTGGGAATCGAACCCAGGACCTCTTGGTGTGTGTGCTGCGTGCTGACCAGTCAGGCTAGTGTGTGTGTGTTCTGATGGAGATACGGTTAGGTGGAATATAACCTGAGTGCTCGAACTGTAATAAAAAACATTCTAATGGCGCACCGTTGCGGGGTGCGCCATTAGAAAGCTTCCCCCCCCCCACTCCACATATTCCCCTCCCTCGCCAGATCCCCACTCGACCTAACTTTGCCCCCTCCGCCCCAACCGTATGCCGCCGCCCCGCCTTGCTCCGCCCCCTCCGTCTGCCGCGCCTGCATGCCGTCGGTGACGCTGTCGCCTCTCCTTCCCCGCCTTCTTCTTCCCTACCTTCCCTGCCTCTCCTTCCCCGTGAAGAAGCCGCCCGTCCAGGCCCAGATCGAGCCCACCCCCGCCGCCCCCGCGCCCCCGAGCCCCCCACCACCGCAGCTCCCCCGCGCCCCCTTCACCGACCTCGCCCCCGCGCCCCCTAGGGTTCTGGCTCCAAGGTGGATGGCAAGCTCGACGTGACGCCTCCTCCTCGACGCGCCGCCTCCTCGACGCGCTGCCGCCTCCTCGACGCGCCGCCTCCTCCTTGACGCGCCGCTGCCCGCCGCCTCCTCGATGTCGGCGCCCTCCTACGTCTGCCTGCCGTTATCCCACACGTGATTCCTCACCTCTCCCCCCTTCCCCTCTTTCCCCCTTGGCTACCTCCCGCGAGTACCACAACCCTCTTCCCCCGTGTTCTAGGGTTAGCAAAAGTCAGCAAATTTATAGTAGAAGATGTAATTCCCCTTGCCCGTTTTGATGTAGATGTATGTCTAGAGGCTTGATTCCGCTGGAGTAGCGAATATGAGCTCTACCTCATTCTCCCATTCTCTCTGTGGATGTAGGCGTTTGATCACTCTTGGCTAGGTTTTGATTTCAGTGTGGATTTGTGGTCTGTATCGGTGGGGGTTGTGCTTCTTCATGTTGATCATTGTGACAATTCTTTCTAAAATTGTGATCTAGTTAAGTGGAGTGCATGTAGTGTTTTAGCCAAACCTCCCTCCTCTGAACTCATCTATTTAGTCATATATATGAAGCAACCAAATCTCTTTGGATGTGTGTGTGTGTGTGTTTGCTGGTTTGCCTTTTTTGCTTAGTTAGTGTGTCTTTCAGTTATTGTCTCTGTTCATGCTTATCTCTGCACAAATAGTTGTTGCAACGGGCTATTGGAACTTTTGATGCTCACACTATATTAGGTTGTTTAATGTTTAGCTTGGTGTTATGTAGTACCTGTTTGTTCACTACATTTGGAGTATGGTTCTAGCTCACACTGTATTTGTAATTCTACTATAAATTTGCACTATAAATCTATTGAAATTATAATGTTAATACACTGCAATTACATGTCTACTGTATTTACCTCCTCTTCTATACCTTGTACTAGAAGTCAGAAAAAGAATATCAGTTCTACTTTGCCCCCTAGTAGATCTGGTAGAGTAAGAAACTCCCCTTATAATGATGCTTTTCTCTAGAAAAAATGATCCTGGATTTTTTATGGTATTCTTTGTGGTATTAAGATGGAAACCTGGGATACTATTTCTGTTAGGAGATGGTGTTATATTAAGATGCATATATTGTTATGTTACGCAAATTGTATCATCTTGCCACTTAAGTCGGCCTTCCCTTTAAGCAGAAAATTCAGTTAGGAGCTACTGTCAAAAACTGGAGCTACTGTCAAAAAATTCAGTTAGGTACAGTTAGGAGCTACTGTCAAAAACTTAAGCTACTGTCAAAAAATTCAGTTATGGCATCTAGAATTATGTCAGTTTTGTTTTGTAACTAGAAGACCAAAGTGTTAGGAATTCTGTCCAAACTGTAGTTTTCAGTATTCTGTCCAAACTGAAAACTGTTAAAAAGACCATGTGTTTTTTGGTCAAAATCTGCATGTAAAACTGAAATAATCAGTCATAAAGAATATCCTCAAGACCATGTGTTTCTTGGATTTCTATAATGATGATGGAACATTATAAAGCAATGTGCTCCAGTGAGTATGAAGGATACAAAAAATTTAGCAACTTCTCTGATTTTACAAAGTTGTTCTTATATGGGTGAAACTTCACTTGTTTTTAGGCTAGTGCAGGGTGTTGCTTTATTGTGATGCCTCTGAATTACTTGTGATCACATTGAGAAAGACTTGCAAAGATGATGATCATCTTTTACGGAAAACAATTTCTGTAAACACGTCAGTAACTTTGCTAGTTTGCTGGGTTTTGTCTCCGACCATTGTGCCGTGATGAATTTGCAGGTACCCCGAGAGGCCCTTGAGTTTGCCGGAATGTCGATTAACTTCCGTTCCAGCAAATTCAGTTACTCCATATGTCCTATTTTCAGCAAAGGTCATGCTGAAATTTTCCGTGAATTTCAGCATGACTTTGCTAAAAATAGGACATATAATACTGCGACTAATGCATGGGCCGAGGAATCTTAGTACTTAGTTAAGTAGGATCAACTGCCCCGCCATTCTTGCTGCATTAAACCATAGGTGGCAATAGAGCCAAGTGATTAGGCCCAACTTAGAATTCTCCTTAGCATCGATAAACCATAGATGATAAACCCAACATAGGTGGCAATAGAGCCAAGTGATTAGTGCCAAGTGATTAGGCCCAACATAGGGTGCCTCGGCATCGATAAACCCTACATGATGAAAACTTAACTTAGCATTTAGGGTGCCTCGGCGTCGACAAACCCTAAATGATGAAACCTTGGCTTCTATAGGGTGCCTCGGTGTCGATGAGAACCTAAATGATGTACGCTTAGGCTTTTAGGGTGCCTCGGCGTCGACAAACCCTAAATGATAAAAGCTTAGCTTTTAGGATGCCTCGGTGTCGACAAACCCTAAATAATGAGACCATGATCTTGTTCCTTGACAATAACCAACTTTTTGACCAAACTTTTTTCCTATTTAGAGAAAAACATGGCCCACAACGATGAGGCCGGCGGTTCGGGCGGCAAGCAATTCTGGGAGCTGTCCCAGGAGATGGAGGAACAACCTCACCGCTATGAGGACGCCGTGAAAGACACCGATCCTGACTACACAACCCCTAGTGGCATCGGGGATGACACCACTGATGGTGCCGCCGAGGATGCCACCACTGATGGTGCCGCCGAGGATGCCACCACTGATGATGGCGGCGCACGCACAGATGGCAGCCAACCGAAGAGGCAACGGAAGGACCGGCGCCCGAACGCGCTCCGCACCGTCAAGGAGGAATTTACTCAAGTGAACTCCGACGGGCATCCAACGGAGCCCAAACATATAGTCAAGGGGTACTCGGTTCAGCTCGAGTGCATTATCCGGAGCACCGTCTCGATCAACATCGAGAACCCGAGGGAATTTGTGCAACCTCCTCTTCACGAAGCTGCACGAACGATACAAGTTCCCCGCTGAATTTGAAAACACACGCCTCTCAGGGAATAAAGTGAACAGTGCCGCCCTCACGAGGATAAGCACGGCCCTATCTACTTGGAGAAGCGCGGTGAAGAGAATGATTGAGAAAGGTGATAGTTATGAGATGATCAAGGCGAAAAATCCTTCGATCAGCAAAGATGACTACAAGGAGTTCAAGATCAAGTGCGAGAGCAGTGCAACCTCCGAATCAAGTCAGTGGGGGAAAGAAATGCGGGAGTTGAACTTAGGGGAACACAAACTCGGTCCCGGTGGTTACAGAGTGGCGGAGCCTATATGGGAAAAGGAGGACGCGGAGCGTCTTAGAGCAAGGCCTGCTGCCCCGCCGAGAAATACAGCGGTGGCAAGCGGACCAGGAACTATGTCGGGGCCGGTACAAGGAGGACCCGATAACAAAGGAGCTTACCACGGATCCGAAGACCAGGCGCTTGAGCTTGTTACGGCAAAGGAGACTGAAAGCGATGGCGGGGTCGTCTCAGAGCACCCATGCTTGGGAAAGCACTCTAAATAGGGCGTTGAACGTAATGAAAAACAAGGATAAGCTCAGTAAACCATCGTCAGCTGGTCGTGTGGCCGGCAAAGGCTTGTCCACAAAATGGTCGTCATACTATACCGCTGGTGGGCGAAAGGAGAAAAAGACCAGCTCGGAAAGCCAGTCGCGCGAGGTTCAAGAACTCAAGGCACAAGTGGCGCGGATTCCGGAGATTGTCCAAGAGCAAGTGCAACAACAACTGGGATCGACGCTCATCGGCATTATGCCTACCTTGATTCATGGGCTGACGGCGTGGATTGCGGGTGGCCAACAGGGGCCGCCCCCGATTCCCAGCTTCACGGCCAGCAACTCACACAACGCGCAGGCGGCGCCATTGGTGTCTCCGGCGGCGGCGGTATTGGTGTCTCCGACGCCGGCACGGCCGGCATTGGAGCTTAATGCACCCGGGTGTACGCCGGCCGGCACCTCGGCAGCAAGCGGCCCCTCCGTCAGTTGCCCGCCCGTCGTTGGCGGTGCCTCGACATTAGCCGAGCTCGACGCCATCATCACGGTAACTAATTAAGCCTCTCGGCCGAGGACTTCATCTCCTTTTGCCTTTGACTGGGCATCCCTGACGCCCTACATGTTTTCGCAGGGCGCTGCCGATGTTCCGTGCACTCTCCTGCACTTCGTGAATGACGAGTTGGTCGATGTCGCCAAAGGAAATATCGTTCAACCGGGCAACCCTGTATTCCACGGTAAACCGATGCCATCCATCGTGTATAGGGTTCAACTGGTTCGGGAGCTGCCAGGCTGCGACCGGTTGTTACCTCCGATTCGATCCGCCGGGGCCGACGAAGATGATCTGATGACCCTCAGCGCCTGCCTAAGCTGGCCCCTGCTTCGGCCGAAGAGCCAGATTAGTTTGGGGGCGGGGGACACCACCCCAAAGACAACACCGCCAGTCGTGCCGGCTCCAAGCCATGGCAAGATCGCCGCAACGCTACGGACATGCCGGACATCCCTATGGCACAGGATCCGAACATGCATATGGCACAGGATCTGGACGACGACAACGACGACGGCCGTACATTTAGCAATGTCGATAAGTACTTTGACGAACATGGGTACGATGAAGAATTCTGCGGGCCTCTTTCTCAAGAACCCAACCCTACAAAAGACGACCGCGGTCTAGCTGCTACGGCGGAGAAACCCAATTGCAACAGGCGTCGTCTGGTGTTCAGTTCTCAGGAGACGCCTCCAGCTGCCGACTTCACCGAGCCTCAGATAGCCGAGGTGCCAAATATTATCAGCCCCAACACACTCAAGAAGGCGGTCTGGGAGCAGAACTCGGTCCCATTACAACAGAAGAAGAAGGGACGGAAAGAAAGAGTAAAAAGGGCGCGAGCCAGCCGGCACCGAGTACGATCCGTGCTCAGGACGGGCCACCTTCACCTAAGGATATCTCGAGGATGGTGCATGTGGCGGGTAGGGCGATGCTACTGACAAATATGCTCAATGCTGCAACCGGTGCTATGCGGAGTCTGCATGACAATGTTCTTTATTTGGAGAAGCGGCGTCTCAGAGAGAATGATGTGTCATACCCGGTTTTCGTGGCCAAGGTGCCAAAGGGCAAGGGCTTTGTGGATGGCGCCATCGGGAGTACGATCGTCCTGCGGTTTGATGACATCTTTGCTATGTTTAACCTTCATGCGCTGCACTACACCTTCGTTCGGCTGTTTTCGCTGAGTATGGAGATGCGGATCATTAGAGACAAGACCCCGGACATCATGATAGTCAACCCCTTCTACATGCGTGCCAAGAACTTGTGCAGCGCTGGGGACCGGCATGTCGCGAGTTCTTACCTCGAAGCCGTCATTGTGGCAAACCCAGATAAGGATAACTTCCTCGTGCCTTACTTTCCCGAGTAAGTCATCCCCTAACCGCCCCGTAACATATGATTTCTTAGATTTCGATCGTTCTTTTTTTTTCTAACATTCCGTGTTCTGTGCAGTGACACACATTGCACACTCATCCTCTTAAGCCTGAAATATTCCATGGCCACGTATTTCGACCCAGACCGTGACTCCAAGATAGACTACACAAATATCAAGAAAGTTCTTGATGATGTTCTCCCCGGCTACGCCAAATCTGGAGGCACCTTTGCCAAGCCAGTTCGTAGGCAGTACGGCTCGCACGTGTTTGCCCACAATACAAAGTTCTCCTACGTCAAGCAGCCGCCTGGCGGTCAGAAGGATGCCTACCACGCCCTCCATCACATGCGGGCGATAAATGCACGGACCATCATCACCTTCTGGTACCAGATAATCTCAAAGATTGGGCCGCGAGCTTGTCGGCAATCCAGGACGCGGACATCAGACAAGAATTCTTTCGCATCCAGTCGGAGTTTGCGGAAATTATCCATCAAGATGTCCTTCGTACATCTGGGTAGTTCTACCTCAGATATCAACCGTCCAACAGTGAGATAGACACAACGCTACAAATGCAGGCTGACAACGTCCGCGATTTCATGACCATCACGACAGACGGCGGCTTCATCCATGCTCTGGTCCCATGAGTCGAGTCGAAAGTAGTGATGCTATGTGTAGTTCTGAAACATTGATTGGCTCATGTTGTAATTAAACTTTAATGAACTTGTATGTCTCTTTGGTTTGGAGAGTCGTTCAACTTAGATGTAATCGATGCTATTTATTAGTAGGACCATGAATCGTGCTATTAATGTCTTGCTTTTCTCTTCCGATCCTTTTGTTGCATACTTATATATTGCTTATGTATTTTCTGTTGTTTGGCTTGTGCATAGAGATGTCGTCGTATGTCATGTACAAGGGTAAGGTCCCGGAGTCTACGACGACTGGGAGGAGTGTCGGAGACAGGTTCACCGTTTCAGCGGTAACAGTTACAAAGGGTACACCACTAGGGCGGAGGCGGAATCTAGATACGCCCGCTATCTAGCGGGAGAGAGGAGGGAGCGTTGGAGAAACCGGATGAAGACCAGTTTCATCGTGATGATGCTCATCGTGATGACCGCAGCTCTCTTCTATGTGATGGTAGTTTAGATGATCGATATCGACTTGTAATATGAAGACAAACTCGCTACTCGCGGTATCGAGACTTGTAATGTTCTATCTTTATTCGGTCTTTTGAATTCGGAGACTAATATGATGAATTGTATTCGGAGACTAATCTTCTATTGTATTCGATGAATCTGCTGTTGCTGTGTGGTGTTGTCTAAATTCTGTCCAATAATATATTTTGTAACCTGTGAAAATATTAGAAAAGAAAAAAAATCCCTAATATTCATATTAGTGGCGCACCACACAAGACACTAATGGCACACTGTGATAATCACACTAATGGCGCATCAACCACTGGTGCGCCATTAGTATGCCAAAGCACATGGGTACATATGGCCCCCAGGGAGGAATTCTAATGGCGCAATGTGGGCAATATTAATGGCGCACTACATGGTGCGCCATTAGAACACCAGATACTAATGGCGCACCAGTGATGCGCCATTAGAATTTAATTCTAATGACATGATGCTAGTGGCGCACCAGTGATGCGCCATTAGAATTTAATTCTAATGACATGATGCTAGTGGCGCACCAGTAGTGCGCCATTAGTAGGCAAAACTGGTGCGCCACTAGCATGCCTTTTCCTAGTAGTGTTATGTTCTGGAGAGCGAGGCTCGAGCTCATAACGCAGCAGTGGAGGCAGCACGACGGGCTGAGGCATCACCACCAAGGGCCTCCATGAGCTACCACGCTAAATACCATCTAGGCTACTGACTGATTACCAAGCTAGGACAAAATCCTAATCTTGGGGGAGTACGTATTCCCACCGACATTACATTCATGTTCACACTTTTCATTCCAGTTGTCGGTGTCCACACTTTTTCATTGTATCATCCATGCTTAAATTATTTTTCTCGCTTTCTTCTTGTGTGTTTGAAAATCTTTGAGAAAATCCCAAAAATATGTTTCTTGCTTCTTTTTTATTTTTCTTCCTAGTTTAAATTATTGTAGTTCTAAAAAGAAAACCGAAAAAGATATCCTTGTTTTTCTTTTACTTGTTGGGAGCTTTCCCATGTAAATAGTTTTTCTCGTTTTTGCTTTTCCCTTTTTCGTTTACTTTCTTTCAAAAAACTAAAAACTCCAAAAAATATTTCAGTGTGTTTCTCTAAATTTCTTTTTCTCCTTTTTATTGAGTCAAACCAAGGAGAAGACCACGATGAAAATGTTGAGTGGCTCTCATTTGCATTATTGTTGATCTAATAGAGACCATATTACCTTCACTACAAGAAAACAGACTTTAAGTAACACAATCATGTAACAGATTGAAAAATGTGTTACAAGTGAAATTGTTGTAACACATCATTTTGTGTCCAACGACAGGCAGTAACACAGACTATATAAGACCTCAAAATGTGTTACATCAATATTACAACTGTAACATATAAATATATGTTGGTCGAATGTGTTACATAGATTTTGATATGGTAACATATAAATATGTGTTACTCAAATGTGTTACGTGTTAGTATCACATAAGCATGGCTGATACATATTGTTACATGTTCTATTATTTATAGGGGGACTAGAAAAACCTAAAATCAAATGCATACATTGATCACAAATACCTTTAACATATAGGGCGCATGTGTCAATATGATTTTTTTATAAATATGTTATGATCTTGGTGAATAGTGTTCGCATTCTTTGGTAATATGGTATGAAAAAACAATATAGTTTGGTTGGTAAATTCCAAACTATTTTTGGTATGGTTGCAGTGTATTGACCATATTTTTATGTGAATTTTAGGATGACTCGGTGACTATAAATGTGAAATGCACACTTTGAAATGATCATATGAAATTTAGTATTTGATGTCAATACTCACAAAGGAGTGGAAGACCAACAACACACGAGAGCTTAAATTTGGGCATCGCTTTAAGAACCGGACCGACAGTTTCACTGGAAAAAGAAAAAATGGTAAGTTATTAATTTTTTTGTTTCTTCAATGAATTAAAAAAAATCATGTGAAACTAGGAATCACACCATTGACCTTGAGCCGCCGCATGGCCAACGACCCAATACCAACTGGGTTCGATTTTTGTGATCGGTCAAGGGTGAACTAGAAAGTCATGCATTTTTTCAAAAGAAAATTGCCTCTAAAAATATTCAAAAGAAAAAATTGGCACGCGACACACCAGACACCTCAGCGGCGACATTTGGCAGGCCGCGCGAGGCCTCGTTCTCCTTCTCCTGGCATTAGGCGTGAGGCCGAATGGAACAAGAGATCGAGAAAAGGTTGACTCGAAAATGAGACGTTTTAAGAGCGTCATTACAAAGCATGTCTACACGGCGTCCTTATTCTCCTAGAGACGCATCGATAAATTAACGCAGCAGTGTTCGCTTAAGCTTGGAGCCAGCAAACAAGAGAAAGAGATTCCGTTCATATTTCTCTAGCATTCTACTTGCAACAACGAGAACATTCAAAAATATAGGTAGGGAAGACTGTAAGCACAGAGAGCAGTATTCCACCACTGTAATATATATATACACTCCCGAAGTCTGGACTAGTCCCATCTGCAAACGCATAATTCTATGAAATGGAACAGGCGAAAAGCCTACCGATCCAAGAAAGAACTTTATTATGCACTACAGAATTTTCGCTCGGTTGCCGATTTCTAATCTGTGTACAGCCTCCAAAGTGAACAGAGCGGTCTTGAGGAAAGTGAATAACACACCCCTGAATGATGTTTAGCCCTTGGTCTTCTTGAATATAGGCGCCTGTACATCATATCACCATTACAGGTGCTTTGACGTCAGACCCTTTCCCATATTTGTAAAAATGATGAAAACACATGCATCAGCCTCCACGCAGCGCAGGTGGATAGAAGTCGTGGCACAAACATGCCATTCAAAACTCTGCTTGCGATTGGACCATCATGGTGCTCCAGGCTTTCCTTGACAAGAATTATTTAATGCTCTTCACAAGAACTATATTTCTTGACTCATTTCAAATGCACGCTGTTGTTTGAATGATGGCATCTTAATCCGACGAAGCATGGCGCAGCGGTCTTTCTTCAGGGACTCAGCATCCCGGAAAACAGACTGCCTATGATCCAGCTTGCTGGCTGCAAAAGACAGAGATAAAGGGAGAATCAGAAGCACTGGAAATGATGAGCACCAGTTCCGAAAAAGGATAAAAGTGTAGGGAAACATTTAGATGGTAAATACAGCAAAACAGCCATGTATAATGTGAATCAAGTAAGCATGTCTTATTGGCAGCAGGGAAGCGAGCCGTTCGGATCCTAATCAGTTGAGTTTTATAGAAGGTCTAGATGAAACAACATGACTAAATTACAAGATGTAGACAATGGATTAAGACATGTTGTGACAAGTTACTTCTCTGTATTTACTTACACTTTTGCTTCGGTACAACCCCCTCCCCCATAAAACGTATAAAGGAAAACGTATACCCACCTCGTATTGTACACTATAGGCCGTCGTACGCATACCTATCTCGTATTGTATACATACGGCGGCCTATAGTGCACAATACAAGGTGGGTATACGTTTTCCTTTATACGTTTTGTGGGGGAGGTGGGTTGTACCGAAGCACACCTCCTTTACTTATAGAGCTAGTATTCCAGCATTTAAAGACAGTCTACTCTATCTGAGCAGTTGCTGCTTATATTCAGTCATTTCCTATATCTGGAATGGATGTTTCTACATTGAAAATTCAACTAACCGCTGTTTTTATGTCATGTTCCAGCCCACAATGACTTAGATGGCGTGATGCGCTCGCCTCACAGGATAGGTGTGCTGCAAGGTGTCATTGCTTACTTTCCAGGTGTCAACAGTAAACCAGCTTGAAGAGAATCAAAAAGCCAATTGAAATTCAAAATCCACGAATCGGTAGCACAACCATACAAGAACTTAGCTGTTGATACCTGTTGCAACAAACACCTATCAGCACAATGCAATTTCATCTTGTAAAAAATGAATGTGCAATTTTAAATGGGAGTCTACAGCCCTACACCAATTTCTCCTACAGGCTACAACATATACTAAAACTATAAAAGGATACATGATGAACAATAGATGATACCCAAGAAACAAAAAGAAAATAGTACAACAAACCTTTTTAGGGGAAAGAACTACAGGAGGCTTCCACCTCACAAGCTCTGCAAGCTTGCTTTTTTTATCAAATGGACAGGGTGGCACTTTAGAAAGAACACAACCTCCAAATTTCCTTATTACAGACACAATCTCTTTCTCCTTATGACTTTGAAATCCAGTCACCAAAAACTCTAATCCATGAAATATGGCTTCTTTTTGCCAGGTGCATTCCACAGGCTCCTGCATGTCGACAACTCTACTTTCAGACCACTCGCAAACGTAAAGATTCTCCAACACAATTAAGTACACATCAAGGGAGCGGCACTAACTTTTTTACTTGGAATGAATTGAGATAGAAAAACTAGAAAAAGGAAGATGAACCCACTTATAGATGAATTGGCAGGCTTGTGAGCTAAGATCCCTTCTGGCCTCCAAATTACCCGCGAGCTCGCCGCTGGTCGAAACTGGTGGGCACGAGATCAGCCTACTGACGGTAAAAGGCTTAATTAAGATGTCTCTCATAACGTTGGTGCAATGAGCAGGCAAATAAAACAGCAACATGCAGAAAGATGGATCTGAATCAAAGTCTGATGGACACCAACATCAAACATACAAAAATCGAGTTCAGGTAAAACTATAGTGTATATATAATCATGAAAATGCTGCTCGAACAAAGAAATACCTTTATATGGTTTCCGTCCACTATTCTTCATTGATCAAAATATTATCAGTAGCATCCACAATTGTTCCCTCAATATCGGATCTTACCCAATGTTGATCTTTCCTTTTCTTTTAAACATATCCGTAAGGTGAGAAACATGGAATGGCTCAGCGTCTACGTCTCGTGTGCATTCATCATTTCCAGTGTCACATCTATCTCTAGGTAGGTTATTCTGCATCACCACTGACCAACCCGGGTTCAGTTCGTCTTCTATGTAAAAGACTTGTTCGGCTTGGTTAGGCAAAATAAAAGGCTCATGTTCAATCTTGTCTCCTTTGTGCATCAAATGTGAGAAGTTAACAAGTGTGTAGCCATACTTGTCCTTTTAATTCCTTTCACAGAAACATCAACCCATTCACACTTAAATATATCCACGAAAATTGTCCAGAGTAGTTCAACTTAATAATATCAATTATCCTGCCATAGTAAGTCACTTACGCCTAAAACAGGGTCGCATCACCTGGTGCAGCATATGTAGATGTTTTGGCACGTACCATTACTCCACTATTTTGACTCACCCTGTCTAAGCGTTTAGCCCGAAACCGATATCCTCTTGAGTTGTAAGCACGATACCTTTTGCTGCATCAACCGGGCCACGTGCTAGCCATCTAACATCATTGTTAATGCTACCAATACCATTTTCTTTCTCCAATTTAATCATCTGCAGATTAAGTAGTTGTTTAGTAAATGGCTTCAGTTTCACGTACGAAGGATATGAAATATGGACTTACATGAGCTTTGAACCAGTCGTTGAACTTAACATGCTGGATGGATTCGACTGTGTTTGAGGAGACATCACGCTCGCTATTGAGCTCATCAGCATGAGCTCTGCAAAGTAATTTTATAGTTAGTTTTGAAGTCAAAGAAAGAGTTGTGCAAACATGTCAGAAAAAAACTGAAATTGTTTAGAGGATTGAGGTATTACCGAAGAAATAGGTTGACATCTAAGCAGTTGAACAACACATATCTATGTGCTTGGAATTTAGCCAAACCTCTAAGAACATAATTGCCACCCTTTCCTAGTGGTTTTCCTACAAAAGGAAAGAGAGTTGATCCTTGTTGAACATCATCCGCCTCATCGTCATCGTCATCGTCATTTCTTGAAGTCCGGTTATGCTTGGTGGCGAAACCATCAATATATCTTGAACAAAACGTCATGCACTCGTCTGCAAGATATGCTTCTGCAATAGATCCTTCGGATGTGCTGCTTTACTTATACGACTTCAAGACACAGAGATACCTACATAAATAAAAGATGAAAAAATAAGACAAATATTGTTAATGAATGTAGTGCTGCAATAATTAGAAAATATAATATCTCCTTTTTGAAAGATTACCTTTCCAAAAACCACATTGAACGGTAGGCCACAGGACCAGCTATTTTTGCCTCTGTTGCTAAATGAAGAACCAAATGCACCATAACAGTAAAAAATCCAGGTAGAAATATCATCTCCATACGGCATAATGTTATCTTTATTCTTTCCTCTAACTTCTCAAGATCTCTCACATGAAGAACCTTTGCACTAACTTCTCTAAAATATGCACATAGATCAAACAAGACAGATGTGACATTATCTGAAGTAAACCTCTCAATGCAACAGGTAATAGTTGTTGCATCGAACATGACAATCATGGCTTTTAAGGCCTGAAAGTTTCCCTTCAAAAATGTTTGCACATCTTGAGATGTTCGACGAATAACCATCTGGTACACTTGCATGAAGTACTTTGCAAAACTGTTGCCTCTGTTTCTTTGACAAGGTATAAGAAGCAGGAGGAAGAAAATACTTGTCATTGTTTTTTTTTTTGAGGATGTAGCTCTGGCCTGATTTTCATGTCTTGCAGGTCTAGTCGTGCCTTTAAATTATCCTTTGACTTGCCCTCTTTGCCTAAAAGTGTCCCATATATATTTTCACATACATTCTTTTCAATGTGCATAATATCAAGATTGTGGCGAACAAATTGGAGTCCCAATAAGTCAAATGGGAGAAAAACCCGTTAACAAACTTCCAAGTTTTTGAATCATCAAAGCACTTAATTGATTTTATCTTATCTAAAACTCCAGCTTTAGAATAAAGAGTTGGCTCTGTTACGTGTTCCTCAAATCCATCAAATAAGTCGATTCATAACGGAACTCGTGATGCGGGTGTAGAAATCGGCGATGTCCCATGAAACAGAACTTCCCCCATGTTTCAAGCGTAAAGACCAAGTTTCATCACTACACGGAAACAACGGACTCAGAACTGGTGCTATGTGCTGAAGCAATTGCAAGCCCAGGTAGTCACTCACAGTATGCAACAGAACAGCATAAAGTTGGAACGTCTCATCTCGAGATGCATCATATGTTGACATTCCAACTTCAAACAACTCAGCTAGTTCCTCATAAACTGGCTCCATGAATACATGGAAATTCTTTCCAGGGTAACCTGGAATAATCAAAGTAAGCAAAAGAGAGGAGGCTTTCATGCATAACCATGGAGGAAGATTATAGGGCACTAAGACCACGGGCCAACAGCTATGTTTGGAACTCATATTCCCAAATGGATTGAACCCATCAAATCCTATTCCAAACCTCATGTTTCGGGAGTCAGACGCGATGTGTTTATACTTAGTATCAATGGCCTTCCAAGCCTCTGAATCGGCTAGATGACGCAATGCTCCATCCTTTGTGCGCTCTTCGTCATGCCATCTTAAAGCTGTGGCTGTATCTTTGTGCATGAAAAGCCTCTTAAGCCTCGGCTTAATTGGAAAGTATCGTAACACCTTCCTTGGGATTGCCTCCCTTCTTTCCTTCTTAGTCAAAGTAGTTTTATCCGTATGTTCTTCCACCTTGAAGTTCCACACTTTGAACAAAAATCATCGCTAGCTTTCTCTTTTCGATAAAGTTGGCAGTTATTTTCACAAGAATGAAGTCTCACATAACTAAGCCCAAGCTTTCCAATGATCTTTTAGCATCAGAAAATGTACTAGGTAAATTCTTACCATTAGGAATTGCTTTCTGCAGAAGTGGTAGCAAATCATTTAAAGATTTATTGCTCCACTTGTTAGTGGCTTTTATGTTAAAGAGAATAAAAATAAAAGAAAGTATGGATAGTTCACAGCCTGGCCATAAAGGTTGATCTGCATCTCTCAAAAGGTCATAAAAAGCTTGGGATTCAGAGTCTCGTCCTGGTTTAGATGGATTTTGGGTTTCAGGTTCTATCGTTGGAGCTTCACAAAAAACATCTTCCACTAATTGATGCATATTAGATTTTGTTCCTTCAAACTGTGATCGTGACCTTTTATTAGTTCTCATGTGTGTTGGAGTTCCACCTTGTTTGTTAGCAGAGATAAATGATGCTGTTTCCCCATGGCAACCCCAAACAGTATATCCAGGTGAAATTCCGTTACAAACCAAGTGATCGTACACGTCCTCCCGCTTCAATAACGATCCATTGACACATATGAAGCATGGGCAACGGATCTTGGCATCAGAATTTTTTCCAATGTACGCAAAGTCAAGAAAACCAGCTACACCAGCCAAGTATTCCTCACTTGGTCTAGGAGAAAGCAATAGCTCCTTTATAGATTCTAAATCCATCGATATACTGTGTAACAAAAAGATATTCAGTTTCTTCTCTGATTGACAAGGGATAAATTTAACATGTATTCCTATAATTCCTTAAACAGACTTATTAAGCCATATTACTAATTAACACTCCAATCAATAGATAAAAAATTGCAATAAAATACAGAGTAACCAGCAGCATTATTCATCATATACACTAATAATCTCTAGTTCCTTTCCCTGATCTCTCTAATTCTAGTAGTTGACAAACTTCACAAGTTGACATATGACATACAGATGCAGTTATAGAATAGTAAAATTAGTAAACAGAGTCAAGAAGAGAAAGTTCATATACCAACGTCCTGGTCAGGAGCGGAGGAAGGTTGGAGAGGAGGGAGGCAACCGGAGGGACGGCTGGAGTAGCTGGATGTTGGAGACGCGGCGTGTTGGCCCTGAGCTCCTGGTGGCGCGGCGCCCCGGCGTGTTGGTCTTGGGCTCCTGGTGGCGCGGGGCGGCGTCGCAGCACCGGGCTAGGGGCGGCAGAAGGGCGGAGGGGCGGCGGCTGGTTTTGAAGCGGCGGCGCGTGGCGTCGCAGCACCGGGTAGAGGCGGGCGAAGGGGCGGAGGGGCGGCGGCGACCGATTTTGGCCTCGGCGGCCGATTTTGGACGCGGCGGCGGAAAGGCCGAAGCCCGGAGGAGAGGGGACCGAGGGGCGAGGCGAGGGAGGTAGGAGAGGGCCGGCCTGGCCGCCTGAGCTGGACCGGAGAGGCGGCGGCTGATTTTGGAAGCGGCGGCGCGGCGTGTTGGATCAGGGGATGGTGGATGCGAAAGCGGCCACCGATTCGGGACAAATACCAGCTTATCCACCGATTCTTTGAGGCCACTAAAAATAAATCCAACGACGATTTTCTGGAGACACCGATTCAATGTTTTTTTAAATACCCATGTACTCTCTCCGTTTGTAAATACCCTCCCGTCCTAAAATTATTGTCTTAAATTTATCTACAAATAAATGTATTTAGTCACGTTTTATTATCTCGATACATCTATTTCTAAACAAACATAAGACAAAAAATTATGACGGAGGGAGTATAAGTCTTTTTAGGGATTTCATTATGGACTACTTCCTCCGTTCCTAAATATAAGTTTTTAAAAGTTTCATTAGAAAACTACATACGGAGAGGAGGGACTGAGGGGCAAGGCGAGGGAGCTAGGAGATGGCCGGCCTGGCCGCCTGAGCCGGACCGAGGATGAGGCGAGGAGTCTAAATCGGCGGAGGAGATAGCAGATAGGTTAGAGAAAAGGGGATCGATTTAACTGGGGCAGGGAGACACCGAGTCTGGTCGTGCGTCCATTTGGGTTGGCACGTTCGACCTACTTTTTATCCGTACGGACCCAAACAAACGGCGACGGACGAAATAGATCGTCCCGTTGAAGTAGCTCTTGACATGGAAACTAACGAGTCGTTATGGAAATAAATCACAATTACTGTAACTGCGTGGCTCGATGTCCCATTTGATTTTTTAATTTACTCTCTGGTTTTCCTTTTATTTATTAAACATTGTGAAATACTTGGTCAACATTTTTGAAATTCTTTCTTAATATTTTTATACTTATTCAACATTTTTTAGGCTTATCATTATCTGACAAAGTTCAGATGAAAGACATACAACATAACCGTCAAAATGTGGATCGGGGCGAAAAAACCTGCCTCGCTCATTCTGTGAGTCGGAAGGCTCGACTTACTGAACGCGAGACATAGCGATGACCATCGCGGAAAGGGCAATTGTGTGTGTTAGTGGAAGCAAAGGCGGCGACGGAACGGACGAAAGTAGATGAACGTCCACCGATTCGGGATAAACCCGTAAATTATTTACATGGATTGTGCTGACGGTGCATGGAGTTTAGTCTAACTGTCTAGGTTATTGGTTCTGATTTTGGTCCTTTTTTAAACTAAGGTCCACGGAGAGATGGTTGCCATGACCCATAATCCTGACAGCTGCCTAGCTTCCGTCCATGGACTTGGTTGACGGATGCCTAGCTTCCGGTTCATTAATTCTCCGCCGCCATGGAAGCGGAAGAAAGAAGGGGACTGGTTCAATGGGCCAAACTCATATCTATCATGATAGCATTATCGATGGGTCAAACCAACGTACGAGGTCGCAAGTTTGCTTTTTGTGATACAATCGGTTTTTTGAACCGTGGGTGTCTACGAATGTTCGGACGCGACAAGCTCGATGCTTTTTTTATCAACTAGTTATCCAAGGAAAATCATGTTATAGTTATTTAGTACATGTTATCTAATTTTTCAATCAATGTCCGTACACATACAAGCTCGATGCTTTTGTAAATTCATTCCTATTTAATATATCTAATTTACCATTCAATCAATAATAAATAAAATATAAAATATACTTTATTTTTCAATGTCAACAACACTTTACGGGAAAAAATCCCTCTAATTCTCCTTGGATAAATAAAATAGATCCAATTTTCCCTCCAGTTTCCGATGTCCTTTACACAAAAATTCTACCTTTGGCGCCTATTTTCCCTCCAATTAACTAGAAAACGCTATATAAATTGTGTCTCAAATCCATCCACATTTAGCGCCACCTGCAACGCCCCTCCCACCCCCACCTCAACCCACACATCGGGGCCGCTTCCTCGATCTGCGGCAGAGGAGGCGAACAGAGGCGCGGGCCCGAGGATAGTCCGTGATCCGTCCGCCGAGAATTCGCCGCCGCCGCTGCTTTCTTTTCTGCGACCGAGGATCGTCCGTGATCCGTCCAGGGCTCGCTCCCCGCCTCCTCCGTGCGTACGTGCTCGCTCCCCCTCACCTCAATCGCCGATTGCTTGCTGCTCCGGCTTTCCGTTGGGCGCTTGGGGCGCTTTGCGTGCTGTTTCCGCCTTCTTTTCTTGGTTCCGGGTGGTAGGTGCTTGGGGCCAATGGGACGCAGGATTCCCTGTTCTTTGATATGGCCCAGTAGATATCAAGTTCTTGGTGTTCAGGTCTTGCGGCTTAACAACCTCCCCCCTGATCCTAGTTGGATTCGTCTCAGGTGCTGCGTTGATTAGGTCCTGGAGGGTTGGAGAAAAACCAAGAAAAATAAAAGGAGGAACAAATCAAAGCAGGGAACTAGACAGTCCCTACGCGCAGACTTAGCACCAGTCAAAAATCTTTCTAGTTTTAGGCCACCTCAGATACTCACCTCCTCCTTTAGTTCAGAATTCAGAAACTATAATTCCTCTGTTTTTTATTTGCTGATTCAAAATGCACACAGTATCATCTTAGTGGAGCTATAGTTTTGATGAACGGATGCAGGGGCGGAGACAGGAAGGGCGAGCAGGTCAGACCCTGCCAATCGCTCGCCCCTCAAGGATATATAGCATAGTGTGTACTGTAGATGCCTAATTGCCGTAGCTAATTGCGTGATTAGCCCATACATAGACAAATAATTAGGTCGATTCTGGATGTACTCTCCTCGTCGATTCTGTAGTGTGTACTCTGCTCGTCGATTGTGGATGCAGCCGATCTACTGCAGCTGTTTTGCTTGTGTAAATTAAGCCATTAGATCAAATGACTGAAATTAGGAACAGAAAAAATGCTTAATACTTGCACCATCGCAAAAGTTCTAGTAGCAGCTTCCTCACAAAAGTATCAATGACAAATTTCAGCCACATGCTTTACTTCAGTACATTATATTTACTTGTACATATATATTCTACGAAATCAATAAAATGGTTACTGTAACCATCTCATTTTTTAAGTTGTGAAGACTGAAGATGATTATTTTTGTAGCATGTTCAGCCACAAGGCAAACTAAGGAAAAACAATATCGTGTTAGCGAATGCTGCTACTAAAGAGTGAAATGTACATTGAAGACAGCATAAACAATAGTTATCTGAATTAAAACTGAACACATGTCCCATTAAGAATTGTTATTTTTCCTGTACTAATTATTTCTAGCTGTACTGATGCAAGCTTTTTGAGTTCCTTTGATTGACATGTTAATATATATCTAGGATGGGGAGGGACATGTTGGCCATATACCTGCACTATGAAGATGCAAATCAGGAAACCAAAATTTTACAAAGATCCATGATGAGGCGTGATGTCTCGTATTATGACTTAATCTTGATGATCGAGGAAGTTGGCTTTCAGGAAATTGATTTTCTGTATTATGCGAAAAAACCCGTCTAGGCAGCCCCTACTTTGTTCACATGTATGATCAAGGTCATGTAATGAAGATGTTGTCTGACCCAGAGATTGTGAAAGATGTCCATCTGTATGTGTCTAAGGAGAAGGCTGGTGATGATGTTGCTCCACCTAGCAAGCAATTTGATATTGCTCCATCTAACCATCCGAATGAGAGTGTTCTCTTACAGGAAGGTGGTGTCTATGCTGAAGGGGAAGGGGCAGGGCAACTTACTTTGAAAAGGCCGCAAAGTATCCCTCTTGAACCATATTTATTACATATCTGTATTGACTGTTATAATTGTTGGAATAAAAGTTGAATGGTTGTTCTGCAGGACCGTTGCGTAGGTCAAAAAGGTTGAATGTGATTCAGGTTACTGACCAGTGTGATGATGACGATGGGGACTGCAACAATGGTGAGCAATTTGCACCAGGTCATGAATCAGAAGCATTGGACAATGAACAGGGTCAAGATGAAAATCAAGGTAACTACCTATTACATATTTTACTTCTATTAATTAACTTGTATATGCTGAGTATCGAAAGAATAAATGGCGAGCGTCATTTAATTAGTACTTTTCTTCATTAATCTTGTAGTAGACAAGGAAATGCATAGCGCAAAGAGAACAAGCTTGCCAATTGTCTGGAACATGCCAAAGGGGCAAAGAATAGTTGTAAAATGCAATGAAAATAGCCAGCCTATAGGAGATGAAGGTGCAATCTTGGGGAAGTTTCTGGGCACGATAGCTAGAAAGCGGAGGATTTTGCCCACTAAACATAAATGATTGGCGTGATGTCAAGAAGAATAGTGGTGAGGAAACAATACTTCAGTGTGTACAGGTACTTCACAATTGACAAGGAAACAAATATGCTATTTGTTGTCCTTCTATTTAAATCTAATTTGTCCACTTTAGTTGTAATGTGGTCTACATGTCTATTTACATTCATTCTTTATTTTGTACTTTCAGACAAAGTTTGTATATCCTAGGTCATGTGAAAAATGGATACTCAAATCGATTGGAAGAGACTGGAGGAAATATAAGTCTAGTTTGAAAGATGCTTTCTTCAAACCCGCCATTGAAAAAAATCCAAACATCAAGCGTAAGGCTTTGTATAAGCTTTGTCCAGAAGATGTGGACATCGATCAATGGCGTGGGCTTGTTAAATTTTGGAAGTCGAAAAAAGGAAGGGTAATGAATGCGATACTGTACTTTCCTATTTTGAAATTTGAATGTGAGTTCTTGTGCTGATCATATAAGTTGCACTTATGATATGATTGCATCGTAACAGGCCCTTGCTGAGAAGAACATAATTAGTCGTTCCTCGTGAAGAATTCACATAATGCTGGCACAAAGAGTTTTGCCTGTTGGAGTGAAGACATGGTGAGTAATCTTCATTATTGAATTGTCTTTCTCTGTCTCTTTTATCATATGGGTGTTCTTTCTGTTTTGTAGAGGCAAGCTGATCCTGAAAAGAAACGACCACACAGATCACAGGTTTATTTAGCAACTCACAAGAAGAAGGATGATGCTAATGCTGAAAATATAGATAGAAATGAGCGTGCGGTACAGAATTAATATAGAAATTATCTAATTGCTCTTGGGATCAACTTATATTTCAATCTAACAAGCAGTATATGAATGATTCTTATCTTATAGGATCGATTGAAGAATCTAATAACTGAGCGACCAGAGTTGGCACAAAATCTGAATGGAAGAGTTGCATGGGAAGGTGATGCCCTGCAGGAAGTATTAGGGAAAGAAAAGATTGGACAAGTGCATGGCATGGGTTTGCTTCCAACTCCTAAGCAAGTATATGGTTGGACACCACGGTATCTAAAGAACATCAATATGACTACAACTGATGGATCACCATATGAAGTTGAACATGATGTTTGGGAGGAAATAGCAAAGATGAAGGAACATATTAAAAGGCAAGACCAAATTATTGAACATATGAAAAACAAAGAAGGCCATGTGAATAATGAAGCAGAAGAGGTAAAGGACTTCTTTATCCCACCTTTTGTATGCATTTACATCAATAGTTTACTCAGATTTGTTAGTTCTGTAGGAAAACCTCCAATCAAATGCTAATGGTATTTCTCGATTACCAATACTACATGGTCAAAGAAAGGTAATGTTAATACATGGCTATATCATTGCTTGTCAATTGAAACCTTTGTATTAATATTTCAATTTGTAGAGAATACAATGCAATGGACCTGTTGAGGCGCTCATCTATGCAACACCACATTTATGAGGATAATAATTTATCTAGATTACATACGAAAAGGTTATACCTACACTTACTCCCACTAATATGAGAAAGATAGAATATAAGATAGTTACTTGCTTACCGTTGTTGTACCATGGAACTAGGCTGGCGACCATGATATTAACCAATTACAAATTCAACAAAATTCATCATCGCCGCAGGACCTTGTTATTGATTCTGTGCGGAGGTTATTTCTGTGTGCTTTTGAGTTTGAATTTGCAAGTTTCTGTAGCTTCAAGATATCAATACCTTTCCATCTAATATATTGTCTCTTGGTAGGTGAGGGAAATGGGGGATCCTACGGGTGAATCTTTTCAAGACAGAACCAGCAGGGTACTAGAACTGAACATCCGCACTTAGCTTCGCTCAAGAAAAGGCGTACTTCTACCATCAAGGTAAAGATCTGCCTTTTAAATGCACACGATCTGCTGGCTTAGCAACTTGTCCTATATCTCCCGGGGCGCCCACATGATCTGCCTTGCAATTGCTCACGTAGTGGCTGGGATGCTTAAAAAACATGGTGGCTTGGGATGTGGGTCAGGCTGGGCGTTCGGTTCCCCCGAACCGATCGGTTCGGTTCGTCGGTCAATTTAAAATTTCGGTCTTGTGAGAATACTGACCGATCGGTTAATAAAAGATTTGCTAACCGGAGATCCACCCCATTCCTTGCTTTTTTTTACCGTGCTTCCACAAAAAAATAGTGACTATCATTTTCAAATAATGCATTCAGCCCCTTGCATTTGCGACGTGCCCAGGCTTTACAAAAGTGCTAGCTCCGCCACTGGTTCACATTGTTCATGTAAATTGTATTATCATTGTCATTGAATGCTAATATTGATCATAATATAGGCTGGTTCCAAATTAGTTTTGAAGACTTCAACATATCCCAACAAGAGGAATGTTGCGTATGGTACTATTCGTAGTACTGATCCAAGAACTACGGCGTGTGGTATTGAGTTAGGTGCTGAATTTGCCCTTGTGCGCATAGATCAACCTTTGCTTGATAATGAGGAGTTGGTAAGGGAAGTTTCTGATTGCAAGACAATTGGTGAAGCGTACTCTTCAGGATACTTAATTGCATGGCCTTCAGCTTTTGTAAGTTAAAGCTTCTCTTAAACATTTTGAAATCATATTTGTGTGCATTTAATCACATATATCTAACGTGCAATTTTCTTTTACAGATTCGAGAGAAGGATAATTGAGTTACGGTTGAATTCTCGGATGCGGAAGCAAATAAAATCTAAAGATTTTATCTATCAATAGTCGTAGTTTAAATTGATATATTGAAAATGTAATATCATCCACAAGTTCTTTTTCTTTCGTCCAGTTGATGCAAATTCTATGGTGTAATATTCTTCATAGTTGTGTTTTCTATGCTCAAAATGATATGAATGATATCTTTATTGTAATGCATATGTATCATACACGTGTATATTCTTAATCAGTATCTTCATATTGAGGATTTCTATATGTGTTGTGCTTCTATTTCTATACCATTTTGATGCTGCTGGCATAATGATAAAATGATCAACCACTTGTGCAATTGCATCAATTTTATTAAATAAATTTATATTCCATAAAAGAGGTATTGAATTTTGTGATTAATAATAAAAATACACCAATTATGTTACCATATTGATATAGTAGTGTTACTATAGTTACAAAATTTTGTTACTACAATGCGTAACAACTATAAATTATAGTGTTACGATAGTCCGATATTATGTTACTAGTTGATGTGTACCGCTTGTGTTACTAGAGTTAGAAAAACATGTTACCACCAATGATGTACGTTTGTGAAAATGTGTTACTCTGGTGTTACTATAACTACAAAAATGTGTTACCAATGTGTTTGGTAACACATAATATGCATGTTACTATACTATAATTGTAACACTATTTTTAACATATGGTAACAATTACTATGTGTAACAGTTGACATCATTAGTAACACGGGCTAATGGAACATATTTCAAATTGTGTTACTCTCTGACCTAGTAACACACTTTTGGGCCTGTAGTAACACAAGACGGTGTTACCAAAGGTCTGTCCTGTTGTAGTGCTTGTCTTCTCCTCTTGAATAAAATATTTGCAGATGCCTTCTTAGTCCACGACACTCTTGCACTATTATTATTTTAAATCGTTCAGTCGTGCAAGTGAAAGGCAATGATGACGATATTAGATGAACTGGCGGTGACAGAGAGAAACGGGTATTAATTTGACTTGTTCTATTTTCGTAAATATGTTTAACCTAGTATCCATGCTTCAACCTATTATGATCAAACATGTTTTCAATGACAATTAGAGATTATAATTTCTCATGCCATGCATAAGTAGCTAGGAGTTAATAATGACTTATCTTGGATATCAACATTGCGTTAAAATGATTGTGATGTAGTATGATGATATGGCATCCTCCTCTAAATGTTTGAGTGGCTTGACATGGCACATGTTCATGCATGTAGTTGAATCAAAACCAACAGAGCCTCTATGATATTTATGTTCATGGTGTTCATATCCTACTCATGCTATTTTCAATGTTACTTATGCATAATACATGTTCATGACCGTTGTTGCTCTCTAGTTGGCCGCTTCTCAACCTATTTGCTAGCCTTCGCCTGTACTAAGTGGGAACTCTGTTTGTACATCAAAAAACCTGAAACTCAAGTTATTCCAGATAAGTCCAACATAACTACCTATATGTGGTATTACCCTGCCATCATAAGTAAATTTGCATGTGCCACCTCTAAAAATTTCAAATAAACATCTTTTTTGTGTGTCTAGATCGTTCATGGAACGACAGGAAATAGTCGGTATCTTCCATGCTAAGCGGGTTATTCTCCGGTCAAGTGTTTATTCACTCGCCATCGCACGAGAAAAGGGTGATAATAGGGATGCCCAGTCCCAAACAGCAAAAAGAAAAGAGCACAAATAATCAAACAAAAACTCCCAATGGAGTCATCACCTTTACATTTCCGCTTGGGAACCGCCACTAGCGCGCTTAGCATGGAAGATATTGATAACTAATGGTCATGAAGTGAATAAGAAGGGTGCATGTCTCAAAATATCATTTACCTCTATTTTAAAAACATGAGCTCTGGCACGTCTGCAAATCACTGCTTCCCTCTGCAAAGGGACTATACATTTACTTTTATGTTGTGTCATCACCTTCTCAAATAAGCGCCAGAACCTAAGAGCAGTGTTGTCATGCTGATGCATTGTGTATAGCTAATGTTGGGTGCATCATGACTAGATCTTTTCTACCATGAATTACAATGTTTAGTCGCTGCTTGAACTTTGGGGGTGCTCTGCATTTATGTTTTGCGGTCTGAGAAAGGGCTAGCGAGATACCACTATTGTCATATTATATCATGGTTGTTTTGACAACGTGTTGCTGTTTGAGATATCTTATTATTTCTCTCTAGTTGTTTATGTCATTGATATGAGTTAATATGATTTTTACGAGTTATTGTCGACATGGTTAGTTATAATCCTTTCTGAAAACTTGGCTGCTGCTTAAGCTTACTTATGAAACAAGACCAAAAGAGTTCGAAAAAGTTTTTCTTTTTCACTTTCAGTTAATCAATTGAATTGCTTGAGGACAAGTAAAGGTTTAAGCTTGGGGGAGTTGATATGTCTCCAGCGTATCTACTTATCCTAACGCTTTTCCTCTTGGTTTGGACTCTAATTTGCATGATTTGAATGAAACTATCCCCGGACCGATGCTGTTTTCAGCACAACTACCATTGTGTTATTTTTGTGTGTAGAAATAAAAGTTCTCGGAATGGAACGAAACTTTGCGAGGATTTTTTATATCAATAAGAGAATTTCTGGAACCAGGAAGGACCTGAGGGGGGCACCTGGGTGGGCACAACCCACCAGGGCGCGCCAGCCTCCCCAGGCGAGCCCTGGTGGGTGCTGCCCACCTGGTGGCCCCGCTGACCCTCAAACCAATGCTATAAAATCCCATATCTCCAGAAAAAAATCAGAGAGAAAGAATTATCGCGATTCACGAGACGGAGCCACCGCCAAGCCCTGTTCTTCCTCAGGAGGGCAGATCTGGAGTTCGTTTGGGGCTCCAGAGAGGGGGATCTTCGATCTTCGTCATCACCAACACATATCCATCACCAATTCCGGGATGCTCCCCACTGGGAGTGAGTAATTCCTTCGTAGGCTCGCTGGTCGGTGAGGAGTTGGATGAGATTCATCATGTAATCGAGTTAGTTTTGTTAGGGCTTGATCCCTAGTATCCACTATGTTCTGATATTGATGATGCTATGACTTTGCCATGCTTAATGCTTGTCACTTTGGGCCAGGTGCCATGATTTCATATCTGAACCGTTTATTTTATCACCATTATATCCATGTTCTAGATCCGATCTTGCAAGTTATAGTCACCTACTACGTGTTATGATCCAGCAACCCCGGAGAGACAATAGTCGGGACCACTCCTAGTGATGATCGTAATTTGAAGAGTTCATGTATTCACCGTGTGTTAATGCTTTGTTCCGGTTCTCTATTCAAAGGAGGCCTTAATATCCCTTAGTTTCTAATAAGACCCCGCTGCCACGGAGGGTAGGACAAAAGAAGACATGCAAGTTCTTTCCATAAGCACGTATGACTATTTACGGAATACATGCCTATGCTATATTTATGAACTGGAGCTAGTGCCGTATCGCCCTAGGTTATAACTGTTTCATGATGAATATCATCCAACGAGTCACTGATCCAATGCCAACGAATTTATCATATATTGTTCTTGCTAAGTTACTACTGTTGCTACTTCTATCGTTACTGCTACAATATCACTGCTATCGCTGTTACTGTTACCGTTACTACTGTTGCCATAGTCAAAACTATCATACTACTGTGCTACTAATCACTTTGTTGTAGATAATTAATCTTCGGGTGTGGTTAAATTGACAACTCGGCTGCTAATACCTTCAAATATTCTTTGGCTCCCCTTGTCTCGAATATATATATTTTGGTTGAATACTCTACCCTCGAAAACTGTTGCGATCCCTGTACTTGTGGGTTATGAAGGGGTGATGACGGCGGCGCGCCTTCGGTTTGTTTCAATGCTTGTAGTCATCATTAGGTGATCTACGGATCTGGGTGTATTTTTTTATTATTTATGGTATTTATTATACTGCCATGATTGAAGATGAATAGATCGGAAATTTTCTTGAAAAAAAAGGTTGCCATGGCCATCATGCGATATCCTTCATCGTCATCTCCCTAAAGAAAACCTTTATCATCATCTACTGTGGATTGTTGGTTTAATATATCTAATCTTTCATGTTGGTCGATGCGTCACAATGATCTTACCCCCCATCTTTGATACTAATAAGAGTGCCGATTATAAATGAATTATTGCAAAAAGACAAAAATTTGTTTTTGGCATTTTTAGGTATAAATAATAAAAGCCCATCCCACTGGATCTATGTGGTAAGAAAAACTGGTAAGGGCATCTCCAACGCGGACCCTTAAACCACCCACAACCGTCCGGACTGACCAGTTCGGACGCGATTTTCCATCCAATGCGGTACCCCATGGGTCCGCGGACCGGTTCAAACATCTCTTATTGGCAAGTCGGAAGCAAACCCAGGGAATGGGGCAGGGGGATTGCAAGCTTCCAGACCACTGCCACGGACGTGTTGGATACTCCAAACTCACCTGAAAACCTGTCTTGTGCGAAGCGGTTGCAACACATTCATGCCGGTCAGCGCCGCGCTAGAGCGCTAGTGCGACATTCATGCTCGGTCAGAGTGTACGTGATCTATCACTGGTGCCGCCGTTGAAGCAGCATGTCTTTCGAGAGCATGTCGTCCGTCGGTTGGCAGGGCCACCGTGCGCGGCGGATAGAGGCAGACCTGACAGCCAGCTCGCCGGAGGTCTCCGACGATGGAGGAGGCCTTCAACGCTGAGCCGTACCTGCGCCGTTCCATGCAGTCTTAACCACGGAGCAGTCGCAGGCACACTACGACGCCGTCATAGCAGATGATTAGCTAACACTGGAGCCATAGTAGTGTTCCGACACGTGTAGAAGTAACAGCGCTATAACCTCGACCTCCTTGCACATCACCTACTTGCGGAGGTTTAGATATATAGCGAGTTCATGAGTGAGGATCCATGGCGGTAAGGGCGGCAGAGAACTCAAACGTCGTCGAGGAGGAGCGGGCACCCCATGAGGCTATCCACAACGCTCACATGGCGACCTCGGATACCCAGACGGCGCAGGCGGACGCTAACTCAATGGTGCCAGTTGCGCACCATTGACACCACTTCGACGACGCCGCCAGTCCACGTCCATCGTCAACTTCACCTCCACCGGCGACGGGCAGGGCGTGGACGCCGACAAGGAAGAGTAGGGCATGGAAGATGGCGGTGCCTCATATCTAATGTGGGCCAGTATGTGTCCTATGTCCTACTCTACCTCGTCGATGACCGCACCTTCACTTTTCAGGGCTCACGGATGCCGGATATGGACCCGGCAGGGAACAACAAGGACTTGGAGGTGGGACTCTTTCTGGGCCTCATGGCTGCCAATGAATATTTACACTAGGTTAACCTCCGGACGCTTTTATTTAGTTGGAATGTGTCCATGATGTAATAAATTTGGTTCGGTTTAAATAAAAAATCGTCCGGTTTGCACAAGGTTGTCAGAATCGCGATTTTATTGTACTATTCTACGACTTTACGATCTAAACTAACCCCGCTGATTCTACAATTTTGGTTCGTAGAATCTACGTTTTTATGATCTTGATAGTTAATTATGATTTTATGATTTGCGATCCTGCAATCGAAGCTCCGATCTAAGTCAGAATGGCAATTCTGACAATCCTTAGGTTTGCATGAATATCGTCCAATTCAATCAAATCTTTTTGGAAATGTATGCAGACAGGCAATCTCCCCACTACTTTCTGTCCATATATTGACACAGGGAAAAAAACCATGAATGAATGGCAACACTGTGAAGAAAAGTTGTGCAGTGATTTGCATCGTACGGATGTTGCCAGAATTATTGGCCTGACGGCATATCTCGATTGGATCGTATCGTCCACAGCTAGCTTATCCTGTCCTGTCCAATCACAGCCGTGCATTCCCACAAATTATCTCCCCAACGTGTTCCACGCTCGCCCTGAGACAGACCCCATGGATGACACCAACCTGCTTGTCCTTTTTGCGACAGAAATTTCTTTACTAGCACATGCGTCGTTTAACCTCTTGTGCCATTTGTAGTCCTTAACTGTATAAAAATAAAAATAAAGTATATCACAAAACATACATCAAACGATTCATGTCACCACGAGATCCTGGTAAGTATGTCTATTACATACTCCCAGTGTAGTGTAAAAAACTCTTATATTATAGGACGGAGGGAGTACAATGTACGATAATTATGATAATTATGTATGATAATTATTATTTTCACAACTGGATTGCTACCAACAGGAACCTTTATAAGAGTAAGGATTTCTCTCAAGCTAGCACACCATGTAGGGTATAGCTTCCCTACAACAAACTAGCCACCACACACTTTGCAAATTTGCATTGCACCTCAAGAAGCCCCAGGGGAAGCTAGTGCACGCGCAGACACACACACTAAAATGCTCATGGCCAGGATGCTCGCCCTCGTCATGTCAATGGCAATGTGTGTTTTGTTCTGTTGTGCATGTGCAATCTGCATTCTACCATATATAAAAAACAAAATAAAATCGGGTTTGCTAAACATCATGTACCTGGAAAAAAAATTGTGCGTTTGTCACTTTTTCCACTTCGCGCAAAGCCGAAGGCCGGGACAACGTGAAGAGCGATAGCGGCGAACGTCGACCACGGTGAGGCCGAGCTAGTACCTCGCCAGAGATGGGACGATGCTCTGAGCCGCGGTGAGTTGTGGCATCCCAGGCGAAGGCAAGGAACGAGGTTGATAGTGCGGATTGGATGGGGAGGGGTGTTTGCTGGTAGGGCGGGGCGGCCCACGGTAGTGCATGCCAGCCGCGGGCGGAGGAGATCGGTGATTGAAGCTGGGTCGAGGGTTGACACATGGATGAAGAAGAAAAGGAGGAAGAAGATGAACAACAATGGCACAATCCTGGCAGTTGGATGCACATCTGACGGCCCCAAAATTTAGCTTACAAAAAAAAGTTATGTGCTTGATGAATAGACGGTCCCCAATAAAACACTTAACATGGATGGGCTAGAAAAGAGAGCATTCACAGATTAACCCCTAACTGTTGGGTGCAAAATATGACATTATGAATGGTAAAACTGTAGTACATGGTAATGCAGGAAAATAATGCATCACATCTCCCCAACAAAATATCGCGCCCAGCGTGTTCCACGCCCTGTGAATGAGACTAAACCCCTGCTGTCTGCGTCAGTTAATTTCTATCAAGCTCACACACCACGTAGAACATAGCTTTCCTACTGTCTTTAACAAGCTATTTTTCTAATGGAATTTCTGTCAATATATGTTGCCACTTGTGCAGTACATCTTGCCACCACAGGGAGGGAGTTCTATTTAAGACGCCGCCCACCATACACACTTTGCAGTGCACCTCAAGAAGCAGAGCACCACAGGGTAGCTAGCAGTAACAATGGCGATGGCAAGGGTGCCCATCCTCATCGTGGTGGCTCTCGTGGCCGCAGCGGCCTCGTGCAGCGCCTGGGAGCCCACCATCCGTATGCCGACGGCGGAGGCTGCGGCTGCTGCGGTCGACGATGCCGTGGCGCCGCTCATCCACGCGCTGCGCCCGCTGCTGGGCTCCAGCGGAGAGCTCGGCAGCCGCGGCGGCGTGCCGTGCGACAGCTGGAGGCTGGGCGTGGAGGCGTACAACGTGCGGGACTGGAAGACTGTCCCCGCCAACTGCGAGGGCTACGTGGGGCACTACATGCTCGGCAGCCACTTCCGGCGCGACTCCAAGCTCGTCATCGACCAGGCCATCGCCTACGTCGACAGCCTCAAGCTCGCCGGCAACGGCAAGGAGGTGTGGGTCTTCGACATCGACGAGACCACGCTCTCCAACCTCCCTTACTACGCCACGCACGGCTTCGGGTACGTACTTACACACATTATGCATCGTTGTGGATCATCTCCATATAATTTTGCATTTCTCAACAAATATAATATGCACGACTGTCTATCCGTACGTACGTGCATATTGTACTTGATATTTGTTGCAGGTGCATTTGAGCAGAGACTTGGACTTGTCTGTTCGTTTAGCTAAAGTATGAAAAATCAACCGACTAGAAAACACCAGTAACACCATGGCATCATATGTGAGTGGATTTGTTTTCTACCATGCATGCATACTATATGCCATGTACTAATCCACCGTCAAATGTATTGAAAATGTGTAAAATTACTATAATACACTTTTAAGCAACCAAAAAAAATCCGACGAAAGATGACAATTTATTTTGAAAGAAGAAAGACATAGCGAAAAAGTAGAAAATGTTGCACGGATATCTGTGCAACGATGGACAGTGGATGTATGCACTGTAGTGTACGACACTGAAAAATGTATACACATAAGGATATATTTGTATATACACGTACAAATTTTCATGAACATGTATATGTTCATATCTGATGTACCCAAAAAAGACAAATAGATAGATATAATGTGATTAATTGATGCAACTTTACATATAGTTGAAGAACGTGTAATACATTTATAGATTTTATAAATATATTTTTGGCAACTTTTAAGTATATTTTGATCTTGTTTTTTGAAAAATGGGCTCCCTGTAGCCCGTCCTCTATAACGCATCACTATATGTAATGTAGAAGGTTGGCACCATATATAAGTTCTACTCCCTCCGTCCGGAAATACTTGTCGGAGAAATGCATAAAAATGAATGTATCTAGAACTAAAATACATCTAGATACATTCATTCCTTCGACGAGTATTTCCGGACGGAGGGAGTATATAATAATAATGAAAGGGGGAAACAGAGATGAAAAAGTGGAAATAAAAGGGCATATATGCGTTGGACGTGTTTGAGTTGGGCATCGTTGGTGGTCATCTCCAGTCCAATCATAGACACAGCCTGCAGGACCATGAGCATGTGCCGGTTGATGGGCAAAACATGCTATGCTATGCCAATTAGATATAGTTGTGTGATGTGCATGTGATGGTCGGAGTACGTAGGCCCGAATCTGTCGTCCACTTGGCTACTTTATCTACAGATTTCGTTTTAAACCGTTACTATCATCAACAAATTTACGCAGCGTAGATGCGCTTCGATTCACCCCTTGGGTTTTAACCGTCATGTTCATGGTTACTTTCATGTTTGTCTCTTCAGTATGCAAATCTACGTACTAGCTGACATCGGCATGTATACACACGCGCAGGGCTAGGCCATACAACGCGACGAGCTTCGACGCATACGTGCTGGAGGGAACCGCTCCAGCGTTGCCGGAGACGAAGCGGCTGTACTACAAGCTACTCAAGGTGGGCATCAAGCCGGTGTTCATCACAGGCCGGACGGAAGACAAGAGGGCCATCACCGTCGGAAACCTCCGCAGCCAGGGCATCTCCGGGTGGATGAACCTGACGCTCAAGCAGCCCGGGTTCCATGGCTCCGCGATATCCTACAAGTCCGCCGAGAGGAAGAAGCTGCAGGACGCCGGCTATGTCATCGTCGGCAACATAGGCGACCAGTGGAGCGACCTCCTCGGCGCGCCCGAGGGAGCTCGTACCTTCAAGCTGCCCGACCCACTCTACTACATCGGCTAGGTCTGCGGCCATTGATTGGACGAATGCTCGTGGTCCACGAATAAGCTCCATGTTCTTAATAATTATCTGCATGCTGGATGCATCAATAACAAGCCACTGTGTTGTTCTTGCTTCGTTGGTTTACTTAGTTCATATCAGTTGCCACTAGTACATTGGCTACAGATTTTCTTTTCTTTGGGAATCCATGGGCTATTGTTGCTTGATGTGTTGTTATCCATCATAATTTCGTTCTAGTACAATTGCATGACATCGTTCTTTTGACTGTTATTTTTGCCCTATAAACAACATTACTGTGATATATCGACATCTAAAGTATCAAAAAGCAAGAAGAGGGAGGGTTCGTGCCTCTCGCCGGCTCCGCCGCAGGTCCGCCTCGTCTCCGGTGGCCCTAGGGCCATGGGGGTGTGGTGGATCTGCAGAGCGGGAGAAATTTCATGTTAGTCGTTCCTTGAGAATTTGTTAGGGTTTGTGTCTATTGATTAAGAGCGAGGCGGACGGCTTTACGAAGATGGAATAAAGGTCTCCCCGTCTAGTCCCCGTTCCGGTGGTGCGTCTAGCATCGTTGGTGGGCGTGTGGAGGTGTGTCTCCGGCGGATCTATCCTCGGTGGATTTGCTCGGATCTGGTTGTGGTTCATCCTTTCGATCTACGTTATTCTTCATCAGCGGCGGTTGCTGTTCTGGTGCGCTGGTCCTACGGGGCCTTAGCACGACGACTTCCCGACTGTCTACTACAACCAGTTGTGCCCGACTCCGGCGAGGGAGGGGTGATAATGGCGGCGCTTACTCGTTCGATGATTGTAGTCGTCGCTAGGTGGTCTACGGATCTGGATGTAATTTTTATTATTTCTAGTGTTCGTTGTACTGCCGTGATGAAAGATGAATAGATTGAAAGTTTTCTCGCAAAAAAAAAAGAATAGGAGATTTCCAAAAGTTTCTTGCACAAATGCAAGTTCCATATAATATGGTGTGTTTAGCGAGAAATGTTGGGCCGGGCCACATCTGGGTAGCACATGTATTACAGGACCACGCCCATGTTATAATTTAAACTGGAATAACTTTCCATTTTGTGACTATGCTTTGAAACATTTTGCATGTATCATTTGGAGCAAGGGATGCAAGAGAAGTTGGGCCATGTGTTGGTAGGCTGCATTACCCTCATCCACAAGGAGTGATATTTGGTCCGTTTGGATGCATGGCCCACACCAAATGTTTGCCGGGTACGGAATTTAAAGCACTACTGAGGCTGGGTGAGTGGAAATACTCAAATCAACCATTTCCACTCAATCAGGCCCGAGCGATGCAAGCGAGCAGGTGCATGTGGGTGAATCTGGCAGTGTGATCTGGTGGAGGCCTGTAGGTGGGTTTGCGCGTCTTCTTTTCCACTCACCTCCCTTAACCTCTTTCACCTAGCTAGTCACTTCTATCTACACTACACTAACAGAGCTTCCATTTGAGATAAGCTCTACAAGAAGAAGATGCACATCGACGTTGTGATCCCATTCTGGTAATCAGTTCCTAGTTACGCTGACTTGAATCTTCAATTTCATGTTCAGGATTGGAGCTTTTATAGAACAATTTTGTCAAATTCATTGCATATTGTCAATCATATGAAATCTAAGGCTCCCGCTTCTGCATTGCATGCAAGATCCCGATGCCGGTGGGCTCATCCTGTTGATACGTCAACGCATTGCATTCTGCAATAACATGTACAAATCATGCATAGATTGCACATGATGTTTTTGCACCCGAGCGCATTTGAGCTCGAGTGAACAGTAAACTCGAAAAATATTTTAAAAATGTTCAAAAAATCTGAATTTTTTTATCGCAAACTTCGACAAATGTTCTAAGAGCTTGCAAAATTCCATCACAAAATCATATTTGTGGTAGTCATGGCAAAAAAACAAAATTATTACTCTCAAAATGAAACTTTCGAAAGCATTTTGGAGCACTGATTTTGCTTTTTTTGCCACGACTCCCACAAATGTGATTTCGTGATGAAATTTTTCAAGCTCTTAGAACATTTGTCAAAGTTTACCATAAAAAATTCAGACTTTTTTGAATATTTCTTAAATGTTTTTAGAGTTACTATTCATCCCGAGCTCATTTGAGCCCAGGTGTAGAAGGGAACTTTTAGCATAGATCTAACAATTTATATTGGTGTTACTCCACTGGCACTGAAACTGCTACTATGAATTTACTATTCATGTTTCCATTTTCACTTTCTCATCCAATAAGCAATGGGCAAAAAGTTGGTTTAATTGTATTAAGATGGAGCTTACATTCAATTGTAATGAGATGTAGCTTACATTCAACAATTGTTCATGGATTTTCCTCTGCATATATTCTAGTGGGCATGTTGTAACATGGTCCGCAATGCTATGTAATATAATTAGCTGACAATTGTGCATGCGAGCCATCCGGCCATAATAGGCCGTGTAAAAAAATAGAAATACTTAACTCACAAACGAAAAACAACATGGCAATGCGCGCCTCACACTCTAGTTCGTTTGATTGATGTGGCGAAGAAATTAAGACTCTTTTCAAAAGGAAAGATAATAAGTAGAATTGAGGTGGCGTCCACGCATGTGACATTACATATACCAGATACATAGGCACATTTTTGCATGGGACTAGCAACTTAAATTATACACCTCGCAGACGCTTTGTTGGCGGCACGGCCTCTTGCAACTCAAATCATGCATCTTGGAAACGCTTTATTGGCGACACAACCTCCATAGCTTCTCCGAGAGGCCATGCGGCATGAATGAAGTATTTCCTGTGTTTCACCTTCTGTGCCACTGTGATCTCCTTTGTCGGCTTCAAACTTGCGGCTATCATATCATATCCGCTAAACCAAGTCTAATCTATTAGTCCCACTTGCCCGAAAAAACAAGCAACCACAGCAAAATCCATAAATTCACTGGTGAATACTGAAGACAAAAGTATATATGGTAATCAATACATGTTTTGTATAGTTGCTTACTGAATCCATCCACGAGCAAGAAGTACTGGTAGATGAGATCCATGCAAATTAATGTATGACGCGTCGCTGGCTTGAAGCTCAACTGGCAAATTTTCTCGGTGGCAGCCCCGAATGCCGCGGTGGTACGATGGTCTTCCTGATGGTAGCCTCACTGTCAATCAAGTAAACCTACCGGCCAGACAAGTACACAAAAGTCACCAACTCTTGTCACAACACTAATTTACATTCAGACTAATTATTAGCCAGGGGCTCCTTGTCACCTCCGATGCCTTGTAATAGTAGAAAGTTGAGGTGACATAAAGATCGTCCGGGCCGGCTCCTCCCCGGCCGTTCCGTGCACCATTGAAGGTGCAATTATTTGTTTCGCAGGGAGCATTGAACTTCATTGCTCTGGTGACGTCCTCTCGGCACTTTTCATACTATGCTCCTTAAGGTGACGCTATGGCGTCGTATTGCTCTCCATTGTTGGTGTATTTTTCTTTAAGGATAGATAAATATACTTCCTTTGTCCCAAAATAAAGCCGAGACACTTATTTTGGGACGGAGGGAGTATATTAAATGGACAGATAGTATACTTGATTACGTACTTAACTAATTTCAGAAAGTGTTACTCGATGTAATTACTGTTACGTACCACTAAATCCAGGCAGCATGCAATAGCTGAATGGTCCATTATTTGCCTTGAAGATCTCTACTCGAGCCCAAAAATATGAGTTAACATGAGTCAACTGAAAATTTTCTAATATCTAGTTTATCAAAATTGAGTACCAAGAAAGTAGAGCCTGGTATTGGTAAAGTGTGAGGGGACGCAACCATATCTCCCAGCTTCAGTTCTTCTCGACAGAACAAGTTTTGTCTTTAAGCCAAAGTAAACAGATTTTGGCTTGACATTTGCAATGGTACAAAATCATCCATCTAAAGCTAGCCTTTCCCACTATGTGGCAAAAAATATTGCTGGGGAAAACAAGCACATTACAGAGAGTGATTGCTTCTTTACAGAAAGATAATGGATGTGCCAGAAACAGATTTTGTACTATGTACCCCAGACACGTGAATAATAACGAAAACACATGTACTCTACTATTTGACGAGCTGCCCACAGAGCTAGCAGTAGCACACACACTAACAATGGCGATGGCGAGGATGCCCATCCTCGTTGCCGTGGCTCTCGTGGCCGCAGCGGCCTCCGGCAGCGCAAGGGAGCCCAACATCCGGATGCCGATGGTGGAGGTTGTGGTGACTGCCGTAGATGGCGCCATGGCACCACTCATCCATGCATTGCGGCCGCTTCTCGGCTCCGGCGGGCAGCTCGGGAGCCGAGGCGGGGTGCCCTGCGACAGCTGGAGGCTGGGCGTGGAGGCGTACAACGTGCGGGACTGGAAGACGGTCCCCGCCAACTGCGAGGGATACGTGGGCCACTACATGCTCGGCAGCCACTACCGCCGCGACTCCAAGGTCGTCATCGACCAGGCCATCGCCTACGTCGACAGCCTCATGCTCGCCGGTAACGGCAAGGAGGTGTGGGTCTTCGACATCGACGAGACCACGCTCTCCAACCTACCTTACTACGCCACGCACGGCTTCGGGTACGTACGTGCACATTATACATGCTATTTCTTGCAGGTGATTTTGAGCAGGGGCCTGCACTGATCTTTCAGTTTAACTAAAGTTAAAAATTCTATGTATACCTTGTTAAAATTAACCCACTCGAAAACACCAGTAACATAATGACACAATGAAATTGAAACCGTCCCTATCAACAGATTTACCCTGTAGTATCCAAACTAGTAGTAGCATATGACGTGAAAAATCACCATCCGTGTGATACAATGATCGATGTCTAAGGAACAAATGAAGATGGTTTAGTTTCTTCAGGATGCAGATCTACTAGCTGACATCTCATGAACCCATGGACATGTGATAATGTATGCACATCAACCCATGATGCAGGGCTAGGCCGTACAACGCGACGAGCTACAACGCTTATGTGTTGGAGGGGAGCGCGCCTGCGCTACCGGAGACAAAACGGCTGTACTACAAGCTGCTCGCGGTGGGCATCAAGCCAGTGTTCCTAACAGGACGGACCGAGCACCGGAGGGCCATCACAGTTGCCAACCTCTGCCGCCAGGGCATCTCCGGATGGATGAACCTGCTCCTCAAGCAACCAGGGTTCAAGGGTTCCACCGTGACCTACAAGTCTGGCGAGAGGCAGAAGCTGCAGGACGCTGGGTACGTCATCGTTGGAAACATCGGCGACCAGTGGAGCGACATCCTCGGGGCTCCGGAGGGCGCTCGCACCTTCAAGCTGCCCGACCCCATGTACTACATCGGCTAGGCCCGCAGTCATCGATTGCTTGTGGTCGATGAATAAGCTCCATCTTCTGAATAATTATATGCATGATCCCGTCTGTTGTTGTTGCTTGGTTAGTTTCTTCAGTTGGGATCAATTGCTACTATCAATAAGACGTACGGGAGTAAAATGGATGTTGCTCAATCAATGGATGGGCTTCTGCTTTTCTTTTTCTTTTATTTATTTCATGAAATTCATGGGATATTGTCGCTTGATTTGTGGTTCGTCTGTCATAATTTGGATCATGTATAATTGCATGGTAGAGCGATCTTTTGACGGCTCATGCTTGAGGTACTAGCACTACGTAATAGTTGCACAATATTGGAAGTGTTTAGCTGCCTGCATATTGCTCCAATCCACATCTCCTATCCTAACTCCCTTATTGGATGTTGTAAGAATTCGAGAGAGTTACGGTAAAGCTGTAATGTTCTTCACTTAGAAACTGAAGAGCCTTCAGGGAAGAATCAAAGTTTCGAAGGGAAAGTGTCATCATGTTTGAACAGGAACTCCAATTTTCAAGTTTTTTTTTAAATGGCAATTATCCTGCATTAAATAAGAAGAAAAGAGTTGCTCAATTAATTAGGGAAAACCAAATTGCCCAGTTAATCATGAAGAACCGGGCGAAAACCATCACAACCGCTGAGCGGCACACATAGGAAACACCACACACACCGCTACAAGAAAGGCTTCGGCGAGACAGCACACAAGTGTCATCGTCATCACTCCTTCCCTAGAGGCATCATCGCCATCCCTAGAATCTGAGCAAACGACTTCGACTTCGCCGTATGCGATCGTCGACTCAACCCACACTCAGAGGCCATGAGGGGTGCATGAAGATCCGCGCCAGAACTCAGCCACCAACGACCAGACAGCGCAGCTTCGACTCTGACGGAGAGCTACGAAGGACGAAAACCAGGCACGGCTGGCGCCATGGGAGATCACCGAACGGACCACCTATGATCTCCCATTAAAACATTCCCTACGTTAAAAATACACCACTTACAAGTTTCATGTAAAATTTTGGCTTATTTGTTGGCTAATTTCATATTTTGAAGGCATTTCGTGCATTTCTTGTTATTTCAAATATTTTCTAAGAACATGCTTCCTTTGTTCCAAAATAATCGAAGTTCTAGGAAGTCTAGAAAAACTAAAGGTGAGGACTTAGGAGAAAGAAAAGCAGGTTTTTAGAAGATATTTAGCTCAATGACATTCATTCATGGTCCTAAAGAAAGGCAGTCGTTCATGGCAAAAAAGGGAATGTCAAGGCCTTCAAAAGGAGATGGAAATGACTGGGGTTATGGCGGTATTGTCATAAGCTCACTAAAGTTGCATGATACCTTTGATTACGGAGTATCAAGAGATTAGATACCGTCTTTGTCTCAGCCATAAACCATGACGACCAGAGATCAACGGATGTTGCTTATAAGACGCCGCTAGCACCTTATGAGAAATCATAGTCTTTGGTTTCCAGAAAGAGTATTGTCGCAAGGCTGAAACTTAAAGAAATTGACGAAAGGGCACCATCAGGCATGGAGACTGTGGCTTAATTTGACTCAACACGGGGGGACTTACCAGGTCCAGACATCGCTTATTGTAGGTCCCAAATGATTACAGACTATCAAGATATTGAATACGCCATGGATACCAAATATGAGGTTTCCGGAGGACTTTCAACAAGAACATCGTAAGTAATACCATGAGCAGCAATCCAAAAAATGAAAGATGTGGAAACGTCCAGCCAAGGAGGAGAGGTACGTCACCTTGTTCCTCCGCCACCGGATACTACCGCGTGGCTTAGTATATATCATGTGTTTGTGTTAAGTTCTACTTCCTCCGTCCCAAAATTCTTATCTTAAATTTGTCTAAATATAGATGTATCAAATCACATTTTAGTATTAGATACATTCATATCTAGACAAATTTAAGACAAGAATTTTGGAACGGAGAGAGTAGTTGGGATGATCTGACATTGAAGCAACAAGTGGTCTCATACCAGAGCGCATCATTACCAGTGATGTCGCATATCTCACAACAAATCACATTGGAGCAGGGTGCATTGAAGCACCTTATTTTAAATAATTTAAAATCACATTTGAATTTTTGAAAAAATCCGAAAAGAATTCTACATGGTCAAACGGATGTATATTACACATGTGTAAAATTTAGTGATGAAATCAGCAAACATGTGAGTTATACAAAAATGGCAAAGTGGTGATTTCTAAATAGTGAACGATACATGTACTGTTCACCTTTCCAAAATCACGATTTTATCGTCAAATGGTTTTTTTTTGCGAGAATTTTTTCGATCTATTCATCTTCAATCATGGCAGTGCAATGAACATTAGAAATAATAAAAATTACATCTCAATCCGTACACCACCTAGCGACGACTACAAGCACTGAAGCGAGCCGAAGGTGCACCGCCCCTCCATCTTCGGAGTCGGGCACAACTTGTTGTAGTATACAGTCAGGAAGTCACCGTGCTAAGGCCCCATAGAACCAGCGCACCAGAACAACAACCGCCATCGATGAAGAATAACGTAAATCGGAAGGACCCAATCCGAAGACACACGCACGAAGACGAACAACGACGAGATCCGAGCAAATCCACCAATAATAGATTCACCGGAGACACACCTCCACACGCCACCAATGATGCTAGACGCGCCGCCGAAATGAGGGCTAGACGGGGAGACCTTTATTCCATCTTTAGGGAGCTGCCGCCGTCTCTCCTTCCTGACTAGAACACAACCCTAATAAAACTGAAAAAAATCGACTAAAAATGAAGCCCTCCCGCTGGCCCTTGCCAGGATCCACTGCACCCGCATGACCCTAGGGCCACTGGAGACGAGGTGAACCTGCGGCGGCGCCGGCGAGAGGCAGGAACCCTAGCTTTCTTTGGAGGAGAGGCGGCGGCTGGCGACTTGACTGTGTACGTCCAAGTCACATGGTTACTTGTTTAATCATCACATTTTTCACAAAGTGTAATGTACATCCATATGAACATGTTGATTTTTTTGGATTTTTTATACTTAAAAAAATACTATTTCAGCACTATTCAAAATATAGTGCTTCAATGTACCTGTTTACCGAAGTGACTTTTTTTATCACAGCACTCCCTTCATTATGGTACTCACACTGTTCGAGACATTGCTGACCCGGTGACATGGAATGTTCCTCCAACATGGTCGAGAAAATACCATTTCAACTTTTTTTATGGGATCATTTTTTTGAGGGATCAAATACCATTTCAAACTTTTTTTTGAGGAACGCCTGCAATTTTATTCATACTCATAACAATCACACGTACACTATTCGGATCTAAAATTCAAGAAATTACAAAGTAACTCATATGACTACGAATTACAATAAAATCTCTTGTAAACACCTTCTTTGCTGCATCAATCTCTGTTAGAAGAAATACTTCAAAGACTTCAGTAAAAAGGCTGCAATTGAACTGGAGCAACGATGTTGTCACTCTCTCACCCGCATAAATATTACCAACAATGATTTTTGAAAGCACCTTGAGTCGCCCATTCAAAAAGATGGGAAGCTTTGATAGATGAACGTACTTGGACCAGGGATGATCCTCTAGAAGTGCAGGACATCGAATCACAAAATCTTCACCAAGATGTCGATGAAACACTTCAACTTTTTTTTGCGAATAATGAAACACTTTAACTTCACAAAGAATCAAACCAACATAAAAATCTTGACATACCAATCTAAACTCATCAGATCCGAATAATCGGATATGCGAGGACAAAAAACTTTTTAACCTCATGGCATCGTCAAAAGAACGAGAGTGAATTTATTCTCATAAAATAAGATGATCACTCGATGACGACGAAGATCGTAATACTCTAAAGATGCGAGGACCACCCACGTCTAGGCGTTCAGATAGCAGCCGGAGGCGAGGGGACCAAAAAATTGCTAGCGGCGACGGCAATACCATTTCGACTTTTTTTTTAGGGCATAATACCATTTCAACTTTTTTTTTTTTGACGATGCACTCTGCGCTAGACCACGATGAAGGCTCGCTAACAGGCCTGGGCCGTATCTGCTGGAATAAAACCCACGACACGAGAGAGACAACCCCATTCATCCGGCTTCCCCCACTCCACTACCCAGGTCTCCATCTCTCGCTCAGAAAAAGAAAACCTAGGTCTGGAGCGATGGCGCCGCCGCCGGCGAAATGCCCGACCACCGTCCTCGATCTCGACGACGACCTCCTCCGCGAGGTGTTCCTCCGCCTCCCTGGGCTCCCTAGCCTCGTCCGCGCCGCCCTCTCCTGCCGCACCTTCCTCTCCGCGGTCCGTTCCTCCCCCGCCTTCCGCCGCAGCTTCCGGGCCCTCCACCCGTCTCCCTTCGTCGGCCTCTTCGTCCAGCGCCTCGGCTTCAAGCCCGAGCCCTCCTCTTTCGACCCCCACCACACCCGCCCTGACCCGGACTTTGAGGCCGCTGCCCGCGGCGGCGATTTCTCCCTCAGCGCCCTCCAGCTCCCAGACGCCGACGGCGACGAGGAGGAGGAGTACGGGGATGAGGAGGATGTGGAAGAGGAGGAGTACGAGGAAGACGACGACGAGGATGACGAGGAGGAGGACGACGAGGAGGAGGACGCCTCGCCCGTGTGGCAGATTGAGCGGTGCTGCGACGGCTACGTGGTCCTCTTCAACCGGAGGGCCAAGCAGATCGCTGCCTACAACCCTCTCACCCGGGCGCTGCATCTCTACCACCCGCCGCCCCGCCTCTTCTCCGACGCCACTAACTTCGAGTTCCACATCATCTCCTCCCAAGAGGACCCCGGCGCACCACCGCGCGTGCTGTGTTTCGCTTTCGACTTCTTTGAGTTCTTTCAGGCCAAGGCGGTCGTGCACATCATCTCGCCGGACAGCAGCATCAAGTCCAGGTGCCGCAAGTTCCCTGGCACCGGGAGCAGGGTCACCGGCAAGATGGTGAATGGGTCCGTCTATTGGACGCACGTGGGGAAACCTTACATCACCATGCTCGACACCGCGACGCTGAAGTTCACTAGAATGGATCTGCCGCCGCTCTTGGCGGATCAGGAAGGCCGCGAGTGTGCTTTTGTGTTTGGCAATACCAAGGATGGGAGGCCCTGTATCGTTTCCCCGGATTTGTGGGGTGGTTGCTCGCTTGATGTTTTCTTCTGGAGACGCGAGGATGAGTATTATGACGATGGTCGCAATTACTGGATGCTGGACCACACATTGCCCCTGAAAACGATTCGCCAGTTCGTTAAGTTCTCAGAAGGAGATGATGAATTTATCATTGTGCGGCTTATGGATGTTATCGATGGAATCGTGTACCTGCGTACTGAGTATGACGGCTGTACCGAGGCTCCTCAGTTGTTGCTATCCTTTTGTCTCGAAACAGCGGAGCTGAAATTGATCTGTGAAGATTATCACAAGCCTGTCCGTCCCTACATCATGGCGTGGCCTCCTTCTTTGGTACAAAATGATAAGTTGAGTCCATGCATGTACAGTTTCTTTCCACTGGATTCGATGCAAGTTTTATTTACCTGAGAGCATTGAATTAATGGATTATGTGGGAATCTGCTATCCATTTTACTGTATATTACTCTATTTTGCAATTCTAGTTCACTTGAAATACTCAGTTCGTATAATGTCTAATACTCTTTGATGGTGCTATATCTGAGATGGACAGTTCTATTCTGATAGTGTGCACATATGAATATGGTATATCATAGCCTTATGGCACTATGGTTTGTTATTCTGTGTTTGATATACGAAGCACTTGAGTCCCCTTGAGCAGAAATTCAAAATTTAGTCATGCCAAGGAATCCATTGGTGAAAGATTATACACATATATGTAAATGATATTCTGTAGGCTCCGTAACTGATTTGTTCAAAAATGGAAACATTTCCACTCTTTAAGTGTTACTGTTGTTATAACCCTGTTCCATATGTTGGGCTCAACATTCTGTTTACTGCTTACCGCAGTATATGTCAATTGAGCCAACATCGATGGATCTTAATTCGGAGTTCAAACACAACAGTTGTTTTGGGTTGGTCACAATACTTACATCAGCTGTAAATTCTTTAGGGTCCCTGTACAAAAGATGAAGCTTTGTCTACTCCAGGATCTGAAGGAAGTGATGTGAAGGCCGGGGGTGGCCCAACAGAGCCTGCATCTGTTGCCAAAGCATAATAGGTAACAATGTGGACCGAAGGTTATATATAAATTCAGAATGTGGATGGTCTGCATAACTGGACATGGACCTGCACCTTTGTTAGGATAGTAAATGTTGATTCCGTTTTCCATAACCTTGCATCTCCAAACTTTCTAGAATGCATCTGAGATGATATTTTTCTCGCTTTACTTTTTTGACACTGCTAACATTTGGATGGTACCTTTCGGATGCATGAAAGCCTGCTGTTTTTAGCTTTTAAATTAAACTCATGTTTAAACATTTTAGGATCAGATGGTAGACTTGACTTAGATTTCCAATGCACTATACTGATGAATGATGCGCACTTGTTTATCTTCCTTTTGTAGGATTACTTCGAGACTTGGTGAGATGGTGGTCTTTTGGCGATGCTGATGCATGATGACTCAAGCAATATGTTGATATTTTGAAGATTGAAATCCTGATGCCCTTGTTTTATCTTAATGTGCCTTCTGCCTATGCAGTATTCTGGAACTTTAGACCTACTTGAGCCTCCTTCGACCTCAGTTGTTGATTTTGTCACTCGATATTATGAACAGCATGGTAATTTAAAGTTTTAAGCCTGTTTGTTGCTGCTGGTTTGATGCATACTGGATTTCTGGGTTGATATATGTCCAGTCTTACTGCTGCTAGTTAATTCTTGTTGAGGATTTTCTTTGCCAATTATCTGCATTGCTGAACTTGTGGCTAAGATAGATTCTCCTGTTGTGAGGCAACCTCAAAGATTTGATTGATGATTTTTTACAAGCAGATATATGAATATTTATTTTTCCGTTGCAACATGCGAGCATATTTCCTAGTTAATCAAAAAGTAACAAAATGTTTTACAAAGCCCGGAGACTCCAGAAAGAAAACATGTCGACCCGGAGCTAAGTCAAGTGAAAATCTAGCAACACTATGGGCATCTATAATACCTAAATAGTTGATCCCCACTACCTGATTTCTCTGCCCTGTGGTGCGTCCACGTCATCTTAATTCTTTTGGGCCGTTTGATCGATCATATGTGGCCATGATCTGCGACGATGAGTTGGCCCCGTGTTCGCTCCACGCCCCCACCCGTTCGCTTCTCCTTCCTTGACCCGCAGAAGCGGAAGCGGTGGTTTTCTCCTACTAAAACGTCAACCAGGGAACCTCTCATAATCTAATCGCCCCGACTCCCACCCGCATCTCTCTCCTCAAACGACACAAACTCCATGTGGTGATGGATGCAACTGAGCCCAGCCTCCTCTAGGGTTTGCGTCTGCCATCGGGATGAGAACCGGCGGCCATGGCGGCTTGCGGGGCAAAGGAAGGATTGGAAGACAATCGATCTGGAGGATGTGTGGGACTTTATGCAGAGGGGCGTCCACATGCTCATCAACATTCTCGATGGCCAGAGCCCGAGCACAACTTCGAGTACTACATGATGCATCTGAAGATTCTGAACATGTAAGTCGCCTTCATGCCCGCCTCCAGGTCCAGGCCTAGCCTAGGCCGATTCGATCCAATCCGGTGCTGATCTAGGGTTTCCAGCCCCTTGTTTGTCCTTCGTCTCCGCCTCCCTCCATCCATGCCTAGCCCAGGCTGATTCGGTCCAATCCTACATGTGTGTGTGTGTGTTTGCCGGTGTTGTTGCTTTTCAGGTTCAATGAGCCAAGGCAAAGCTAATTGCCTTTCCAACATGCACTAATGTTTTTTGCATTCGTGTTCTTTTTTGGGTACAGGTGGAGCGTGACATTGGGTTGTCTTGCTGGCTGTGAATGATTACATTCTCATCTTACTATGTACCAACACATAATCAGTTCCTCTCTTGAATTATTTTGTTCCTTGGGAATTTGAAACAAACCTTCCTATTAGGATTCCAGTATAGTATCTTTTATGTAGTAGGTACAGCCCGGTTAAATACCCCTTAATTTACAGAAGTGCATCAGTCAGTTTCACATGACAATGTGGTTTAGGTCAGTTTACTTACGCTTCATCTTGACACTACACACATACATAGTTCCTGATTGAATTCTTTCGTCAGGCTTTTCATTTGTGCTATACTGCTATCCATTAGTACACATCTTAGTAATGTTAATCTGGTTGTTCTTGAGACTTTTGCAGGTTAGCGATTGCTGGCTTTCCTACATTTGTCGATTTTAGATTCAGTTAAACAAGGTGACCTTTCTCTACAATTTTTATCTACACTTCGAGACAAGTGGCATTCCTGCCACTTGTGTAATTCTTCTGAACCTTTAAGTCGTTATGTAGAAAGCCATCTTACTACTATCATCTTAAAAGCTCTTTTTTGTTCAAATGTGTTTCCAATGTTGCAGATAGTATGTATTTCAAAGACGTGTGCTTGCATGGGTTTGATACTTCCCTTTATACCCGATTGCATAGGAAAACAAGATCAGAGCATAATTCTACTTGGCATTGGTGGCTGGGGTCAACAGGTTCAGTGATTGTTCTTATACTTTTGGTATGATCCATTCAGTCCTCATTGCATGAATTTGTATAAACAAGGATGTACGATGCATGATGACTAAGAAAAGAAAATTGTGTTTTGTTCAGAACTTCAGGCTGCAGTCCGTTTTTCCATGTAGCTCTTCTGTAGTACTAGACTAAGTGGTACTTTTTCCCAGAAATTTTATGGCTTTTGTAGCTGCAGAGAAACTGATAATTGGAGATAGAAGATATGGACATATCACATATCAGCCACATCGGGTGACCTCCAGAAGTTCCAATAATATTTACCTCTAGGGAGAACCTGCTTTACTAAGTTTTTCGGCTCTTCCAAATTGTTAGACAAAGATTCCTGGAACAGTAATACAATGACAGTAGTTCTGCAATAGTGCAATACTACCATTTTTCTCACTGACAGTGACAATATCTGAATGGTTAATCCTTTTACATCAATACAACTTTTAACATTCCTTTCTCAACTTTCTCGACTCAACATCTTTTTCTAAAAAAAGAAGTCTTTTTGTGCATAGTATCTCTTTATAGACTCAAAATTCCAGGATATTTTTCTTGAGATTAAGTGTAATAATGATCAAAACAATTAATTTTAGCATAAAGTCCCGCAGCAACGCACGGGGCATCATCTAGTACCCATTTGATTCTCTACCCTCAAACTTAAAAGCAACTTTGTTTAAAGACAGTTTCAAATCTCTGATCTCTCTAGTGATCGTAGCATTTTCATCTAGAGACCTTTCAAGAATGCTTTGGACAACACTAGCATAGTCCGAAGCGATTTTCATTGAACTCAAGCCTAAATTTTTGGCCAAGCGAATCACCTCCCTGGAAGCTATAGCTTCAATCGCAGCCGGTTCCACTGCTCCACTAGTGACTAGCACCGATGCGGCCATGAACTGCCCCTCTTCTGCACGGAAAATTGCAGCAGCTGCACTCCTCTCTTCTGATAAAGTCCATCTACATTAGTGACCAGGACCGACGCACCCATGAATTGTGCTTCCTCTCTTTCGGCAAAAATATTTGCTTCCACGAGAAGCAAATTTGTACCTCTTGTAAAAGCACAGTTTTCTCAGAGAAGCACAACTGGCGAAAGCTAATCTTGAAGCCTAGATTATTTTTCCCTTTTCAAGAAACATAGTTGTGCTTCTCATAACAATGCGACAAGCTACAGCGCGTATGTGCTGGAGGGGGGCGTGCCTGCGCTACCGGAGACAAAGCGGATGCACTACAACCTGCTCGCAGTAAGCGTCAAGCCGGTGTTCCTAAAAGGCCGGAGCGAGGATCAGAGGGCCATCACAGTTGCCAACCTCTACCGCCAGGGCATCTCTGGATGGATGAACCTGCTGCTCAAGCAACCAGGGTTTAAGGGCTCCAGGGTAACCTGCAAATCTGGTGAGGGGCGGAAGCTGCAGGACTCTGGCTACTTCATCGTGGGAAACATACGCGACCAGTGGAGAGACATCCTCCGTGCGCCCGAGGGCGCTCGAACCTTCAATCTGCCCGACCCCATGTACTACATCGGCTAGGCCTGCAGACATCGATTGCTCGTGGTCTGTTGTTGTTGGTTGGATAGTTTCCTCAGTTGGGATCAATTGCTACTATCAATAAGATGTACGGGAGGAGTAACTACATGTTGCTCAACCAATGGATCCATGGCTGCTGTTTTTTTTTTTTTGAGAAATTCATGGGATATTGTTGCTTGATGTGTGGTTCGTTTGTCATAATTTGGATCATGTAGAATTGCATGGCATAGCGATCTTTTGATGGTTCATGCTTGAGGTACTAGCACTAGGTAATAGAATATTGGAAGTGTTTAGCTGGCTGCATATAACTCCAGAGGTTTTTTAACATCCTCCCTCTTACCCCCTCTTTTCATATGAGAGGTAAGAGTATATAATAGATATGGGCCGTTGATTATATTACGTAGTGAGTATGATTAACTCTTACCTTCTTACCTCCCATGTGAAAAGAGGGGGTAAGAGGTAAGAATTTTGTTGATGTTAGGGCTAGGCGACAACCTATTAGTGCTTGATGTAAGAGATTGAGGAACTAAGGGTCTTCATCAAAATTTTCTCCCCTTTTGATTATAGACTTCTCCGAATATTTGTTCTCAAAACCTTTCCTGAGCCAAATGAAAGCATTGGACTTCTTGATATTGTACAGTCTAAATTTCACTTCATATTGCACCGTTTTACATCAACTTTTCACAAATACTCATTGATATTGGAGTAGCAGGATAAAATGTATATTGTCATCCCACAAGTAGATTTTGCTGCTAAATTTGCTGCATTTTTTCTCTCCATATATTGTAGTTACATGACCGTTTTACATTGACACTGAAGCCCCAACAATGTATATCAGATCGTGAGGAGGGTGCTTGGTGTTATTCAGATTGAGGGCAATAACTATTTACTTTATGGAGATGATATTTTGGCGGACATGAAAAATTTCAGTTGTTTCGTACTGCTTTCTGTGTCCTTATATATGACTCGTCAAACTCCCGGGTTGATTGTTTTGCTTTGCAGACCGGCATGGGATAATCAAAGTAGAAAGCTCCAACACCAGCAATAGATTCTTGAGCGTGACAACCATTGCTTACTCATCCTACAATGTTGTTTGCTGCAGAAGCAACCATGCAACAAATGACTTGGATACCATCCTCTGAAACATTATGATATCAAAATCATGTGAATTTAACTAAACACCAAGTTTTATGTTCCCTAGTTCCTAATAGCTCGTTTTCTATCTCCAGGTTAATCCAGTTTCAAACAAACCTAGCAGGAGTGACTCCTGACTGGGGTTTCGGTCATATGAATTGTCATCGGTCGTTTTGAGGTAACAAAGTGCATCATGGTGCAACTTCTGTATATTAAGAGAAGGCATGGGAAGGTAGAACAATGAGAGCTGCCACTGTTGTAAACGGAAGGAATATCCCGGCTTTATATATAAAGCCTGAAACATTGTTCGATTGTTCTGAGTTCAGAGCACTGAACTCTGTAGCCTGAATGGACGAATGAGTGAAAGTAATGTAAGAGGCAACAAGGTTATCAATTGCTGGTACCTTTTCTTACTAGTAAAAGAGAAAGATAGTTTTGTTGAAGAGATCTCCGCATTCCCTACTTTTTCCACCGATACAAAGTCACCCTGGTTGCGCTCAGTCTTATATGAAAGAGCCAACCAATCAATCTTAATTTGTATTCGTTTCTTTGCTCTGCGCGGTGGGCGCAGATACACATTTTATGAGCTGTAATTGTACATTTGACATTATACCCGGAAAAAAAATATTCAGCTCAGTCAAAAATCAGGTCTCCAGTCGCATAGATGTTGTAGAAGACGATGGCGCTGAAATAGAGCACCGCCGTTAGGGTGAGGAAGGCCTGGAAGGATCCCAGCCACTGGATGAAGTATCCTGCTCCTACCGTGCTAACTATGGCAGCCACCGTCCCAATGCCGTTCGTCAGTCCTGTTCAAGCAGCACAAGAGATGCGAGATATAAGGGCTGAACAATAAATTCATCAATGCAGCAAAATATGGATCTTGTTGTCTACTGATGCTATCAAAAAGGTTTGTGAACATACCATGTAGGGATCCAGCGTATTTAGGGGCAATGTCCTGATGGAAAATAATGGAAACACATTCAGATTGTTAGTGGAGCTACTGATCCGAAAGAAGAACAAGCACTGAGTAGAGATGATATGCTATGAGGAAAGATGAACAGTAGTTACCTGTATATTACAGAAGTACCCAGCTTGACTGCAGGAATTCATACCCAAGGCGGCGGTCATGATAACTGCCGCGACCGACGGTGTTTGGGCAAATCTTAAACATAGCAATGACACACCTGGCCCAATAAAACCAATTGACTGCATAATTTTCCGGACTCGCCCAATAGATAAGCCGGATTTGATCATGAAATCTGCAGAAGCTCCTGCAACATATCCTGATAGAGCCATGACGCCCCAAGGTATGGCGCTAAACCATGCAGCTTGTTTCAAATTCACATTATATACCTGTTTGGGATAATTTTAAGAAACAACAACATATGGCAGAGTTGTAAGGCAGACCTATTAGAATGGTTTTAGAAGCTTAGATGACATACCGTTTTGAAGTACACCGGCATCCATGATAGTAGTACAAAATAGCCCTGCATGGTATTTGAATTTGCAGATGTTAATATCTATAGACATAGTATCACAAAATATTAATTCTGCTGGTCAGTCATTCATACCCACTTATTTATAACATTAGCTATAATGATGGCCCACATTTCCATCTTTGAGAACACTTGTCTTAAGGATGGTGATTTGCTGCCTTTAACTTTTGATTTACTTCGTCCAGCTAGAATAAGTTGCAGCTCAGATTTTCTTATAGTGCGGCTGTCGATAGGGTCACTTTCAACATTCAACAGCCATACAGAGATCCACAAGTAACCAAGTGATGCGAAGAAGGCAAATGTTCCGGCGAGGCCTATATGTGACATGATGATCGGTGTTGCTAGGAAGCTTACGACATTCCCAAGATGGAATCCTCCCATGGAAAGGCCGACAGCAGTGGCACGTTCATGTGTTGGGCACCACCTGTTTCATGTTCGAAAATGAAATTAAGAGCCTGAACTGGAGCTGTGTTTGGTTGCATATATAAATATATGTAGTGAATTTTTTTTCTAGATTCTGTAAGTAGAATTCGTTAATGATATCGGTGAAAAAGAACATTGCCTGACATACCCGAAAGTATAACCATGAGACAAAGAATACTTGTAGGCACAACTAAACTAATTCTCCTAGCACCCTATGTTTTAAGTTTTAACTATAGTGAATACTACTGTTATTGATCTAAAAAAAAGTAACAAAAGAAAGTATTTCGCTTATGCTGCTCCAAGTGTTGCTGGAGGTTACTGCTTCTGTCTGCTCCTCTTTAGGCATCTAAGATTAATGTTGCTTGGAGCAGAGTACTCAAGATTAATGAGCTACTTACTTTGGTAAGAGAGTGCTCATTGTCGGAAATGCGACACCTTGTGCAAGGCCAAAGAGCACACGTATAGCAAGCAACGTAATGGCGGATTGAGAGGCAGCCCATGGAGTGAGGAAAGTGGCCAAGGACCAGAGTGCAGCAGCACCCGCCATCACCTTCTTCCCTCCGTATCTGTCCGCCAAAGCTCCTCCAACCATGGATGAGAAAACATAGCCCCATAGATATGATGACTGCGACAATACAATAGTGGGTGAAATTTAATCTCGAGCCATTCAATTTGAACATCATTAATCATGCATGATATGACAGTAAGAGGGTAGATATATAGGTTGTGTTTGTTTTGGCTTAGCTAGGTGCTCATGGATATCAACAATTTGCTGTGTTTGTTCTCGTAGGCTTAAGTATATTTGAATCTCCAACCACAATATACATCAAGCAATGAACTCAACAATCGTTGGAACCTGCCCATTTTGTTGTTACTTGCTTAATGTCAGATCGAAAGGACCTTTACTTCACTTTGTGCTAATGTTCAACGGCTGAGGTGTAAATTAACATGGCAACAAGTGGGCGGGCGTACCTGGACGATGCCGACGAATGAGCTGGACCAGCCGTGCTGCGCGGCGAGCGGCACGACGGCGACCGACATGACGACCCGGTCGGCGTTGCAGAGCAGCATGACGGCTGCCATGAGCGCCACCACCTTGGCCCGCTCGGGCAGCCCCGGCACGCTGGGCACGGCGGCGGCCACCGCGCCATGGCGGACCCCCTCCATGGCGCTGCACGTGGCTAACACCTCCCGCCCGGCCCTCCTCCTCGCTCTCCCGCCATCTCCAACCATATCAGCAACGCCATTGACCCTGCCGCTGCTGCTGACGGCATACCCGACACCTCTGCCGCAGCCATCTGCGGCCGAGCCCGAAGAAAAAGAAGAAGAAGAAGCAGCAGCCGATATCTGCAGCCTTGTCGGCTCCAAGGTGGTCGCCCTGACCCTGGCGGATCTGTTCCTGGCCGGGCCAGCGGCCGGCTTGACAGACACGCATGATCTCACCGACGCCATGATCCACGTGAGGAGGGAACTGAAGCTGACCGAGCGTGCTTAGAGAGGCGCGGCAGAGATCAGAAGATGCTTGGTGCAGGCCATGGTAATTAAGGAGGACGAGGAAGTCAGAACGCAAGTGGTATATATATGTGCATAATTGATCAACTGGGTTGGTCGGTGGTATAAATTTAGGACATTGGTCGCGGATCCCAGAGGATCTCTACTCGGATTTTGGATTTGATAGCTTTCTCCACGGTTTAATTTCATTTCGTTTTCCAGTCTCACTTGCTACCATTCTCTATTTCATCTTGGTTTTTTTGCCTCACATTTCACGGTTCTCTTTGAGTGGTTTATTTTCGCCTCGCGTCCCACCAACCCCATTCACTTGATCTTTTTCCCTCCCATTAAAAAACAGATCTCTACTTGTAAAGGGCGATTTGAAAACTTCCTCTCCACGGTTTAATTTTGTCTTTGTCTTTTCGCCTCATATCCCAACACCATCTATTTCGTCTGGGGTTTTTCCGCTTCACCTCCCACCATCCTCTCTCACTGGTTTATTCTCATTTCACCTCCCACCAACCCCTTTCACTGGATTTTTCTCCCTCCCATTAGAAAAATCAAATTTTATTAAAGGACGAGATCTTGTTTCATACTTGATTTGCAATGTGCTGATTTAATTCAATAATGTGAATAATAGGTAATTAATAATTCAGAAATCGCACCGTACATGTGAGATCACCTTTGAAAATAAAGACACGGGATTTTTCTCGTTAATCTTCCAAAACAAAATCAGATATTTCTCAATAACAAATCGTTAATCATGCGCACTATGTCATTTATTATTGTCATTATCTCTACTCCCTCCGTTGCTCAATATATGTCCTTCTAGAGATTGCAATATGCACTACATACACAGGGCCGGTCCTGAGAATTCGGCAGAGCCGGTCCTGAGAATTCGGGGGCCCGGGGCGAAACTAGATACCAAGGCTGTTAAGGTAAACATAGATAAATTGGAGGAGTGGAATAAACAACATGGAAAGAAACTGGAATACACAAATGGAATGGGTAGAGATAGGGTCAATCCTATTTGGGGTAAGATTAGGAAATTAGCATGTCCGGCGAAGGTGAAAATTTGGCGCACATTGCATGGGACAGTAACGTGTCGTATTACCCTGGCCAATAGACACATACAAATTTCGCCCAATTGCCCAGCATGTTCAAATGGGCCAGAGGAAACAAAGCATGAGGTGTTTCTGGGTCTGAAGGCAAAAGAAGTGTGGGAAATTTTGGGGATGTATGGAGCGGTTAAAAAACTTTGTGCGGTTGATCGTGCAGGGGAGGCAGTCCTCGTATCATTACTTCTCATGCCACAACAAGAATTTTCTTTATCGGATTCACGGAACGCACGGGAGCTGATTGCTGTAACCGCGTGGTATTTATGGTGGAATAGACATAAACTGGTTCACGAGGGAAAGTCTCAAGAGGCATGTCAAACCTCGATAGGAATTCGTGCTATAACGACAAATTTTGTAAATGCCCATTCCCTAATGCAAATAGGAAGATTGGAGGGTGGAGTAGACCTCCTAGGGCTTTGTTAAATTGAATGTGGATGCTGCCTTCGATCATGATCTACTAAAGGGCACAACGGGGGCTGTCCTCAGGGATGACAAATGAAACTTCATTGTAGGTGGAAATTGGAAGATTGATTGTTGCGCTGATGTCCTGACAGCGGAAGCATTAGCACTTAGGTTTGGCTTATCGCTAGCACAGAAGGCGGGTTGCAATCGTTTTGTTATCAACTCTAACAATATGGAAGTCATTGACACAATGAAGAATGGAGGACACTCTGCAGGAGCGGCAGCAGCAATTTTTTATGACTGTTTTTTTATAGCTTGTGATTTTTCTATTACTAGTTTTGAACATTGTAATAGGGAAGCGAACAAGGTAGTGCATTGTTTCAGTGGAGAGATCGAACACACAGTTTGCATTGATCTGGGGGGTACATATACAGTTGGAACAGAGGGCATCTAGGCCACGATGGTGATCGTGGGAGGCCATGTTCGAGGTGGAGGGACGTGTGTGCTTCACGGGAAAACTGCACGCATGCACGCTATACTATTCTATACCGTAGACTATGTACAAAGATCACACACATCCATATAGGAAGGTTATCACCCCGCGCGCAGTCGTGACGTCTTGCGGAGCGACGCAAAGACTGGAATGGAAGTCAGTGAAGACGTCGGTCGGCAACCCTTTTGTCATCACGTCAGTGAGCTGCTGGCGTGTAGGAATGTGCAGGACACAGAAGTCGCCGAGAGCCACACGCTCGCACACAAAATGGATGTCGAGCTCGACATGCTTGGTGCGTCGATGGTGGACCGGATTGCTTGACAGGTACACTGCAGAGATGTTGTCTCAGTACACGAGCGTGGCGGTCTGGACAGAGCAGTGGAGCTCGCCGAGGAGTTGACACGGCCAGATGCACTCGGCCACCGCGTTCGCCACACCGCGATACTCAGCCTCGGCGCTCGATCTGGAAACAGTGGGCTGGCGCTTGGACGACCATGAGACAAGAGCGTCACCGAGGTAAACGCAGTACCCCGAGGTGGAACGCCGTGTGTCTGGACATCCAGCCCAGTCGGCGTCGGTGTAGATTCATAGATCAAGAGCGGAGGACGCCCGAAGATGCAGCCAAGGGACGCCATGTCACGGATGTAGCGCATATCGCGCTTGATGAACGCTTGATGGCATTCGCACAGGTCGTGCATATGCAGGCATATCTGTTGGACCGCATAGGCAAGCTTCGGCCGCGTGACGGTGAGGTACTGGAGCGCGCCAGCAAGACTGCGGTACGAAGTAGGGTCGGCGACGCGCGGTCCAGCAGCAGCAGGTAGCTTGGCCTTGGTGTCCACTGGGTTCGGGGCCAGCTTGCAGTTCTCCATATCAGCACGCTCAAGCACATCCTCGACATACTGCTCTTGAGAGAGGAAGAAGCCGTCGGCGGAGCGCGAAGTAGTGGAGTGCGCCGAGGTCCTTCATGGCGAACTCTGCAGTAAGAGCGGCGATGATGCATCGAAGAAGCGCGTCGGAGGAGGCAGTGAGGACGATGTCGTCCACGTAGAGGAGATACGCGGCGTCGGCGCCGCGCGTGAGCGTGAACAGAGAGCTGTCCGAGCGTGTAGTGGCAAAACCCGGCGTGGTGATGAAGCCGGCGAAGCGAAGAAACCACGCGCGCGGCGCCTGCTTCAAGCATAGAGTGACTTGGAAAGGCGGCACACGTGGTCAGGCTTGGTCGCGTCGATGAATCCTGCTGGCTGCAGGCAGTACACCTCCTCCTGTAAGGTGCCATGGAGGAACGCGTTTTTGACATCTAGCTGGTCGACCGGCCACCGACGAGAGGTGGCGAGCGTGAGTACGGTGCGGATCGTCGCCGGCTTGACCACAGGAGAGAAGGTCTCTGCGTAGTCGACGCCGGCGCGATGGTTGAAGCCGCGCACCCACCTGGCTTTGTAGCATTCCAGTGCCATCCGCGCGTGTCTTATGACGAAAGATCCATTTCCCTGTAATGACATTGGCGCGGGGTGGTTTGGGCACCAGCTCCTAGGTATGGTTCGCGGTGAGCGCGGCGAACTCCTCCTGCATGGCGGTTACCCAGTTGGGTTCGCGGAGAGCCGCACGCACAGAGCGCGGGATGAGGGTGATGGATGCAGTAGTGGAAGCGACGCACACATAGTCGGTGGCGTATTGGCAATTGGGTCGAAAGACACTAGCGCGAGCACGAGTGACGACTCTGGGGGGTGGAGATGGACGTGCGGGCGTGTCTGCGCCGTCGGATGGAGATCCGAGGGGTGCATGGGGGCCGGACGTGCGCATGGGGGAGGGTGGTGAGTGGGGGCCGCTGGATGGTGTGGACTGGGCGGCGGCGATTGAGGAACCGTGGTATGAGGACCCAACGAGAGGGTTTGAAGTGGGTGGTTGCGCGCGCGGAGTGGGGCAAGTGGCGGAGTGGATCGGCGGGTCACATGTGCTGGCGTCGGCGGAGGTGGAGCGCGAGCAGGCGCCGGCACCAGGCGTGGTTGTGGGACGACGGGAGGGGGTGGTAGACGCGGCATGGCGAAGGGAAAAGTAAGCTCATCGAAGCGCACATGGCAAGAGGTGAGCACACACCGAGTTGCGGTGTCGTAACAACGATAGCCGCGGTGATTCGGGGGATAGCCAAAGAAGACGCAGGCGACAAAACGTGCGTCGAGTTTGTGGCGCGCGGTGGAGGTGATGTTGGGATAGCACAAGCAGTCAAACACCCGTAAGGCGGAGTAGTCAGGAGCTACACCAAGCAGAAGCTCATAGGGTGATCGCGGCGAGCTCTTTTGGCATGACTTGTAGTTGAGGAGAAGTGTGGTTGTGGAGAGGGCTTCAGCCCAGAAGCGAGGTGGGAGCGAGGCGTGGAAGAGAAGAGCGCACACGCTCTCGTTGAGAGTGCGGAGCGCGAGCTCGGCTTGGCCGTTCTGCTGGCTCGTGTAAGGGCAGGACAGGCGGAGCACCGTGTCGTGGCGAGTGAGTAGGGAGCGGACGGCGAGGTTGTCAAACACGCGCCCGTTGTCTGTCTGAAGCGCGAGAATTGGTCGCTCAAACTGGGTATGGACATACGCATAAAATGCAGTAAGCACACAGATTACATCAGATTCGTGGCGAAGGGGAAATGTCCATACATAGTGGGTACAGCTATCAATGATCACTAGGTAGTACTCGAAACCAGAAATGCTAATCACAGGAGACGTCCAGACATCTAAGTGAAGTAATTGGAAAGGAAAGTAACTACTAGTGGTGGAAGCAGTGAACGGTAGGCGGGTGTTCTTGCCAAGCCGACAGGCAGAGCAGGAGTGCGGGGCAGATGGAGCGCAGGTGAACTCGAACTGACTAAGAGCACGACGTAGCGCCTCCTCACCGGGATGTCCAAGACGGTTGTGCCACAACTCCGTAGACGTAATGCCGGCGAAGTAGCTGGCGCGGGGAACAGCGGGGTTGCGGTACACAGGGTACAGGTCGCCGACCGAATCACACCTGAGGATCACCAGGCGGCTGCAGATATCCTTGACAAAAAACCCAAATGCGTCAAATTCAACTGAGACAGGATTATCACGGGTAAGACGGCGCATGGAATGTAGATTTGTGATGATGGAAGGAGAGAGCAGCACATTATGCACTTCTAGGGAAGTGTTGGACGCGATAAGCGAGCCGCGCCCAGTGTGGGTGATCGGCATGCGCCCTCCATTGCCTACAATGATGTCGCGGGGAGGAAAAGAAGGATGGAGAGAGTGAAGGGTACCGGGGTTGGAGGTCATGTGCGACGAGGCGCCGGAGTCCATGTACCAGTCGAAGGTGCCGGACGACGTCAAGGAGGACGAGTGTGCGGCCTGGAGCGTGGTCTGGAGCCCACCCATGTCCCATGGCTGCTGCGGCGGCGGAGGCGCGTTGCTGGATCTTGCGCCTGGTGAACCGTAGGTGAAGCCGGGGAGGAGGGTGGGGTAGCCGCCGTAGCCGTAGGAGAGAGGGGCGGGAGCTGCACCGCCAGCGAAGAGGGCTTGCTGCTAGGGGACGCCGGGGCGTGGCCCAAGGACACCGGCACCCGGCGCACGCCAGGGCATGGGCCACGCTTGCACCATGCCAGTCCAGGAGTTGGCGCCGGGAGCGGCGCCGGGCAGGACACCCGGACGAGGAGCGGGCGATGTCGATGAAGAGGAAGGCGGTGCAGATCCGCCTCGGTTGCCCCGGCCGCGCCGTCTGTTGCGACCACGCCCGCGGTTGCCCCCACTGTCGCCGGTGAGCTGGGGGCGCAGGGTTGGTCGGCGGAGTTTGGGGCCGCGCCGCGATGAGCGCATGAGCAGACTGCTGTCGCGCGGCCTGTTCGGCACGGTGTTCCTCGAGGAGGAGGAACGAGCGAGCCTCCAGGAACGTGGGCAGCGGCACGCGGGCAGTGAGATGGGGAATGGCGCCGTGGTACTGGCGCCCGAGACCACGCAGCATGTTGAATAGCTGCTGCGACTCCGAGACGGGCCGGCCGAGGTCGGCGAGCTGAGTGGCGAACTGCTTCAGGCGAGTGCAATACTGCATCCCCGTGAGGTCGCCCTGGACGACGACATGATATTCAGTGTCGAGGTACACCGCGCGCGCATGGTTGTTGTCGCGGAAGATGCCGTCGATCGCAGCCCAGAGCACGTCGGCGGTGTCCTCAGGCTGCATCACAGCATCCAGGAGCTCCGGCGATATTGTGGCGTAAAGCCAATGGACGACACAGTGGTCGACCATGACCCACTCCGGATCGCGGCGGCGAGGTGCAGCAGGAGCGACGAGGTGGTCGCGGACGCCGAACATGCCGACGATGGTGAGGAAGAAGGGATGCCAGCGTGACCGGGACGTGGTGGCGAATGTCGATGGTCTGTAGCACCGCGGACGGGAATGCATCTATGATGTATATTTAACGGCTCCTAATTTTTGGAGTTACTAAAGACATATGAAGATGTCTTACATTATTATACATATATCATCTATGATGTTTTATCTCTACCGGTTACTATTGGCACGGTCACTCTATGGTCCCACATCCATACGTGTGGTTAAAATATTCGTTAGAATATGGTGCACACATAGATATCTAACTCATTGATGCCTCTACAAACCAAGTGCTTATCAATTGAACATGAAGGTGAGCTCCGCAATTTAAGGGCCGCAACTCAGTTCAAGCTTATCCTTTTAATTTTCAATTGTTTGGAAGGTCACTAAGCTTCTTCAGATTTTTTTTAAACTCGTGGAAGCCTTCCTTGTATGTTAATTAATTATCTATATTTCTAGTTTTCTGATTGAATCTTTCTTTTTATTCAACCGTAACGGTCAAGAAGCCATCCTTATATATTAAATATCAACATTGCAATTTGAAATAAAACTATCTTGCAGCCCGCAAAAAAAGTTGCAATTTGAAAGTTTGCTTAAATATTCTAAAAGCTCAGACTTTTGTTTTGCAACAATTCTCCTAAATTATTGGATCCCCAGCCATACGATTTCAAAAATTACTTTGTACTGTATTCTAAAATCCATCCTTCTTACATCGTAACTGAGTCGCTGGAAAAGTGGTGATGCTATTTTTCCTGAGGCAATCAGCGCTAGCTATGTGCATTTCTACTTTTGGCTACTACTAATTTTTTATTAATTAAGCGCTCTTACATTATTGTGGTCTTATTCCTTAAATATTAAACTTAAACGGCATGTCCAAACTTCTGAAAACAGTGTATTTGCCGATGCTTGCACAATTTAACAATTTTGATTTTTTAAATAATTTTGGATTTGTTCATTAATATATTTGTGATATAGATTTCAAACAAAATCGTTTCGTTTTCAGAAAACTATGTGCATGTCCCAAACAAGTTTCAGAGTAAATATGTTTGTGTGATTTGCAGACAGCATGTGTATGTGGAGATTTGGTGAGATAAAATAGTTGATGTATCTGGATGTATGAACCACACACTTAAATATTACGTAGGTATGTCAAAAAATACTATACACAGTTTTTTTTGTAAAAAGGACAACTTTGGTCCGTCTCGTTGATGCATGCATGGGTGAATTCGGTAGTACTTTTTCATAGAGAAAAACTATAGTTTGTTAGCTAGTTTTATAGTTTGGATGTTTCCTTGTATTTTACAGGGAATAGACGCTTCCTTCTTCTCTTTTACAATCTGGAAGGTTTCTGTCTTGTATAACACGTTGGTCACTTGTACCAATTTATTTCTTTCTTCTCTTTTTACAATTTGTTTTCTAGTATATTAGACGGACTCTATTTTTTTGAAACAAACACGTTGGACTCTTGGGCATATACGTTGGACTCTTAGGCCTACAGGAGATCCCTTGTACACGTGAGTTTTTATATTACGTTTAATCCTAGACGCACAATGAAGATCTAATGGTTATTTTAAAACAACTTTTGAGGATTAATGTGGAGGCTTGTATGGTGCTTCCAATTAGTAAATATAAGATATAAGATATAAGTTATAAGATGCCCCGTAAAGATTATTCTAATTTCTTGGATCACAATCATCTATAGTAAAAAAGGGTACATTGTCAAGACTAGCAAATGATTTAAATGCCCCTGATCACTATTTTGTTATGTAGATCACTCTCGTCTTATATATTAATATTAGTTTATTCTTCCATAACAAGTATCAGCATGTCGCCGAACTTAAAATTGATAATCCCAATGGTACCTATGTATAGGGCTGCAAACGGGTCGTATTTGAGCGAGTTAGACTAGGCTCAGCTCAACTCATACTAAAATTCGAGTGAGCTCAAATTGAGCGAAGCTCAAGGTTTGAATCGATCTCGAGCTAGTTTTGAGCTAAATAAAATGATTTTTTCTACATATTAAGGCAAATTTTCACATAAGATAGGCCACAACATAAAAAATCCCTATAAATCCCTATAAATTTTAGCTCTCAAACTTTCGCAAAAATAACAAGATATTCAACATATGGCTGATCACGCACCATATTGAGGCTAAATTTTCTTCGCTCTTAATTAAGCTTCCATGTTTGTTAGTAACTAAAATGAATAAAAATTGGTACACAACATATATGGTAATAAACTAACCATTTGTTTGTAATACACATGAAAATTATTTAATATACTTATCTGATATCGAGCTATCGAGCTAAAACTGAGCAAGCCAATACTAGCTCAAGATCAGCTCGTTTCTGGATCGAGCTACATAAAGTGCTCATGCTCAGCTCATTTTCTTTCAAGTCGATCTCGAGTCGAGCAAAAATACGAGCCGATCTCGAGCAGCTAACGGGTCTCGAGCTTTTCTTGCAGCCCTACCTATGTATAAACAGTATCTAATAAATCAATTATGAGTGGCTAGTTGCAACAGTGAAGAGGCAATACGGATGACCATTGATAATTTCTGATCAATCATGGTGTTAAAAATCTGATACGGCATAGCTATAAATACAAGGCTCCGATTCTCGTCGCCAACCGCGACTAAAGGGGGAGGGGGCTATAAATACAAGGCTCCGATTCTCGTCTTCTCCGATTCCGATTCTCGCCTGTTCGTCTCTGCCGCGCCCTCGACGCCGCCCGCCGTCGCCCTCGCCCTCGACGCCGCCCGCCATCGCCCTCGCCCTCGACGCCGCCCGCCGTCGCCCTCGCCTACAGCGCCGCCCGGCGGCCTCGGTACTGCCGCCTCGCTCGCCCGCCCTCAACGCCGCCGACCGGCCTCCTCGCCCACAGCAGCGCGCCTCGCTTCGCCGCCCTCCCTCGCCCACAGCCGCGCCTCGCTCGCCCGCCCATGAGGCCGGACTCGCGGCGGGCGGCGTGAGTCGCCCCAGCGGGACTCGGGCGGCGTCTTGTGGCGAAGGGAGGAGGAGGCGCTGGGCAGGCGCTGGGCCTGGGGCCTGGCTGGTTTCTGCAAACCAGTTTAAGGTGATAACCAATTTGAGAATTGAAAACCCATACTAGTAATAGAAAGCATATCATGGTTGAATCTAAAACAACTGCTCCAACAAGCATCTATTTTGTAACATCTTCAGTGAACTTGAGAAATCCAACTACACTACTCTATTGTACAGAATGTTTGAGGCAGCAAGAAAGCTAATTGCTCCCTCCGTTCCATAGTTAGTGTCGCTGATCTAGTACACTGAATCAGCAACAGTTAATATGGAACGGAGGGAGTAATTGGCACACATTGCAATCTCCATCTGATTCATCACTAGGGTCTGACAAAAGTGGCACCCAGCTAAACCCAGCTAAATTCATCACTAGGCTGCAAAAGCCTGAACCGTAGCTAATCTGGACAGGCACGCACATATAGAGCAGAAAGCAAGCAAGCACATGAGGCCTACAAAATCGAAACGAGAGAGGGGACCTTGAGCTGCTGCTGCTGCTTAATGTCCATGGCTAGGCGTCGTCCTCTTGTGCCTGCACTGCATGCATCGGGTGAGTTGGTGATGCTGCAGCTGCTCCATCTCCGTCCATGGTGATGTGGTCGTCCGTGGAGGGCGGCAGGTGGAATCCTACCAAGAGGAAAACGAGGAAATCAGAGAGAGGGAGAAGAAAGGAGAGGATTTGGATCGAGGGGAGGCAGAACCTACCGTGCCACTGTGGTCGCTGCAAGTTGGAGCAAGTGACCCTCGCAACTGCGCCGCAGATCCGTAGAGGCGTCGTGGATCACGGCCAAGCACAGTCGCCGGCGACGCGCAGCGCAGGCCGAAACCCTAGACAGCCACGGGGAGGGTGGGTGGCTGCTGGAGTCCGGCTGGGTCGGAGAGGAGGACGGAGCGGAGATGGGGAAGAGGAGAGGAGAGAATGGAGGAGATGTGAATCGGACGGGTCGGAGCTCATCCACATATCGCTTCTCGCTTTCGTTTGCTGCTCGCTCCGTGATTGGCCCATATCCATAACCCACGGATCGATCCCTCTCCTTCGGCAGATCCTGACCGCACACTACATCCGATGGTGGCCTCTGAGTCTGACTGACTAGGAGCGGGCTGGCATATATACAGGTGGGAAGGTTTCATTGCATTGGGTACGTGGGTTATTATAAAAAAATGCTGCTTCCTCCTGATTGGCCCGTCTTCGCCTCCCACACATCGACCCTCTTTTAACTCACCCTAGCCGTTCACCCACATCCGATGGGCGGACTGATTTTGTTTGTGGCTGGCCTAAGCAGGCCGGGGTCACATTTCTACCGGTTTTTCTTCTCTCCTAATATGTGCGCCCTAAAACAAAATTTTGACGGGAAACGGGTTTTTGGGCGGGAAACTCTCGTACAAAATGTCACTGGTTCAATCGGAAGTCCGGCGAACATGATTTGTCCGGTGAAGGCCTTTCGGTAGAACAAAGGCTACACCACATGGACCGCAATCATGTAGGACCGCTAAACTCGTCACATGCGTTGGGTCATAAATAAATAACTTGTATGGCCGAGCCCGCCCGACACGCGGGAGGTAAGATTCGCTGATCTTCAGCTCCCCGAGATATGTCCAACGGGCTCGGAATCGCCTCGGTCGGAGCTTCTGTGCTCAAGTTGCGGCGTTATGATCGCATGCATTCAGCGGAACCGGGTTACGGTCGCATGCATTCAACCTGAACCGGGCCATGTCAAAATAGAGCGTACCGTTCATCATTGTATGGTGTGTATCCAACAAAGTAATAAACAAAATAAAAGATATAGATCTAACTGAAAATCACGAGCAAAACTTTCGAGCTGGAAAATATCAGCCGGTAAAAAAGATATGGTTATGGAGGCACCAAATAAGAGTATTTGTGTGTCTCTGTGTCTGTGTGTGTGTGTGAGAGAGAGAGAGAGAGAGAGTCATGTAGGGTGGCTTAAGTTTTCATTAGCGTTGGGGCATAAATAGCACGGATGGCCGAGCCCGCTAAAGATGTGGAAGGTAGAGTCCCCGATCTATGGCTCCCCGGGAGCTTTCCAACGGTTCCGGAATAGCCTTGATCGAACCTCATGTGCTTAAATTGCGAGTCCTCCCCAAGGCTATCTTTTGACCGCCGCCATGATTGTATGCATTCAACTAGAACCGGGGGGGGGGGGGGGGCATTTCAAAAGTTTGTGCATTGTTAACATTGCATGGTGTTTTTCAAACAAAGAAACAACAAAAATAACAATTGTGTGGGGGGGGGATACAAAAAAGAAAGTCGCACCCAAAAAAAAAATTTTAGCGGGAAACAATTTTTTGGGCGGGAAAGTCTCGTACGGAATGTGATTGGTTGAATCTCAAGCCCTTCATGAGGTGTGGCCAACATGATTGGTCCGGTGAAGGCCTTCCCGTAAAACATGCGCAACTTCCCCATACAAACTCCGTTTTGGCTCCGCAAGTACTCACTTGAATGGTTCAGGTCAGTCAGAAATCAGTTGATAGTTATTTAGAAGATGTCACCATTTAATTGAATAAGCAGGTTATGGAGGCACCAAATAAGAGTGTCTGTGTGTGTGTGTGTGTGTGAGAGAGAGAGAGAGAGAGAGAAGAGACAGAGAGTCATGTAGGGTAGCTTAAGTTTTCATTTGTATTGGGGCAAAAATAACGTGGATGGCCGAGCCTAACCGAGATGTGGAAGGTAGAATCCCGATCAATGGCTCCCGGGGAGCTTTCCAGCAGTTCGGAATAGCCTTGATCGAACCTCATGTGCTTAAATTGCAGAGTCCTCCCGAGGCTATCTTTTGACCGCCGCCATGATTGTATGCATTCAACTAGAACCGGCGGGGCATGTCAAAAGTTTGTGCATTGTTCACATTGCATGGTGTTTGTCCAACAAAGCAACAACAAACAGAACATGTGTGGGGGGGATCCAAAAATGAAAGTCGCACCCTAAAACAAAATTTTAGCGGGAAACAATTTTTGGGCGGGAAAGTCTCATACGAAATGTGATTGGTTAAATCGCAAGCCCTTCACGAGGTGTGGCAAACATGATTTTCCGGTGAAGGCCTTCCCGTAAAACATGCGCAACTTCCCCATACAAACTCCGTTTTGGCTCCGCAAGTACTCACTTGAATGGTTCAGGTCATTCAGAACTCAGTTGATAGTTATTTAGAAGATGTCACCATTTAATTGAATAAGCAGGTTAAGGAGGCACCAAATAAGAGTGTCTGTGTGTGTGTGTGTGTGTGAGAGAGAGAGAGAGAGAGAGAGAGAGAGAGAGAGAGAAGAGACAGAGAGTCATGTAGGGTAGCTTAAGTTTTCATTAGTATTGGGGCATAAATAACGTGGATGGCCGAGCCTAACCGAGATGTGGAAGGTAGAATCCCCGATCAATGGCTCCCCGGGAGCTTTCCAACGGTTCCGGAATAGCCTTGATCGAACCTCATGTGCTTAAATTGCGAGTCCTCCCCGAGGCTATCTTTTGACCGCCGCCATGATTATATGCATTCAACTAGAACCGGCGGGGCATGTCAAAAGTTTGTGCATTGTTCACATTGCATGGTGTTTGTCCAACAAAGCAACAACAAACAGAACATGTGTGGGGATCCAAAATGAAAGTCGCACCCTAAAACAAAATTTTTATGGGAAACAATTTTTGGTAGGAAAGTCTCATACGGAATGTGATTGGTTGAATCGCAAGCCCTTCACGAGGTGTGGCAAACATGATTTTTCGGTGAAGGCCTTCCCGTAAAACATGCGCAACTTCCCCATACAAACTCCGTTTGGCTCCGCAAGTACTCACTTGAATGGTTCAGGTCATTCAGAACTCAGTTGATAGTTATTTAGAAGATGTCACCATTTAATTGAATAAGCAGGTTAAGGAGGCACCAAATAAGAGTGTCTGTGTGTGTGTGTGTGTGTGTGAGAGAGAGAGAGAGAGAGAGAGAGAAGAGACAGAGAGTCATGTAGGGTAGCTTAAGTTTTCATTAGTATTGGGGCATAAATAACGTGGATGGCCGAGCCTAACCGAGATGTGGAAGGTAGAATCCCGATCAATGGCTCCCGGGAGCTTTCCAACGGTTCGGAATAGCCTTGATCGAACCTCATGTGCTTAAATTAAGTAGTCCTCCCCGAGGCTATCTTTTGACCGCCGCCATGATTGTATGCATTCAACTAGAACCGGCGGGGCATGTCAAAAGTTTGTGCATTGTTCACATTGCATGGTGTTTGTCCAACAAAGCAACAACAAATAGAACATGTGTGGGGGGGATCCAAAAATGAAAGTCGCACCCTAAAACAAAATTTTAGCGGGAAACAATTTTTGGGCGGGAAAGTCTCATACGGAATGTGATTGGTTGAATCGCAAGCCCTTCACGAGGTGTGGCAAACATGATTTTTCCGGTGAAGGCCTTCCCGTAAAACATGCATAACTTCCCCATACAAACTCCGTTTGGCTCCGCAAGTACTCACTTGAATGGTTCAGGTCATTCAGAACTCAGTTGATAGTTATTTAGAGGATATCACCATTTAATCGAATAAGCAGGTTATGGAGGCACCAAATAAGTGTGTGTGTGTGTGTCTGTGTGTGTGTGTGAGAGAGAGAGAGAGAGAAGTGAAGAGACAGAGAGTCATGTAGGATGGCTTAAGTTTTCATTAGTATTGGGGCATAAATAACGCGGATGGCTGAGCCTGCCCGAGATGTGGAAGGTAGAATCCTCGATCAATGGCTCCCAGGGAGCTTTCCAACGGTTCTGTAATAGCCTTGATCGGACCTCATGTGCTTAAGTTGCAAGTCCTCCCCGAGGCTATCTTTTGACCGCCGCAATGGTTGTATGCATTCAACTAGAACCGGGGGGGGGGGGGGGCATGTCAAAAGTTTGCGCATTGTTCAGCACTGCATGGTGTTTATCCAACAAAGCAACAACAAGCAAAACATGTTGGAGGGGGGGGATCCAGAAAATGAAAATCGCACCCTAAAACAAAAATTTGACGGAAAAATGAATTTTTGTGCGGCAAAATCTCGTATGGAACGTGAAAGATCGAGGATGTCGCCTAGAGGGGGGGTGAATAGGCGCTTTAAAATAATTACGGTTTAGGCTTGAACAAATGCGGAATAAACCTAGCGGTTAATTTGTCAAGCACAAAACCTACAACAACCAGGCTCACCTATGTGCACCAACAACTTATGCTAAGTAAGATAAGCAACTATGTGATAGCAAGATATATGACAAAGAACAATATGGCTATCACAAAGTAAAGTGCATAAGTAAAGGGGCTCGGGTAAGAGATAACCGAGGCACGCGGAGACGACGATGTATCCCGAAGTTCACACCCTTACGGATGCTAATCTCCGTTTGGAGCGGTGTGGAGGCACAATGCTCCCCAAGAAGCTACTAGGGCCACCGTAATCTCCTCACGCCCTCGCACAATGCAAGACGCCGTGATTCCACTAAGGGACCCTTGAGGGCGGTCACCGAACCCGTACAAATGGCAACCCTTGGGGGCGGTCACCGAACCCGTACACTTTGGCAACCCTTGGGGACGGTCACCGGAACCCGTCAAGTTGCTCAGGCGATCTCCACAACCTAATTGGAGACCCCGACGCTTGCCGGAGCTTTACACCACAATGATTGAGCTCGAACACCACCAACCGTCTAGGGCGCCAAGCACCCAAGAGGAACAAGCTCAAGGGCACCAAGCACCCAAGAGTAATAAGCTTCTCAACTTGTAACTTCCACGTATCACCGTGGAGAACTCAAACCGATGCACCAAATGCAATGGCAAGGGCACACGGAGTGCCCAAGTCCTTCTCTCTCAAATCCCACCAAAGCAACTAATGCTAGGGAAGAAAATGAGAGGAAGAACAAGAAGGAGAACACCAAGAACTCCAAGATCTAGATCCAAGGGGTTCCCCTCACTTAGAGGAGAAAGTGATTGGTGGAAACGTGGATCTAGATCTCCTCTCTCTTTTCCCTCAAGAACTAGCAAGAATCATTGGAGGGATTGAGAGTTAGTAAGCTCGAAGAAGGTCAACAATGGGGAAGAACACGAGCTCAAAGGATAAGGTTCAATGGGGAAGAAGACCCCCTTTTATAGGAGGGGGAAAATCCAACCGTTACCCCACTGAACATCCCCGCACAGAGCGGTACTACCGCTTGGGCAGGGCGGTACTACCGCTGAGGGCGGTACTACCGCTCTCACCCAGCAGTACTGCCGCGCTGACGAGGAGGTCAAGGCCCTGGCCCCAGAGCGGTACTACCGTGGGAGTAGGCACGGTACTACCGCTTGGAGCGGTACTACCGCCACTACTACCGCACTTAGTACCGTAAAACCCGACACGAAAAACAACGGTCTCGAATCGAGGCGGTAGTAGCCCGGAACCACTGCGGTACTACGGCCGAAACTCCCAAGCGGTACTACCGCTCTGGGAGCGGTACTACCGCTCTGGGAGCGGTACTACCGCTTGAGTGCTTCGGCGGTACTACCGCTGTGGACAGCGGTACTACCGCTGGCGCCAGCCTTAAGCCACTACCGCGAAAACAAAGAATACTCCACGGAAAACCAGAACTGCCATAACTTCTGCAAATGAGCTCCGAATTGAGCAAACTCAAGCTTGTTTGAAACAAGACAACGAGTAGCATCAAACGGTTATAGTAAGAAGAGGCAGGGGAGGTTTGCTTAGCAAACAAAGGAGTGAAACCTCCAACCGAGAAGAACCGGCATACCCTCCAACATCGAAAACATCATAGAAGATGCATGAGAACTCCGTTGATGAACTCGAGCTTGTCATAAAAATGACCATAAGCTCCAAATCTCACAAGGATAAGAACCAAACAAGAACCAAAAAAGATGATGCAAGGATGCAATGGTTTAAGCTCTCTACGAACGATACGATCAAGCAACTCATCGAGAGCCCGCCTTGATAGTACGGCAAATGATCCTATAACCCGGTCTTCCACAACTACCATGAGACCGGTAAAATAGAAAACCTATCAAGGGCAAACCTTTGCCTTGCACATGGTCCACTTGAGCTAGATGATGACGATCTTGACTCCCTCAAGTTGGACCACCTTTCTTGATTGCATTGGCGGGATGAAGACTAGTTGATTGCTCCCCATACTCTCATGTGGGTGAGCCTCTCTCCGCTCCTCTTCACAAGTCCATTGTCACCACAATGGACGGCAAGCTTCAAGCACTTGATCTCTTCGTGATGCATTACTTGAACTTGCACACCGCAACCTAACCCCACAAAGAACTCTCACGAAGACCATGGGTTAGTACACAAAGCGTAATGGACAATGCTTACCATACCATGGGATCACTTGATCCCTCTGTACATCTTATGCGCTTTGTGTGTTGAATCTTTCCAACTCTCTTCATTTGGATGGTGTCTTGAAGGTGGACATGAATGATCACACAATCTTATTCTTCAAGACATGCTTGCAATAAGCTCAACACTCACATGACCAATCTTTGAATAATTCCTTGAATAGCACCTTGGTCGACACAAAACTCTCCTTGAAACCAACACATGTACTCCAAGAAAAGCCTATGGACAAAACCTTCAAATAAAATCAAGGCAACCATTAGTCCATAGAGAATGTCATCAATTACCAAAACCACACACGGGGGCACCGCATGTCCTTTCAGAACGTGATTAGTTGAACCGGAAGTCCTTCACGAGGTGTGTCGGTAAAACATGCACAACTTTCCCATACAAACTCCTGTTTTGGCTCCGCGAGTACTCACTTGAATGGTTCAGGTCATTTAGAACTTACTTGATGGTTATTTAGAAGACATCCCCATTTAATTGAATAAATGGATTCATACTCCCTCCATTTACTTATACAAGGCCACTATGAAATATACATTTTGCATCTTTGCAATGCCACCAACAATGTCGAGGCTAAAATTAATGGTATTTTCTCGTACTAGTAATACGTTTAATAATTGCATGCATGCAGTCATAATGACACATAGCTATTCCTTGGTTGAATGCATGTCACGTATTAATGATCTCACAAAATGAAACAAAAAGTTGGCTTGCATGCCAAGCTGTAGTGTATTGTCCATCACTATGTGGTACTACCCCGTCTAGGATTACTGGTCCGGTCGACCGAATCCGCAAGACCAAGGCAAAACAAACGCATGCAAACTCCTCGATTCATGTTGTTATTAATTACTGCATACACCTACTGGCTTTTGCGCATATCGCTTGCATTGGCTAGCTTCACGCATGCAGTGGGCAGAGTACTAGGCCGAGACAAATGCATGCATGCATGCGGGCAGCCGAGACAAATGCGTGCATGCAACCAGCGTCCTTAGCATGCAGCGGCTGGGAATTAATTTCCCTTAATCAATGGGACAACAACCGAGAGGAGCGGCCTAATAAAAATAGGACGCGGCTGTGTTACTAAACGGACTTGTAACCTGTGTAGTACTGGGGTAGTATCTCTCAAAAAAAGTAAAAAAAAAAGACTGTCATAAAGGGGAGAGAGATCTAATAAAAAGAGATTAGGCAAAACAAGAGACTCTGAGGTGGTACTTTTCGCCTACATATATCTAATTTGGTGATGCCCGATAATGTATGAAAAAAATACAAGCGGTGGCAAATTTCTTTTTTTCTTACTTTTTCTTAATTTTACCCTAAATTTTGACAAGTCTTCAATAGCAGTCATTTTTTCTCCGTGGCTACACTGTTCTGGACCTTGGGGTTCGTTGTTGGGACACTCGCCATCAGAGTGAAAATTTTGAGTTTTTGGGCCGGCAACGCTTGTTAGCGTTCTAGGATGTCAACCACGCTAGGAGAGAGCCCCACTGTGATCACGTTGGGTCGGATAAGTTTGCCATGACGCTTTATTTTACCCGTCATGCATCGTTGCTCACCTTGAAGAATCGCAACAAAGGCTACACCACATGGACCGCAATCATGTAGATCAGCGCCACATCCCGCCATGTACCACGCTCCTAACGGATAGGCGCATGAGGAGCGGCGACGGCCATGGAAGCCAGCTCTCAAAGACATGATGCACCGCATCAGCCGCTCCCTTGCCTCCACCACAGGGAGCGCTTGCCGCATGACGTTAGCGAGAGGGGGAGGCACGCTAGCGCTAGGCCCTCATCCATCCACGAGTCAGCGCCAAAGTCCATCTTTTATGATGTGCCGAGTCTTTCCAAATATAATTTCATAGGGAGCGCCTGCTTCCAGGTCTTGTGCTAGTAGCACCCATGGAGTGTGATAGCTCTTGTTTGAACATTTCCAACTTATATGCCATCTTAACTGAGAACATACCAGACTTTTCACTGGACATCGCACTATTTTGGGTATTTAGTGGACTTATTATTTCTTTGTGTATGCAAAAATAAGGTTCCGCAAGATTGGTTTCCTAACATGTTAGGTGAAGACAAGCAGAAAGAAACATAGTGGAAGCTAAACTGTATGCCTTTTGGATGTTCTGGATGCGTTGTTGTTTACACCTGAAGCATATGTATGTTTTTGATGACTTACCAGAGCGTCAAAATAAGAAGAAAAACATGGATTAGTTGTATTTCTAAACTATATATCTATGTCTTACCAGAGAAATGAAGTAGTATATACAGATTTTTGTGCGCGTTTCTTATTAGCCAAGAAAAGGTCGATTGTCCACTATGCTATTGGATAATACGATCGAGAGTTAAAAATGGTTGTTGCCAAACCATAATAACAGATAAACAAGGTTTCAAAACTGACATAGTCATGCTTCAGTAGCACCCTGACCAGTACCCGTCGTAGCGCCCCTCCACGGCTGACTGCTGAGAGCTGCTCCCTTGCCGGAGTCGACGATTGCGACGAAGGCGAGGACACCCACGGCAAGCAACGGCAGGCAGGGGTGAAGGTCCATGTCGGAGGGCGTCGAGAAGGTTACAATCCATAAGAATGCTATAATTAGTGGAGGATCCTCGCTTCCTCTGCCCCGCGGAGACCTGAGGTGCCGAGGCCGTTGCATGGCGCGGGTCTACTCGGCAGCAGACGCACGAGCCAGCGACCGCAACAACGGCCGTGTGCTGTAGATGGGCTTGTATCCTGAAACTCATATCCACCCACAAGCATGCATGACCCCCGCTCCTCCACATTCGTGCAATCATGCTTGGACTGCTATCAGGAGCATCCTCAACATCTGGCGCTTGTACCAATGTACCATGCATACGCTGCCTCATGTACAAGTCGCTGAGGTGGCCAGGGAGCTGTGGTGCGGCGAGGCGCGCAGGGCAGCCCAAAACGGGGCGTGAATTGTCAGTCGATGGTGATAATCGGTCGTGGCAAGGTGCAGCAAGCATGACTGTGTACATGTAGACATTGCATGCCATGTGCTCGATGAAATGTCTACACTCTTTAGATAGATGAAAGGACCAAAGACCGGTCAAACATGTATGACGTGTTTGGTTTTAGTCAAAATCGTGTCCACGCCGGTAGGAGACCACTTGAAAGCGGTATGAGGACTAAACTTATCCGGTTTTAAAAGTTAAGGGACTAACCTTTGCTGGTTTTGAAGTTGTGGGACCATTTTGTACTTTCAAAAGAGTTGAGGGACGAAAAATATACTTTTCCTAAATCAAATCTACTAGCTATAGTACCTAGACAGTAGCACGATGCAATGGACCTGACGCATGAAAATTTATATAGAACAACAATCAAACATCCCAATGCTGCACCATGTATCGGTGCTAAGCTTGCCATATATGGAAAAATCAGACGTGACAAATTAATTAAGGAGAGAGATAACCCAACGAAGAAACAACTCCAGGAGCATGTACCTAAGGCAGAACACAATTAATTTGATCTCGTACGCATTGCACAGCGCCGAACTATCTCACTTCTCCTTTTCCCGTCTTCCATGGATTGCTGATGCCTAGCAAACGGCCCCTTGGCCTCATCGCCGCGCGCCACCGCCCTGGCGGAACGCTTCTTCTTCGCCCCATGACATTGCCACGCCTCTCAATCGTCGCCTGCATGGAGCGCTGCCAGGAGAATGCATCAGGGGCACCACCGTCGGTAGCTGCTCTGGCCAGGCACAAACTATTCAATGGTATTTAGTCCTTTGGCGAATCAGAACTACTTTTTTGTTCTGTTGATCCTACTACACCTCATGCTCGGCCCCTTGTATTATTGCTTAGATGAGATTTATCTTTGCATCAGACTTGGCTCTTGAGGGGAACACTTGAGACTGATTTCAGTTCATAACGGTCAAGTTGGTCATTGTACTCTTATATATATGCCCACAAGGCTGAGGCAATAAACATCGATGAAGGCCTTTCGGTGAAGTCCACGAGATTTTGGAAGAAACTTCAAGGAGAAGTCCGGCGAACATGATTTGTCACCACATGGACTGCAATCATGTAGGACGGCTAAACTTGTCGCTGGCGTTGGGTCATAAATAACTCGTATGGCCGAGTCCGCCCGACACGCGGGAGGTAAGAGTCTCCTATCTTCGGCTCCGCGAGAGATTTGTAATGGGCTCGGAATTGCCTCGATCGGAGCTGGTGTGCTCAAGCTGCAGCATTGTGATCACATGCATTCGGCCGGAACTGCGGTTACGATCGCATGCCTTCAACCCGAACCGGGCCATATCAAAATAGAGTGCACCTTCCATCATTGTATGGTGTTTCTCCAACAAAGTAAACAAACAAAAAAAATAGAAGACATAGATCTAATTGAAAATCATTAGCCAAACTTTCTGAGTTGGAAAATATCGGCCGGTAAAAAAAATATGGTTATGGAGGCACCAAATAAGTGTGTGTGTGTGTGTGTGAGAGAGAGAGAGAGAGAGAGAGAGAGAGAAAATCGTGTAGGGTGGCTTAATTTTTCATTAGAATTGGGGCATAAATAGCGCGCATGGCCGAGCCCGCCCCGAATGTGGAAAGTAGAATTCCCCTGATCATCAGCTCCCAGGGAGTTTTCCAACGGCTCTGGAATAGGCTTGATCAAACCTCGTGTGCTTAAGTTGCGAGTCCTCCCCGAGGCTATATTTTGACCGCCGCCATGATTGCATGCATTTAACATGAACCGGGGGGCATGTCAAAAGTTTGTGTATTGTTCACGCTGCCTGATGTTCACATAAATAGAACATGTGTGTGTGTGTGGGGGGGGGGGGGGATGGGGTCCAAAACTGGAAATCGCACACTGAAACAAATTTTTGGCGGGAAATGAAATTTTGGGCGAGAAAGTCCTGTACGGAATGTGATTGGATCGGAAGTCGCTTTACACAGTGGCGAACATGATTTGTCCGGTGAAGACTTTCCGGTAAAACATGCGCAACTTCCCCGTATGAACTCCGTTTTGGCTCCGCGAGTACTCACTTGAATGGCATGGGTCATTCGGAACTCACTTGATAGTTATTTAGAAAATATCCCCATTTAATTGAATAAACGGGTTCATACTACGAGTAGGTGATAACGGTGGCATAAAGTCATGATATAATTTGGGTTGCTCGCACATAAAACATGAAGGCCAGGTGGTAGGTTTGGGGTTGAATCTCGATGGACAACAACAACAACAATATAGAGATGGGTCTACTTATTCATCTTGTGGGGCTGCTCGTGTGGTCATTAGCGTTGGGGCATGAAACAACGCATATGGCCTAACCGTCCGAAGATTGAAGGTAAGAGTCCCCGATCATCGGTTCTCGGAGAGGTTTCCAAGGTAAGAGTCCCCGATCATCACTATATGGTGTCTCTCCAAAAAAGTAAAAGAAAACTAACCTAAAAGGGATAGAGATCTAATAAAAAATAACGGCCAATAGATTAGGCGGGAAAAAAGAGACTCTTAGGTGGTACTTTTTACTGACCATATATAGAAGCGGGTGATGCCCCCAAAAGAGAGAGAAAAATACAAGCCACGGCTTTGCCACCGCTCAGCCGCTTTTACGGCGCTTTTCCATTATTTTATCCTAAATTTTGGTAAGTCTGGAATCGCAGTCAATTTTTTCCGTGCCTTCACTGTTTTGGACCTTGGGATTCATTTTGAAACACTCAACATCATAGTGAAAATTTTGACTTTTTAGGCGGCACCGCTTCGTTAGCGTTCTAGAGAGGTTCTAGAGATGTCAACCACGCTAGGAGAGAGCCACACTGTGATCACATTGGGTCAGATAAGTTTGCGGCTGTAAGGATTAAACAATTATTATTTTCCTGAGTTGGATGAGATATATGAGGGAGAGAAGTGAGGTGGGTTGTAAATTAACTACCGGCTATAGCACAGGCTCCAAGAAATATTGTGAGAGTGTAAGGTGGTCCATGCATTAATAATGTAGTACTCCCTTCGTTTTTTATTTACCCCGCATATTAGCTTTGGCCAAAGTCAAGCTTCGTAAACTTTGTCAAAGTTTATAGACAAAAATATTAACCTATATAATAACAAATCAATATCATTAGATTCATTATTGAATGTACTTTCACATCATATAGATTTGTTATGGTAAAAGGTTATGTTCTTTTCTATAGACTTGGTCAAACTTTACGAATTTGACTTCAGTCAAATCTAATATGCGAGTAAATATAAGCGGAGGGAGTACTTCTTAACAACTAGTTATTATACGTGTTGGCTATTAGATTGGCTATATGTGATGTGGCAACTCCATATAGCCAGTAGTTGGCTATACTATTAGCCATGCTCTTAGCGACTTAGCCCCCTCCCAATGCTCCACCCTATACCGGTGCTAAGCTGGCCACATAGACACAAATCAGATGTGGCAAACTATTTAAGGAGGAGAGAGAGCGGATCCGTAACCTTGAAGAAACGACTCCAGGTGCATGAACTAAGGCAGAATGTAATTAACTTGATCTTGTAAGCATTGCACAACGTCGAACCATCTCTCCTCTTCCCCTACGGAATCGCTGATGCCCAGCAAACGGCCCCTTGGCCTCATCGTCGTGCGCCCCCGCCCTCTTGCTGAAACACTTCTTCTTTGCCCATGGCGTTGCCACACTACTCAATCCTACTTTGCATGGACCACTCCTAGGAGAAGCCATCAGGGACACCACCGTCGGTAGCTCCTCCGGCCAGGCACAAACGGCTCAATGGTATTTTGTCCTTTCACGAAATCAGAACTACTTTTTTGTCCTACTGCGCCTCATGCTCGGCCCCTTGTATTGTTTCTTAGATGAGATTCATCTCTGCATGAGACTTGACTCTTCAAGGGAACACTTGAGATTGGTTTCAGTTCATAATCTGAGTTCAGTTCAGTTCGTAACGTTCTAGTTGATTAAAGAGTGATCAAGTTGATTTCATGTACTAGTTCAGTTCAGAACATTTAGTTCTCTGATTTAGTTTAGATCATTTAGTAGTTCAATTCAGTAACATTTAATTGATTCCAGAACGTACTAGTTCAATTAAGAATGCAAAATAGTTCCGTTCAGTACAGTTTCGAGCTTCTTGCAATTGGAAGGACCGTATTAGTTGATTGTACTACATATAGATAAGTCTGTAGCAACTTTAATTATGGGATCAAACTTAGTTCAGTTCAGCCCAAATAGAGTTTAGTTCAGTTTAGAACTAATGGAGCAATTTCATGGTATTGCCATCTAGTCATACTAATTGTCGATGACAACTTTTTGACCAAATCAAACTGAACTTTATTGACTTGATGGAGATGCATGATGATCTATTGATCTGAAACACACTGCGGTGGAAAACAGGCTTCCGTCCAGCCCATAAGTCGCGAAGCTGTAGGAACCCGCGACTAATGGGACCTTTAGTCATGATTACGGAGGTGAACCGCGACCAAAGGCCTGGGCCAGGCGCTCGGTGGCCAGTGGCGCCGCGTGAGGTCTTTAGTCGCGGTTTGCCGGGACAACCGCGACTAAAGGTTTTCAGGCCTGCTTTAGTCACAGTTTGCCAGGCCAACCACAACTAAAGCCCCTCCCTATATATACCCATCCAGCCAATAACACTTAGCCATTTGGAGCCATTCTCTTCACAAGTGGGTGTAGGTTTGCTTTTGGTTCCTCTTATGCACATAAGGTGTTTGATGAAATGCCCCAAGAGCATGAAACAAACATGAATTCAAAATTGTTCAAAATTGTGTATGGTCATCCGATGATATTGAATATATATTGTATATTCCTCTTGAATTCTTTTGGTTCTAATTTCAAATTTGTTTGAAATTGTACATTCATATGCATGTATGTAGTACCGTAGAATATGTGAAACTCCTTCAAAATTAAAATAAAGCACAAAAGAAATAAAACAATACAAATTAAACAGAAAACAATACAAATTAAAAAGAAAACAATACAAATTAAACAGAAAACAGGTTTGGGGGGCTAAAACCCTAAACTGCAGCGGACTTAGTCGCGGTTGGCGAGACCAACCGCGACTAAAAATGGGGCGTGAGAGCATAAAAAACCCATAAAAACCCTTTAGTCGCGGTTGGGCAGGCGACCCGCGACTAAAGGTACCTTTAATCATGGGTCTCGTCGCCAACCGCGACTAAAGGGGGAGCGAGGCATAAAAACCATAAAACCCTTTAGTCGCGGTTGGGCGGGCGACCCGCGACTAAAGGGGCTATAAATACAAGGCTCGATTCTCATCTTCTCGATTCGATTCTACTTTGTTCGTCTCTGCGCGCCCTCGGCGCCGCCCGCCCGTCGCCCTCGCCCTCGGCGCCGCCCGCCATCGCCCTCGCCCTCGGCGCCGCCCGCAGTCGCCCTCGCCTACAGCAGCGCCAGCCGGCCCGGCCTCGTCTTGCCGCCTCGCTTCGCCCGCCCTCAACGCCCGCCGACCAGCCTCCTCGCCACCGCGCCCTCGGCGCCCGTGCCGTCGCCCTCGCCCTCGGCGCCGCCCGCCGTCGCCCCTCGCCCTCGCGCCGCCCGCCGTCGCCCTCGCCTACAGCCTTGCGCCCGGCTGCCTCGATGCCCGCCTCGCTCGCCCGCCCTCAACGCCGCCCGACCGGCCTCCCGCCTAACGCCTGGCGGCCTTGGTGGTGGCGGGGGTTTCTATAAAACACAAAAGAAATAAAACAATACAAATTAAAAGAAAACAGGTTTAGGGGGGCTAAAACCGTAAACCTGTGGCGGCCTTTAGTCGCGGTTGGCGAAAGAACCGCGACTAAAGGTCCTCCTTGACGGCCGCTGGCGCCCACGTGGACGGGCCGTTAGTCGCGGTTCTTAAGCAACCGCGACTAAAGGTGGGGGCATTAGTCGCTTATTTGGTCGCGGTTGCGCAACCGCGACTAATGGCGATGCGAACCGCGACCAAAGGCCTTTTTTCCACCAGTTCCCATATCTCCTCTATGTAACCATAATATGTGACCTCTTGCCCATTCTCGGTTGCTGCATCAAAGCGGACACCACTATTTTGGTTGGTGCTCTTTTTATCTTGGGCGATCGTGTAAAATGTATTCCCATTTATCTCGTACCCTTGGAAAGTCGTTATAGTCGAAGATGGTGTCTTGGCCAACATGTACAGCTGATCTACAACATCATTGTCATTCATTAAATGTTTTCTCAACCAACTGCCGAAAGTCTCCATGTGGGCCTTCCTAATCCAGGATTCGGGCTTCCCGGGTTGTCGAGCGTAAAATATTCTTGTGTTTCTCAAAGTATGGAGCCACCAAGCTGGAATTGGTCGATGACAAGGTGTGGTGTGCTTGATCGAGAATGGCAAATCCATACATATCGTTGATTTCATTCCGATCGTGCCTTTTCCACTTAGTCTCCCCTCGTGCCGCGATCGAGGAAGACCAATCGGCTTAAGGTCAGGAACAAAGTCAACACAAAACTCAATTACCTCCTCATTTCCATAGCCCTTGGCGATGCTTCCTTCTGGCCTAGCACGATTCACGAACATATTTCTTTAATACTCCCATGAACCTCTCGAAGGGAACATATTGTGTAGAAATACAGGACCGAGAACGAAAATCTCTTCGACTAGGTGAACCAGGAGGTGCGTCATAATATTGAAGAAGGATGGCGGGAGCGCCAACTCGAAAGCTGACAAGACATTGGATCACATCGTTACGTAACCATGGTAGAACTTACGGATTGATTACCTTACGAGAGATTGCATTGAGGAATGCACATAGCTTCACAATGGCTACTCGAACATTTTCGGCGAGAGCCCCTCAAAGCAATCGGAAGCAATTGCGTCATAATCACGTGGCGATCGTGAGACTTCAGGTTTTGGAACTTTTTCTCCGCCATGTTTATTATTCCCTTTATATTGGACGAGAATCCAGACGGGACCTTCATACTGCTAAGGCATTCAAAAGATGACCTTCTCTTCTTTGGTCGAGGCGTAGCTGGCACGACCTTGAAACCATTCCGGATGCCGGTCATCAGGTCTTTCAAACGTTCTTTGGTCCTGCCGTGCTTCCTTTGTATCATTTGTCTTCCCATACACGCCCAAGAAGCTTAGGAGGTTCACGCAAATATTCTTCGTAACGTGCATCACGTCGATTGCAGAGCGGACATCTAGGACTTTCCAATATTCTAGCTCCCAGAATATAGATTTCTTCTTCCACATGGCTGCGTGCCCGTCGGCTCCCTTTCAGAATCGATTGTCCGCGGGACCCTTTCCAAAGATGACTTTCAAATCCTTGACCATATCAAATACCTCGGCACCGGTGCGTTCGCGAGCTTCCGGCGGTGATCGCCTTGCCGTTATAATGCTTGCCTTTCTTTCTTCTTGGATGAATTTTTCGGAAGAAACCGACGATGCCCAAGGTACACGTTCTTCTTACAATTTGGCAAATGTACACTTTCGGTCTCATGTAAGCACTGCGTGCATGCATTGTATCCCTTATTTGACAGTCGAAAGGTTAATAAGAGCAGGCCAATCGTTGATGGTTACGAAAAGCAACGCTCGTAGGTCAAATTCCTCTTGTTTGTGCTCATCCCACACGGACACCACCCCACAGCTGTAAAGTTCATCAACTAATGGCCTTAGGTACACATCGATGTCGTTGCCGGGTTGCACTGGTGGAAAAACAGGCTTCCGTCCAGCCCCATAAGTCGCGAAGCTGTAGGAACAGCGACTAATGGGACCTTTAGTCGCGGTTCTGGAGGTGAACCGCGACCAAAGGCCTGGGCCCAGGGCGCTCGGTGGCGGTGGCGCCGCGTGAGGTCTTTAGTCGCGGTTTGCCGGAGACAACCGCGACTAAAGGCTTTCGAGCATTCTTTAGTCACGGTTTGCCGTGCCAACCGCAACTAAAGCCCTCCCTATATATACCCATCCAGCAGCCAACACTTAGCCATTTGGAGCCATTCTCTTCACAAGTGGGTGTAGGTTTGCTTTTGGTTCCTCTTATGCACATAAGGTGTTTGATGAAATGCCCCAAGAGCATGAAACAAACATGAATTCAAAATTGTTCAAAATTGTGTATGGTCATCCGATGATATTGAATATATATTGTATATTCCTCTTGAATTCTTTTTGGTTCTAATTTCAAATTTGTTTGAAATTGTACATTCATATGCATGTATGTAGTACCGTAGAATATGTGAAACTCCTTCAAAATTAAAATAAAGCACAAAAGAAATAAAACAATACAAATTAAACAGAAAACATTACAAATTAAAAAGAAAACAATACAAATTAAGCAGAAAACAGGTTTGGGGGGCTAAAACCCTAAACCTGCAGCGTACTTAATCGCGGTTGGCGAGACCAACCGCGACTAAAGGTGAAAGCTGTGAGCATAAAAAACCATAAAAACCCTTTAGTCGCGGTTGGGCAGGCGACCAGCGACTAAAGGTACCTTTAATCATGGGTCTCGTCGCCAACCGCGACTAAAGAAGCGAGGAGCATAAAAACTCATAAAAACCCTTTAGTCGCGGTTGGGCAGGCGACCAGCGACTAAAGGGGGCTATAAATACAAGGCTCGATTCTCGTCTTCTCCGATTCCGATTCTCGCTTTGTTCGTCTCTGCCGCGCCCTCGGCGCCGCCCGCCCGTCGCCCTCGCCCTCGGCGCCGCCAGCCGTAGCCCTCGCCCTCGGCGCGCCCTCGCCCGTCGCGCCTCGCCCTACAGCCTTGGCCCGACCTCGATCTTGCCGCCTCGCTCGCCCGCCCTCAACGCCGCCGACCGGCCTCCCTCACCACCAGCGCCCTCGGCGCGCCCGCCGTCGCCCTCGCCCTCGGCGCCCGCCGTCGCCCCTCGCCTACAGCAGCGCCCGGCCTGCCTCGGTACTGCCGCCTCGCTTCGCCCGCCCTCAACGCCGAGCCGGCCTCCCTGTAACGCCAGCCTTGGCGATGGTGGCGGGGTTTCTATAAAACACAAAAGAAATAAAACAATACAAATTAAGCAGAAAACAGGTTTAGGGGGGCTAAAACCCTAAACACATGGCGGCCTTTAGTCGCGGTTGGCGAGAAGAACCGCGACTAAAGGTCCTCCGCCCGACGGCCGCTGGCGCCCGTGGGCGGGCCGTTAGTCGCGGTTCTTAAGCAACCGCGACTAAAGGTGGGGGCATTAATCGCGCTTATTTGGTCGCGGTTGCGCAACGCGACTAATGGCGATATGCGAACCGCGACCAAAGGCCTTTTTTCCACCAGTTCCCATATCTCCTCTATGTAACCATAATATGTGACCTCTTGCCCATTCTCGGTTGCTGCATCAAAGCGGACACCACTATTTTGGTTGGTGCTCTTTTTATCTTGGGCGATCGTGTAAAATGTATTCCCATTTATCTCGTACCCTTGGAAAGTCGTTATAGTCGAAGATGGTGTCTTGGCCAACATGTACAGCTGATCTACAACATCATTGTCATTCATTAAATGTTTTCTCAACCAACTGCCGAAAGTCTCCATGTGGGCCTTCCTAATCCAGGATTCAGGCTTCCCGGGTTGTCAAAGCGTAAAATATTCTTGTGTTTCTCAAAATGCGGAGCCACCAAGCTGGAATTGGTCAATACTGAGGTGGTGTGCTTGATCGAAGAATGGCCGTCCATACATATCGTTGATTTCATTCCGATCGTGCCTTTTCCACTTAGTCTCCCCTCGTGCCGCGATCGAGGAAGACCAATCGGCTTAAGGTCAGGAACAAAGTCAACACCAAACTCAATTACCTCCTCATTTCCATAGCCCTTGGCGATGCTTCCTTCTGGCCTAGCACGGTTCTGAACATATTTCTTTAATACTCCCATGAACCTCTCGAAGGGGAACATATTGTGTAGAAATACAGGACCGAGAACGAAAATCTCTTCGACTAGGTGAACCAGGAGGTGCGTCATAATATTGAAGAAGGATGGCGGGAACACCAACTCGAAACTGACAAGACATTGGATCACATCGTTCATGTAACCGTGGTAGAACTTGGATTGATTACCTTACGAGAGATTGCATTGAGGAATGCACATAGCTTCACAATGGCTACTCGAACATTTTCGGCGGAGCCCCTCAAAGCAATCGGAAGCAATTGCGTCATAATCACGTGGCGATGCGATCGTGAGACTTCAGGTTTTGGAACTTTTCTCCGCCATGTTTATTATTCCCTTTATATTGGGCGAGAATCCAGACGGGACCTTCATACTGCTCGGGCATTCAAAAAGATGACCTTCTCTTCTTTGGTCGAGGCGTAGGCAGCACGACCTTGAAACCATTCCGGATGCGGTCATCGAGGATCTTTCAAACGTTCTTTGGTCCCGCCGTGCTTCCTTTGTATCATTTGTCTTCCCATACACGCCCAAGAAGCTTAGGAGGTTCACGCAAATATTCTTCGTAACGTGCATCACGTCGATTGCAGGCGGACATCTAGGACTTTCCAATATTCTATCTCCCGAATATAGATTTCTTCTTCCACATGGCTGCGTGCCCGTCGGCTCCTTCGAACTGATTGTCCGCGGGACCCTTTCAAAGATGACTTTCAAATCCTTGACCATATCAAATACCTCGGCACCGGTGCGTTCCGCGAGCTTGACGGTGATCTGCCTTGCCGTTGTAATGCTTGCCTTTCTTTCTTCTTTGGATGAATTTTGGAAGAAATCGGCGATGCCCAAGGTACACGTTCTTCTTACAATTTGGCAAATGTACACTTTCGGTCTCATGTAAGCGATGCGTGCATGCATTGTATCCCTTATTTGACAGTCCGAAAGGTTACTAAGAGCAGGCCAATCGTTGATGGTTACGAAAAGCAACGCTCGTGGGTCAAATTCCTCTTGTTTGTGCTCATCCCACACACGGACACCACCCACAGCTGTAAAAGTTCATCAACTAATGGCCTTAGGTACACATCGATGTCGTTGCTTAGGGTTGCCTTTGGTGGAAAAATAGGCTTCCGTCCAGCCCCATAAGTCATGAAGCTGTAGGAACCGCGACTAATGGGACCTTTAATCATGATTACGGAGGTGAACCGCGACCAAAGGCGAGGCGCTTCGGTGGCCAGTGGCGCCGCGTGAGGTCTTTAGTCGCGGTTTGCCGTGACAACCGCGACTAAAAACCTCGAGCACCTTTTTAGTCACGGTTTGCCGTGCCAACCGCAACTAAAGCCCTCCCTATATATACCCATCCAAAGACCAACACTTAGCCATTTGGAGCCATTCTCTTCACAAGTGGGTGTAGGTTTGCTTTTGGTTCCTCTTATGCACATAAGGTGTTTGATGAAATGCCCCAAGAGCATGAAACAAACATGAATTCAAAATTGTTCAAAATTGTGTATGGTCATCCGATGATATTGAATATATATTGTATATTCCTCTTGAATTCTTTTTGGTTCTAATTTCAAATTTGTTTGAAATTGTACATTCATATGCATGTATGTAATTAGTAGAATATGTGAAACTCCTTCAAAATTAAAATAAAGCACAAAAGAAATAAAACAATACAAATTAAGCAGAAAACAATACAAATTAAAAAGAAAACAATACAAATTAAGCAGAAAACAGGTTTGGGGGGCTAAAACCCTAAACTGCAGCTGACTTTAGTCGCGGTTGGCGAGACCAACCGCGACTAAAAATGAAATGAGAGCATAAAAAACCCATAAAAACCCTTTAGTCAGCGGTTGGGCAGGCGACCAGCGACTAAAGGGTACCTTTAATCATGAGTCTCGTCGCCGCCATGACTAAAGAAGCGTGAGGCATAAAAACCCGCCAAAAACCCTTTAGTCGCGGTTGGGCGAGGCGACCAGCGACTAAAGAGGCTATAAATACAAGGCTCGATTCTCGTCTTCTCCGATTCGATTCTCGCTTTGTTCGTCTCTGCGCGCCCTCGGCGCCGCCGCCGTCGCCCTCGCCCTCGGCGCCGCCGCCATCGCCCCTCGCCCTCGGCGCCGCCCGCCGTCGCCCTCGCCCTACAGGCGCGCGCCCGGACCTCGATGCTGCCGCCTCGCTCGCCGCCCTCAGCGCCGCCCGACCGGCCTCGCCCACCGCGCGCCCTCGGCGCCGCCCAGCCGTCGCCCTCGCCCTCGGCGCCGCCCATGCCGTCGCCCTCGCCCTCGGCGCCGCCCGCCGTGTCGCCCTCGCCTACAGGCGCCCGCCGCCTGCCTCGATCTTGCCACCTCGCTCGCCCGCCCTCAACGCCGCCGACCGGCCTCCCTAACGCCCGCTTGGCGCGGTGGTGGCAGGGGTTTCTATAAACACAAAAGAAATAAAACAATACAAATTAAGCAGAAAACAGGTTTAGGGGGGCTAAAACCCTAAACACATGGCGGCCTTTAGTCGCGGTTGGCGAAGAACCGCGACTAAAGGTCCTCCGCCCGACGGCCGCTGGCGCCCGTGGGACGGGCCGTTAGTCGCGGTTCTTAAGCAACGCGACTAAAGGTGGGGGGCATTAGTCGCGCTTATTTGGTCGCGGTTGCGCAACCGCGACTAATGGCAGTTGCGAACCGCGACCAAAGGCCTTTTTTCCACCAGTTCCCATATCTCCACTATGTAACCATAATATGTGACCTCTTGCCCATTCTCGGTTGCTGCATCAGCGGACACCACTATTTTGGTTGGTGCTCTTTTATCTTGGGCGATCGTGTAAAATGTATTCCCATTTATCTCGTACCCTTGGAAAGTCGTTATAGTCGAAGATGGTGTCTTGGCCAACATGTACGGTGATCTACAACATCATTGTCATTCATTAAATGTTTTCTCAACCAACTGCCGAAAGTCTCCATGTGGGCCTTCCTAATCCGAGTTCGGGCTTCCCGGGTTGTCGAGCGTAAAATATTCTTGTGTTTCTCAAAATGGAGCCACCAAGCTGGAATTGGTCGATCACAGTGTGGTGTGCTTGAGTCGAGGAGAATGGCCGATCCATACATATCGTTGATTTCATTCCGATCGTGCCTTTTCCACTTAGTCTCCCCTCGTGCCGCGATCGAGGAAGACCAATCGGCTTAAGGTCGGGAACAAAGTCAACACAAAACTCAATTACCTCCTCATTTCCATAGCCCTTGGCGATGCTTCCATACAGCCTATGATTCTGAACATATTTCTTTAATACTCCCATGAACCTCTCGAAGGGGAACATATTGTGTAGAAATACAGGGACCGAAGCGAAAATCTCTTCGACTAGGTGAACCAGGAGGTGCGTCATAATATTGAAGAAGGATGGCGGAACACCAACTCGAAGCTGACAAGACATTGGATCACATCGTTCTGTAACCGTGGTAGAACTTCTGGATTGATTACCTTCGAGAGATTGCATTGAGGAATGCACATAGCTTCACAATGGCTACTCGAACATTTTCGGCGAGAGCCCTCAAAGCAATCGGAAGCAATTGCGTCATAATCACGTGGCGGTCGTGAGACTTGAGGTTTTGGAACTTTTTCTCCGCCATGTTTATTATTCCCTTTATATTGGGCGAGAATCCAGACGGGACCTTCATACTGCTCGGGCATTCAAAAAGATGACCTTCTCTTCTTTGGTGAGGCGTGGGCACGACCTTGAAACCATTCGGATGCGGTCATCGAAGTCTTTCAAGCGTTCTTTGGTCTGCCGTGCTTCCTTTGTATCATTTGTCTTCCCATACACGCCCAAGAAGCTTAGGAGGTTCACGCAAATATTCTTCGTAACGTGCATCACGTCGATTGCAGAGCGGACATCTAGGACTTTCCAATATTCTAGCTCCCAGAATATAGATTTCTTCTTCCACATGGCTGCGTGCCCGTCGGCTCCCTTGGAACTGATTGTCCGCGGACCCTTTCCAAAGATGACTTTCAAATCCTTGACCATATCAAATACCTCGGCACCGGTCGTTCCGCGAGCCGGCCGGTGATCTGCCTTGCCGTTGTAATGCTTGCCTTTCTTTCTTCTTGGATGAATTTTGGAAGAAATCGGCGATGCCCAAGGTACACGTTCTTCTTACAATTTGGCAAATGTACACTTTCGGTCTCATGTAAGCGGTGCGTGCATGCATTGTATCCCTTATTTGACAGTCCGAAAGGTTACTAAGAGCAGGCCAATCGTTGATGGTTCTGAAAAGCTTAGCTTTCGTGGGTCAAATTCCTCTTGTTTGTGCTCATCCCACACGGACACCACCCACAGCTGTAAAAGTTCATCAACTAATGGCCTTAGGTACACATCGATGTCGTTGCCGGGTTGCCTTTGGTGGAAAAACAGGCTTCCGTCCAGCCCCATAAGTCGCGGCTGTAGGAACCGCGACTAATGGGACCTTTAATCATGATTACGGAGGTGATCCGCGACCAAAGGCTGAGCCCAGGCGCTCGGTGGCGGCTGGCGCCGCGTGAGGGTCTTTAATCGCGGTTTGCGGGACAACCGCGACTAAAGGCCTTCGAGGCACTTTAGTCACGGTTTGCCAAGCCAACGCAACTAAAGCCCTCCCTATATATACCCATCCGACAGCCAACACTTAGCCATTTGGAGCCATTCTCTTCACAAGTGGGTGTAGGTTTGCTTTTGGTTCCTCTTATGCACATAAGGTGTTTGATGAAATGCCCCAAGAGCATGAAACAAACATGAATTCAAGTTGTTCAAAATTGTGTATGGTCATCCGATGATATTGAATATATATTGTATATTCCTCTTGAATTCTTTTTGGTTCTAATTTCAAATTTGTTTGAAATTGTACATTCATATGCATGTATGTAGTACCGTAGAATATGTGAAACTCCTTCAAAATTAAAATAAAGCACAAAAGAAATAAAACAATATAAATTAAACAGAAAACAATACAAATTAAAAAGAAAACAATACAAATTAAACAGAAAACAGGTTTTGGGGGGGGGGGGGCTAAAACCCTAAACTGCAATGACCTTTAATCATGGTTGGCAGACCAACCGCGACTAAAAATGGTGAGCATAAAAAACCCGCCAAAAAACCCTTTAGTCAGCGGTTGGGCAGGCGACCAGCGACTAAAGGTACCTTTAATCATGAGTCTAAATGCCAACCGCGACTAAAGAGGCAGCGGAGGCATAAAAACCCGCCAAAAAACCCTTTAGTCGCGGTTGGGCGGCGACCCGCGACTAAAGGGGCTATAAATACAAGGCTCGATTCTCGTCTTCTCGATTCGATTCTCGCTGTTAGTCTCTGGCGCCCTCGGCGCCGCCCGTCGCCCTCGCCTCGGCGCCGCCCGCCGTCGCCCTCGCCTACAGCAGCCGCCCGGCAACCTCGGTACTGCCCGCCTCGCTTCGCCCGCCCTCAACGCCGCATGACCGGCCTCCCTCGCCCACGCGCCCTCGGCGCCGCCGCCGTCGCCCTCGCCCTCGGCGCGCCCGCCGTCGCCCTCGCCTACAGCGCGCCCGCCGGCCTCTTGTCCGTCTTGCCGCCTCGCTCGCCGCCCTCAACGCCGCCGACCGGCCTCCCTGCCAACGCTTGGCATGACGCAGTGGTGGCAGGGGTTTCTATAAAACACAAAAGAAATAAAACAATACAAATTAAGCAGAAAACAGGTTTAGGGGGGCTAAAACCCTAAACCTGTATGCCTTTAGTCGCGGTTGGCCAGAAGAACCGCGACTAAAGGTCCTCCGCCACACTCCTCGATCGCGGTTAGCAACTTGATGAACCTTTGATGTGTCATTGATAAAATATGCATGTGTGTAGTTCATTGTTTAATTTATATTGTTTGTAGCTAGTTAGTTTAACAAATGCATGATGGTTAATTATATATTTTATATTATAATAATGCAGATGAATCGGCAATGGACCCTTGATCGAGGTGGGCGGAGGACCTTAGTCGCGGTTCTTACAGCCAGCGCGACTAAAGGCCGCCACAGGTTTAGGGTTTAGCCCCCCTAAACCTGTTTTCTGTTTTAATTTGTATTGTTTTATTTCTTTTGTGTTTTATAGAAACCCCTGCCACCTGCTGCGGCAAGTGGCGTTAGGCGAGGAGGCCGGTCGGCGTTGAGGGCGGGCGAGCGAGGCGGCGACAGGCAGGCTGGCCTTGTGTAGGGCGAGGGCGACGGCGGGCGGCGAGGGGCGAGGCGACGGGCGCGGCGAGGGCGTGATGGGCGAGGAGGCCGGTCATGGCGTTGAGGGCGGGCGAGCGAGGCGGCAAGACGAGGTCGCCGGGCGGCGGCTGGTAAGCGAAAGTGCGACGGCGGCGAGCGCGAGGCGGCGGCAATGGCGCGTCGAAGGCGAGGGCGACGGCGGCGGCGTCGAGGGCGCAGAGACGAACAGCGAGAATCGGAATCGGAGAAGACGAGAATCAGACCTTGTATTTATAGCCCCTTTAGTCGCTGGTCGCCTGCCCAACCGCGACTAAAGGGTTTTTGGCGGTTTTTGCGTTCGCGCCTTTTAGTCGCGGTTGGCGGCGAGACCCGCGACTAAAGGTACCCTTTAGTCATGGTCGCCTAACCAGCGACTAAAGGGTTTTTAAGCGAGTTTCTTGCGTTCCAGCGCCCCACCTTTAGTCGCGGTTGATGCAGCCAACGCGACTAAAGCTCGCAGTTTAGGGTTTTAGCCCCCCCCCCAACCCTGTGTGCTGTTTAATGTGGATTGGTTTTTTTAATTTGGATTGTTTTCTGTTTAATTTGTATTGTTTTATTTATTTTGTGCTTTATTTTAATTTTGAAGGAGTTTCACATATTCTACGGTACTACATACATGCATATGAATGTACAATTTCAAACAAATTTGAAATTAGAACCAAAAAGAATTCAAGAGGAATATACAATATATATTCAATATCATCGGATGACCATACACAATTTTGAACAATTTTGAATTCATGTTTGTTTCATGCTCTTGGGGCATTTCATCAAACACCTTATGTGCATAAGAGGAACCAAAAGCAAACCTACACCCACTTGTGAAGAGAATGGCTCCAAATGGCTAAGTGTTGGCTGCTGGATGGGTATATATAGGGAGGGCTTTAGTTGCGGTTGGCCTGGCAAAGCCGTGACTAAAGGTGCGAAGCCTTTTAGTCGCGGTTGTCCCGGCAAACCGCGACTAAAGACTCCCTCACGTCGCCACCGCCACCGAGCGCTTCGGCCCAGGCCTGGTCGCGGTTCACCTCCAGAACCGCGACTAAAGGTCCCATTAGTCGCGGTTCCTACAGCTTCGCGACTTATGGGGCTGGACAGAAGCCTGTTTTTCCACCAGTGCACCCCGGCAACGACATCGAAGTGTACCTAAGGCCATTAGTTGATGAACTTTTACAGCTGTGGGGTGGTGTCCGTGTGGGATGAGCACAAACAAGAGGAATTTGACCTCTGGCGTTGCTTTTATTAACCATCAACGATTGGCCTGCTCTTAGTAACCTTTCGGACTGTCAAATAAGGGATACAATGCATGCACGCACTGCTTACATGAGACTGAAAGTGTACATTTGCCAAATTGTAAGAAGAACGTGTACTTTGGGCATCGTCGATTTCTTCGAAAATTCATCCGATGAAAGAAAGGCAAGCATTACAACGGCAAAGGCAGATCACCGGCCGAATCTGCGAACGACCGGTGCTTTGAGGTATTTGATATGGTCAAGGATTTGAAAGTCATCTTTGGAAAGGGTCTGGCGGACAATCAGTTCGAAGGGAGCTGACGGGCACGCAGCCATGTGGAAGAAGAAATCTATATTAGGAGCTAGAATATTGGAAAGTCCTAGATGTCCGCTCTGCAATCGACGTGATGCACGTTACGAAGAATATTTGCGTGAACCTCCTAAGCTTCTTGGGCGTGTATGGGAAGACAAATGATACAAAGGAAGCACGGCAGGACCAGCAACGTTTGGAAGACCACGATGACCGGCATCCGGAATGGTTTCAAGGTCGTGCCAGCTACGCTCGACCAAAGAAGAGAAGGTCATCTTTTGAATGCACGAGCAGTATGAAGGTCCCGTCTGGATTCTCGTCCAATATAAAGGGAATAATAAACATGGCGGAGAAAAAGTTCCAAAACCTGAAGTCTCATGACTGCCACGTGATTATGACGCAATTGCTTCCGATTGCTTTGAGGGGGCTCCTGCCGGAAAATGTTCGAGTAGCCATTGTGAAGCTATGTGCATTCCTCAATGCAATCTCTCAGAAGGTAATCAATCCGGAAGTTCTACCACGGTTCTGAGCGATGTGATCCAATGTCTTGTCGGTTTCGAGTTGGTGTTCCCGCCATCCTTCTTCAATATTATGACGCACCTCCTGGTTCACCTAGTCGAAGAGATTTTAGATTATCGGTCCTGTATTTCTACACAATATGTTCCCTTCGAGAGGTTCATGGGAGTATTAAAGAAATATGTTCGTAACCGTGCTAGGCGAAGGAAGCATCGCCAAGGGCTATGGAAATGAGGAGGTAATTGAGTTTTGTGTTGACTTTGTTCCTGACCTTAAGCCGATTGGTCTTCCTCGATCGCGGCACGAGGGAGACTAAGTGGAAAAGGCACGATCGGAATGAAATCAACGATATGTATGGACGGCCATTCTCATTGAAGCACACCACCTTTGTCTTGACCAATTCCAGCTTGGTGGCTCCGTACTTTGAGAAACACAAGAATATTTTACGTTCTGACAACCCGGGAAGCCTGAATCCTGGATTAGGAAGGCCCACATGGAGACTTTCGGCAGTTGGTTGAGAAAACATTTAATGAATGACAATGATGTTGTAGATCAGCTGTACATGTTGGCCAAGACACCATCTTCGACTATAACGACTTTCCAAGGGTGCGAGATAAATGGGAATACATTTTACACGATCGCCCAAGATAAAAAGAGCACCAACCAAAACAGTGGTGTCCGCTTTGATGCAGCAACCGAGAATGGGCAAGAGGTCACATATTATGGTTACATAGAGGAGATATGGGAACTTGACTATGGACCCTCCTTTAAGGTCCCTTTGTTCGGTGCAAATGGTTCAAGCTAACAGGAGGTGGGGTAAAGGTGGACCAGCAATACGGAATGACAATGGTGGATTTCAACAATCTTGGTTACCTTGACGAACCATTCGTCCTAGCGAAAGATGTCGCTCAGGTTTTCTATGTGAAGGACATGAGTAGCAAACCGAGGAAGCGGAAAGATAAGAAAATGATCAGTACATCATGCGATGATCCAAAGCGCCACATTGTTCTTTCGGGAAAAGAAACATCGTGGGAGTGGAGGACAAGACAGACATGTCGAGAAGATTATAATATGTTTGCTGAAATTCCGCCCTTCAAAGTGAACACCGACCCAAGCATTAAGTTAAATGATGAGGATGCTCCATGGATACGGCACAATCGTAAGCAAGCAGGGACACAAGGGAAGAAAAAATGATGTGTAATAATTTATTGCACCAAACTTTGTTGAATGGATCATGTGAATTATATTACCCGTGATGTGTTTGGTGTCCATTTTGAATGATTCGAGATACCACTGATGATACATGAAATTTGGAGTGATTTAGTCATACTCCTGCCTAGGCGTATAATATGCATACTCGTAGTCTTCATAGCCGCTTAAATCGTTGTCTTTGGTAGTAAATCGCCTTCTAAGTTGCCGCCGATAAATGCGTCATTTCTTTGTCGTCGATCGTCGGGCATCGTGGCTCGAGCGAGGGTAGCCTTGATGAGGGATATCGCCGGCCGTGATGTAGTCCATGGCGCTCTGCGAGTCCGGCCATACCACCATAGCCGACGGCGGCCTCGTGGAAGTTCCCGGAGGCAGACCGTCCTCCTCATACTCTGGCGGCGCCCTCTCACGCCGATTGATGAAGAAGGCGTCCCAAGTATGCTGGTTATCGGGATGCCGGGGATTCATCCGCTGCTCGGCGTGAGGTCGAGGTAGTAGTGGTTCGTGATGGCCGCCCGGCGCGGTACCACGAGGGACGGGAGGGACTGCACGCCGCCGGGCGCTTAGGCTCCAGCCGGTGGGGAGCCTTGATAGCCGGTGGACAAGGGTAGTTCGAGGCGCAAAGCTCCTCCACCTGCTGGTAGGTTAGAGTGGGTGCGGTGGAAGCCATGAGAGAGTGATGAGAGATTGTAGAGATGTGATAATGCTGGCCAAGCCGGGCTACATATATGTAGTGAGAAATGGCGGGAAAAATGGGAGCGGGAAGACAGGAGGCGGGAAGAAAGTGGCGGGAAGAAAGAGGCGGGAAGACAGGGAAGAAATGGCGGGAAGAAGAGGAATCCAGAGCTGGTCATCTAACCTTTAGTCCCGGCTGGTTGGTGCAACCAGGACTAAAGGTTAGACAGGACGTGGGTAGCGCCTGACGCATACATCGGAGGAACAAGACAAAGCAGAAGCGGCGCCGTGCCTATAAAAAGGAGCATCGTCTGTGCGAAGATAGGGCGTGAAGAAATGGCGGGAGAAGACATAGGCGGAAAGAACTGGCGGGGAAGACTGGCGGGAAGAACTTGTAGGAAGACAGAGGCGGCCGGGAAGAACTTCTCTGAATTTTTGATATATTATTTGTATTTTAGAATTTTGAAATGAATTAGTTCTATTTTTCTGAATTTTTGATATATTATTTGTATTTTTAACATATTGAATTGAATTAGTTTTATTTTGACATATTATTTGTATTTGCCTCGTAGGGTTTGGAGACGGTTCGTAGATACAAAGGACGTAGAACTTTATATGCATTAAATTATGTATGGAAACTTGTTCAAAATTGTATATGGTCATCCGATGATATTGAATATATATTGTATATTCCTCTTGAATTCTTTTTGGTTCTAATTTCAAATTTGTTTGAAATTGTACATTCATATGCATGTATGTAGTACCGTAGAATATGTGAAACTCCTTCAAAATTAAAATAAAGCACAAAAGAAATAAAACAATACAAATTAAACAGAAAACAATACAAATTAAAAAAGAAAACAATACAAATTAAACAGAAAACAGGTTTGGGGGGCTAAAACCCTAAACCTGCGGCTTTTAATCGCGGTTGGCAGACCAACCGCGACTAAAGGTGGGGCCTTGAGCATAAAAACCATAAAAACCCTTTAGTCGCGGTTGGGCAGGCGACCAGCGACTAAAGGGCACCTTTAATCATGGTCTCGCCGCCAACCGCGACTAAAGGGGGGCGCGAACGTAAAAACCCGCCAAAAACCCTTTAGTCGCGGTTGGGCAGGCGACCCAGCGACTAAAGGTACCTTTAATCATGGTCTAAATCGCCAACCGCGACTAAAGAGACTATAAATACAAGGCTCCGATTCTCGTCTTCTCGATTCCGATTCTCGCTTTGTTCGTCTCGGCCGCGCCCTCGACGCCGCCCGGCGTCGCCCTCGCCCTCGACGCCGCCCGCCATCGCCCTCGCCCTCGGCGCCGCCCGCCCGTCGCCCTCGCCTACAGCAGCGCCGCCCGGCCCGGCCTCGGTACTGCCGCCTCGCTCGCCCGCCCTCAACGCCGCCGACCGGCCTCCCTCGCCCACAGCAGCGCCGCCTCGCTCGCCCGCCCTCCCTCGCCCACAGCGCGCGCCGCCTCGCTTCGCCCGCCCAGCGAGGCGGACTCAGCGGCGGCCAGAGTGAGTCCCAGCGGGACTTCGGGCGGCGGCGTCTTGTGAGGAGGAGAGGAAGCGCTGGGCCTGGGGCCTGGCTGGTTTCTGCAAACCAGTTTAAGGTGATAACCAATTTGAGAATTGAAAACCCATACTAGTAATAGAAAGCATATCATGGTTGAATCGAAAACAACTGCTCCAACAAGCATCTATTTTGTAACATCTTCAGTGAACTTGAGAAATCCAACTACACTACTCTATTGTACAGAATGTTTGAGGCAGCAAGAAAGCTAATTGCTCCCTCCGTTCCATAGTTAGTGTCGCTGATCTAGTACACTGAATCAGCAACAGTTAATATGGAACGGAGGGAGTAATTGGCACACATTGCAATCTCCATCTGATTCATCACTAGGGTCTGACAAAAGTGGCACCCAGCTAAACCCAGCTAAATTCATCACTAGGCTGCAAAAGCCTGAACCGTAGCTAATCTGGACAGGCACGCACATATAGAGCAGAAAGCAAGCAAGCACATGAGGCCTACAAAATCGAAACGAGAGAGGGGACCTTGAGCTGCTGCTGCTGCTTAATGTCCATGGCTAGGCGTCGTCCTCTTGTGCCTGCACTGCATGCATCGGGTGAGTTGGTGATGCTGCAGCTGCTCCATCTCCGTCCATGGTGACGTGGTCGTCCGTGGAGGGCGGCAGGTGGAATCCTACCAAGAGGAAAACGAGGAAATCAGAGAGAGGGAGAAGAAAGGAGAGGATTTGGATCGAGGGGAGGCAGAACCTACCGTGCCACTGTGGTCGCTGCAAGTTGGAGCAAGTGACCCTCGCAACTGCGCCGCAGATCCGTAGAGGCGTCGTGGATCACGGCCAAGCACAGTCGCCGGCGACGCGCAGCGCAGGTCGAAACCCTAGACAGCCACGGGGAGGGTGGGTGGCTGCTGGAGTCCGGCTGGGTCGGAGAGGAGGACGGAGCGGAGATGGGGAAGAGGAGAGGAGAGAATGGAGGAGATGTGAATCGGACGGGTCGGAGCTCATCCACATATCGCTTCTCGCTTTCGTTTGCTGCTCGCTCCGTGATTGGCCCATATCCATAACCCACGGATCGATCCCTCTCCTTCGGCAGATCCTGACCGCACACTACATCCGATGGTGGCCTCTGAGTCTGACTGACTAGGAGCGGGCTGGCATATATACAGGTGGGAAGGTTTCATTGCATTGGGTACGTGGGTTATTATAAATAAAAATGCTGCTTCCTCCTGATTGGCCCGTCTTCGCCTCCCACACATCGACCCTCTTTTAACTCACCCTAGCCGTTCACCCACATCCGATGGACGGACTGATTTTGTTTGTGGCTGGCCTAAGCAGGCCGGGGTCACATTTCTACCGGTTTTTTTCTTCTCCTAATATGTGCGCCCTAAAACAAAATTTTGACGGAAAGCGGGTTTTTGGGCGGAAACTCTCGTACAAAATGTCACTGGTTCAATCGGAAGTCCGCGAACATGATTTGTCCGGTGAAGGCCTTTCGGTAGAACAAAGGCTACACCACATGGACCGCAATCATGTAGGACCGCTAAACTTCGTCACATGCGTTGGGTCATAAATAAATAACTTGTATGGCGAGCCCGCCCGACACGCGGGAGGTAAGATTCGCTGATCTTCAGCTCCCCGAGATATGTCCAACGGGCTCGGAATCGCCTCGGTCGGAGCTTCTGTGCTCAAGTTGCGGCGTTATGATCGCATGCATTCAGCCGGAACCGGGGTTACGGTCGCATGCATTCAACCTGAACCGGGCCATGTCAAAATAGAGCGTACCGTTCATCATTGTATGGTGTGTATCCAACAAAGTAATAAACAAAAATAAAAGATATAGATCTAACTGAAAATCACGAGCAAAACTTTCGAGCTGGAAAATATCAGCCGGTAAAAAAGATATGGTTATGGAGGCACCAAATAAGAGTATTTGTGTGTCTCTGTGTCTGTGTGTGTGTGAGAGAGAGAGAGAGTCATGTAGGGTGGCTTAAGTTTTCATTAGCGTTGGGGCATAAATAGCACGGATGGCCGAGCCCGCTAAAGATGTGGAAGGTAGAGTCCCCGATCTATGGCTCCCCGGGAGCTTTCCAACGATTCCGGAATAGCCTTGATCGAACCTCATGTGCTTAAATTGCGAGTCCTCCCCAAGGCTATCTTTTGACCGCCGCCATGATTGTATGCATTCAACTAGAACCGGGGCATGTCAAAAGTTTGTGCATTGTTCACATTGCATGGTGTTTGTCCAACAAAGCAACAACAAACATAACATGTGTGTGGGGGGGATCCAAAATGAAAGTCGCACCCTAAAACAAAATTTTAGCGGGAAACAATTTTTGGGCGGAAAGTCTCAGACGGAATGTGATTGGTTGAATCTCAAGCCCTTCATGAGGTGTGGCCAACATGATTGGTCCGGTGAAGGCCTTCCCGTAAAACATGCTAACTTCCCCATACAAACTCCGTTTTGGCTCCGCAAGTACTCACTTGAATGGTTCAGGTCAGTCAGAAATCAGTTGATAGTTATTTAGAAGATGTCACCATTTAATTGAATAAGCAGGTTATGGAGGCACCAAATAAGAGTGTCTGTGTGTGTGTGTGTGAGAGAGAGAGAGAGAGAGAGAAGAGACAGAGAGTCATGTAGGGTAGCTTAAGTTTTCATTAGTATTGGGGCATAAATAACGTGGATGGCCGAGCCTAACCGAGATGTGGAAGGTAGAATCCCCGATCAATGGCTCCCCGGGAGCTTTCCAACGGTTCCGGAATAGCCTTGATCGAACCTCATGTGCTTAAATTGCGAGTCCTCCCCGAGGCTATCTTTTGACCGCCGCCATGATTGTATGCATTCAACTAGAACCGGGGGGCATGTCAAAAGTTTGTGCATTGTTCATCATTGCATGGTGTTTGTCCAACAAAGCAACAACAAACAGAACATGTGTGGGGGATCCAAAATGAAAGTCGCACCCTAAAACAAAATTTTAGCGGGAAACAATTTTTGGGCGGAAAGTCTCATACGAAATGTGATTGGTTAAATCGCAAGCCCTTCATTTAGGTGTGGCAAACATGATTTTCCGGTGAAGGCCTTCCCGTAAAACATGTAACTTCCCCATACAAACTCCGCTTTTGGCTCCGCAAGTACTCACTTGAATGGTTCAGGTCATTCAGAACTCAGTTGATAGTTATTTAGAAGATGTCACCATTTAATTGAATAAGCAGGTTAAGGAGGCACCAAATAAGAGTGTCTGTGTGTGTGTGAGAGAGAGAGAGAGAGAGAGAGAGAGAGAGAGAGAGAGAGAGAAGAGACAGAGAGTCATGTAGGGTAGCTTAAGTTTTCATTAGTATTGGGGCATAAATAACGTGGATGGCCGAGCCTAACCGAGATGTGGAAGGTAGAATCCCCGATCAATGGCTCCCCGGGAGCTTTCCAACGGTTCCGGAATAGCCTTGATCGAACCTCATGTGCTTAAATTGCGAGTCCTCCCCGAGGCTATCTTTTGACCGCCGCCATGATTGTATGCATTCAACTAGAACCGGCGGGGCATGTCAAAAGTTTGTGCATTGTTCACATTGCATGGTGTTTGTCCAACAAAGCAACAACAAACAGAACATGTGTGGGGGGGATCCAAAATGAAAGTCGCACCCTAAAACAAAATTTTAGCGGGAAACAATTTTTGGGCGGAAAGTCTCATACGGAATGTGATTGGTTGAATCGCAAGCCCTTCACGAGGTGTGGCAAACATGATTTTTCCGGTGAAGGCCTTCCCGTAAAACATGCTTAACTTCCCCATACAAACTCCGCTTTGGCTCCATGAAGTACTCACTTGAATGGTTCAGGTCATTCAGAACTCAGTTGATAGTTATTTAGAAGATGTCACCATTTAATTGAATAAGCAGGTTAAGGAGGCACCAAATAAGAGTGTCTGTGTGTGTGTGTGTGTGTGAGAGAGAGAGAGAGAGAGAGAGAGAAGAGACAGAGAGTCATGTAGGGTAGCTTAAGTTTTCATTAGTATTGGGGCATAAATAACGTGGATGGCCGAGCCTAACCGAGATGTGGAAGGTAGAATCCCCGATCAATGGCTCCCCGGGAGCTTTCCAACGGTTCCGGAATAGCCTTGATCGAACCTCATGTGCTTAAATTGCGAGTCCTCCCCGAGGCTATCTTTTGACCGCCGCCATGATTGTATGCATTCAACTAGAACCGGCGGGGCATGTCAAAGTTTGTGCATTGTTCACATTGCATGGTGTTTGTCCAACAAAGCAACAACAAATAGAACATGTGTGGGGGGGATCCAAAAATGAAAGTCGCACCCTAAAACAAAATTTTAGCGGGAAACAATTTTTGGGCGGGAAAGTCTCATACGGAATGTGATTGGTTGAATCGCAAGCCCTTCACGAGGTGTGGCAAACATGATTTTTCCGGTGAAGGCCTTCCCGTAAAACATCATAACTTCCCCATACAAACTCCGCTTTTGGCTCCGCAAGTACTCACTTGAATGGTTCAGGTCATTCAGAACTCAGTTGATAGTTATTTAGAGGATATCACCATTTAATCGAATAAGCAGGTTATGGAGGCACCAAATAAGTGTGTGTGTGTGTGTGTCTGTGTGTGTGTGTGAGAGAGAGAGAGAAGTGAAGAGACAGAGAGTCATGTAGGATGGCTTAAGTTTTCATTAGTATTGGGGCATAAATAACGCGGATGGCTGAGCCTGCCCGAGATGTGGAAGGTAGAATCCTCGATCAATGGCTCCCAGGAGCTTTCCAACGGTTCTGTAATAGCCTTGATCGGACCTCATGTGCTTAAGTTGCAAGTCCTCCCGAGGCTATCTTTTGACCGCCGCAATGGTTGTATGCATTCAACTAGAACCGGGGGGCATTTCAAAATTTTGCGCAATTTTAAGCACGGCATGGTGTTTATCCAACAAAGCAACAAAAAGCAAAACATGTTGGAGGGGGGGGGGATCCAGAAAATGAAAATCGCACCCTAAAACAAAAATTTGACGGAAAAATGAATTTTTGTGCGGCAAAATCTCGTATGGAACGTGAAAGATCGAGGATGTCGCCTAGAGGGGGGGGGGGGTGAATAGGCGCTTTAAAATAATTACGGTTTAGGCTTGAACAAATGCGGAATAAACCTAGCGGTTAATTTGTCAAGCACAAAACCTACAACAACCAGGCTCACCTATGTGCACCAACAACTTATGCTAAGTAAGATAAGCAATTATGTGATAGCAAGATATATGACAAAGAACAATATGGCTATCACAAAGTAAAGTGCATAAGTAAAGGGGCTCGGGTAAGAGATAACCGAGGCACGCGGAGACGCATTTATGTATCCCAAGTTCACACCCTTGCGGATGCTAATCTCCGCTTGGAGCGGTGTGGAGGCACAATGCTCCCAAGAAGCCACTAGGGCCACCGTAATCTCCTCACGCCTCGCAAGACAATGCAAGATGCCGTGATTCCACTAAGGGACCCTTGAGGGCGGTCACCGAACCCGTACAAATGGCAACCCTTGGGGGCGGTCACCGAACCCGTACACTTTGGCAACCCTTGGGGACGGTCACCGGAACCCGTCAAGTTGCTCGGGGCGATCTCCACAACCTAATTGGAGACCCCGACGCTTGCCCGGAGCTTTACACCACAATGATTGAGCTCCGAACACCACCAACCGTCTAGGGCGCCAAGCACCCAAGAGGAACAAGCTCAAGGGCACCAAGCACCCAAGAGTAATAAGCTTCTCAACTTGTAACTTCCACGTATCACCGTGGAGAACTCAAACCGATGCACCAAATGCAATGGCAAGGGCACACGGAGTGCCCAAGTCCTTCTCTCTCAAATCCCACCAAAGCAACTAATGCTAGGGAAGAAAATGAGAGGAAGAACAAGAAGGAGAACACCAAGAACTCCAAGATCTAGATCCAAGGGGTTCCCTCACTTAGAGGAGAAAGTGATTGGTGGAAACGTGGATCTAGATCTCCTCTCTCTTTTCCCTCAAGAACTAGCAAGAATCATTGGAGGGATTGAGAGTTAGCAAGCTCAAGAAGGTCAACAATGGGGAAGAACACGAGCTCAAAGGATAAGGTTCAATGGGGAAGAAGACCCCTTTTATAGGAGGGGAAAATCCAACCGTTACCCCACTGAACATCCTCAAGACAGAGCGGTACTACCGCTGGGCAAGGGCGGCATTACTACCGAGGGCGGTACTACCGCTCTCACCCAGCCATCTGCCGCTACCGGGACGAGGAGGTCAAGGCCTGGCCCCAGAGCGGTACTACCGTGGGAGTAGGCACGCAGTACTACAGCTTGAGCGGTACTACCGCCACTATTACCGCACTTAGTACCGTAAAACCCGACCACGAAAAACAACGGTCTCGAATCGAGGCGGTAGTAGCCGGAACCAACTGCGGTACTGGCCGAAACTCCCAAAGCGGTACTACCGCTCGGGAATGAGTACCACTACGCTCTGGGAGCAGTACTACCGCTTCTGGGGCAGTACTACCGCTTGAGTGTGCGGTACTACCGCTGTGGACAGCGGTACTACCGCTGGCGCCAATATAAGCCACTACCGCGAAAAACAAAGAATACTCCACGGAAAACCAGAACTGCCATAACTTCAAGAATGAGCTCCGAATTGAGCAAACTCAAGCTTGTTTGAAACAAGACAACGAGTAGCATCAAACGGTTATAGTAAGAAGAGGCAGGGAGGTTTGCTTAGCAAACAAAGGAGTGAAACCTCCAACCGAGAAGAACCGGCATACCCTCCAACATCGAAAACATCATAGAAGATGCATGAGAACTCCGTTGATGAACTCGAGCTTGTCATAAAAATGACCATAAGCTCCAAATCTCACAAGGATAAGAACCAAACAAGAACCAAACAGATGATGCAAGGATGCAATGGTTTTAGATCTCTACGAACGATACGATCAAGAAACTCATCGAGAGCCCGCCTTGATAGTACGTCAAATGATCCTATAACCCTGTCTTCCACAACTACCATGAGACCGGTAAAATAGAAAACCTATCAAGGGCAAACCTTTGTTTGCACATGGTCCACTTGAGCTAGATGATGACGATCTTGACTCCCTCAAGTTGGACCACCTTTCTTGATTGCATTGGCGGGATGAAGACTAGTTGATTGCTCCCCCATACTCTACTGTGGGTGAGCCTCTCTTCCGCTCCTCTTCACAAGTCCATTGTCACCACAATGGACGGCAAGCTTCAAGCACTTGATCTCTTCGTGATGCATTACTTGAACTTGCACACCGCAACCTAACCCCACAAAGAACTCTCACGAAGACCATGGGTTAGTACACAAAGCGTAATGGACAATGCTTACCATACCATGGGATCACTTGATCCCTCTGTACATCTTGTACGCTTTGTGTGTTGAATCTTTCCAACTCTTTTCATTTGGATGGTGTCTTGAAGGTGGACATGAATGATCACACAATCTTATTCTTCAAGACATGCTTGCAATAAGCTCAACACTCACATGACCAATCTTTGAATAATTCCTTGAATAGCACCTTGGTCGACACAAAACTCTCCTTGAAACCAACACATGTACTCCAAGAAAAGCCTATGGACAAAACCTTCAAATAAAATCAAGGCAACCATTAGTCCATAGAGAATGTCATCAATTACCAAAACCACACACGGGGGCACCGCATGTCCTTTCAGAACGTGATTAGTTGAACCGGAAGTCCTTCACGAGGTGTGTCGGTAAAACATGCACAACTTCCCATACAAACTCCTGTTTTGGCTCCGCGAGTACTCACTTGAATGGTTCAGGTCATTTAGAACTTACTTGATGGTTATTTAGAAGACATCCCCATTTAATTGAATAAATGGATTCATACTCCCTCCATTTACTTATACAAGGCCACTATGAAATATACATTTTTGCATCTTTGCAATGCCACCAACAGTAATCGAGGCTAAAATTAATGGTATTTTCTCGTACTAGTAATACGCTTAATAATTGCATGCATGCAGTCATAATGACACATAGCTATTCCTTGGTTGAATGCATGTCACGTATTAATGATCTCACAAAATGAAACAAAAAGTTGGCTTGCATGCCAAGCTGTAGTGTATTGTCCATCACTATGTGGTACTACCTCCGTCTAGGATTACTGGTCCGGTCGACCGAATCCGCAAGACCAAGGCAAAACAAACGCGCATGCAAACTCCTCGATTCATGTTGTTATTAATTACTGCATACACCTACTGGCTTTTGCGCATATCGCTTGCATTGGCTAGCTTCACGCATGCAGTGGGCAGAGTACTAGGCCCGAGACAAATGCATGCATGCATGCGGGCAGCCGAGACAAATGCGTGCATGCAACCAGCGTCCTTAGCATGCAGCGGCTGGGAATTAATTTCCCTTAATCAATGGGACAACAACCGAGAGGAGCGGCCTAATAAAAATAGGACGCGGCTGTGTTACTAAACGGACTTGTAACCTGTGTAGTACTGGGGTAGTATCTCTCAAAAAAGTAAAAAAAGACTGTCATAAAGGGAGAGAGATCTAATAAAAAGAGATTAGGCAAAAAAGAGACTCTGAGGTGGTACTTTTCACGACCTATATCGAAGTTGGTGATGCCCCAAAAGTAAGAAAAAAAATACAAGCGGTGGCAAAAGTCGCTTTTATGCATTTCTTTTCATAATTTTACCCTAAATTTTGACAAGTCTGCAATAGCAGTCATTTTTCTCCGTGGCTACACTGTTCTGGACCTTGGGGTTCGTTTTTGGGACACTCGCCATCATAGTGAAAATTTTGAGTTTTTGGGCCGGCAACGCTTGTTAGCGTTCTAGAGATGTCAACCACGCTAGGAGAGAGCCCCACTGTGATCACGTTGGGTCGGATAAGTTTGCCATGACGCTTTATTTTACCGTCATGCATCGTTGCTCACCTTGAAGAATCGCAACAAAGGCTACACCACATGGACCGCAATCATGTAGATCAGCGCCACATCCCGCCATGTACCACGCTCCTAACGGATAGGCGATGAGGAGCGGCGACGGCCATGGAAGCCAGCTCTCAAAGACATGATGCACCGCATCAGCCGCTCCTTGCCTCCACCACAGGGAGCGCCTGCCGCATGACGTTAGCGAGAGGGGAGGCACGCCAGCGCTAGGCCCTCATCCATCCACGAGTCAGCGCCAAAGTCCATCTTTTATGATGTGCCGAGTCTTTCCAAATATAATTTCATAGGGAGCGCCTGCTTCCAGGTCTTGTGCTAGTAGCACCCATGGAGTGTGATAGCTCTTGTTTGAACATTTCCAACTTATATGCCATCTTAACTGAGAACATACCAGACTTTTCACTGGACATCGCACTATTTTGGGTATTTAGTGGACTTATTATTTCTTTGTGTATGCAAAAATAAGGTTCCGCAAGATTGGTTTCCTAACATGTTAGGTGAAGACAAGCAGAAAGAAACATAGTGGAAGCTAAACTGTATGCCTTTTGGATGTTCTGGATGCGTTGTTGTTTACACCTGAAGCATATGTATGTTTTTGATGACTTACCAGAGCGTCAAAATAAGAAGAAAAACATGGATTAGTTGTATTTCTAAACTATATATCTATGTCTTACCAGAGAAATGAAGTAGTATATACAGATTTTTGTGCTGCTTTCTTATTAGCCAAGAAAAGGTCGATTGTCCACTATGCTATTGGATAATACGATCGAGAGTTAAAAATGGTTGTTGCCAAACCATAATAACAGATAAACAAGGTTTCAAAACTGACATAGTCATGCTTCAGTAGCACCCTGACCAGTACCCGTCGCAGCGCGACCCCTCCACGGCTGCTGAGAGCTGCTCCCTTGCCCGGAGTCGACGATTGCGACGAGGCGAGGACACCCACGGCAAGCAACCGGCAGGCAGGGGGTGAAGGTCCATGTCGGAGGGCGTCGAGAAGGTTACAATCCATAAGAATGCTATAATTAGTGGAGGATCCTCGCTTCCTCTGCCCCGCGGAGACCTGAGGTGCCGAGGCCGTTGCATGGCGCTGGTCTACTCGGCAGCAGACGCACGAGCCAGCGACCGCAACAACGGCCGTGTGCTGTAGATGGGCTTGTATCCTGAAACTCATATCCACCCACAAGCATGCATGACCCTGCTCCCTCCACATTCGTGCAATCATGCTTGGACTGCTATCAGGAGCATCCTCAACATCTGGCGCTTGTACCAATGTACCATGCATACGCTGCCTCATGTACAAGTCGCTGAGGTGGCCAGGGAGCTGTGGTGCGGCGAGGCGCGCAGGGCAGCCCAAAACGGGGCGTGAATTGTCAGTCGATGGTGATAATCGGTCGTGGCAAGGTGCAGCAAGCATGACTGTGTACATGTAGACATTGCATGCCATGTGCTCGATGAAATGTCTACACTTTAGATAGATGAAAGGACCAAAGACCGGTCAAACATGTATGACGTGTTTGGTTTTAGTCAAAATCGTGTCCACGCCGGTAGGAGACCACTTGAAAGCGGTATGAGGGACTAAACTTATCCGGTTTTAAAAGTTAAGGGACTAACCTTTGCTGGTTTTGAAGTTGTGGGACCATTTCTGTACTTTCAAAAGAGTTGAGGGACGAAAATATACTTTTCCCTAAATCAAATCTACTAGCTATAGTACCTAGACAGTAGCACGATGCAATGGACCTGACGCATGAAAATTTATATAGAACAACAATCAAACATCCCAATGCTGCACCATGTATCGGTGCTAAGCTTGCCATATATGGAAAAATCAGACGTGACAAATTAATTAAGGAGAGAGATAACCCAACGAAGAAACAACTCCAGGAGCATGTACCTAAGGCAGAACACAATTAATTTGATCTCGTACGCATTGCACAGCGCCGAACTATCTCACTTCTCCTTTTCCGTCTTCCATGGATTGCTGATGCTCAGCAAACGGCCCCTTGGCCTCATCGCCGCTGCGCCACCGCCTCTGGCGGAACGCTTCTTCTTCGCCCCATGACATTGCCACGCCTCTCAATCGTCGCCTGCATGGAGCGCTGCCAGGAGAATGCATCAGGGCACCACCGCCGGTAGCTGCTCTGGCCAGGCACAAACTATTCAATGGTATTTCGCCCTTTGGCGAATCAGAACTACTTTTTGTTCTGTTGATCCTACTACACCTCATGCTCGGCCCCTTGTATTATTAAGCTTAGATGAGATTTATCTTTGCATCAGACTTGGCTCTTGAGGGGAACACTTGAGATTGATTTCCGTTCATAACGGTCAAGTTGGTCATTGTACTCCTATATATATGCCCACAAGGCTGAGGCAATAAACATCGATGAAGGCCTTTCGGTGAAGTCCACGAGATTTTGGAAGAAACTTCAAGGAGAAGTCCGGCGAACATGATTTGTCACCACATGGACTGCAATCATGTAGGACGGCTAAACTTGTCGCTGGCGTTGGGTCATAAATAACTCAGATGGTCGAGTCCGCCCGACACGCGGGAGGTACGAGTCTCCTATCTTCGGCTCCGCGAGAGATTTGTAATGGGCTCGGAATTGCCTCGATCGGAGCTGGTGTGCTCAAGCTGCAGCATTGTGATCACATGCATTCGGCCGGAACTGCGGTTACGATCGCATGCCTTCAACCCGAACCGGGCCATATCAAAATAGAGTGCACCTTCCATCATTGTATGGTGTTTCTCCAACAAAGTAAACAAACAAAAAAAATAGAAGACATAGATCTAATTGAAAATTATTAGCCAAACTTTCTGAGTTGGAAAATATCGGCCGGTAAAAAAAATATGGTTATGGAGGCACCAAATAAGTGTGTGTGTGAGAGAGAGAGAGAGAGAGAGAGAGAGAGAGAAAATCGTGTAGGGTGGCTTAATTTTTCATTAGCGTTGGGGCATAAATAGCGCGCATGGCCGAGCCCGCCCCGAATGTGGAAAGTAGAATTCCCCCGATCATCAGCTCCCAGGGAGTTTTCCAACGGCTCTGGAATAGGCTTGATCAAACCTCGTGGTGCTTAAGTTAAGCTAGTCCTCCCCGAGGCTATATTTTGACCGCCGCCATGATTGCATGCATTTAACTTGAACCGGGGGGCATGTCAAAAGTTTGTGTATTGTTCACGCTGCCTGATGTTCACATAAATAGAACATGTGTGTGTGGGGGGGATGGGGTCCAAAACTGGAAATCGCACACTGAAACAAATTTTTGGCGGGAAATGAAATTTTGGGCGAGAAAGTCCTGTACGGAATGTGATTGGATCGGAAGTCCTTTACGAGTGGCGAACATGATTTGTCCGGTGAAGACTTTCCGGTAAAACATGCGCAACTTCCCCATATGAACTCTGTTTTGGCTCCGCGAGTACTCACTTGAATGGCATGGGTCATTCGGAACTCACTTGATAGTTATTTAGAAAATATCCCCATTTAATTGAATAAACGGGTTCATACTACGAGTAGGTGATAACGGTGGCATAAAGTCATGATATAATTTGGGTTGCTCGCACATAAAACATGAAGGCCAGGTGGTAGGTTTGGGGTTGAATCTCGATGGACAACAACAACAACAATATAGAGATGGGTCTACTTATTCATCTTGTGGGGCTGCTCGTGTGGTCATTAGCGTTGGGGCATGAAACAACGCATATGGCCTAGCTGTCCGAAGATTGAAGGTAAGAGTCCCCGATCATCGGTTCTCGGAGAGGTTTCCAAGGTAAGAGTCCCAGATCATCACTATATGGTGTCTCTCCAAAAAAGTAAAAGAAAACTAACCTAAAAGGGATAGAGATCTAATAAAAAATAACGGCCAATAGATTAGGCGGGAAAAAGAGACTCTTAGGTGGTACTTTTTACTGACCATATATAGAAGCGGGTGATGCCCCAAAAGAGAGAAAAATACAAGCCACGGCTTTGCCACCGCTCAGCCGTTTTTACGCGCTTTTCCATTATTTTATCCTAAATTTTGGTAAGTCTGGAATCGCAGTCAATTTTTTTCCGTGCCTTCACTGTTTTGGACCTTGGGATTCATTTTGAAACACTCAACATCATAGTGAAAATTTTGACTTTTAGGCCGGCACCGCTCGTTAGCGTTCTAGAGAGGTTCTAGAGATGTCAACCACGCTAGGAGAGAGCCACACTGTGATCACATTGGGTCAGATAAGTTTGCCGGCTGTAAGGATTAAACAATTATTATTTTCCTGAGTTGGATGAGATATATGAGGGGAGAGAAGTGAGGTGGGTTGTAAATTAACTACCGCTATAGCACAGGCTCCAAGAAATATTGTGAGAGTGTAAGGTGGTCCATGCATTAATAATGTAGTACTCCTTCGTTTTTATTTTCTCAAGATATTAGCTTTGGCCAAAGTCAAGCTCAGAACTTTGTCAAAGTTTATAGACAAAATATTAACCTATATAATAACAAATCAATATCGTTAGATTCATTATTGAATGTACTTTCACATCATATAGATTTGTTATGGTAAAAGGTTATGTTCTTTTCTATAGACTTGGTCAAACTTTACGAATTTGACTTCAGTCAAATCTAATATGCAGAGTAAATATAAACGGAGGGAGTACTTCTTAGCAACTAGTTATTATACGTGTTGGCTATTAGATTGGCTATATGTGATGTGGCAACTCCATATAGCCAGTAGTTGGCTATACTATTAGCCATGCTCTTAGCGACTTAGCCCCCTCCCAATGCTCCACCCTATACCGGTGCTAAGCTGGCCACATAGACACAAATCAGATGTGGCAAACTATTTAAGGAGGAGAGAGAGCGGATCCGTAACCCAACGAAGAAACGACTCCAGGTGCATGAACTAAGGCAGAATGTAATTAACTTGATCTTGTAAGCATTGCACAACGTCGAACCATCTCTCCTCTTCCCCTACGGAATCGCTGATGCCCAGCAAACGGCCCCTTGGCCTCATCGCAAGGCGCCTCGCCCTCTGAAACACTTCTTCTTTGCCTCAAGGGCGTTGCCACACTACTCAATCCTCGCCTGCATGGACCACTCCTAGGAGAAGCCATCAGGGACACCACCATCGGTAGCTCCTCCGGCCAGGCACAAACGGCTCAATGGTATTTTGTCCTTTCACGAAATTAGAACTACTTTTTTGTCCTACTGCGCCTCATGCTCGGCCCCTTGTATTGTTTCTTAGATGAGATTCATCTCTGCATGAGACTTGACTCTTCAAGGGAACACTTGAGATTGGTTTCAGTTCATAATCTGAGTTCAGTTCAGTTCGTAACGTTCTAGTTGATTAAAGAGTGATCAAGTTGATTTCATGTACTAGTTCAGTTCAGAACATTTAGTTCTACAGTTTAGTTTAGATCATTTAGTAGTTCAATTCAGTAACATTTAATTGATTCCAGAACGTACTAGTTCAATTAAGAATGCAAAATAGTTCCGTTCAGTACAGTTTCGAGCTTCTTGCAATTGGAAGGACCAGATTAGTTGATTGTACTACATATAGATAAGTCTGTAGCAACTTTAATTATGGGATCAAACTTAGTTCAGTTCAGCCCAAATAGAGTTTAGTTCAGTTTAGAACTAATGGAGCAATTTCATGGTATTGCCATCTAGTCATACTAATTGTCAGGCAGCAACTTTTTGACCAAATCAAACTGAACTTTATTGACTTGATGGAGATGCATGATGATCTATTGATCTGAAACACACACTGGTGGAAAAACAGGCTTCCGTCCAGCCCCATAAGTCGCGGGTTGTAGGAACTGCGATTAATGGGACCTTTAGTCGTGTTCTCGAGGTGAACCGCGACCAAAGGCCTGGGCCTGTGGCGCCGGTGGCTGGCAAGACGTGAGGGTCTTTAGTCGCGGTTTGCCAGACAACCGCGACTAAAGGTTTTCGGGCACCTTTTTAGTCACGGGTTTGCCGTGCCAACCGCAACTAAAGCCCTCCCCTATATATACCCATCCAAAGAGCCAACACTTAGCCATTTGGAGCCATTCTCTTCACTAGTGGGTGTAGGTTTGCTTTTGGTTCCTCTTATGCACATAAGGTGTTTGATGAAATGCCCCAAGAGCATGAAACAAACATGAATTCAAAATTGTTCAAAATTGTGTATGGTCATCCGATGATATTGAATATATATTGTATATTCCTCTTGAATTCTTTTTGGTTCTAATTTCAAATTTGTTTGAAATTGTACATTCATATGCATGTATGTAGTACCGTAGAATATGTGAAACTCCTTCAAAATTAAAATAAAGCACAAAAGAAATAAAACAATACAAATTAAACAGAAAACAATACAAATTAAAAAGAATAAAATACAAATTAAACAGAAAACAGGTTTGGGGGGCTAAAACCCTAAACTCGGGCGATTTTTAGTCGCTGGCCGCACCAACCGCGACTAAAGGTGGGGGCGGAACGCAAAACCCGCTTAAAAACCCTTTAGTCGCTGGGTTGGGCAGGCGACCCGCGAATAAAGGGTACCTTTAGTCATGGTCTTGCCGCCAACCGCGACTAAAGGGAGGCGCGAACGCAAAAACTCGCCAAAAACCCTTTAGTCGCGGTTGGCGGGCGACCATGACTAAAGGGGGGGCTATAAATACAAGGTCCGATTCTCGTCTTCTCCGATTCCGATTCTCGCTGTTCGTCTCTCGCGCCCTCGACGCCCGGCACGCCCCTCGCCGACGCCGCTTTGCCATCGCCCTCGCCGACGCCGCTTTCGCCGCCCTCGGCCGGCCTCGGTCTGCCGCCTCGCCTCGCCCTCAACGCCGCCGACCGCCTTCCCTCGCCATCGCCCTCGACGCCGCCCGCCGTCGCCTCGCCCTCGGCCGCCGCCGTCGCCGCTTCGCCTACGCCGCCAGCCTGCCTCGTCTTGCCGCCTCGTCGCCGCCCTCAACGCCGACCGCCTCCTCGCCTAACGCCCGCCAAGCGACGATGGTGGCAGGGGGTTTTCTATAAAACACAAAAGAAATAAAACAATACAAATTAAATGTAAAACAGGTTTAGGGGGGCTAAACCTAAAACCTGTGGCGGCCTTTAGTCGCGGTTGGCCGAAGAACCGCGATTAAAGGTCCTCCGCCTGACGGTCAGCCTGGCGCCCACGTGGACGGGCCGTTAGTCGCGGTTCTTAAGCAAACCGCGACTAAAGGTGGGGGCATTAGTCAAGCTTATTTGGTCGCGTTGCGCAACTGCGACTAATGGCAGTTATGTAACCGCGACCAAAGGCCTTTTTTCCACCAGTTCCCATATCTCCTCTATGTAACCATAATATGTGACCTCTTGCCCATTCTCGGTTGTCGTGCATCAAAGCGGACACCACTATTTTGGTTGGTGCTCTTTTATCTAGGGCGATCGTGTAAAATGTATTCCCATTTATCTCGCACTTTGGAAAGTCGTTATAGTCGAAGATGGTGTCTTGGCCAACATGTACAGCTGATCTACAACATCATTGTCATTCATTAAATGTTTTCTCAACCAACCGCCGAAAGTCTCCATGTGGGCCTTCCTAATCCAGGATTCAGCTTCCGGGTTGTCGTAACGTAAAATATTCTTGTGTTTCTCAAAGCACGGAGCCACCAAGCTGGAATTGGTCAAGACAGTGTGGTGTGCTTCAATGAGAATGGTCATTCCATACATATCGTTGATTTCATTCCGATCGTGTTTTTCCACTTAGTCTCCCCTCGTGCCGCGATCGAGGAAGACCAATCGCTTAAGGTCAGGAACAAAGTCAACACAAAACTCAATTACCTCCTCATTTCCATAGCCCTTGGCGATGCTTCCTTCGCCTAGCACGGTTACTTAACATATTTCTTTAATACTCCCATGAACCTCTCAAGGGGAACATATTGTGTAGAAATACAGGACCGAGAACGAAAATCTCTTCAACTAGGTGAACCAGGAGGTGCGCATAATATTGAAGAAGGATGGCGGAACACCAACTCAAATCGACAAGACATTGGATCACATCGCTCAGAACCGTGGTAGAACTTCCGGATTGATTACCTTCCGAGAGATTGCATTGAGGAATGCACATAGCTTCACAATGGCTACTCGAACATTTTCCGGCAGGAGCCCCTCAAAGCAATCGGAAGCAATTATGCCATAATCACGCGGCAGTCGTGGAGACTTCAGGTTTTGGAACTTTTTCTCCGCCATGTTTATTATTCCCTTTATATTGGACGAGAATCCAGACGGGACCTTCATATCGCTAAGGCATTCAAAAAGATGACCTTCTCTTCTTTGGTCGAGCGTAGCTGGCACGACCTTGAAACCATTCCGGATGCCTGGTCATCGTGGTCTTTCAAACGTTGTCGGTCCTGCCGTGCTTCCTTTGTATCATTTGTCTTCCCATACACGCCCAAGAAGCTTAGGAGGTTCACGCAAATATTCTTCGTGAACGTGCATCACGCCGATTGCAGAGCGGACATCTAGGACTTTCCAATATTCTAGCTCCCGTAATATAGATTTCTTCTTCCACATGGCTGCGTCGTCGCCTCCCTTTCGAACTGATTGTCCGCCAGACCCTTTCCAAAGATGACTTTCAAATCCTTGACCATATCAAATACCTCAAAGACCAAGCAGTCGTTCCGCAGTTTCGCCGGTGATCTGCCTTGCCGTTGTAATGCTTGCCTTTCTTTCTTCTTGGATGAATTTTCGAAGAAATCGACTATGCCCAAGGTACACGCTCTTCTTACAATTTGGCAAATGTACACTTTCAGTCTCATGTAAGCACCGCGTGCATGCATTGTATCCCTTATTTGACAGTCCGAAGGTTACTAAGAGCAGGCCAATCGTTGATGGTTACGAAAAGCAACGTCAGAGGTCAAATTCCTCTTGTTTGTGCTCATCCCACACACGGACACCACCCCACAGCTGTAAAAGTTCATCAACTAATGGCCTTAGGTACACATCGATGTCGTTGCCGGGTTGCACTGGTGGAAAAACAGGCTTCCGTCCAGCCCCATAAGTCGCGAAGCTGTAGGAACCGCGACTAATGGGACATTTAGTCGCGGTTCTGGAGGTGAACCGCGACCAAAGGCCTGGGCCCAGGGCGCTCGGTGGCTAGTCAAGACGTGAGGTTTTTAGTCGCGGTTTGCTGTGACAACTGCGACTAAAGGTTTTCGGCACTTTAGTCACGGTTTGCCGTGCCAACCGCAACTAAAGCCCTCCCCTATATATACCCATCCAGCAGCCAACACTTAGCCATTTGGAGCCATTCTCTTCACAAGTGGGTGTAGGTTTGCTTTTGGTTCCTCTTATGCACATAAGGTGTTTGATGAAATGCCCCAAGAGCATGAAACAAACATGAATTCAAAATTGTTCAAAATTGTGTATGGTCATCCGATGATATTGAATATATATTGTATATTCCTCTTGAATTCTTTTGGTTCTAATTTCAAATTTGTTTGAAATTGTACATTCATATGCATGTATGTAGTACCGTAGAATATGTGAAACTCCTTCAAAATTAAAATAAAGCACAAAAGAAATAAAACAATACAAATTAAACAGATAACAAGACAAATTAAAGAGAAAAAACAACAAATTAACCAGAAAACAGGTTTGGGGGCTAAACCCTAAACTCAAGGGCGTTTTTAGTCGCGGTTGGCTGCACCAACCGCGATTAAAGGTGGGGCTGGAACTAAAAACCCGCTAAAAACCCTTTAGTCGCGGTTGGGCAAGGCGACCATGAATAAAGGGTACCTTTAGTCGCGGGTCTCGTCGCCACCCGCGACTAATGGGGGGGCGGGGTAACGCAAAAAACCCCCCAAAACCCCTTTTGTCGGGGTTGGGCCGGCGCCCCGCGACTAAAGGGGGGGGGGCTATAAATACAAGGCTCCGATTCTCGTCTTCTCCGATTCCGATTCTCGCTTTGTCTCGTCCGCGCCCTCGCGCCGACGCCCGTCGCCCTCGCCCTCGGCGCCCGCCAGCCGCCCTCGACGCCTTCGCCGTCGCCCTTCGCTATCAGCGCCGCGGCCGGCCCGGCCTCAGATCGCCTCGCTCGCCGCCCTCAACGCCGCCGACCCGGCCTCCTCGCCCACCGCGCCTCGGCGCCGCCCGTCGCCCTCGCCTACAGCGCGCGCCTGCCTCCCACCTCGCTCGCCCGCCCTCAACGCCGCCGACCGGCCTCCCTCGCCCAACGCCCGCCGCGACGCAGTGGTGGCAGGGGGTTTTCTATAAAACACAAAAGAAATAAAACAATACAAATTAAACAGAAAACAGGTTTAGGGGGGGAGGGGCTAAAACCCTAAACCTGTGGCGGCCTTTAGTCGCGGTTGGCTTAAGAACCGCGATTAAAGGTCCTCCGCCTCGACGGCCGCCTGGCGCCCACGTGGACGGGCCGTTAGTCGCGGTTCTTAAGCAACCGCGACTAAAGGTGGGGGCATTAGTCGCGCTTATTTGGTCGCGGTTGCAACCGCGACTAATGGCGGGGCTAACCGCGACCAAAGGCCTTTTTCCACCAGTTCCCATATCTCCTCTATGTAACCATAATATGTGACCTCTTGCCCATTCTCGGTTGCTGCATCAAAGCGGACACCACTATTTTGGTTGGTGCTCTTTTATCTTGGGCGATCGTGGTAAAATGTATTCCCATTTATCTCGCACTTTGGAAAGTCGTTATAGTCGAAGATGGTGTCTTGGCCAACATGTACAGCTGATCTACAACATCATTGTCATTCATTAAATGTTTTCTCAACCAACTGCCGAAAGTCTCCATGTGGGCCTTCCTAATCCAGGATTCAGGCTTCCCCGAGTTGTCGAACGTAAAATATTCTTGTGTTTCTCAAAGCACGGAGCCACCAAGCTGGAATTGGTCAAGACAAAGGTGGTGTGCTTCAACAGAGAATGGCCGTCCATACATATCGTTGATTTCATTCCGATCGCGTTTTTCCACTTAGTCTCCCTCGTGCCGCGATCGAGGAAGACCAATCGGCTTAAGGTCAGAACAAAGTCAACACAAAACTCAATTACCTCCTCATTTCCATAGCCCTTGGCGATGCTTCCTTCCGGCCTAGCACGGTTACGAACATATTTCTTTAATACTCCCATGAACCTCTCAAGGGGAACATATTGTGTAGAAATACAGGACCGAGAACGAAAATCTCTTCGACTAGGTGAACCAGGAGGTGCGTCATAATATTGAAGAAGGATGGCGGAACACCAACTCGAAATCGACAAGACATTGGATCACATCGCTCAGAATCGTGGTAGAACTTCCGGATTGATTACCTTCCGAGAGATTGCATTGAGGATTGCACATTGCTTCACAATTGCTACTCGAACATTTTCCGGCAGTAGCCCCCTCAAAGCAATCGGAAGCAATTGCTCGATAATAACGTGGCAGTCGTTAGTCTTCAGTTTTTGGAAATTTTTCTCCGCCATGTTTATTATTCCCTTTATATTGACGAGAATCCAGACGGGACCTTCATACTGCTCAGGCATTCAAAAAGATGACCTTCTCTTCTTTGGTCGAGCGTAGTCGGCACGACCTTGAAACCATTCCGGATGCCGGTCATCGTGGTCTTTCAAACGCTTTGGTCCTGCCGTGCTTCCTTTGTATCATTTGTCTTCCCATACACGCCCAAGAAGCTTAGGAGGTTCACGCAAATATTCTTCAGATCGTGCATCACGCCGATTGCAAGAGCGGACATCTAGGACTTTCCAATATTCTAGCTCCTTAATATAGATTTCTTCTTCCACATGGCTGCGTCTGCCGCCTCCCTTCGAACTGATTGTCCGCCAGACCCTTTCCAAAGATGACTTTCAAAAACTTGACCATATCAAATACCTCAAAGACTGCAGTTCGCAGGCTTCGGCCGGTGATCTGCCTTGCCGTTGTAATGCTTGCTTTCTTTCATCGGATGAATTTTCGGAAGAAATCGACGATGCCCAAGGTACACGCTCTTCTTACAATTTGGCAAATGTACACTTTCAGTCTCATGTAAGCAAAGTGCATGCATTGTATCCCTTATTCGACAGTCCCGAAAGGTTACTAAGAGCAGGCCAATCGTTGATGGTTACGAAAAGCAACGCCAGAGGTCAAATTCCTCTTGTTTGTGCTCATCCCACACACGGACACCACCCCACAGCTGTAAAAGTTCATCAACTAATGGCCTTAGGTACACTTCGATGTCGCTGTCGGGTGCACCGGTGGAAAAACAGGCTTCCGCCCAGCCCCATAAGTCGCGGGTTGTAGGAACTGGCGATTAATGGGACCTTTAGTCGCAAGTTCGAGGTGAACCGCGACCAAAGGCTCGGGCCTGTGGCGCCTGTGGCGGTACAAGACGTGAGGGTCTTTAGTCGCGTTTGCTGTGACAACCGCGATTAAAGGTTTTCGGCACCTTTTTAGTCACGGTTTGCCGTGCCAACCGCAACTAAAGCCCTCCCCTATATATACCCATCCAAAGAGCCAACACTTAGCCATTTGGAGCCATTCTCTTCACAAGTGGGTGTAGGTTTGCTTTTGGTTCCTCTTATGCACATAAGGTGTTTGATGAAATGCCCCAAGAGCATGAAACAAACATGAATTCAAAATTGTTCAAAATTGTGTAAGGTCATCCGATGATATTGAATTTATATTGTATATTCCTCTTGAATTCTTTTTGGTTCTAATTTCAAATTTGTTTGAAATTGTACATTCATATGCATGTATGTAGTACCGTAGAAGATGTGAAACTCCTTCAAAATTAAAATAAAGCACAAAAGAAATAAAACAATACAAATTAAACAGAAAACAATACAAATTAAAAAGAAAACAATACAAATTAAACAGAAAACAGGTTTGGGGGGCTAAAACCCTAAACTCATGGCGGTTTTAGTCGCGGTTGGCCAGACCAACCGCGACTAAAGGTGGGGGCGCGGGAACGCAAAAAACCCGCCAAAAACCCTTTAGTCGCGGTTGGGCAGGCGACCCGCGACTAAAGGGTACCTTTAGTCGTGGGTCTCGTCGCCAACCGCGACTAAATGGGGGCGCGGAACGAAAAACCCGCTAAACCCTTTAGTCGCGTTTGGGCAGGTGACCCGCGACTAAAGGGGGGGGCTATAAATACAAGGCTCTGATTCTCGCCTTCTCCGATTCGATTCTCGCTTTGTTCGTCTCTGCCCGACGCCTCGCGCCGACGTCGCCCTCGCCGGCCGCCGTCGCCCTCGCCTCGCCGCCCGCCGTCGCCCTCGCTTACAGCCTTGCCCGCCGGGCCTCACTGCCGCCTCGCTTCGCCCGCCCTCAACGCCGCTGACCGGCCTCCTCGCCCATCAAGCGCCGACGCCCGCCGCCGTCGCCCTCGCCCTCGACGCCGCCCGCCGACGCCGCCGCGCCGCCGCCCTCGCCTACAGCGCCCAGCCTGCCTCGATCTGCCGCCTCGCTCGCCCGCCTCAACGCCGCCGACCGGCCTCCCTCGCCCAACGCCCGCCGCGACGCAGTGGTGGCAGGGGGTTTTCTATAAAACACAAAAGAAATAAAACAATACAAATTAAACAGAAAACAGGTTTAGGGGGGGGCTAAAACCCTAAACTCAGGCGGCCTTTAGTCGCGGTTGGCGAAGAACCGCGATTAAAGGTCCTCCGCTCGACGGCCGCCGGCGCCCACGTGGACGGGCCGTTAGTCGCGGTTCTTAAGCAACCGCGACTAAAGGTGGGGGCATTAGTCGCGCTTATTTGGTCGCGTTGCGCAACCGCGACTAATGGCGATTATGTAACCGCGACCAAAGGCCTTTTTTTTCCACCAGTTCCCTATATCTCCTCTATGTAACCATAATATGTGACCTCTTGCCCATTCTCGGTTTGCTGCATCAAAGCGGACACCACTATTTTGGTTGGTGCTCTTTTATCTTGGGCGATCGTGTAAAATGTATTCCCATTTATCTCGTACCCTTGGAAAGTCGTTATAGTCGAAGATGGTGTCTTGGCCAACATGTACAGCTGATCTACAACATCATTGTCATTCATTAAATGTTTTCTCAACCAACTGCCGAAAGTCTCCATGTGGGCCTTCCTAATCCAGGATTCAAAGCTTCCCGGTTGTCGAACGTAAAATATTCTTGTGTTTCTCAAAGCACGGAGCCACCAAGCTGGAATTGGTCAAGACAAAGGTGGTGTGCTTCAGTCGAGAATGGTTCCATACATATCGTTGATTTCATTCCGATCGTGCCTTTTCCACTTAGTCTCCCTCGCCGCTGATCGAGGAAGACCAATCGGCTTAAGGTCGAACAAAGTCAACACAAAACTCAATTACCTCCTCATTTCCATAGCCCTTGGCGATGCTTCCTTCCGCCTAGCATGGTTATTTAACATATTTCTTTAATACTCCCATGAACCTCTCAAGGGGAACATATTGTGTAGAAATACAGGACCGAGAACGAAAATCTCTTCGACTAGGTGAACCAGGAGGTGCGTCATAATATTGAAGAAGGATGGCGGGAACACCAACTCGAATCGACAAGACATTGGATCACATCGCTCAGTAACCGTGGTAGAACTTCTGGATTGATTACCTTCCGAGAGATTGCATTGAGGAATGCACATAGCTTCACAATGGCTACTCGAACATTTTTCCGGCAGAGCCCTCAAAGCAATCGGAAGCAATTGCGTCATAATCACGCGGCAGTCGTGGAGACTTCGTGTTTTGGAACTTTTTCTCCGCCATGATTATTATTCCCTTTATATTGACGAGAATCCAGACGGGACCTTCATACCGCTTGTGCATTCAAAAAGATGACCTTCTCTTCTTTGGTCGAGCGAAATGCACGACCTTGAAACCATTCCGGATGCCGATCATCGTGGTCTTTCAAACGTTCGGGTCCTGCCGTGCTTCCTTTGTATCATTTGTCTTCCCATACACGCCCAAGAAGCTTAGGAGGTTCACGCAAATATTCTTCGTGAACGTGCATCACGTCGATTGCAGAGCGGACATCTAGGACTTTCCAATATTCTAGCTCCCGTAATATAGATTTCTTCTTCCACGTGGCTGCGTGCCGCCTCCTTCGAACTGATTGTCCGCCAGATCCTTTCCAAAGATGACTTTCAAATCCTTGACCATATCAAATACCTCAAGACCAAGCAGTTCGCAGTGCTTCGCCGGTGATCTGCCTTGCCGTTGTAATGCTTGCCTTTCTTTCTTCTTCGGATGAATTTTCGGAAGAAATCGACGATGCCCAAGGTACACGCTCTTCTTACAATTTGGCAAATGTACACTTTCGGTCTCATGTAAGCAAAGTGCGTGCATGCATTGTATCCCTTATTTGACAGTCCCAAAGGTTACTAAGAGCAGGCCAATCGTTGATGGTTACGAAAGCAACGTCAGAGGTCAAATTCCTCTTGTTTGTGCTCATCCCACACACGGACACCACCCCACAGCTGTAAAAGTTCATCAACTAATGGCCTTAGGTACACTTCGATGTCGTTGCCGGGGTGCACTGGTGGAAAAACAGGCTTCTGTCCAGCCCCATAAGTCGCGGGTTGTAGGAACTGTGACTAATGGGACCTTTAGTCATGGGTTCGAGGTGAACCGCGACCAAAGGCCCGGGCCTAGGGCGCTCGGTGGCGGTCAAGACGTGAGGGTCTTTAGTCGCGGTTTGCTGTGACAACCGCGATTAAAGGTTTTCGGCACCTTTTAGTCACGGTTTGCCAAGCCAACCGCAACTAAAGCCCTCCCTATATATACCCATCCAAAGCAGCCAACACTTAGCCATTTGGAGCCATTCTCTTCACAAGTGGGTGTAGGTTTGCTTTTGGTTCCTCTTATGCACATAAGGTGTTTGATGAAATGCCCCAAGAGCATGAAACAAACATGAATTCAAAATTGTTCAAAATTGTGTATGGTCATCCGATGATATTGAATATATATTGTATATTCCTCTTGAATTTTTTTGGTTCTAATTTCAAATTTGTTTGAAATTGTACATTCATATGCATGTATGTAGTACCGTAGAATATGTGAAACTCCTTCAAAATTAAAATAAAGCACAAAAGAAATAAAACAATACAAATTAAACAGAAAACAATACAAATTAAAAAGAAAACAATACAAATTAAACAGAAAACAGGTTTAGGGGGGGGCTAAAACCCTAAATCATGGCGTTTTAGTCGCGGTTGGCCGTACCAACCGCGACTAAAGGTGGGGCGCGGAACGCAAAAACCCGCCAAAAACCCTTTAGTCGCTGGTTGGGCAGGCGACCCGTGACTAAAGGGTACCTTTAGTCATGGGTCTTGTCGCCAACCGCGATTAAAGGGGGCGCGAACATAAAACTCATAAAACCCTTTAGTCGCGGTTGGGCGACCAGCGACTAAAGGGGGGGCTATAAATACAAGGTCTGATTCTCGCCTTTCTCCGATTCCGATTCTCGACCGTTCGTCTCTCGCGTCGACGCCGCCTCGCCTCGCCGCCGCCGCCGTCGTCGCCGACGCCGCGCTGTCGCTTCGCCATCACACAGCCGGCCGGCCTCGATTGCCGCCTGCCGCCGCTCAACGCCGCCGACCGCCTCCTCGCCATCAGCCGACGCCTCACGCCGCGTCGCCGACGCCGCGTCATTGCCGCCGCTACAGGCCGCTGGCTGCCGTTGCCGCCGCCTCAACGCGACCGCCTCCTCGCCTAACGCCTTGGCCATGACGCATGGTGGCAGGGGTTTCTATAAAACACAAAAGAAATAAAACAATACAAATTAAACAGAAAACAGGTTTAGGGGGGGGGGGCTAAAACCCTAAACCTGTGGCGGCCTTTAGTCGCGGTTGGCCAGAAGAACCGCGACTAAAGGTCCTCCGCCACACTCCTCGATCGCGGTTAGCAACTTGATGAACCTTTGATGTGTCATTAATAAAATATGCATGTGTGTAGTTCATTGTTTAATTTATATTGTTTGTAGCTAGTTAGTTTAACAAATGCATGATGGTTAATTATATATTTTATATTATAATAATGCAGATGAATCGGCAATGGACCCGCGATCGAGGAGTGGGGCGGAGGACCTTTAGTCGCGGTTCTTCTGGCCAACCGCGACTAAAGGCCGCCACAGGTTTAGGGTTTTAGCCCCCCCCTAAACCTGTTTTCTGTTTAATTTGTATTGTTTTATTTCTTTTGTGTTTTATAGAAAACCCCCTGCCACCACTGCGTCGCGGCGGGCGTTGGGCGAGGGAGGCCGGTCGGCGGCGTTGAGGGCGGGCGAGCGAGGCGGCAAGACGAGGCCGGGCGCTGCTGCTGTAGGCGAGGGCGACGGGCGGGCGCCGAGGGCGAGGGCGACGGCGGGCGGCGCCGAGGGCGCGGTGGGCGAGGGAGGCCGGTCGGCAGCGTTGAGGGCGGGCGAAGCGAGGCGGCAAAGATCGAGGCCGGGCCGGCGGGCGCTGCAGGGCGAAAGGGCGACGGCGGGCGCGCCGAGGGCGAGGGCGACGGCGGCGGCGCCGAGGGCGAGGGCGACGGCGGGCGGCGCCGAGGGCGCGCAGAGACGAACAAAGCGAGAATCGAATCGGAGAAGACGAGAATCGAGCCTTGTATTTATAGCCCCCTTTTAGTCGCTGGTCGCCCGCCCAACCGCGACTAAAGGGTTTTTATGGCGTTTTTTATGCTCGCGCTTCTTCTTTAGTCGCGGTTGGCATTTAGACCATGATTAAAGGTACCTTTTAGTCGCTGGTCGCCTGCCCAACCGCGACTAAAGGGTTTTTATGGTTTTTATGCTCGGCTTTTCATTTTTTAGTCATGTTGGTCTGCCAACCGCGACTAAAGGTCACGCAGGTTTAGGGTTTTAGCCCCCCCAAACCTGTTTTCTCGCTTTAATTTGTATTGTTTTCTTTTAATTTGTATTGTTTTCTGTTTAATTTGTATTGTTTTATTTCTTTTGTGCTTTATTTTAATTTTGAAGGAGTTTCACATATTCTACGGTACTACATACATGCATATGAATGTACAATTTCAAACAAATTTGAAATTAGAACCAAAAAGAATTCTAGAGGAATATACAATATATATTCAATATCATCGGATGACCATACACAATTTTGAACAATTTTGAATTCATGTTTGTTTCATGCTCTTGGGGCATTTCATCAAACACCTTATGTGCATAAGAGGAACCAAAAGCAAACCTACACCCACTTGTGAAGAGAATGGCTCCAAATGGCTAAGTGTTGGCTGCCGGATGGGTATATATAGGGAGGGCTTTAGTTGCGGTTGGTTCGGCAAACTGCGGATCGAAGAAAATTGGTATTTTTAGTCGCTGTTGTCCCGGTCAAACCGCGATTAAAGACCTCACGGCGCCACTGGCCACCGAGCGCTCGGCCTAAAGTTTTGGTCGCGTTCACCTCCGTAATCATGATTAAAGGTCCCATTAGTCGCGTTCCTACAGCTTCGCGACTTATGGGGCTGGACGGAAGCCTGTTTTTCCACCAAAGGCAACCCCAAGAACTACATCGATGTGTACCTAAGGCCATTAGTTGATGAACTTTACAGCTGTGGGTGGTGTCCGTGTGTGGGATGAGCACAAACAAGAGGAATTTGACCCACGAAGCGTTGCTTTTCAGAACCATCAACGATTGGCCTGCTCTTAGTAACCTTTCGACTGTCAAATAAGGGATACAATGCATGCACGCATCGCTTACATGAGACCGAAAGTGTACATTTGCCAAATTGTAAGAAGAACGGTACCTTGGGCATCGCCGATTTCTTCCGAAAATTCATCCAAAGAAGAAAGAAAGGCAAGCATTACAACGGCAAGGCAGATCACCGGGCCGAAGCTCATGGAACGACCGGTGCCGAGGTATTTGATATGGTCAAGGATTTGAAAGTCATCTTTGGAAAGGATCCCGGCGGACAATCAGTTCAAGGGAGCCGACGGGCACGCAGCCATGTGGAAGAAGAAATCTATATTCGGGAGCTAGAATATTGGAAAGTCCTAGATGTCCGCTTCCGCAATCGACGTGATGCACGTTAATACGTAAGAATATTTGCGTGAACCTCCTAAGCTTCTTGGGCGTATGGGAAGACAAATGATACAAAGGAAGCACGGCAGACCACAACGCTTGGAAGACCTCGATGACCGCATCCGGAATGGTTTCAAGGTCGTGCTACCTACGCCTCGACCAAAGAAGAGAAGGTCATCTTTTTTGAATGCCCGAGCAGTATGAAGGTCCCGCCTGATTCTCGCCCAATATAAAGGGAATAATAAACATGGCGGAGAAAAAGTTCCAAAACCTGAAGTCTCACGATCGCCACGTGATTATGACGCAATTGCTTCCGATTGCTTTGAGGGGCTCCTGCCGGAAAATGTTCGAGTAGCCATTGTGAAGCTATGTGCATTCCTCAATGCAATCTCTCGTAAGGTAATCAATCCAGAAGTTCTACCACGGTTACGTAACGATGTGATCCAATGTCTTGTCGGTTTCGAGTTGGTGTTCCCGCCATCCTTCTTCAATATTATGACGCACCTCCTGGTTCACCTAGTCAAGAGATTTTCGCTTCTCGGTCCTGTATTTCTACACAATATGTTCCCTTCGAGAGGTTCATGGGAGTATTAAAGAAATATGTTCAGAATCGCATAGGCCAGAAGGAAGCATCGCCAAGGGCTATGGAAATGAGGAGGTAATTGAGTTTTGTGTTGACTTTGTTCCTGACCTTAGCCGATTGGTCTTCCTCGATCGCGACACGAGGGGAGACTAAGTGGAAAAGGCACGATCGGAATGAAATCAACGATATGTATGGACGGCCATTCTCCGACTGAAGCACACCACAATCAGCATCGACCAATTCCAGCTTGGTGGCTCCGCATTTTGAGAAACACAAGAATATTTTACGCTCGACAACCCGGGAAGCCTCGAATCCTGGATTAGGAAGGCCCACATGGAGACTTTCGCAGTTGGTTGAGAAAACATTTAATGAATGACAATGATGTTGTAGATCAGCTGTACATGTTGGCCAAGACACCATCTTCGACTATAACGACTTTCCAAGGGTACGAGATAAATGGGAATACATTTTACACGATCGCCTAAGATAAAAAGAGCACCAACCAAAACAGTGGTGTCCGCTTTGATGCAGCAACCGAGAATGGGCAAGAGGTCACATATTATGGTTACATAGAGGAGATATGGGAACTTGACTATGGACCCTCCTTTAAGGTCCCTTTGTTCCGGTGCAAATGGTTCAAGCTAACAGGAGGTGGGGTAAAGGTGGACCAGCAATACGGAATGACAATGGTGGATTTCAACAATCTTGGTTACCTTGACGAACCATTCGCCCTAGCGAAAGATGTCGCCAGGTTTTCTATGTGAAGGACATGAGTAGCAAACCGAGGAAACGGAAAGATAAGAAAATGATCAAGACATCATGCGATGATTCAAAGCGCCACATTGTTCTTTTCAGGGAAAAGAAACATCGTGGGAGTGGAGGACAAGATGCACATGTCGAAGATTATAATATGTTTGCTGAAATTCCGCCATTCAAAGTGAACACCGACCCAAGCATTAAGTTAAATGATGAGGATGCTCCATGGATACGGCACAATCGTAAGCAAGCAGGGACACAAGGGAAGAAAAATGATGTGTAATAATTTATTGCACCAAACTTTGTTGAATGGATCATGTGAATTATATTACCCGTGATGTGTTTGGTGTCCATTTTCAATGATTCGAGATACCACCGATGATACATGAAATTTGGAGTGATTTAGTCATACTCCTGCCTAGGCGTATAATATGCATACTGTAGTCTTCATAGCCGCCGCCGTTGTAATCGGGTAGTCGCCGCTTTCTAAGTTGCCGCCGCTGCCGCCGCCGCTTGCCGGGCGGCGCCGTGGCTCGAATCGAGGGTAGCGCAGCGGGGGATATCGCCGGCCGTGATGTAGTCCATGACGCTCGCAGAGTCCGCCATACCACCATAGCCGACGGCCGCCTCGTGGAAGTTCCCAGGAGGCAGACCGCCCTCCTCATACCGGCGAGCGCCTCTCACGCCGATTGATGAAGAAGGCGTCCCAAGTATGCTGGTTATCGGGATGCCAGCCGGGATTCATCCGCTGCTCCGGCGTGAGGTCGAGGTAGTAGTGGTTCGTGATGGCCGCCCGGGCTGCAGTACCACTCGAGGGACGGGAGGGACTGCACGCCGCCGGCGCTTAGGCTCCAGCCGGTGGGGACGCTGCAGCCCGTGGACAAGGGTAGTTCGAGAAGAAAGCTCCTCCACCTGCTGGTAGGTTAGAGGGTGCGGTGGAAGCCATGAGAGAGTGATGAGAGATTGTAGAGATGTGATAATGCTGGCACAAGCCGGGCTACATATATGTAGTGAGAAATGGCGGGAAAAATGGGAGCGGGAAGACAGGAGGCGGGAAGAAAGTGGCGGAAGAAAGAGGCGGGAAGACAGGGAAGAAATGGCGGAAGAAGAGGAATCCAGAGTTGAAGTCATCTAACCTTTAGTCCCGGCTGGTTGGTGCAACCAGGACTAAAGGTTAGACAGACGCTGGGTAGCGCATTTACGCCTGTCCGGAGGAACAAGACAAAGCAGAAGCGGCGCCGTGCCTATAAAAGGAGCATCGACACGCCAAGATAGAGGCGTGAAGAAATGGCGGGAAGACATAGGCGGAAAGAACTCAAGGGAAGATCGGCCGGAAGAACTTGTAGGAAGACAGAGGCGGCCGGAAGAACTTCTCTGAATTTTTTGATATATTATTTGTATTTTTAGAATTTTGAAATGAATTAGTTCTATTTTTCTGAATTTTTGATATATTATTTGTATTTTTAACATATTGAATTGAATTAGTTTTATTTTGACATATTATTTGTATTTGCCTCGTAGGGTTTGGAGACGGTTCAGAGATACAAAGGACGAGAACTTTATATGCATTAAATTATGTATGGAAACTTGTTCAAAATTATATATGGTCATCCGATGATATTGAATATATATTGTATATTCCTCTTGAATTCTTTTTGGTTCTAATTTCAAATTTGTTTGAAATTGTACATTCATATGCATGTATGTAGTACCGTAGAATATGTGAAACTCCTTCAAAATTAAATTAAAGCATAAAAGAAATAAAACAATACAAATTAAACAGAAAACAATACACATTAAAGAGAAGACAATACAAAGTAAACAGAAAACAGGTTTGGGGGGCTAAAACCCTAAACTCATGGCGGTTTTTTAGTCGCGGTTGGCCGCACCAACCGCGACTAAAGGTGGGGCGCTGGAACGCAAAAACTCGCTAAAACCCTTTAGTCGCGGTTGGGCAGGCGACCATGACTAAAGGGCACCTTTAGTCATGGGTCTCTGCCGCCAACCGCGACTAAAGGGGGGGGCGGAACGAAAAACTCGCCAAAACCCTTTAGTCATGGTTGGGCAGGCGACCATGACTAAAGGGGTACCTTTAGTCATGGGTTCTCGCCGCCAACCGCGACTAAAGGGGGGCTATAAATAGAAGGCTCCGATTCTCGCCTCTTCTCCGATTCGATTCTCGCATTGCTCGCTGCTACCGACGCCACCATTGCCGCTTCGCCGACGCCGCCATCGCCGCCGACGTCGCCGCTTCGCTTATCATACAAGGCCGGCCGCCTCGATCGCTCGCCGCCTCGCCTCAACGCCGACCGGCCTCCTCGCCATCACAGGCTGGGCCGCTTCGCCTCCTGGCCATCACAAGGCTGCTGGGCCGCCAGGCCGGACTCGGGCGGCGGCGGCGGCGGAGTCGTCCCCGAGCGGGACTCGGGCGGCGGCGTGCGCGCGAGGGAGAGGGAGGCGGGGCGCTGGGCCGGGGCGCTGGGCGTGGGGCCTGGCTGGTTTCTGCAAACCAGTTTAAGGTGATAACCAATTTGAGAATTGAAAACCCATACTAGTAATAGAAAGCATATCATGGTTGAATCTAAAACAACTGCTCCAACAAGCATCTATTTTGTAACATCTTCAGTGAACTTGAGAAATCCAACTACACTACTCTATTGTACAGAATGTTTGAGGCAGCAAGAAAGCTAATTGCTCCCTCCGTTCCATAGTTAGTGTCGCTGATCTAGTACACTGAATCAGCAACAGTTAATATGGAACGGAGGGAGTAATTGGCACACATTGCAATCTCCATCTGATTCATCACTAGGGTCTGACAAAAGTGGCACCCAGCTAAACCCAGCTAAATTCATCACTAGGCTGCAAAAGCCTGAACCGTAGCTAATCTGGACAGGCACGCACATATAGAGCAGAAAGCAAGCAAGCACATGAGGCCTACAAAATCGAAACGAGAGAGGGGACCTTGAGCTGCTGCTGCTTAATGTCCATGGCTAGGCGTCGTCCTCTTGTGCCTGCACTGCATGCATCGGGTGAGTTGGTGATGCTGCAGCTGCTCCATCTCCGTCCATGGTGACGTGGTCGTCCGTGGAGGGCGGCAGGTGGAATCCTACCAAGAGGAAAACGAGGAAATCAGAGAGAGGGAGAAGAAAGGAGAGGATTTGGATCGTGGGAGGCAGAACCTACCGTGCCACTGTGGTCGCTGCAAGTTGGAGCAAGTGACCTCGCAACTGCGCGCCGCAGATCCGTAGAGGCGTCGTGGATCACGGCCAAGCACAGTCGCCGGGCGACGCAAGAGCGCAGGCCGAAACCCTAGACAGCCACGGGGAGGGTGGGTGGCTGCTGGAGTCCGGCTGGGTCGGAGAGGAGGACGGAGCGGAGATGGGGAAGAGGAGAGGAGAGAATGGAGGAGATGTGAATCGGACGGGTCGGAGCTCATCCACATATCGCTTCGCGTTCGTTTGCTGCTCGCTCCGTGATTGGCCCATATCCATAACCCACGGATCGATCCCTCTCCTTCGGCAGATCCTGACCGCACACTACATCCGATGGTGGCCTCTGAGTCTGACTGACTAGGAGCGGGCTGGCATATATACAGGTGGGAAGGTTTCATTGCATTGGGTACGTGGGTTATTATAAATAAAAATGCTGCTTCCTCCTGATTGGCCCGTCTTCGCCTCCCACACATCGACCCTCTTTAACTCACCCTAGCTGCTCACCCACATCCGATGGACGGACTGATTTTGTTTGTGGCTGGCCTAAGCAGGCCGGGGGTCACATTTCTACCGGGTTTTTTTCTTCTCCTAATATGTGCGCCCTAAAACAAAATTTTGACGGGAAACGGGTTTTTGGGCGGGAAACTCTCGTACAAAATGTCACTGGTTCAATCGGAAGTCCGGCGAACATGATTTGTCCGGTGAAGGCCTTTCGGTAGAACAAAGGCTACACCACATGGACCGCAATCATGTAGGACCGCTAAACTCGTCACATGCGTTGGGTCATAAATAAATAACTTGTATGGCCGAGCCCGCCCGACACGCGGGAGGTAAGATTCGCTGATCTTCAGCTCCCCGAGATATGTCCAACGGGCTCGGAATCGCCTCGGTCGGAGCTTCTGTGCTCAAGTTGCGGCGTTATGATCGCATGCATTCAGCCGAACCGGGGTTACGGTCGCATGCATTCAACCTGAACCGGGCCATGTCAAAATAGAGCGTACCGTTCATCATTGTATGGTGTGTATCCAACAAAGTAATAAACAAAAATAAAAGATATAGATCTAACTGAAAATCACGAGCAAAACTTTCGAGCTGGAAAATATCAGCCGGTAAAAAAGATATGGTTATGGAGGCACCAAATAAGAGTATTTGTGTGTCTCTGTGTCTGTGTGTGTGTGTGAGAGAGAGAGAGAGAGTCATGTAGGGTGGCTTAAGTTTTCATTAGCGTTGGGGCATAAATAGCACGGATGGCCGAGCCCGCTAAAGATGTGGAAGGTAGAGTCCCCGATCTATGGCTCCCCGGGAGCTTTCCAACGGTTCCGGAATAGCCTTGATCGAACCTCATGTGCTTAAATTAAGTAGTCCTCCCAAGGCTATCTTTTGACCGCCGCCATGATTGTATGCATTCAACTAGAACCGGGGCATGTCAAAAGTTTGTGCATTGTTCACATTGCATGGTGTTTGTCAAACAAAGCAACAACAAACATAACATGTGTGTGGGGGGGGGATCCAAAAATGAAAGTCGCACCCTAAAACAAAATTTTAGCGGGAAACAATTTTGTGGGCGGGAAAGTCTCGTACGGAATGTGATTGGTTGAATCTCAAGCCCTTCATGAGGTGTGGCCAACATGATTGGTCCGTGAAGGCCTTCCGTAAAACATGCTAACTTCCCCATACAAACTCCGCTTTTGGCTCCGCAAGTACTCACTTGAATGGTTCAGGTCAGTCAGAAATCAGTTGATAGTTATTTAGAAGATGTCACCATTTAATTGAATAAGCAGGTTATGGAGGCACCAAATAAGAGTGTCTGTGTGTGTGTGTGTGTGTGTGAGAGAGAGAGAGAAGAGACAGAGAGTCATGTAGGGTAGCTTAAGTTTTCATTAGTATTGGGGCATAAATAACGTGGATGGCCGAGCCTAACCGAGATGTGGAAGGTAGAATCCCCGATCAATGGCTCCCCGGGAGCTTTCCAACGGTTCCGGAATAGCCTTGATCGAACCTCATGTGCTTAAATTGCGAGTCCTCCCCGAGGCTATCTTTTGACCGCCGCCATGATTGTATGCATTCAACTAGAACCAAGCGGGCATGTCAAAAGTTTGTGCATTGTTCACATTGCATGGTGTTTGTCCAACAAAGCAACAACAAACAGAACATGTGGGGGATCCAAAATGAAAGTCGCACCCTAAAACAAAATTTTAGCGGGAAACAATTTTTGGGCGGAAAGTCTCATACGAAATGTGATTGGTTAAATCGCAAGCCCTTCATTTAGGTGTGGCAAACATGATTTTCCGGTGAAGGCCTTCCCAGAAAACATGCTAACTTCCCCATACAAACTCCGTTTTGGCTCCGCAAGTACTCACTTGAATGGTTCAGGTCATTCAGAACTCAGTTGATAGTTATTTAGAAGATGTCACCATTTAATTGAATAAGCAGGTTAAGGAGGCACCAAATAAGAGTGTCTGTGTGTGTGTGTGTGTGAGAGAGAGAGAGAGAGAGAGAGAGAGAGAGAGAAGAGACAGAGAGTCATGTAGGGTAGCTTAAGTTTTCATTAGTATTGGGGCATAAATAACGTGGATGGCCGAGCCTAACCGAGATGTGGAAGGTAGAATCTCGATCAATGGCTCCTCGGAGCTTTCCAACGGTTCCGGAATAGCCTTTGATCGAACCTCATGTGCTTAAATTAAGTAGTCCTCCCGAGGCTATCTTTTGACCGCCGCCATGATTGTATGCATTCAACTAGAACCGCGGGGCATGTCAAAAGTTTGTGCATTGTTCACATTGCATGGTGTTTGTCCAACAAAGCAACAACAAACAGAACATGTGTGGGGGGATCCAAAATGAAAGTCGCACCCTAAAACAAAATTTTAGCGGGAAACAATTTTTGGCGGGAAAGTCTCATACGGAATGTGATTGGTTGAATCGCAAGCCCTTCACGAGGTGTGGCAAACATGATTTTTCCGGTGAAGGCCTTCCCGTAAAACATGCGCAACTTCCCCATACAAACTCCGTTTTGGCTCCGCAAGTACTCACTTGAATGGTTCAGGTCATTCAGAACTCAGTTGATAGTTATTTAGAAGATGTCACCATTTAATTGAATAAGCAGGTTAAGGAGGCACCAAATAAGAGTGTCTGTGTGTGTGTGTGTGAGAGAGAGAGAGAGAGAGAGAGAGAGAGAGAAGAGACAGAGAGTCATGTAGGGTAGCTTAAGTTTTAATTAGTATTGGGGCATAAATAACGTGGATGGCCGAGCCTAACCGAGATGTGGAAGGTAGAATCTCGATCAATGGCTCCTCGGAGCTTTCCAACGGTTCCGAATAGCCTTGATCGAACCTCATGTGCTTAAATTAAGTAGTCCTCCCGAGGCTATCTTTTGACCGCCGCCATGATTGTAATGCATTCAACTAGAACCGCGGGCATGTCAAAAGTTTGTGCATTGTTCACATTGCATGGTGTTTGTCCAACAAAGCAACAACAAATAGAACATGTGGGGGGATCCAAAATGAAAGTCGCACCCTAAAACAAAATTTTAGCGGGAAACAATTTTGGGCGGAAAGTCTCATACGGAATGTGATTGGTTGAATCGCAAGCCCTTCACGAGGTGTGGCAAACATGATTTTTCCGTGAAGGCCTTCCCGTAAAACATGCGCAACTTCCCCATACAAACTCCGTTTTGGCTCCACAAGTACTCACTTGAATGGTTCAGGTCATTCAGAACTCAGTTGATAGTTATTTAGAGGATATCACCATTTAATCGAATAAGCAGGTTATGGAGGCACCAAATAAGTGTGTGTGTGTGTGTCTGTGTGTGTGTGTGTGTGAGAGAGAGAGAGAGAAGTGAAGAGACAGAGAGTCATGTAGGGTGGCTTAAGTTTTCATTAGTATTGGGGCATAAATAACGCGGATGGCTGAGCCTGCCCGAGATGTGGAAGGTAGAATCCTCGATCAATGGCTCCTCAGAGCTTTCCAACGGTTCTGTAATAGCCTTGATCGGACCTCATGTGCTTAAGTTGCAAGTCCTCCCCGAGGCTATCATTTGACCACCGCAATGGTTGTATGCATTCAGCTAGAACCGGGGGCATGTCAAAAGTTTATGCATTGTTCAGCACTGCATGGTGTTTATCCAACAAAGCAACAACAAGCAAAAACATGTTGGAGGGGGGATCCAGAAAATGAAAATCGCACCCTAAAACAAAAATTTGACGGAAAAATGAATTTTTGTGCGGCAAAATCTCGTATGGAACGTGAAAGATCGAGGATGTCGCCTAGAGGGGGGGGGGGGGGTGAATAGGCGCTTTAAAATAATTACGGTTTAGGCTTGAACAAATGCGGAATAAACCTAGCGGTTAATTTGTCAAGCACAAAACCTACAACAACCAGGCTCACCTATGTGCACCAACAACTTATGCTAAGTAAGATAAGCAACTATGTGATAGCAAGATATATGACAAAGAACAATATGGCTATCACAAAGTAAAGTGCATAAGTAAAGGGGCTCGGGTAAGAGATAACCGAGGCACGCTGGAGACGCATTTATGTATCCCAAGTTCACACCCTTGCGGATGCTAATCTCCGCTTGGAGCGGTGTGGAGGCACAATGCTCCCCAAGAAGCCACTAGGGCCATCAGAATCTCCTCACGCCGCAAGACAATGCAAGATGCCGTGATTCCACTAAGGGACCCTTGAGGGCGGTCACCGAAACCGCATAAATGGCAACCCTTGGGGGCAGTCACCGAACCCAGACACTTTGGCAACCCTTGGGGACGGTCACCGAACTCCGCTCAAGTTGCTCGGGCGATCTCCACAACCTAATTGGAGACCCTGACGCTTGCCCGGAGCTTTACACCACAATGATTGAGCTCAACACCACTAACTGCCTAGGGCGCCAAGCACCCAAGAGGAACAAGCTCAAGGGCACCAAGCACCCAAGAGTAATAAGCTTCTCAACTTGTAACCTCCACGTATCACTGTGGAGAACTCAAACCGATGCACCAAATGTAATGGCAAGGGCACACGGAGTGCCCAAGTCCTTCTCTCTCAAATCCCACCGAAGCAACTAATGTCAGGGAAGAAAATGAGAGGAAGAACAAGAAGGAGAACACTAAGAACTCCAAGATCTAGATCCAAGGGGTTCCCCTCACTTAGAGGAGAAAGTGATTGGTGGAAACGTGGATCTAGATCTCTCTCTCTTTTCCCTCAAGAACTAGCAAGAATCATTGGAGGGATTGAGAGTTAGCAAGCTCAAGAAGGTCAACAATGGGGAAGAACACGAGCTCAAAGGATAAGGTTCAATGGGGAAGAAGACCCCTTTTATAGGAGGGGAAAATCCAACCGTTACCCCACCGAACATCCTCAAGACAGAGCGGTACTACCGCTGGGCAGGGCGGTACTACCGAGGGCGGTACTACCGCCTCACCCAGGGTATCGCCGCTACCGACGAGGAGGTCAGGGTCCTGGCCCCAGAGCGGTACTACCGCGGGAGTAGGCGAGGTACTACCGCCACTACTACCGCACTTAGTACCGTAAAACCCGACACGAAAAACAACGGTCTCGAATCGAGGCGGTAGTAGCCCGGAACCACTGCGGTACTACGGCCGAAACTCCCAAGCGGTACTACCGCTCTGGGAGCGGTACTACCGCTCTGGGAGCGGTACTACCGCTTGAGTGCTTCGGCGGTACTACCGCTGTGGACAGCGGTACTACCGCTGGCGCCAGCCTTAAGCCACTACCGCGAAAACAAAGAATACTCCAAGGAAAACCGTAACTGCCATAACTTCAAGAATGAGTCTGAATTGAGCAAACTCAAGCTTGTTTGAAACAAGACAACGAGTAGCATCAAACGGTTATAGTAAGAAGAGGCAGGGAGGTTTGCTTAGCAAACAAAGGAGTGAAACCTCCAACCGAGAAGAACTGCATACCCTCCAACATCGAAAACATCATAGAAGATGCATGAGAACTCCGCTGATGAACTCGAGCTTGTCATAAAAATGACCATAAGCTCCAAATCTCACAAGGATAAGAACCAAACAAGAACCAAAAAGATGATGCAAGGATGCAATGGTTTAAGCTCTCACGAACGACATACGATCAAGCAACTCATCGAGAGCCCGCCTTGATAGTACGGGCAAATGATCCTATAACCCGGTCTTCCACAACTACCATGAGACCGGTAAAATAGAAAACCTATCAAGGGCAAACCTTTGCCTTGCACATGGTCCACTTGAGCTAGATGATGACGATCTTGACTCCCTCAAGTTGGACCACCTTTCTTGATTGCATTGGCGGATGAAGACTAGTTGATTGCTCCCCATACTCTACCGTGGGTGAGCCTCTCTTCCGCCTCCTTCTTCACAAGTCCATTGTCACCACAATGGACGGCAAGCTTCAAGCACTTGATCTCTTCGTGATGCATTACTTGAACTTGCACACCGCAACCTAACCCCACAAAGAACTCTCACGAAGACCATGGGTTAGTACACAAAGCGTAATGGACAATGCTTACCATACCATGGGATCACTTGATCCCTCTGTACATCTTGTACGCTTTGTGTGTTGAATCTTTCCAACTCTCTTCATTTGGATGGTGTCTTGAAGGTGGACATGAATGATCACACAATCTTATTCTTCAAGACATGCTTGCAATAAGCTCAACACTCACATGACCAATCTTTGAATAATTCCTTGAATAGCACCTTGGTCGACACAAAACTCTCCTTGAAACCAACACATGTACTCCAAGAAAAGCCTATGGACAAAACCTTCAAATAAAATCAAGGCAACCATTAGTCCATAGAGAATGTCATCAATTACCAAAACCACACACGGGGGCACCGCATGTCCTTTCAGAACGTGATTAGTTGAACCGAAAGTCCTTCACGAGGTGTGTCGGTAAAACATGCACAACTTCCCCATACAAACTCCTGTTTTGGCTCCGCGAGTACTCACTTGAATGGTTCAGGTCATTTAGAACTTACTTGATGGTTATTTAGAAGACATCCCCATTTAATTGAATAAATGGATTCATACTCCCTCCATTTACTTATACAAGGCCACTATGAAATATACATTTTTGCATCTTTGCAATGCCACCAACAGTAATCGAGGCTAAAATTAATGGTATTTTCTCGTACTAGTAATACGTTTAATAATTGCATACATGCAGTCATAATGACACATAGCTATTCCTTGGTTGAATGCATGTCACGTATTAATGATCTCACAAAATGAAACAAAAGTTGGCTTGCATGCCAAGCTGTAGTGTATTGTCCATCACTATGTGGTACTACCTCCGTCTAGGATTACTGGTCCGGTCGACCGAATCCGCAAGACCAAGGCAAAACAAACGCGCATGCAAACTCCTCGATTCATGTTGTTATTAATTACTGCATACACCTACTGGCTTTTGCGCATATCGCTTGCATTGGCTAGCTTCACGCATGCAGTGGGCAGAGTACTAGGCCCGAGACAAATGCATGCATGCATGCGGGCAGCCGAGACAAATGCGTGCATGCAACCAGCGTCCTTAGCATGCAGCGGCTGGGAATTAATTTCCTTAATCAATGGGACAACAACCGAGAGGAGCGGCCTAATAAAAATAGGACGCGGCTGTGTTACTAAACGGACTTGTAACCTGTGTAGTACTGGGGTAGTATCTCTCAAAAAAAGTAAAAAAAAAAGACTGTCATAAAGGGGAGAGAGATCTAATAAAAAGAGATTAGGCAAAAAAAGAGACTCTGAGGTGGTACTTTTCACGACCTATATCGAAGTTGGTGATGCCCCCAAAAGTAAGAAAAAATACAAGCGATGGCAAAAGTCGCTTTTATGCATTTTTTCATAATTTTACCCTAAATTTTGACAAGTCTGCAATAGCAGTCATTTTTTCTCCGTGGCTACACTGTTCTGGACCTTGGGGTTCGTTTTTGGGACACTCGCCATCATAGTGAAAATTTTGAGTTTTTGGGCCGGCAACGCTTGTTAGCGTTCTAGAGATATCAACCACGCTAGGAGAGAGCCCCACTGTGATCACGTTGGGTCGGATAAGTTTGCCATGACGCTTTATTTTACCCGTCATGCATCGTTGCTCACCTTGAAGAATCGCAACAAAGGCTACACCACATGGACCGCAATCATGTAGATCAGCGCCACATCCCGCCATGTACCACGCTCCTAACGGATAGGCGCATGAGGAGCGGCGACGGCCATGGAAGCCAGCTCTCAAAGACATGATGCACCGCATCAGCCGCTCCCTTGCCTCCACCACAGGGAGCGCCTGCCGCATGACGTTAGCGAGAGGGGGAGGCACGCTAGCGCTAGGCCCTCATCCATCCACGAGTCAGCGCCAAAGTCCATCTTTTATGATGTGCCGAGTCTTTCCAAATATAATTTCATAGGGAGCGCCTGCTTCCAGGTCTTGTGCTAGTAGCACCCATGGAGTGTGATAGCTCTTGTTTGAACATTTCCAACTTATATGCCATCTTAACTGAGAACATACCAGACTTTTCACTGGACATCGCACTATTTTGGGTATTTAGTGGACTTATTATTTCTTTGTGTATGCAAAATAAGGTTCCGCAAGATTGGTTTCCTAACATGTTAGGTGAAGACAAGCAGAAAGAAACATAGTGGAAGCTAAACTGTATGCCTTTTGGATGTTCTGGATGCGTTGTTGTTTACACCTGAAGCATATGTATGTTTTTGATGACTTACCAGAGCGTCAAAATAAGAAGAAAAACATGGATTAGTTGTATTTCTAAACTATATATCTATGTCTTACCAGAGAAATGAAGTAGTATATACAGATTTTTGTGCGCTTTTCTTATTAGCCAAGAAAAGGTCGATTGTCCACTATGCTATTGGATAATACGATCGAGAGTTAAAATGGTTGTTGCCAAACAATAATAACAGATAAACAAGGTTTAAAAAATGACATATTAATGCTTAAGTATAACACTGACCAGTAAACGTCGCAGCGAGAACACTCCACGGCAGCTGAGATCTGCTCCCTTGCCCGGAGTCGACGATTGCGACGAGGCGAGGACACCCACGGCAAGCAACCGCAGGCAGGGGTGAAGGTCCATGTCGGAGGGCGTCGAGAAGGTTACAATCCATAAGAATGCTATAATTAGTGGAGGATCCTCGCTTCCTCTGCCCCGCGGAGACCTGAGGTGCCGAGGCCGTTGCATGGCGCTGGTCTACTCGGCAGCAGACGCACGAGCCAGCGACCGCAACAACGGCCGTGTGCTGTAGATGGGCTTGTATCCTGAAACTCATATCCACCCACAAGCATGCATGACCCCTGCTCCTCCACATTCGTGCAATCATGCTTGGACTGCTATCAGGAGCATCCTCAACATCTGGCGCTTGTACCAATGTACCATGCATACGCTGCCTCATGTACAAGTCGCTGAGGTGGCCAGGGAGCTGTGGTGCGGCGAGGCGCGCAGGGCAGCCCAAAACGGGGCGTGAATTGTCAGTCGATGGTGATAATCGGTCGTGGCAAGGTGCAGCAAGCATGACTGTGTACATGTAGACATTGCATGCCATGTGCTCGATGAAATGTCTACACTCTTTAGATAGATGAAAGGACCAAAGACCGGTCAAACATGTATGACGTGTTTGGTTTTAGTCAAAATCGTGTCCACGCCGGTAGGAGACCACTTGAAAGCGGTATGAGGGACTAAACTTATCCGGTTTTAAAAGTTAAGGGACTAACCTTTGCTGGTTTTGAAGTTGTGGGACCATTTCTGTACTTTCAAAAGAGTTGAGGGACGAAAAATATACTTTTCCCTAAATCAAATCTACTAGCTATAGTACCTAGACAGTAGCACGATGCAATGGACCTGACGCATGAAAATTTATATAGAACAACAATCAAACATCCCAATGCTGCACCATGTATCGGTGCTAAGCTTGCCATATATGGAAAAATCAGACGTGACAAATTAATTAAGGAGAGAGATAACCCAACGAAGAAACAACTCCAGGAGCATGTACCTAAGGCAGAACACAATTAATTTGATCTCGTACGCATTGCACAGCGCCGAACTATCTCACTTCTCCTTTTCCTGTCTTCCATGGATTGCTGATGCCTAGCAAACGGCCCCTTGGCCTCATCGCCGCGCGCCACCGCCCTGGCGGAACGCTTCTTCTTCGCCCCATGACATTGCCACGCCTCTCAATCGTCGCCTGCATGGAGCGCTGCCAGGAGAATGCATCAGGGGCACCACCGTCGGTAGCTGCTCTGGCCAGGCACAAACTATTCAATGGTATTTCGTCCTTTGGCGAATCAGAACTACTTTTTTGTTCTGTTGATCCTACTACACCTCATGCTCGGCCCCTTGTATTATTGCTTAGATGAGATTTATCTTTGCATCAGACTTGGCTCTTGAGGGGAACACTTGAGATTGATTTCCGTTCATAACGGTCAAGTTGGTCATTGTACTCCTATATATATGCCCACAAGGCTGAGGCAATAAACATTGATGAAGGCCTTCGGTGAAGTCCACGAGATTTTGGAAGAAACTTCAAGGAGAAGTCCGGCGAACATGATTTGTCACCACATGGACTGCAATCATGTAGGACGGCTAAACTTGTCGCTGGCGTTGGGTCATAAATAACTCAGATGGTCGAGTCCGCCCGACACGCGGGAGGTAAGAGTCTCCTATCTTCGGCTCCGCGAGAGATTTGTAATGGGCTCGGAATTGCCTCGATCGGAGCTGGTGTGCTCAAGCTGCAGCATTGTGATCACATGCATTCGGCCGGAACTGCGGTTACGATCGCATGCCTTCAACCCGAACCGGGCCATATCAAAATAGAGTGCACCTTCCATCATTGTATGGTGTTTCTCCAACAAAGTAAACAAACAAAAAAAATAGAAGACATAGATCTAATTGAAAATCATTAGCCAAACTTTCTGAGTTGGAAAATATCGGCCGGTAAAAGAAATATGGTTATGGAGGCACCAAATAAGTGTGTGTGTGTGTGTGTGAGAGAGAGAGAGAGAGGGAGAGAGAGAAAATCGTGTAGGGTGGCTTAATTTTTCATTAGCGTTGGGGCATAAATAGCGCGCATGGCCGAGCCCGCCCCGAATGTGGAAAGTAGAATTCCCCCGATCATCAGCTCCCAGGGAGTTTTCCAACGGCTCTGGAATAGGCTTGATCAAACCTCGTGTGCTTAAGTTAAGTAGTCCTCCCGAGGCTATATTTTGACCGCCGCCATGATTGCATGCATTTAACTTGAACCGGGGGGCATGTCAAAAGTTTGTGTATTGTTCACGCTGCCTGATGTTCACATAAATAGAACATGTGTGTGTGCGGGGGGGATGGGGTCCAAAACTGGAAATCGCACACTGAAACAAATTTTTGGCGGGAAATGAAATTTTGGGCGAGAAAGTCCTGTACGGAATGTGATTGGATCGGAAGTCCTTTACGAGTGGCGAACATGATTTGTCCGGTGAAGACTTTCCGGTAAAACATGCGCAACTTCCCCGTATGAACTCCGTTTTGGCTCCGCGAGTACTCACTTGAATGGCATGGGTCATTCGGAACTCACTTGATAGTTATTTAGAAAATATCCCCATTTAATTGAATAAACGGGTTCATACTACGAGTAGGTGATAACGGTGGCATAAAGTCATGATATAATTTGGGTTGCTCGCACATAAAACATGAAGGCCAGGTGGTAGGTTTGGGGTTGAATCTCGATGGACAACAACAACAACAATATAGAGATGGGTCTACTTATTCATCTTGTGGGGCTGCTCGTGTGGTCATTAGCGTTGGGGCATGAAACAACGCATATGGCCTAGCCGTCCGAAGATTGAAGGTAAGAGTCCCCGATCATCGGTTCTCGGAGAGGTTTCAAGGTAAGAGTCCCCGATCATCACTATATGGTGTCTCTCCAAAAAGTAAAAGAAAACTAACCTAAAAGGGATAGAGATCTAATAAAAAATAACGGCCAATAGATTAGGCGGGAAAAAAGAGACTCTTAGGTGGTACTTTTTACTGACCATATATAGAAGCGGGTGATGCCCCCAAAAGAGAGAGAAAAATACAAGCCACGGCTTTGCCACCGCTCAGCCGTTTTTACGCGCTTTTCCATTATTTTATCCTAAATTTTGGTAAGTCTGGAATCGCAGTCAATTTTTTTCCGTGCCTTCACTGTTTTGGACCTTGGGATTCATTTTGAAACACTCAACATCATAGTGAAAATTTTGACTTTTTAGGCCGGCACCGCTCGTTAGCGTTCTAGAGAGGTTCTAGAGATGTCAACCACGCTAGGAGAGAGCCACACTGTGATCACATTGGGTCAGATAAGTTTGCCGGCTGTAAGGATTAAACAATTATTATTTTCCTGAGTTGGATGAGATATATGAGGGGAGAGAAGTGAGGTGGGTTGTAAATTAACTACCGGCTATAGCACAGGCTCCAAGAAATATTGTGAGAGTGTAAGGTGGTCCATGCATTAATAATGTAGTACTCCCTTCGTTTTTTATTTACCCTCAAGATATTAGCTTTGGCCAAAGTCAAGCTTCGTAAACTTTGTCAAAGTTTATAGACAAAAATATTAACCTATATAATAACAAATCAATATCGTTAGATTCATTATTGAATGTACTTTCACATCATATAGATTTGTTATGGTAAAAGGTTATGTTCTTTTCTATAGACTTGGTCAAACTTTTAATTTGACTTCAGTCAAATCTAATATGCAGAGTAAATATAAACGGAGGGAGTACTTCTTAGCAACTAGTTATTATACGTGTTGGCTATTAGATTGGCTATATGTGATGTGGCAACTCCATATAGCCAGTAGTTGGCTATACTATTAGCCATGCTCTTAGCGACTTAGCCCCCTCCCAATGCTCCACCCTATACCGGTGCTAAGCTGGCCACATAGACACAAATCAGATGTGGCAAACTATTTAAGGAGGAGAGAGAGCGGATCCGTAACCCAACGAAGAAACGACTCCAGGTGCATGAACTAAGGCAGAATGTAATTAACTTGATCTTGTAAGCATTGCACAACGTCGAACCATCTCTCCTCTTCCCCTACGGAATCGCTGATGCCCAGCAAACGGCCCCTTGGCCTCATCGTCGTGCGCCCCCGCCCTGCTGAAACACTTCTTCTTTGCCCCGCGGCGTTGCCACACTACTCAATCCTCGCCTGCATGGACCACTCCTAGGAGAAGCCATCAGGGACACCACCGTCGGTAGCTCCTCCGGCCAGGCACAAACGGCTCAATGGTATTTTGTCCTTTCACGAAATCAGAACTACTTTTTTGTCCTACTGCGCCTCATGCTCGGCCCCTTGTATTGTTTCTTAGATGAGATTCATCTCTGCATGAGACTTGACTCTTCAAGGGAACACTTGAGATTGGTTTCAGTTCATAATCTGAGTTCAGTTCAGTTCGTAACGTTCTAGTTGATTAAAGAGTGATCAAGTTGATTTCATGTACTAGTTCAGTTCAGAACATTTAGTTCTATAGTTTAGTTTAGATCATTTAGTAGTTCAATTCAGTAACATTTAATTGATTCCAGAACGTACTAGTTCAATTAAGAATGCAAAATAGTTCCGTTCAGTACAGTTTCGAGCTTCTTGCAATTGGAAGGACCGTATTAGTTGATTGTACTACATATAGATAAGTCTGTAGCAACTTTAATTATGGGATCAAACTTAGTTCAGTTCAGCCCAAATAGAGTTTAGTTCAGTTTAGAACTAATGGAGCAATTTCATGGTATTGCCATCTAGTCATACTAATTGTCAGGCAGCAACTTTTTGACCAAATCAAACTGAACTTTATTGAATTGATGGAGATGCATGATGATCTATTGATCTGAAACACACACTGGTGGAAAAACAGGCTTCCGTCCAGCCCCATAAGTCGCGAAGCTGTAGGAACTGCGATTAATGGGACCTTTAGTCATGATTCGAGGTGAACCGCGACCAAAGGCTGGGCCAGGCGCTCGGTGGCAGTGGCAAGACGTGAGGGTCTTTAGTCGCGGTTTGCCAGACAACCGCGACTAAAGGTTTTCGGCACCTTTAGTCACGGTTTGCTGTGCCAACCGCAACTAAAGCCCTCCCTATATATACCCATCCAAAGAGCCAACACTTAGCCATTTGGAGCCATTCTCTTCACAAGTGGGTGTAGGTTTGCTTTTGGTTCCTCTTATGCACATAAGGTGTTTGATGAAATGCCCCAAGAGCATGAAACAAACATGACATGAAGTGTTGGAGCCACACTCCTCGATCATGTTAGCAACTTGATGAACCTTTGATGTGTCATTGATAAAATATGCATGTGTGTAGTTCATTGTTTAATTTATATTGTTTGTAGCTAGTTAGTTTAACAAATGCATGATGGTTAATTATATATTTTATATTATAATAATGCAGATGAATCGGCAATGGATGTACGGTAACCGACTCTCCGGCGAGTTCACTACGGGTTTGAAAGATTTCCTCGTAGTGGCTAATGCGAACAAGCGGGGGGTTTTGTTATCTGTCCATGTGTTATCTCAGTAAGAATCGGAAGGGTTACTCTTCCTCAAGAGATGTTCACATGCATCCGCTTCGCACGGTTTCATGCCAAGCTATAATTGTTGGACCAAGCATGGAGAAAGAGGGGTTATAATGGAAGAAGATGAAGAAGGGATGATTTCATCGATGAAAGCTATCTTGCTCATTTCGGTGATACTTTCATGGAGGATGTCAAGGTGAAGGGGAAGGTGAAGAAGAGGCACGTGATGATCCCGTTGATGATCTTGGTCGGACCATTGTCGATGCACGGAGACGCTATGTAAACCGAAAAGGAGAGGGAGAATTTGGATCGCATGTTAGAGGATCACAGAAAGGCGCTGTACCCGGATGCGATGATGGTCTGAAAAAGCTGGGCTGCACAATCGGATTTGCTGAAATGGAAGGCGAGGCAGGTGTAGCTGACTCGGCATTTGAAAACTTGCTGAAAATGTTGAAGAATATGTTTCCAAAGGATAACGAGTTGCCCGCCAAAGACGTCTGAAGCAAAGAAGGTTGTCCGCCCTCTAGGTTTAGAGGTTCTCAAGATACATGCATGCATCAACGATTGCATCCTCTACCGCTGTGAATACGAGAATTTGAATGAATGCCCGGTATGCATTGCATTGCGTTATAAGATCGAGGCGATGACCCCGGTGACGATGTTGAGGGCCGTAAACCCGTGAAGAGGGTTCCCGCCAAGGTGATGTGGTATGCTCCTATAATACCACGGTTGAAACGTCTGTTCAGGAACAAAGAGCATGCCAAGTTGTTGCGATGGCACAAAGAGGACCGTAAGTCGGACGGGAGTTGAGACACACCGCAGATGGAACGCAATGGAGAAAGATCGACAGATGGTTCAAAGATTTTGCAGCCGACGCAAGGAACATAAGATTTGCTCTACGTACGGATGGCATGAATCCTTTTGGCGAGCAGAGCTCCAGCCATAGCACCTGGCCCGTGACTCTATGCATCTACAACCTTCCTCCTTGGTTGTGCATGAAGCGGAAGTTCATTATGATGCCAGTGCTCATCCAAGGTCGGAAGCAACACGACAACGACATCGATGTGTACCTAAGGCCATTAGTTGATGAACTTTTACAGCTGTGGGGTGGTGTCCGTGTGTGGGATGAGCACAAACAAGAGGAATTTGACCTACGAGCGTTGCTTTTCGTAACCATCAATGATTGGCCTGCTCTTAGTAACCTTTCGGGACTGTCAAATAAGGGATACAATGCATGCACGCACTGCTTACATGAGACTGAAAGTGTACATTTGCCAAATTGTAAGAAGAACGTGTACCTTGGGCATCGTCGATTTCTTCCGAAAATTCATCCTCAGAAGAAAGAAAGGCAAGCATTACAACGGCAAGGCAGATCACCGGCCGAAGCTCGCGGAACGACCGGTGCTGAGGTATTTGATATGGTCAAGGATTTGAAAGTCATCTTTGGAAAGGGTCTGGCGGACAATCAGTTCGAAGGAGCCGACGGGCACGCAGCCATGTGGAAGAAGAAATCTATATTCGGGAGCTAGAATATTGGAAAGTCCTAGATGTCCGCTCTGCAATCGACGTGATGCACGTTACGAAGAATATTTGCGTGAACCTCCTAAGCTTCTTGGGCGTGTATGGGAAGACAAATGATACAAAGGAAGCACGGCAGGACCAGCAACGCTTTGAAAGACCACGATGACCGGCATCCGGAATGGTTTCAAGGTCGTGCCAGCTACGCCTCGACCAAAGAAGAGAAGGTCATCTTTTGAATGCCCGAGCAGTATGAAGGTCCCGTCTGGATTCTCGTCCAATATAAAGGGAATAATAAACATGGCGGAGAAAAAGTTCCAAAACCTGAAGTCTCACGACCGCCACGTGATTATGACGCAATTGCTTCCGATTGCTTTGAGGGGCTCCTGCCGGAAAATGTTCGAGTAGCCATTGTGAAGCTATGTGCATTCCTCAATGCAATCTCTCGAAGGTAATCAATCCAGAAGTTCTACCACGGTTACGTAACGATGTGATCCAATGTCTTGTCGATTTCGAGTTGGTGTTCCCGCCATCCTTCTTCAATATTATGACGCACCTCCTGGTTCACCTAGTCGAAGAGATTTTCGTTCTCGGTCCTGTATTTCTACACAATATGTTCCCCTTGAGAGGTTCATGGGAGTATTAAAGAAATATGTTCGTGAATCGTGCTAGGCCAGAAGGAAGCATCGCCAAGGGCTATGGAAATGAGGAGGTAATTGAGTTTTGTGTTGACTTTGTTCCTGACCTTAAGCCGATTGGTCTTCCTCGATCATGCACGAGGGGAGACTAAGTGGAAAAGGCACGATCGGAATGAAATCAACGATATGTATGGACTGCCATTCTACATTGAAGCACACCACACTGCATCGACCAATTCCAGCTTGGTGGCTCCGCACTTTGAGAAACACAAGAATATTTTACGCTCGACAACCCGGGAAGCCTGAATCCTGGATTAGGAAGGCCCACATGGAGACTTTCGGCAGTTGGTTGAGAAAACATTTAATGAATGACAATGATGTTGTAGATCAGCTGTACATGTTGGCCAAGACACCATCTTCGACTATAACGACTTTCCAAGGGTACGAGATAAATGGGAATACATTTTACACGATCGCCTAAGATAAAAGAGCACCAACCAAAACAGTGGTGTCCGCTTTGATGCAGCAACCGAGAATGGGCAAGAGGTCACATATTATGGTTACATAGAGGAGATATGGGAACTGGTGGAAAAAAAGGCCTTTGGTCGCGTTCGCAATCGCCATTAGTCGCGGTTGGCGCAACGCGACCAAATAAGCGACTAATGCCCCCACCTTTAGTCGCGGTTGCTTAAGAACCGCGACTAACGGCCCGTCCATGTGGGCGCCAGCGGCCGTCGGGCGGAGGACCTTAGTCGCGGTTCTTCCGCCAACCGCGACTAAAGGCCGCCACAGGTTTAGGGTTTTAGCCCCTCCCCTAAACCTGTTTTCTGCTTAATTTGTATTGTTTTATTTCTTTTGTGTTTATAGAAAACCCCCGCCACCATCGCCGCGCGGGCGGCGCATAGGGAGGCCGGTCGGCGGCGTTGAGGGCGGGCGAGCGAGGCGGCAAGATCGAGGCAGCCGGCGGCGCGCTGCTGTAGGGCGAGGGCGACGGCGGGCGGCGCCGAGGGCGAGGGCGACGGCGGGCGGCCGAGGGCGAGGGCGACGGCGGGCGGCGCCGAGGGCGCTGTGGGCGAGGGAGGCCGGTCGGCGGCATTGAGGGCGGGCGAAGCGAGGCGGCAAGATCGAGGCCGGCCGGGCGCTGTGATAGGCGAGGGCGACGGGCGGCGGCCGAGGGCGAGGGCGACGGGCGGCGGCGCCGAGGGCGAGGGCGACAAGGCGGCGCCGAGGGCGCGCAGAGACGAACAGCGAGAATCGGAATCGGAGAAGACGAGAATCGAGCCTTGTATTTATAGCCCCCCTTTAGTCATGGTCGCCTGCCCAACCGCGACTAAAGGGTTTTTGGCGGGTTTTGCGTTCCGCCCTCTTTAGTCGCGGTTGGCGACGAGACCCATGATTAAAGGTAGCCTTTAGTCGCGGGTCGCCTGCCCCACCGCGAATAAAGGTTTTTGGGGGGGTTTTTTGGGTTCCCGCGCCCCCACCTTTTGTCGGGGTTGGTCTGGCCAACCGCGACTAAAGGCCGCCGCAGGTTTAGGGTTTTAGCCCCCCCCCCCAAACCTGTTTTCTGTTTAATTTGTATTGTTTTCTTTTTAATTTGTATTGTTTTCTGTTTAATTTGTATTGTTTTATTTCTTTTGTGCTTTATTTTAATTTTGAAGGAGTTTCACATATTCTACGGTACTACATACATGCATATGAATGTACAATTTCAAACAAATTTGAAATTAGAACCAAAAAGAATTCAAGAGGAATATACAATATATATTCAATATCATCGGATGACCATACACAATTTTGAACAATTTTGAATTCATGTTTGTTTCATGCTCTTGGGTCATTTCATCAAACACCTTATGTGCATAAGAGGAACCAAAAGCAAACCTACACCCACTTGTGAAGAGAATGGCTCCAAATGGCTAAGTGTTGGCTGCTGGATGGGTATATATAGGGGAGGGGCTTTAGTTGCGGTTGGCATTCGGCAAACCGTGACTAAAGTGCGAAGAGCCTTTAGTCGCGGTTGTCCCGGCAAACCGCGACTAAAGACCTCACGCGCCTACTGGCCACCGAGCGCCCTGGGCCCAGGCCTTTGGTCGCGGTTCACCTCCAGAACCGCGACTAAAGGTCCCATTAGTCGCGGTTCCTACAGCTTCGCGACTTATGGGGCTGGACGGAAGCCTGTTTTTCCACCAGTGCAACCCGGCAACGACATCGATGTGTACCTAAGGCCATTAGTTGATGAACTTTTACAGCTGTGGGGTGGTGTCCGTGTGTGGGATGAGCACAAACAAGAGGAATTTGACCTCTGACGTTGCTTTTCGTAACCATCAACGATTGGCCTGCTCTTAGTAACCTTTCGGACTGTCAAATAAGGGATACAATGCATGCACGCATCGCTTACATGAGACTGAAAGTGTACATTTGCCAAATTGTAAGAAGAACGTGTACCTTGGGCATCGTCGATTTCTTCCAAAATTCATCCAAGAAGAAAGAAAGGCAAGCATTACAACGGCAAGGTAGATCACCGGCGAAGCTCGCGAACGACCGGTGCCGAGGTATTTGATATGGTCAAGGATTTGAAAGTCATCTTTGGAAAGGGTCCCGGCGGACAATCAGTTCGAAGGGAGCCGACGGGCACGCAGCCATGCGGAAGAAGAAATCTATATTCGGGAGCTAGAATATTGGAAAGTCCTAGATGTCCGCTTCTGCAATCGACGTGATGCACGTTACGAAGAATATTTGCGTGAACCTCCTAAGCTTCTTGGGCGTGTATGGGAAGACAAATGATACAAAGGAAGCACGGCAGGACCGGCAACGCTTTGAAAGACCACGATGACCGCATCCGGAATGGTTTCAAGGTCGTGCCAGCTACGCTCGACTAAAGAAGAGAAGGTCATCTTTTTGAATGCCCGAGCAGTATGAAGGTCCCGTCTGGATTCTCGCCCAATATAAAGGGAATAATAAACATGGCGGAGAAAAAGTTCCAAAACCTGAAGTCTCACGCATCGCCACGTGATTATGACGCAATTGCTTCCGATTGCTTTGAGGGGCTCTCGCCGAAAATGTTCGAGTAGCCATTGTGAAGCTATGTGCATTCGTCAATGCAATCTCTCAGAAGGTAATCAATCCAGAAGTTCTACCACGGTTACAGAACGATGTGATCCAATGTCTTGTCAGTTTCGAGTTCGTGTTCCCGCCATCCTTCTTCAATATTATGACGCACCTCCTGGTTCACCTAGTCGAAGAGATTTTCGCTTCTCGGTCCTGTATTTCTACACAATATGTTCCCTTCGAGAGGTTCATGGGAGTATTAAAGAAATATGTTCAGAATCGTGCTAGGCCAGAAGGAAGCATCGCCAAGGGCTATGGAAATGAGGAGGTAATTGAGTTTTGTGTTGACTTTGTTCCTGACCTTAAGCCGATTGGTCTTCCTCTATCGCTGCACGATGGGAGACTAAGTGGAAAAGGCACGATCGGAATGAAATCAACGATATGTATGGACGGCCATTCTCTGACTGAAGCACACCACAATCAGATCGACCAATTCCAGCTTGGTGGCTCTGCACTTTGAGAAACACAAGAATATTTTACGCTCGACAACCCGGGAAGCCTGAATCCTGGATTAGGAAGGCCCACATGGAGACTTTCGGCAGTTGGTTGAGAAAACATTTAATGAATGACAATGATGTTGTAGATCAGGTACATGTTGGCCAAGACACCATCTTCGACTATAACGACTTTCCAAGGGTACGAGATAAATGGGAATACATTTTACACGATCGCCCAAGATAAAAAGAGCACCAACCAAAACAGTGGTGTCCGCTTTGATGCAGCAACCGAGAATGGGCAAGAGGTCACATATTATGGTTACATAGAGGAGATATGGGAACTGGTGGAAAAAAGGCCTTTGGTCGCGGTTCGCAACTGCCATTAGTCGCGGTTGCGCAACCGCGACCAAATAAGCGCGACTAATGCCCCCCACCTTTAGTCGCGGTTGCTTAAGAACCGCGACTAACGGCCCGTCCACGTGGGCGCCAGGCGGCCGTCGGGGCGGAGGACCTTTAGTCGCGGTTCTTCCGCCAACCGCGACTAAAGGCCGCCACAGGTTTAGGGTTTTAGCCCCCCCCCCCTAAACCTGTTTTCTGTTTAATTTGTATTGTTTTATTTCTTTTGTGTTTTATAGAAAACCCCCTGCCACCACTGCGTCGCGGCGGGCGTTGGGCGAGGGAGGCCGGTCGGCGGCGTTGAGGGCGGGCGAGCGAGGCGGCAGTACCGAGGCAGGCCAAGGCCTTGTAGGCGAGGGCGACGGCGGCGGCGCCGAGGGCGTAGGGCGACGGATCACGCTGCCGAGGGCGCAGGGCGACGGCGGGCGCGCCGAGGGCGCGGTGGGCTGTGGAGGCCGGTCGGCGGCGTTAAGGGCGGGCGAAGCGAGGCGGCAAAGACCGAGGTCGGCCGGCGCGGCTGAAGCGAGGGCGACGGCGGGCGGCGGCCGAGGGCGAGGGGCGACGGGCGGCGGCGCCGAGGGCGAGGGCGACGGCGGGCGGCATCGAGGGCGCGGCAGAGACGAACAAAGCGAGAATCGGAATCGGAGAAGACGAGAATCGAGACCTTGTATTTATAGCCCTCTTTAGTCGCGGTCGCCGCCCAACCGCGACTAAAGGGTTTTAGCGGGTTTTTTATGCGTTCCGCGCCTTTTAGTCGCGGTTGGCGACGAGACCATGATTAAAGGTAGCCTTTAGTCGCTGGTCGCCTGCCCAACCGCGACTAAAGGGTTTTTGGCGGGTTTTTATGCGTTGCGCCCCTCACCTTTTAGTCGCGGTTGGTTCGCCAACCGCGACTAAAACGCCGCAGGTTTAGGGTTTTAGCCCCCCAAACCTGTTTTCTGTTTAATTTGTATTGTTTTCTTTTTAATTTGTATTGTTTTCTGTTTAATTTGTATTGTTTTATTTCTTTTGTGCTTTATTTTAATTTTGAAGGAGTTTCACATATTCTACGGTACTACATACATGCATATGAATGTACAATTTCAAACAAATTTGAAATTAGAACCAAAAAGAATTCAAAAGGAATATACAATATATATTCAATATCATCGGATGACCATACACAATTTTGAACAATTTTGAATTCATGTTTGTTTCATGCTCTTGGGGCATTTCATCAAACACCTTATGTGCATAAGAGGAACCAAAAGCAAACCTACACCCACTTGTGAAGAGAATGGCTCCAAATGGCTAAGTGTTGGCTGCTGGATGGGTATATATAGGGAGGGCTTTAGTTGCGGTTGGCACGGCAAACTGCGTGACTAAAGGTGTTCGAGCCTTTTAGTCGCGGTTGTCCCGGCAAACCGCGACTAAAGACCTCACGCGCCATGGCCACCGAGCGCCTGGCCCAGGCCTTTGGTCGCGGTTCACCTCCAGAACCGCGACTAAAGGTCCCATTAGTCGCGGTTCCTACAGCTTCGCGACTTATGGGGCTGGACGGAAGCCTGTTTTTCCACCAGTGCAACCCGGCAACGACATCGATGTGTACCTAAGGCCATTAGTTGATGAACTTTTACAGCTGTGGGGTGGTGTCCGTGTGTGGGATGAGCACAAACAAGAGGAATTTGACCTACGAGCGTTGCTTTTCGTAACCATCAACGATTGGCCTGCTCTTAGTAACCTTTCGGGACTGTCAAATAAGGGATACAATGCATGCACGCACTGCTTACATGAGACTGAAAGTGTACATTTGCCAAATTATAAGAAGAACGTGTACCTTGGGCATCGCCGATTTCTTTCAAAATTCATCCAAAGAAGAAAGAAAGGCAAGCATTACAACGGCAAGGTAGATCACCGGCGAAGCTCGCGGAACGACTGGTGCCGAGGTATTTGATATGGTCAAGGATTTGAAAGTCATCTTTGGAAAGGGTCCCGGCGGACAATCAGTTCGAAGGGAGCCGACGGGCACGCAGCCATGTGGAAGAAGAAATCTATATTCCGGGAGCTAGAATATTGGAAAGTCCTAGATGTCCGCTCTGCAATCGACGTGATGCACGTTACGAAGAATATTTGCGTGAACCTCCTAAGCTTCTTGGGCGTGTATGGGAAGACAAATGATACAAAGGAAGCACGGCAGGACCAAAGAACGTTTGAAAGACCACGATGACCGGCATCCGGAATGGTTTCAAGGTCGTGCTGCCTACGCTCGACTAAAGAAGAGAAGGTCATCTTTTTGAATGCCCGAGCAAGTATGAAGGTCCCGTCTGGATTCTCGTCCAATATAAAGGGAATAATAAACATGGCGGAGAAAAAGTTCCAAAACCTGAAGTCTCACGATCGCCACGTGATTATGACGCAATTGCTTCCGATTGCTTTGAGGGGCTCCTGCGGAAAAATGTTCGAGTAGCCATTGTGAAGCTATGTGCATTCCTCAATGCAATCTCTCGGAAGGGAATCAATCCAGAAGTTCTACCACGGTTCTGAGCGATGTGATCCAATGTCTTGTCAGTTTCGAGTTGGTGTTCCCGCCATCCTTCTTCAATATTATGACGCACCTCCTGGTTCACCTAGTCGAAGAGATTTTCGTTCTCGGTCCTGTATTTCTACACAATATGTTCCCTTCGAGAGGTTCATGGGAGTATTAAAGAAATATGTTCGTAACCGTGCTAGGCCAGAAGGAAGCATCGCCAAGGGCTATGGAAATGAGGAGGTAATTGAGTTTTGTGTTGACTTTGTTCCTGACCTTAAGCCGATTGGTCTTCCTCGATCGCGCACGAGGGGAGACTAAGTGGAAAAGGCACGATCGGAATGAAATCAACGATATGTATGGACGGCCATTCTCTGACTGAAGCACACCACCTTTATCTTGACCAATTCCAGCTTGGTGGCTCCGTACTTTGAGAAACACAAGAATATTTTACGCTCGACAACCCGGGAAGCCTGAATCCTGGATTAGGAAGGCCCACATGGAGACTTTCGGCAGTTGGTTGAGAAAACATTTAATGAATGACAATGATGTTGTAGATCAGCTGTACATGTTGGCCAAGACACCATCTTCGACTATAACGACTTTCCAAGGGTACGAGATAAATGGGAATACATTTTACACGATCGCCCAAGATAAAAGAGCACCAACCAAAACAGTGGTGTCCGCTTTGATGCAGCAACCGAGAATGGGCAAGAGGTCACATATTATGGTTACATAGAGGAGATATGGGAACTTGACTATGGACCCTCCTTTAAGGTCCCTTTGTTCCGGTGCAAATGGTTCAAGCTAACAGGAGGTGGGGTAAAGGTGGACCAGTAATACGGAATGACAATGGTGGATTTCAACAATCTTGGTTACCTTGACGAACCATTCGTCCTAGCGAAAGATGTCGCTCAGGTTTTCTATCTGAAGGACATGAGTAGCAAACCGAGGAAACGGAAAGATAAGAAAGCGATCAGTACATCATGCGATGATCCAAAGCGCCACATTGTTCTTTCAGGGAAAAGAAACATCGTGGGAGTGGAGGACAAGACAGACATGTCAGAAGATTATAATATGTTTGCTGAAATTCCGCCCTTCAAAGTGAACACCGACCCAAGCATTAAGTTAAATGATGAGGATGCTCCATGGATACGGCACAATCGTAAGCAAGCAGGGACACAAGGGAAGAAAAATGATGTGTAATAATTTATTGTACCAAACTTTGTTGAATGGATCATGTGAATTATATTACCCGTGATGTGTTTGGTGTCCATTTTGAATGATTCGAGATACCACCGATGATACATGAAATTTGGAGTGATTTAGTCATACTCCTGCCTAGGCGTATAATATGCATACTCGTAGTCTTCATAGCCGCCCGTCGTCGTTGTCTTGGTAGTAAATGTCGCCTTCTAAGTTGCCGCCGTCGTAAATGCGTCGCCGTCGTCATTGTCGTCGGGCGCTAAGTGGCTCGAATCGAGGGTAGCGCAGCGGGGGATATCGCCGCCGTGATGTAGTCCATGACGCTCTGCAGAGTCCGCCATACCACCATAGCCGACGGCCGCCTCGTGGAAGTTCCCGTGAGGCAGACCGTCCTCCTCATACTGGCGGCGCCCTCTCACGCCGATTGATGAAGAAGGCGTCCCAAGTATGCTGGTTATCGGGATGCCAGCGGATTCATCCGCTGCTCGGCGTGAGGTCGAGGTAGTAGTGGTTCGTGATGGCCGCCAGCGCCAGTACCACGAGGACGGGAGGGACCGGCACGCCGCCGGCGCTTAGGCTCCAGCCGGTGGGGACGCGGTAGCCCGATGGACAAGGGTAGTTCGAGGCACAAAGCTCCTCCACCTGCTGGTAGGTTAGAGTGGGTGCGGTGGAAGCCATGAGAGAGTGATGAGAGATTGTAGAGATGTGATAATGCTGGCCAAGCCGGGCTACATATATGTAGTGAGAAATGGCGGGAAAAATGGGAGCGGAAAGACAGGAGGCGGGAAGAAAGTGGCGGGAAGAAAGAGGAGGGACGACAGGGAAGAAATGGCGGGAAGAAGAGGAATCCAGAGCTGGTCATCTAACCTTTAGTCCCGCTGGTTGGTGCAACCGACTAAAGGTTAGACAGGACGCGTGGGTAGCGCACGACGCCCTGTCGGAGGAACAAGACAAAGCAGAAGCGGCGCCGTGCCTATAAAAGGAGCATCGATACACGCGAAGATAGAGGCGTGAAGAAATGGCGGGAAGACATAGGCGGGAAAGAACTGGCGGGAAGACTGGCCGGAAGAACTTGTGGGAAGACAGAGGCGGCCGGGAAGAACTTCTCTGAATTTTTGATATATTATTTGTATTTTAGAATTTTGAAATGAATTAGTTCTATTTTTCTGAATTTTTTGATATATTATTTGTATTTTAACATATTGAATTGAATTAGTTTTATTTTTGACATATTATTTGTATTTGCCTCGTAGGGTTTGGAGACGGTTCGTAGATACAAAGGACGTAGAACTTTATATGCATTAAATTATGTATGGAAACTTGTTCAAAATTGTATATGGTCATCCGATGATATTGAATATATATTGTATATTCCTCTTGAATTCTTTTTGGTTCTAATTTCAAATTTGTTTGAAATTGTACATTCATATGCATGTATGTAGTACCGTAGAATATCTGAAACTCCTTCAAAATTAAAATAAAGCACAAAAGAAATAAAACAATACAAATTAAACAGAAAACAATACAAATTAAAAAGAAAACAATACAAATTAAACAAAAAACAGGTTTGGGGGGCTAAAACCCTAAACCTGCGGCGGTTTTAGTCGCAGTTGGCCAGACCAACCGCGACTAAAGGTGAAAATATGAGCATAAAAACCATAAAAACCCTTTAGTCGCGGTTGGGCAGGCGACCCGCGACTAAAGGGCACCTTTCGTCGGGGGTCTCGTCGCCAACCGCGACTAAAGGTGGCGGGGGCGCGGGAACGTAAAAAACCCGCCAAAAACCCTTTAGTCGCGGTTGGGCAGGCGACCCGCGACTAAAGGTACCTTTAATCATGGTCTCGCCGCCAACCGCGACTAAAAAGGGGGGCTATAAATACAAGGCTCGATTCTCGTCTTCTCCGATTCCGATTCTCGCTGTTCGTCTCTGCCGCGCCCTCGGCGCCGCCCGCCGTCGCCCTCGCCCTCGGCGCCACCCGCCGTCGCCCTCGCCCTCGGCGCCGCCCGCCCGTCGCCCTCGCCTACAGTAGCGCGCCCGGCCGACCTCGGTACTGCCGCCTCGCTCGTCCGCCCTCAACGCCGCCGACCGGCCTCCCTCGCCCACCGCGCGCCGCCTCGCTCGCCCGCCCTCCCTCGCCCACAGCAGCGCCGCCTCGCTTCGCCCGCCCATGTGAGCCGGACTCCGGCGGCGTGGAGTCGTCCCAGCGGGACTCGGGCGGCGGCGCAGGCGTCTGTGAGGGAGAGGGAGGCGGGCGCTGTGAGGCGCTGGGCCTGGGGCCTGGCTGGTTTCTGCAAACTAGTTTAAGGTGATAACCAATTTGAGAATTGAAAACCCATACTAGTAATAGAAAGCATATCATGGTTGAATCTAAAACAACTGCTCCAACAAGCATCTATTTTGTAACATCTTCAGTGAACTTGAGAAATCCAACTACACTACTCTATTGTACAGAATGTTTGAGGCAGCAAGAAAGCTAATTGCTCCCTCCGTTCCATAGTTAGTGTCGCTGATCTAGTACACTGAATCAGCAACAGTTAATATGGAACGGAGGGAGTAATTGGCACACATTGCAATCTCCATCTGATTCATCACTAGGGTCTGACAAAAGTGGCACCCAGCTAAACCCAGCTAAATTCATCACTAGGCTGCAAAAGCCTGAACCGTAGCTAATCTGGACAGGCACGCACATATAGAGCAGAAAGCAAGCAAGCACATGAGGCCTACAAAATCGAAACGAGAGAGGGACCTTGAGCTGCTGCTGCTGCTTAATGTCCATGGCTAGGCGTCGTCCTCTTGTGCCTGCACTGCATGCATCAGGTGAGTTGGTGATGCTGCAGCTGCTCCATCTCCGTCCATGGTGATGTGGTCGTCCGTGGAGGGCGGCAGGTGGAATCCTACCAAGAGGAAAACGAGGAAATCAGAGAGAGGGAGAAGAAAGGAGAGGATTTGGATCGAGGGGAGGCAGAACCTACCGTGCCACTGTGGTCGCTGCAAGTTGGAGCAAGTGACCCTCGCAACTGCGCCGCAGATCCGTAGAGGCGTCGTGGATCACGGCCAAGCACAGTCGCCGGCGACGCGCAGCGCAGGCCGAAACCCTAGACAGCCACGGGGAGGGTGGGTGGCTGCTGGAGTCCGGCTGGGTCGGAGAGGAGGACGGAGCGGAGATGGGGAAGAGGAGAGGAGAGAATGGAGGAGATGTGAATCGGACGGGTCGGAGCTCATCCACATATCGCTTCTCGCGTTCGTTTGCTGCTCGCTCCGTGATTGGCCCATATCCATAACCCACGGATCGATCCCTCTCCTTCGGCAGATCCTGACCGCACACTACATCCGATGGTGGCCTCTGAGTCTGACTGACTAGGAGCGGGCTGGCATATATACAGGTGGGAAGGTTTCATTGCATTGGGTACGTGGGTTATTATAAAAAAAAATGCTGCTTCCTCCTGATTGGCCCGTCTTCGCCTCCCACACATCGACCCTCTTTTAACTCACCCTAGCCGTTCACCCACATCCGATGGACGGACTGATTTTGTTTGTGGCTGGCCTAAGCAGGCCGGGGGTCACATTTCTACCGGGTTTTTTTCTTCTCCTAATATGTGCGCCCTAAAACAAAATTTTGACGGGAAACGGGTTTTTGGCGGGAAACTCTCGTACAAAATGTCACTGGTTCAATCGGAAGTCCGGCGAACATGATTTGTCCGGTGAAGGCCTTTCGGTAGAACAAAGGCTACACCACATGGACCGCAATCATGTAGGACCGCTAAACTCGTCACATGCGTTGGGTCATAAATAAATAACTTGTATGGCCGAGCCCGCCCGACACGCTGGAGGTAAGATTCGCTGATCTTCAGCTCCCGAGATATGTCCAACGGGCTCGGAATCGCCTCGGTCGGAGCTTCTGTGCTCAAGTTGCGGCGTTATGATCGCATGCATTCAGCGGAACCGGGTTACGGTCGCATGCATTCAACCTGAACCGGGCCATGTCAAAATAGAGCGTACCGTTCATCATTGTATGGTGTGTATCCAACAAAGTAATAAACAAAAATAAAAGATATAGATCTAACTGAAAATCACGAGCAAAACTTTCGAGCTGGAAAATATCAGCGGTAAAAAGATATGGTTATGGAGGCACCAAATAAGAGTATTTGTGTGTCTCTGTGTCTGTGTGTGTGTGAGAGAGAGAGAGAGTCATGTAGGGTGGCTTAAGTTTTCATTAGCGTTGGGGCATAAATAGCACGGATGGCCGAGCCCGCTAAAGATGTGGAAGGTAGAGTCCCGATCTATGGCTCCCGGGAGCTTTCAACGGTTCCGGAATAGCCTTGATCGAACCTCATGTGCTTAAATTACAGTCCTCCCAAGGCTATCTTTTGACCGCCGCCATGATTGTATGCATTCAACTAGAACCGGGGGGCATGTCAAAAGTTTGTGCATTGTTCACATTGCATGGTGTTTGTCCAACAAAGCAACAACAAACATAACATGTGTGTGGGGGGGGGGGATCCAAAAATGAAAGTCGCACCCTAAAACAAAATTTTAGCGGGAAACAATTTTTTGGGCGGGAAAGTCTCGTACGGAATGTGATTGGTTGAATCTCAAGCCCTTCATGAGGTGTGGCCAACATGATTGGTCCGGTGAAGGCCTTCCCGTAAAACATGTTAACTTCCCCATACAAACTCCGTTTTGGCTCCAAGTACTCACTTGAATGGTTCAGGTCAGTCAGAAATCAGTTGATAGTTATTTAGAAGATGTCACCATTTAATTGAATAAGCAGGTTATGGAGGCACCAAATAAGAGTGTGTGTGTGTGTGTGTGTGTGAGAGAGAGAGAGAGAGAGAGAAGAGACAGAGAGTCATGTAGGGTAGCTTAAGTTTTCATTAGTATTGGGGCATAAATAACGTGGATGGCCGAGCCTAACCGAGATGTGGAAGGTAGAATCCCGATCAATGGCTCCCGGGAGCTTTCCAGCAGTTCGGAATAGCCTTGATCGAACCTCATGTGCTTAAATTGCGAGTCCTCCCGAGGCTATCTTTTGACCGCCGCCATGATTGTATGCATTCAACTAGAACCGGCGGGCATGTCAAAAGTTTGTGCATTGTTCACATTGCATGGTGTTTGTCCAACAAAGCAACAACAAACAGAACATGTGTGGGGGATCCAAAATGAAAGTCGCACCCTAAAACAAAATTTTAGCGGGAAACAATTTTTGGGCGGGAAAGTCTCATACGGAATGTGATTGGTTAAATCGCAAGCCCTTCACGAGGTGTGGCAAACATGATTTTCCGGTGAAGGCCTTCCCGTAAAACATGCGCAACTTCCCCATACAAACTCCGTTTTGGCTCCGCAAGTACTCACTTGAATGGTTCAGGTCATTCAGAACTCAGTTGATAGTTATTTAGAAGATGTCACCATTTAATTGAATAAGCAGGTTAAGGAGGCACCAAATAAGAGTGTCTGTGTGTGTGTGTGTGTGAGAGAGAGAGAGAGAGAGAGAGAGAGAGAGAGAGAAGAGACAGAGAGTCATGTAGGGTAGCTTAAGTTTTCATTAGTATTGGGGCATAAATAACGTGGATGGCCGAGCCTAACCGAGATGTGGAAGGTAGAATCCCGATCAATGGCTCCCGGGAGCTTTCCAGCAGTTCGGAATAGCCTTGATCGAACCTCATGTGCTTAAATTGCGAGTCCTCCCGAGGCTATCTTTTGACCGCCGCCATGATTGTATGCATTCAACTAGAACCGGTAGGGGCATGTCAAAAGTTTGTGCATTGTTCACATTGCATGGTGTTTGTCCAACAAAGCAACAACAAACAGAACATGTGTGGGGGGGATCCAAAAATGAAAGTCGCACCCTAAAACAAAATTTTAGCGGGAAACAATTTTTGGGCGGGAAAGTCTCATACGGAATGTGATTGGTTGAATCGCAAGCCCTTCACGAGGTGTGGCAAACATGATTTTTCCGGTGAAGGCCTTCCCGTAAAACATGCGCATAACTTCCCCATACAAACTCCGTTTTGGCTCCGCAAGTACTCACTTGAATGGTTCAGGTCATTCAGAACTCAGTTGATAGTTATTTAGAAGATGTCACCATTTAATTGAATAAGCAGGTTAAGGAGGCACCAAATAAGAGTGTCTGTGTGTGTGTGTGTGTGTGTGAGAGAGAGAGAGAGAGAGAGAAGAGACAGAGAGTCATGTAGGGTAGCTTAAGTTTTCATTAGTATTGGGGCATAAATAACGTGGATGGCCGAGCCTAACCGAGATGTGGAAGGTAGAATCCCCGATCAATGGCTCCCCGGGAGCTTTCCAACGGTTCCGGAATAGCCTTGATCGAACCTCATGTGCTTAAATTGCGAGTCCTCCCCGAGGCTATCTTTTGACCGCCGCCATGATTGTATGCATTCAACTAGAACCGGCGGGGCATGTCAAAAGTTTGTGCATTGTTCACATTGCATGGTGTTTGTCCAACAAAGCAACAACAAATAGAACATGTGTGGGGGGGATCCAAAAATGAAAGTCGCACCCTAAAACAAAATTTTAGCGGGAAACAATTTTTGGGCGGGAAAGTCTCATACGGAATGTGATTGGTTGAATCGCAAGCCCTTCACGAGGTGTGGCAAACATGATTTTTCCGGTGAAGGCCTTCCCGTAAAACATGCGCAACTTCCCCATACAAACTCCGTTTTGGCTCCGCAAGTACTCACTTGAATGGTTCAGGTCATTCAGAACTCAGTTGATAGTTATTTAGAGGATATCACCATTTAATCGAATAAGCAGGTTATGGAGGCACCAAATAAGTGTGTGTGTGTGTGTGTCTGTGTGTGTGTGTGTGAGAGAGAGAGAGAGAGAGAGAAGTGAAGAGACAGAGAGTCATGTAGGGTGGCTTAAGTTTTCATTAGTATTGGGGCATAAATAACGCGGATGGCTGAGCCTGCCCGAGATGTGGAAGGTAGAATCCCCTGATCAATGGCTCCCCAGGAGCTTTCCAACGGTTCTGTAATAGCCTTGATCGGACCTCATGTGCTTAAGTTGCAAGTCCTCCCCGAGGCTATCATTTGACCACCGCAATGGTTGTATGCATTCAACTAGAACCGGGGGGGGGGGGGGGGGGGCAGGTCAAAAATTTGCGCATTGTTCAGCACAGCATGGTGGTTATACAACAAAGCAACAACAAGCAAAACATGTTGGAGGGGGATCCAGAAAATGAAAATCGCACCCTAAAACAAAATTTGACGGAAAAATGAATTTTGTGCGGCAAAATCTCGTATGGAACGTGAAAGATCGAGGATGTCGCCTAGAGGGGGTGAATAGGCGCTTTAAAATAATTACGGTTTAGGCTTGAACAAATGCGGAATAAACCTAGCGGTTAATTTGTCAAGCACAAAACCTACAACAACCAGGCTCACCTATGTGCACCAACAACTTATGCTAAGTAAGATAAGCAACTATGTGATAGCAAGATATATGACAAAGAACAATATGGCTATCACAAAGTAAAGTGCATAAGTAAAGGGGCTCGGGTAAGAGATAACCGAGGCACGCTGGAGACGACGATGTATCGAAGTTCACACCCTTGCGGATGCTAATCTCCGTTTGGAGGCGGTGTGGAGGCACAATGCTCCCAAGAAGCCACTAGGGCCACCGTAATCTCCTCACGCCCTCGCACAATGCAAGATGCCGTGATTTCACTAAGGGACCCTTGAGGCGGTCACGAACCCGTACAAATGGCAACCCTTGGGGCGGTCACGAACCCGTACACTTTGGCAACCCTTGGGGACGGTCACGGAACCCGTCAAGTTGCTCGGGCGATCTCCACAACCTAATTGGAGACCCGACGCTTGCCGGAGCTTTACACCACAATGATTGAGCTCGAACACCACCAACCGTCTAGGGCGCCAAGCACCCAAGAGGAACAAGCTCAAGGGCACCAAGCACCCAAGAGTAATAAGCTTCTCAACTTGTAACTTCCACGTATCACCGTGGAGAACTCAAACCGATGCACCAAATGCAATGGCAAGGGCACACGGAGTGCCCAAGTCCTTCTCTCTCAAATCCCACCAAAGCAACTAATGCTAGGGAAGAAAATGAGAGGAAGAACAAGAAGGAGAACACCAAGAACTCCAAGATCTAGATCCAAGGGGTTCCCCTCACTTAGAGGAGAAAGTGATTGGTGGAAACGTGGATCTAGATCTCCTCTCTCTTTTCCCTCAAGAACTAGCAAGAATCATTGGAGGGATTGAGAGTTAGCAAGCTTCGAAGAAGGTCAACAATGGGGAAGAACACGAGCTCAAAGGATAAGGTTCAATAGGGAAGAAGACCCCCTTTTATAGGAGGGGGAAAATCCAACCGTTACCCCACTGAACATCCCCGCACAGAGCGGTACTACCGCTTGGGCAGGGCGGTACTACCGCTGAGGGCGGTACTACCGCTCTCACCCAGCGGTACTGCCGCGCTGACGAGGAGGTCAAGGCCCTGGCCCCAGAGCGGTACTACCGTGGGAGTAGGCACGGTACTACCGCTTGGAGCGGTACTACCGCCACTACTACCGCACTTAGTACCGTAAAACCCGACACGAAAAACAACGGTCTCGAATCGAGGCGGTAGTAGCCCGGAACCACTGCGGTACTACGGCCGAAACTCCCAAGCGGTACTACCGCTCTGGGGCAGTACTACCGCTCACAGGGAGGCCAGTACTACCGCTTGAGTGCTTGGCGGTACTACCGCTGTGGACAGCGGTACTATCACCTGGCGCCAGCCTTTAAGCCACTACCGCGAAAAACAAAGAATACTCCACGGAAAACCGTAACTGCCATAACTTCTGCAAATGAGCTCCGAATTGAGCAAACTCAAGCTTGTTGAAACAAGACAACGAGTAGCATCAAACGGTTATAGTAAGAAGAGGCAGGGGAGGTTTGCTTAGCAAACAAAGGAGTGAAACCTCCAACCGAGAAGAACCGGCATACCCTCCAACATCGAAAACATCATAGAAGATGCATGAGAACTCCGTTTTCGATGAACTCAAGCTTGTCATAAAAATGACCATAAGCTCCAAATCTCACAAGGATAAGAACCAAACAAGAACCAAAAAAGATGATGCAAGGATGCAATGGTTTAAGCTCTCTACGAACGATACGATCAAGCAACTCATCGAGAGCCCGCCTTGATAGTACGGCAAATGATCCTATAACCCGGTCTTCCACAACTACCATGAGTACGGTAAAATAGAAAACCTATCAAGGGCAAACCTTTGCCTTGCACATGGTCCACTTGAGCTAGATGATGACGATCTTGACTCCCTCAAGTTGGACCACCTTTCTTGATTGCATTGGCGGGATGAAGACTAGTTGATTGCTCCCCCATACTCTACTGTGGGTGAGCCTCTCTTCCGCTCCTATTCACAAGTCCATTATCACCACAATGGACGGCAAGCTTCAAGCACTTGATCTCTTCGTGATGCATTACTTGAACTTGCACACCGCAACCTAACCCCACAAAGAACTCTCACGAAGACCATGGGTTAGTACACAAAGCGTAATGGACAATGCTTACCATACCATGGGATCACTTGATCCCTCTGTACATCTTGTACGCTTTGTGTGTTGAATCTTTCCAACTCTCTTCATTTGGATGGTGTCTTGAAGGTGGACATGAATGATCACACAATCTTATTCTTCAAGACATGCTTGCAATAAGCTCAACACTCACATGACCAATCTTTGAATAATTCCTTGAATAGCACCTTGGTGCGACACAAAACTCTCCTTGAAACCAACACATGTACTCCAAGAAAAGCCTATGGACAAAACCTTCAAATAAAATCAAGGCAACCATTAGTCCATAGAGAATGTCATCAATTACCAAAACCACACACGGGGGCACCGCATGTCCTTTCAGAACGTGATTGGTTGAACCGGAAGTCCTTCACGAGGTGTGTCGGTAAAACATGCACAACTTCCCCATACAAACTCCTGTTTTGGCTCCGCGAGTACTCACTTGAATGGTTCAGGTCATTTAGAACTTACTTGATGGTTATTTAGAAGACATCCCCATTTAATTGAATAAATGGATTCATACTCCCTCCATTTACTTATACAAGGCCACTATGAAATATACATTTTTGCATCTTTGCAATGCCACCAACAGTAATCGAGGCTAAAATTAATGGTATTTTCTCGTACTAGTAATACGTTTAATAATTGCATGCATGCAGTCATAATGACACATAGCTATTCCTTGGTTGAATGCATGTCACGTATTAATGATCTCACAAAATGAAACAAAAGTTGGCTTGCATGCCAAGCTGTAGTGTATTGTCCATCACTATGTGGTACTACCTCCGTCTAGGATTACTGGTCCGGTCGACCGAATCCGCAAGACCAAGGCAAAACAAACGCGCATGCAAACTCCTCGATTCATGTTGTTATTAATTACTGCATACACCTACTGGCTTTTGCGCATATCGCTTGCATTGGCTAGCTTCACGCATGCAGTGGGCAGAGTACTAGGCCGAGACAAATGCATGCATGCATGCGGGCAGCCGAGACAAATGCGTGCATGCAACCAGCGTCCTTAGCATGCAGCGGCTGGGAATTAATTTCCCTTAATCAATGGGACAACAACCGAGAGGAGCGGCCTAATAAAAATAGGACGCGGCTGTGTTACTAAACGGACTTGTAACCTGTGTAGTACTGGGGTAGTATCTCTCAAAAAAAGTAAAAAAAAAAGACTGTCATAAAGGGGAGAGAGATCTAATAAAAAGAGATTAGGCAAAAAAAGAGACTCTGAGGTGGTACTTTTCGCCGACCTATATCGAAGTTGGTGATGCCCCCAAAAGTAAGAAAAAAATACAAGCGGTGGCAAAAGTCGTTTTTGCGTACTTTTTCATAATTTTACCCTAAATTTTGACAAGTCTGCAATAGCAGTCATTTTTTCTCCGTGGCTACACTGTTCTGGACCTTGGGGTTCGTTTTTGGGACACTCGCCATCATAGTGAAAATTTTGAGTTTTTGGGCCGGCAACGCTTGTTAGCGTTCTAGAGATGTCAACCACGCTAGGAGAGAGCCCCACTGTGATCACGTTGGGTCGGATAAGTTTGCCATGACGCTTTATTTTACCCGTCATGCATCGTTGCTCACCTTGAAGAATCGCAACAAAGGCTACACCACATGGACCGCAATCATGTAGATCAGCGCCACATCCGCCATGTACCACGCTCCCTAACGGATAGGCGCATGAGGAGCGGCGACGGCCATGGAAGCCAGCTCTCAAAGACATGATGCACCGCATCAGCCGCTCCTTGCCTCCACCACAGGGAGCGCCTGCCGCATGACGTTAGCGAGAGGGGGAGGCACGCTAGCGCTAGGCCCTCATCCATCCACGAGTCAGCGCCAAAGTCCATCTTTTATGATGTGCCGAGTCTTTCCAAATATAATTTCATAGGGAGCGCCTGCTTCCAGGTCTTGTGCTAGTAGCACCCATGGAGTGTGATAGCTCTTGTTTGAACATTTCCAACTTATATGCCATCTTAACTGAGAACATACCAGACTTTTCACTGGACATCGCACTATTTTGGGTATTTAGTGGACTTATTATTTCTTTGTGTATGCAAAGATAAGGTTCCGCAAGATTGGTTTCCTAACATGTTAGGTGAAGACAAGCAGAAAGAAACATAGTGGAAGCTAAACTGTATGCCTTTTGGATGTTCTGGATGCGTTGTTGTTTACACCTGAAGCATATGTATGTTTTTGATGACTTACCAGAGCGTCAAAATAAGAAGAAAAACATGGATTAGTTGTATTTCTAAACTATATATCTATGTCTTACCAGAGAAATGAAGTAGTATATACAGATTTTTGTGCGCGTTTCTTATTAGCCAAGAAAAGGTCGATTGTCCACTATGCTATTGGATAATACGATCGAGAGTTAAAAATGGTTGTTGCCAAACCATAATAACAGATAAACAAGGTTTCAAAACTGACATAGTCATGCTTCAGTAGCACCCTGACCAGTACCCGTCGCAGCGCGACCCCTCCACGGCTGCTGAGAGCTGCTCCCTTGCCCGGAGTCGACGATTGCGACGAGGCGAGGACACCCACGGCAAGCAACCGGCAGGCAGGGGGTGAAGGTCCATGTCGGAGGGCGTCGAGAAGGTTACAATCCATAAGAATGCTATAATTAGTGGAGGATCCTCGCTTCCTCTGCCCCGCTGGAGACCTGAGGTGCCGAGGCCGTTGCATGGCGCTGGTCTACTCGGCAGCAGACGCACGAGCCAGCGACCGCAACAACGGCCGTGTGCTGTAGATGGGCTTGTATCCTGAAACTCATATCCACCCACAAGCATGCATGACCCCCGCTCCTCCACATTCGTGCAATCATGCTTGGACTGCTATCAGGAGCATCCTCAACATCTGGCGCTTGTACCAATGTACCATGCATACGCTGCCTCATGTACAAGTCGCTGAGGTGGCCAGGGAGCTGTGGTGCGGCGAGGCGCGCAGGGCAGCCCAAAACGGGGCGTGAATTGTCAGTCGATGGTGATAATCGGTCGTGGCAAGGTGCAGCAAGCATGACTGTGTACATGTAGACATTGCATGCCATGTGCTCGATGAAATGTCTACACTCTTTAGATAGATGAAAGGACCAAAGACCGGTCAAACATGTATGACGTGTTTGGTTTTAGTCAAAATCGTGTCCACGCCGGTAGGAGACCACTTGAAAGCGGTATGAGGGACTAAACTTATCCGGTTTTAAAAGTTAAGGGACTAACCTTTGCTGGTTTTGAAGTTGTGGGACCATTTCTGTACTTTCAAAAGAGTTGAGGGACGAAAATATACTTTTCCCTAAATCAAATCTACTAGCTATAGTATCTAGACAGTAGCACGATGCAATGGACCTGACGCATGAAAATTTATATAGAACAACAATCAAACATCCCAATGCTGCACCATGTATCGGTGCTAAGCTTGCCATATATGGAAAAATCAGACGTGACAAATTAATTAAGGAGAGAGATAACCCAACGAAGAAACAACTCCAGGAGCATGTACCTAAGGCAGAACAAAATTAATTTGATCTCGTACGCATTGCACAGCGCCGAACTATCTCACTTCTCCTTTTCCCGTCTTCCATGGATTGCTGATGCCTAGCAAACGGCCCCTTGGCCTCATCGCTTGTAGCCACCGCCCTGACGGAACGCCTTCTTCTTCGCCCCATGACATTGCCACGCCTCTCAATCGTCAGCCTGCATGGAGCGCTGCCAGGAAGAATGCATCAGGGGCACCACCGTCGGTAGCTGCTCTGGCCAGGCACAAACTATTCAATGGTATTTCGTCCTTTGGCGAATCAGAACTACTTTTTTGTTCTGTTGATCCTACTACACCTCATGCTCGGCCCCTTGTATTATTGCTTAGATGAGATTTATCTTTGCATCAGACTTGGCTCTTGAGGGGAACACTTGAGACTGATTTCAGTTCATAACGGTCAAGTTGGTCATTGTACTCCTATATATATGCCCACAAGGCTGAGGCAATAAACATCGATGAAGGCCTTTCGGTGAAGTCCACGAGATTTTGGAAGAAACTTCAAGGAGAAGTCCGGCGAACATGATTTGTCACCACATGGACTGCAATCATGTAGGACGGCTAAACTTGTCGCTGGCGTTGGGTCATAAATAACTTTCGTATGGCGAGTCCGCCCGACACGCGGGAGGTAAGAGTCTCCTATCTTCGGCTCCGCGAGAGATTTGTAATGGGCTCGGAATTGCCTCGATCGGAGCTGGTGTGCTCAAGCTGCAGCATTGTGATCACATGCATTCGGCCGGAACTGCGGTTACGATCGCATGCCTTCAACCCGAACCGGGCCATATCAAAATAGAGTGCACCTTCCATCATTGTATGGTGTTTCTCCAACAAAGTAAACAAACAAAAAAAATAGAAGACATAGATCTAATTGAAAATCATTAGCCAAACTTTCTGAGTTGGAAAATATCGGCGGTAAAAAAATATGGTTATGGAGGCACCAAATAAGTGTGTGTGTGAGAGAGAGAGAGAGAGAGAGAGAGAGAAAATCGTGTAGGGTGGCTTAATTTTTCATTAGCGTTGGGGCATAAATAGCGCGCATGGCCGAGCCCGCCCCGAATGTGGAAAGTAGAATTCCCCCGATCATCAGCTCCCAGGGAGTTTTCCAACGGCTCTGGAATAGGCTTGATCAGACCTCGTGTGCTTAAGTTGCGAGTCCTCCCCGAGGCTATATTTTGACCGCCGCCATGATTGCATGCATTTAACTTGAACCGGGGGGCATGTCAAAAGTTTGTGTATTGTTCACGCTGCCTGATGTTCACATAAATAGAACATGTGTGTGTGTGGGGGGGGGGGGGGGGATGGGGTCCAAAACTGGAAATCGCACACTGAAACAAATTTTTGGCGGGAAATGAAATTTTGGGCGAGAAAGTCCTGTACGGAATGTGATTGGATCGGAAGTCCTTTACGAGTGGCGAACATGATTTGTCCGGTGAAGACTTTCCGGTAAAACATGCGCAACTTCCCCGTATGAACTCCGTTTTGGCTCCGCGAGTACTCACTTGATAGTTATTTAGAAAATATCCCCATTTAATTGAATAAACGGGTTCATACTACGAGTAGGTGATAACGGTGGCATAAAGTCATGATATAATTTGGGTTGCTCGCACATAAAACATGAAGGCCAGGTGGTAGGTTTGGGGTTGAATCTCGATGGACAACAACAACAACAATATAGAGATGGGTCTACTTATTCATCTTGTGGGGCTGCTCGTGTGGTCATTAGCGTTGGGGCATGAAACAACGCATATGGCCTAGCCGTCCGAAGATTGAAGGTAAGAGTCCCCGATCATCGGTTCTCGGAGAGGTTTCCAAGGTAAGAGTCCCCGATCATCACTATATGGTGTCTCTCCAAAAAAGTAAAAGAAAACTAACCTAAAAGGGATAGAGATCTAATAAAAAATAACGGCCAATAGATTAGGCGGGAAAAAAGAGACTCTTAGGTGGTACTTTTTACTGACCATATATAGAAGCGGGTGATGCCCCCAAAAAGAGAGAAAAATACAAGCCACGGCTTTGCCACCGCTCAGCCGTTTTCTGGCAGCTTTTCCATTATTTTATCCTAAATTTTGGTAAGTCTGGAATCGCAGTCAATTTTTTTCCGTGCCTTCACTGTTTTGGACCTTGGGATTCATTTTGAAACACTCAACATCATAGTGAAATTTTTGACTTTTTAGGCCGGCACCGCTCGTTAGCGTTCTAGAGAGGTTCTAGAGATGTCAACCACGCTAGGAGAGAGCCACACTGTGATCACATTGGGTCAGATAAGTTTGCGGCTGTAAGGATTAAACAATTATTATTTTCCTGAGTTGGATGAGATATATGAGGGGAGAGAAGTGAGGTGGGTTGTAAATTAACTACCGGCTATAGCACAGGCTCCAAGAAATATTGTGAGAGTGTAAGGTGGTCCATGCATTAATAATGTAGTACTCCCTTCGTTTTTTATTTACCCCGCATATTAGCTTTGGCCAAAGTCAAGCTTCGTAAACTTTGTCAAAGTTTATAGACAAAAATATTAACCTATACAATAACAAATCAATATCATTAGATTCATTATTGAATGTACTTTCACATCATATAGATTTGTTATGGTAAAAGGTTATGTTCTTTTCTATAGACTTGGTCAAACTTTACGAATTTGACTTCAGTCAAATCTAATATGCAGAGTAAATATAAACGGAGGAGTACTTCTTAGCAACTAGTTATTATACGTGTTGGCTATTAGATTGGCTATATGTGATGTGGCAACTCCATATAGCCAGTAGTTAACTATACTATTAGCCATGCTCTTAGCGACTTAGCCCCTCCCAATGCTCCACCCTATACCGGTGCTAAGCTGGCCACATAGACACAAATCAGATGTGGCAAACTATTTAAGGAGGAGAGAGAGCGGATCCGTAACCCAACGTAAGAAAGCGACTCCAGGTGCATGAACTAAGGCAGAATGTAATTAACTTGATCTTGTAAGCATTGCTGGCGTCGAACCATCTCTCCTCTTCCCCTACGGAATCGCTGATGCCCAGCAAACGGCCCCTTGGCCTCATCGTCGTGCGCCCCCGCCCTGCTGAAACACTTCTTCTTTGCCCCGCGGCGTTGCCACACTACTCAATCCTCGCCTGCATGGACCACTCCTAGGAGAAGCCATCAGGGACACCACCGTCGGTAGCTCCTCCGGCCAGGCACAAACGGCTCAATGGTATTTTGTCCTTTCACGAAATCAGAACTACTTTTTTGTCCTATTGCGCCTCATGCTCGGCCCCTTGTATTGTTTCTTAGATGAGATTCATCTCTGCATGAGACTTGACTCTTCAAGGGAACACTTGAGATTGGTTTCAGTTCATAATCTGAGTTCAGTTCAGTTCGTAACGTTCTAGTTGATTAAAGAGTGATCAAGTTGATTTCATGTACTAGTTCAGTTCAGAACATTTAGTTCTACAGTTTAGTTTAGATCATTTAGTAGTTCAATTCAGTAACATTTAATTGATTCCAGAACGTACTAGTTCAATTAAGAATGCAAAATAGTTCCGTTCAGTACAGTTTCGAGCTTCTGGCAATTGGAAGGACCGTATTAGTTGATTGTACTACATATAGATAAGTCTGTAGCAACTTTAATTAGGGGATCAAACTTAGTTCAGTTCAGCCCAAATAGAGTTTAGTTCAGTTTAGAACTAATGGAGCAATTTCATGGTATTGCCATCTAGTCATACTAATTGCTAGGCAGCAACTTTTTGACCAAATCAAACTGAACTTTATTGACTTGATGGAGATGCATGATGATCTATTGATCTGAAACACACACTGGTGGAAAAACAGGCTTCCGTCCAGCCCCATAAGTCGCGAAGCTGTAGGAACCGCGACTAATGGGACCTTTAGTCGCGGTTCTGGAGGTGAACCGCGACCAAAGGCTGGGCCTGTGGCGCTCGGTGGCCATTTGGCAAGACGTGAGGGTCTTTAGTCGCGGTTTGCCGTGACAACCGCGACTAAAGGCCTTCTCGGGCACCTTTTTAGTCACGGTTTGCCGTGCCAACCGCAACTAAAGCCCTCCCTATATATACCCATCCGGCAGCCAACACTTAGCCATTTGGAGCCATTCTCTTCACAAGTGGGTGTAGGTTTGCTTTTGGTTCCTCTTATGCACATAAGGTGTTTGATGAAATGCCCCAAGAGCATGAAACAAACATGACATGAAGTGTTGGAGCCACACTCCTCGATCGCGGTTAGCAACTTGATGAACCTTTGATGTGTCATTGATAAAATATGCATGTGTGTAGTTCATTGTTTAATTTATATTGTTTGTAGCTAGTTAGTTTAACAAATGCATGATGGTTAATTACATATTTTATATTATAATAATGCAGATGAATCGGCAATGGATGTACGGTAACCGACTCTCCGTGAGTTCACTACGGGTTTGAAAGATTTCCTCGTAGTGGCTAATGCGAACAAGCGGGGGGTTTTGTTATCTGTCCATGTGTTATCTGTAAGAATGAGAAGGGTTACTCTTCCTCAAGAGTTGTTCACATGCATCCGCTTGAGAAGGGTTTCATGCCAAGCTATAATTGTTGGACCAAGCATGGAGAAAGAGGGGTTATAATGGAAGAAGATGAAGAAGGGGATGATTTCATCGATGAAAGCTATCTTGCTCATTTCGGTGATACTTTCATGGAGGATCTTTGAAGGTGAAGGGAAGGTGAAGAAGAGGCACGTGATGATCCCGTTGATGATCTTGGTCGGACCATTGCCGATGCACGGAGACGCTGCTAAACCGAAAAGGAGAGGGAGAATTTGGATCGCATGTTAGAGGATCACAGAAAGGCGCTGTACCCGGATGCGATGATGGTCTGAAAAAGCTGGGCTGCACAATCGGATTTGCTGAAATGGAAGGCAGAGGCAGGTGTAGCTGACTCGGCATTTGAAAACTTGCTGAAAATGTTGAAGAATATGTTTCCAAAGGATAACGAGTTGCCCGCCGATGCGTCTGAAGCAAAGAAGGTTGTCTGCCCTCTAGGTTTAGAGGTTACGAAGATACATGCATGCATCAACGATCGCATCCTCTACCGCTGTGAATATGAGAATTTGAATGAATGCCCGGTATGCACGTGCATTGCGTTATAAGATCGAGGCGATGACCACGGTGGCGATGTTGAGGGCCGAAACAGGAAGAGGGTTCCCGCCAAGGTGATGTGGTATGCTCCTATAATACCACGGTTGAAACGTCTGTTCAGGAACAAAGAGCATGCCAAGTTGTTGCGATGGCACAAAGAGGACCGTAAGTCGGACGGGGAGTTGAGACACACCGCAGATGGAACGCAATGGAGAAAGATCGACAGATGGTTCAAAGATTTTGCAGGTGACGCAAGGAACATAAGATTTGCTCTAAGCACGGATGGCATGAATCCTTTTGGCGAGCAGAGCTCCAGCCATAGCACCTGGCCCGTGACTCTATGCATCTACAACCTTCCTCCTTGGTTGTGCATGAAGCGGAAGTCCATTATGATGCAGTGCTCATCCAAGGTCCAAGCAACCCGGCAACGACATCGATGTGTACCTAAGGCCATTAGTTGATGAACTTTTACAGCTGTGGGGTGGTGTCCGTGTGTGGGATGAGCACAAACAAGAGGAATTTGACCTCTGGCGTTGCTTTTCGTAACCATCAACGATTGGCCTGCTCTTAGTAACCTTTCGGGACTGTCAAATAAGGGATACAATGCATGCACGCACTGCTTACATGAGACTGAAAGTGTACATTTGCCAAATTGTAAGAAGAACGTGTACCTTGGGCATCGTCGATTTCTTCGAAAATTCATCCAAGAAGAAAGAAAGGCAAGCATTACAACGGCAAGGCAGATCACCGGCGAAGCCTGCGGAACGACTTGGTGCTGAGGTATTTGATATGGTCAAGGATTTGAAAGTCATCTTTGGAAAGGGTCTGGCGGACAATCAGTTCGAAGGGAGCTGACCGCACGCAGCCATGTGGAAGAAGAAATCTATATTCGGGAGCTAGAATATTGGAAATTCCTAGATGTCCGCTCTTGCAATCGACGTGATGCACGTTACGAAGAATATTTGCGTGAACCTCCTAAGCTTCTTGGGCGTGTATGGGAAGACAAATGATACAAAGGAAGCACGGCAGGACCAGCAACGTTTGAAAGACCACGATGACCGGCATCCGGAATGGTTTCAAGGTCGTGCCAGCTACGCTCGACCAAAGAAGAGAAGGTCATCTTTTTGAATGCCCGAGCGGTATGAAGGTCCCGTCTGGATTCTCGTCCAATATAAAGGGAATAATAAACATGGCGGAGAAAAAGTTCCAAAACCTGAAGTCTCACGACTGCCACGTGATTATGACGCAATTGCTTCCGATTGCTTTGAGGGGGCTCCTGCCGGAAAATGTTCGAGTAGCCATTGTGAAGCTATGTGCATTCCTCAATGCAATCTCTCGAAGGTAATCAATCCAGAAGTTCTACCACGGTTCTGAACGATGTGATCCAATGTCTTGTCGGTTTCGAGTTGGTGTTCCCGCCATCCTTCTTCAATATTATGACGCACCTCCTGGTTCACCTAGTCGAAGAGATTTTCGTTCTCGGTCCTGTATTTCTACACAATATGTTCCCCTTGAGAGGTTCATGGGAGTATTAAAGAAATATGTTCGTAACCGTGCTAGGCCAGAAGGAAGCATCGCCAAGGGCTATGGAAATGAGGAGGTAATTGAGTTTTGTGTTGACTTTGTTCCTGACCTTAAGCCGATTGGTCTTCCTCGATCGCGGCACGAGGGGAGACTAAGTGGAAAAGGCACGATCGGAATGAAATCAACGATATGTATGGACGGCCATTCTCTCGACTGAAGCACACCACCTTTGTCTTGACCAATTCCAGCTTGGTGGCTCCGTACTTTGAGAAACACAAGAATATTTTACGTTCGACAACCCGGGAAGCTGAATCCTGGATTAGGAAGGCCCACATGGAGACTTTCGGCAGTTGGTTGAGAAAACATTTAATGAATGACAATGATGTTGTAGATCAGCTGTACATGTTGGCCAAGACACCATCTTCGACTATAACGACTTTCCAAGGGTACGAGATAAATGGGAATACATTTTACACGATCGCCCAAGATAAAAAGAGCACCAACCAAAACAGTGGTGTCCGCTTTGATGCAGCAACCGAGAATGGGCAAGAGGTCACATATTATGGTTACATAGAGGAGATATGGGAACTGGTGGAAAAAAGGCCTTTGGTCGCGGTTCGCAACTGCCATTAGTCGCGGTTGCGCAACCGCGACCAAATAAGCGCGACTAATGCCCCCCACCTTTAGTCGCGGTTGCTTAAGAACCGCGACTAACGGCCCGGCCACGGGGGCGCCAGGCGGCCGTGGGGGCGGAGGACCTTGAGTCGCGTGTCTTTGGCCCAACCGCTACTAAAGGCCGCCACAGTTTTAGGTTTTTAGCCCCCCTAAACCTGTTTTACATTTAATTTGTATTGTTTTATTTCTTTTGTGTTTTATAGAAACCCCTGCCACCACCGCGTCGTGGCCCAGGCGTTAGGGGAGGCCGGTCGGCGGCGTTGAGGGCGGGCGAAGCGAGGCGGCAAGACCGAGGCAGGGCGGGCGCTGCTGGGCGAGGGGCGACGCCGGGCGGCGCCGAGGGCGAGGGCGACGGGCGGCGGCCGAGGGGAGAGGGCGACGGCGGCGGCGCCGAGGGCTCGGTGGCGAGGGAGGCCGGGGCGGGCGTTGAGGGTGGGCGAGCGAGGCGGCAAGATCGAGGTCGGGCCGGCGGCGCAAGGCTGTAGGCGAGGGCGACGGCGGGCGGCGCCGAGGGCGAGGGCGACGGGCGGGCGCGCCGAGGGCGCGGGCAGACGTAACAAAGGCGAGAATCGAATCGAGAAGACGAGAATCGGAGCCTTGTATTTATAGCCCCCCTTTAGTCGCTGGTCGCCTGCCCAACCGCGACTAAAGGGTTTTTGGCGGTTTTTGCGTTCCGCCCCCTTTAGTCGCGGTTGGCGTGAGACCATGATTAAAGGTACCCTTTAGTCATGGTCGCCTGCCCAACCGCGACTAAAGGGTTTTTAGCCGAGTTTATGCGTTCATGCCCCCCACCTTTAGTCGCGGTTGGTTCGGCCAACCGCGACTAAAGGCCGCTGAGGTTTAGGGTTTTCGCCCCCCCCCCCCCAACCCTGTTTTCTGTTTAATTTGTATTGTTTTCTTTTTAATTTGTATTGTTTTATTTCTTTTGTGCTTTATTTTAATTTTGAAGGAGTTTCACATATTCTACGGTACTACATACATGCATATGAATGTACAATTTCAAACAAATTTGAAATTAGAACCAAAAAGAATTCAAGAGGAATATACAATATATATTCAATATCATCGGATGACCATACACAATTTTGAACAATTTTGAATTCATGTTTGTTTCATGCTCTTGGGGCATTTCATCAAACACCTTATGTGCATAAGAGGAACCAAAAGCAAACCTACACCCACTTGTGAAGAGAATGGCTCCAAATGGCTAAGTGTTGGCTGCTTTGGATGGGTATATATAGGGAGGGCTTTAGTTGCGGTTGGCCTGGCAAACCGTGACTAAAAAGGTGCGAAGGCCTTTAGTCGCGGTTGTCCCGGCAAACCGCGACTAAAGACCTCACGCGGCGCCACCTGGCCACCGAGCGCTTCGGGCTCAGGAGCCTTTTGTCGCGGTTCACCTCGTAACCGCGATTAAAGGTCCCATTAGTCGCAGTTCCTACAGCTTCGCGACTTATGGGGCTGGACGGAAGCCTGTTTTTCCACCAAAGTGCAACCCGCAACGACATCGATGTGTACCTAAGGCCATTAGTTGATGAACTTTACAGCTGTGGGGTGGTGTCCGTGTGTGGGATGAGCACAAACAAGAGGAATTTGACCCTCTGACGTTGCTTTTTCGTAACCATCAACAATTGGCCTGCTCTTAGTAACCTTTCGGGACTGTCAAATAAGGGATACAATGCATGCACACACTGCTTACATGAGACTGAAAGTGTACATTTGCCAAATTGTAAGAAGAACGTGTACCTTGGGCATCGTCGATTTCTTCTGAAAATTCATCCGAAGAAAGAAAGGCAAGCATTACAACGGCAAAGGCAGATCACCGGCCGAAGCCTGTGGAACGACTGGTGCCGAGGTATTTGATATGGTCAAGGATTTGAAAGTCATCTTTGGAAAGGGTCTGGCGGACAATCAGTTCGAAGGGAGCCGACGGGCACGCAGCCATGTGGAAGAAGAAATCTATATTCGGGAGCTAGAATATTGGAAAGTCCTAGATGTCCGCTCTGCAATCGACGTGATGCACGTTACGAAGAATATTTGCGTGAACCTCCTAAGCTTCTTGGGCGTGTATGGGAAGACAAATGATACAAAGGAAGCACGGCAGGACCAGCAACGTTTGAAATACCATGAAGACCGGCATCCCGAATGGTTTAAAGGTCGTGCCAGCTACGCTCGACCAAAGAAGAGAAGGTCATCTTTTTGAATGCCCGAGCAGTATGAAGGTCCCGTCTGGATTCTCGTCCAATATAAAGGGAATAATAAACATGGCGGAGAAAAAGTTCCAAAACCTGAAGTCTCACGATTGCCACGTGATTATGACGCAATTGCTTCCGATTGCTTTGAGGGGGCTCCTGCCGGAAAATGTTCGAGTAGCCATTGTGAAGCTATGTGCATTCCTCAATGCAATCTCTCAGAAGGTAATCAATCCAGAAGTTCTACCACGGTTACAGAACGATGTGATCCAATGTCTTGTCAGTTTCGAGTTGGTGTTCCCGCTGTCCTTCTTCAATATTATGACGCACCTCCTGGTTCACCTAGTCGAAGAGATTTTCGTTCTCGGTCCTGTATTTCTACACAATATGTTCCCCTTCGAGAGGTTCATGGGAGTATTAAAGAAATATGTTCGTGAATCGTGCTAGGCCAGAAGGAAGCATCGCCAAGGGCTATGGAAATGAGGAGGTAATTGAGTTTTGTGTTGACTTTGTTCCTGACCTTAAGCCGATTGGTCTTCCTCGATCGCGCACGAGGGGAGACTAAGTGGAAAAGGCACGATCGGAATGAAATCAACGATATGTATGGACGGCCATTCTCCGACTGAAGCACACCACCTGTCTTGACCAATTCCAGCTTGGTGGCTCCGTACTTTGAGAAACACAAGAATATTTTACGTTCGACAACCCGGGGAAGCATGAATCCTGGATTAGGAAGGCCCACATGGAGACTTTCGGCAGTTGGTTGAGAAAACATTTAATGAATGACAATGATGTTGTAGATCAGCTGTACATGTTGGCCAAGACACCATCTTCGACTATAACGACTTTCCAAGGGTACGAGATAAATGGGAATACATTTTACACGATCGCCCAAGATAAAAAGAGCACCAACCAAAACAGTGGTGTCCGCTTTGATGCAGCAACCGAGAATGGGCAAGAGGTCACATATTATGGTTACATAGAGGAGATATGGGAACTTGACTATGGACCCTCCTTTAAGGTCCCTTTGTTCCGGTGCAAATGGTTCAAGCTAACAGGAGGTGGGGTAAAGGTGGACCAGCAATACGGAATGACAATGGTGGATTTCAACAATATTGGTTACCTTGACGAACCATTCGTCCTAGCGAAAGATGTCGCTAAGGTTTTCTATGTGAAGGACATGAGTAGCAAACCGAGGAAACGGAAAGATAAGAAAACGATCAGTACATCATGCGATGATCCAAAGCGCCACATTGTTCTTTCAGGGAAAAGAAACATCGTGGGAGTGGAGGACAAGAACGGACATGTCGGAAGATTATAATATGTTTGCTGAAATTCCGCCTTCAAAGTGAACACCGACCCAAGCATTAAGTTAAATGATGAGGATGCTCCATGGATACGGCACAATCGTAAGCAAGCAGGGACACAAGGGAAGAAAAATGATGTGTAATAATTTATTGTACCAAACTTTGTTGAATGGATCATGTGAATTATATTACCCGTGATGTGTTTGGTGTCCATTTTGAATGATTCGAGATACCACTGATGATACATGAAATTTGGAGTGATTTAGTCATACTCCTGCCTAGGCGTATAATATGCATAGTCGTAGTCTTCATAGCCGCCGTCGTCGTTGTCTTGGTAGTCGCCGCCTTCTAAGTTACCGCCGTCGCCGCTGCTGTCGTGTCGCCGGGCGGCGCCGTGGCTCGAATCGAGGGTAGCGCAGGCGGGGATATCGCCCGGCCGTGATGTAGTCCATGACGCTCTGCAGTCCGCCATACCACCATAGCCGACGGCCGCCTCGTGGAAGTTCCCAGAGGCAGACCGTCCTCCTCATACCGGCGAGCGCCCTCTCACGCCGATTGATGAAGAAGGCGTCCCAAGTATGCTGGTTATCGGGATGCTAGCGGGATTCATCCGCTGCTCGGCGTGAGGTCGAGGTAGTAGTGGTTCGTGATGGCCGCCCGGCGCGCAGTACCACGAGGGACGGAGGGACTGCACGCCGCCGCGCTTAGGCTCCAGCCGGTGGGGGCCTTGTAGCCCGGTGGACAAGGGTAGTTCGAGGCGAAAGCTCCTCCACCTGCTGGTAGGTTAGAGTGGGTGCGGTGGAAGCCATGAGAGAGTGATGAGAGATTGTAGAGATGTGATAATGCTGGCCAAGCCAGGCTACATATATGTAGTGAGAAATGGCGAGAAAAATGGGAGCGGGAAGACAGGAGGCGGGAAGAAAGTGGCGGGAAGAAAGAGGCGGGAAGACAGGGAAGAAATGGCGGGAAGAAGAGGAATCCAGAAGTTGGTCATCTAACCTTTAGTCCCGGCTGGTTGGTGCAACCGGGACTAAAGGTTAGACAGACGTGGGTAGCGCCACGCATACTGTCGGAGGAACAAGACAAAGCATAAGCGGCGCCCGTGCCTATAAAAGGAGCATCGTCTGTGCGAAGATAGAGGCGTGAAGAAATGGCGGAAGACATAGGCGGAAAGAAATGGCGGGAAGACTGGCGGGAAGAACTTACGGAAGACAGAGACGGCCGGGAAGAACTTCTCTGAATTTTTGATATATTATTTGTATTTTAGAATTTTGAAATGAATTAGTTCTATTTTTCTGAATTTTTTGATATATTATTTGTATTTTTAACATATTGAATTGAATTAGTTTTATTTTTGACATATTATTTGTATTTGCCTCGTAGGGTTTGGAGACGGTTCGTAGATACAAAGTTCGTAGAACTTTATATGCATTAAATTATGTATGGAAACTTGTTCAAAATTGTATATGGTCATCCGATGATATTGAATATATATTGTATATTCATCTTGAATTCTTTTTGGTTCTAATTTCAAATTTGTTTGAAATTGTACATTCATACGCATGTATGTAGTACCGTAGAATATGTGAAACTCCTTCAAAATTAAAATAAAGCACAAAAGAAATAAAACAATACAAATTAAACAGAAAACAATACAAATTAAAAAGAAAACAATACAAATTATACAGAAAACAGGTTTGGGGGGCTAAAACCCTAAACCTCAGCGGCCTTTTAGTCGCGTTGGCCAGACCAACCGCGACTAAAGGTGAAGTGAACGCATAAAAAACTCGCCATAAACCCTTTAGTCGCGGTTGGGCAGGCGACCAGCGACTAAAGGGCACCTTTAGTCGCGGGTCTCGCCGCCAACCGCGACTAAAAGGGGGGGCGCGAGGCAAAAACCCGCCAAAACCCTTTAGTCGCGGTTGGGCAGGCGACCAGCGACTAAAGGGTACCTTTAATCATGGGTCTCGCCGCCAACCGCGACTAAAGGGGGGCTATAAATACAAGGCTCGATTCTCGTCTTCTCCGATTCCGATGCTCGCTTTGTTCGTCTCTGCCGCGCCCTCGGCGCCGCCCGCCGTCGCCCTCGCCCTCGAGGCCGCCCGCCCGTCGCCCTCGCCCTCGGCGCGCCGCCGTCGCCCTCGCCTACAGCAGCGCCGCCCGGCCTCGGTACTGCCGCCTCGCTCGCCCGCCCTCAACGCCCGACCGGCCTCCCTCGCCCACAGCAGCCGCCTCGCCCGCCCTCCCTCGCCCACAGCAGCGCGCCCGCCTCGCTCGCCCGCCCATGAGCCGGACTCGGCCCGGCGGAGTCGTCCCAGCGGGACTCGGGCGGCGCGTCTTGTGAGGAGGAGGGAGGCGAGGCTGGGTAAGCCTGGGCACAGGCTGGCTGGGCAGCTGGGCCTCGGTCGAGGCAGCGCTTCGTTTTTTTAAATTAAAACAAAACGAAATAAATAAAATATCAAACGAACTCCGATTTAAATAAAACAAATTTTCCCGACTCCTAAAAATGAGTCGAACAAAATGAACTTTTAAAAACTGCAACATGCATCAAAATCTTAAATGCTCATTTTTGCCTAAGCAAAATAAATCTTCGAAAACCAAATTTGATTTATTTATAATATCTTCGTTTTCCTAAATGTTGGGAAAGTCATATTATTCCCTCTCTTGAGATTTTTATAGGAAAACTTTATGAAGATAATTTTAAATAAATCCAATGATCCTATTTCCAAAATTTGAGAAATCCCAAATATGAAAATAATGAAACTTCCAACTCTCCGAGGGTCCTTGAGTTGCGTGAAATTTCCTAGGATCGGAAAATGCGAGAAAATATGATATGCATGATGATCTAATGTATAACATTCCAAATTGAAAACCAAAAACAAATTGTATTTTTTTACCAAACATTGACAAATGTTTAATTGCTTGCAAAGTTTCTTCACAAAATGACATTCGTGGAAGACGTGGTTGTCTGTTGTCCTCGCCTCCCTCTCCGTGTGTGTTGTCCTCGCCTCCTCTCCGTGACGCTGCTGCCTGCCGCCTGCCTCAAGGCTCTACCGCGACACCCTCTCCCACCCCTTCCTCGCCTCCTTTTGCCACCGCCTTTCGCCACCGCCACCGCCACCGCCCCCTTCTTCACTTAATTAATTTGTTTTTACTACATGTTTTCAGGACTGACATAATGGCGGACGATAGAGCTGACCCGATTATGGACAACTATGATCCGGACGGTGAAGCACATATGTTCGGCATCATAAACGGCGATATTCTATATGTGCCGACCGGAGAAGAAGAAGATGATATCTCTTCTTATCTGAACCTTGACGGTGAAGATGAAGGGCGCCGTCGACAAGATGATGTTAACAAACGCCGATAAACGACGATCTTCAAATGGAAGTAGCAACCACCTCCGCGCCGAGGTATATATATACATTGAGCCTCTGGTGATACAAACTAACTGATTTGAATAAATATGTGTGTACTAACGCAGCGACTCTCTTTCTTATTTTAGCCCTCGGCGGATCGTCGAAACAATCGAGCACGCCGTCAAAGCGTGGCGCAACCAAGACGATGAAACAAGGAGAAACATGCACCATCGAGGTTGTCGACAGTGCAACCGCAGGCCGCTGGAGCCCCGCAAGAACGCCACCAAGTTTGTCAGCCAATGCGGAGCCATTGTTAGAGACAACGTCTCGATCACCGCCCAGGAGTGGAATGAGCCAAAGAAGGCACGAATTGATGGTTTCACTTTTGTCGATAAGAGAACAAAAACTGTTTGCTTCAAGAAGCTTATGGAACATTTCGTTCTACCTCCGGAATACAACAAATTCGATGAGGAGGGTAACAAGATTGAGGAAAACAAGGAGAGGAGGAGGCTAGTCAAACAGTTCGCTCTTCATAAGATGGCCGACACATTCCGGAAATTCAAGCAAAATCTAGCCCATGACTTTGTCAAGCAGAATAAGACTCCGGATTTCAAAGGACAATATGAGAAACTGAAACATGATTGGCCAGAATTTGTGAAGCAAAAGAAATCGGAGCAGTTCATTCAAATATCGAAAAAAATAAGGAAAATGCGGCTAAGAAGGAGTACAATCATGTTATGGGGCCAGGAGGGTATCGCATTTGGGTGCCTAGGTTGGAGAAGATGGAGAACGAGCTGAGGGCGCGAGGAATCCGTCAGTGCACGGAGGAATGGGACCCAAGGGCCAAAAGCTGGTGGTACGGGCATGGGGAACGCTGAACCCGGAGACAGGGGGAGTGTGTTTACCGGGGCAAATTAATTAAACCCACCCAAGCCCTTATTGACGCAATGAAGGATGCTCAACAGGGGAAGATCAAGTTCAACAGAGAAAACGACGCGCTGACAAAAGCCCTCGGGAATCCTGAACACGGAGGACGTGTACGAGGCATGGGGCACATTCTGTGGAAAATAGGGTTCCCCTAACGATGACCCGTGACGGTTCTGAAGCCGTAAGAGAAAGATGGATCGGGAATCAGATGTTGTGGCGCGGTTGGCATCGGAAATGGATGTGATGAAGAAAACCATGAGTGTACTAGTAGCGAAAGAGATGCAGCTCGGGTGCAGCATGAAGATCATCCAATGGATCTCGGAAGCCAGCAGCGGAGAAGCAGCGTGGCTTCCACGGAGGCCCCACCGGCTGGTGCAGATGCACCGACGATCGAAATTACTGCACCGGAGCCTCGGTGGTCGAAATTACTGCACCGGAGCCTCACGGTGGTCGAAATTACTGCACCGGAGCCTCCTCGCTACCCGTGGGCGATATAAAGGAGATGAAAGAATGTCATCTGTATTATCCTATCGGGAACATGTCCATGAAGGTAGCCATCGGCAGTGCTTTACCATGTTTACGGAGCACTCCACCACAACAACCCCATTCAAGATGGCTATGCTCGTGTCACGGTGGAGGACATAGTCCAAGGGTTTGAGGACCTGAGATTGACATTGCTACACCTGAAGGGGAGAAAAGACTTGAGATGTCAAGCGCCATTTCATTCTATGGCAAAAGAAGTTTATCAAGTTTCTGTGCGAGGCGCCAAGGACAACAAGTCCACCCCCTACGGTGGTGGTGGTGGCGGTGGCGGCGGTGGTGGTGGTGGTGGTGGTGGCGGTTCACCTACACCTCCGCCACGTCAGCCGACGCCGCCCCGATCCACAACGTCCGGCGGGTGATCAGCCGCCGCCCCGATCCTCGTCCGCGGGTGATCATCGCCGCCCCAATCCACCTCCGCAAAGAAGCGAAGCAGTCCTGGATTATTAACCCGGACCCTTATGTACCTAAGACCACAAAGGTACCGGAGCCATCATCAAGCCTCTCCCCACAAGGCCTTGGGAACGAGGTGCCGAGGAAGTCGACGCAGCCGCGGCTGCTGATTTGGAGAAATGGAAGGCGGACTGCAAGAAGAAAAGAGAGCCCGAGCCCAAGCCAGTATTTTCTGATGAGCAAAAGAAGTGGGCGAAGTCATTTTTGAGCCCACCGTCCCTAGCCGAAGAATCTGCCTAACGACTATGCACGTGAACTTCACAGGCAGGCACTCATGTTCAAGGAGAACAAAGAGCGGGAGAAGGCCGAAGTAAAATAAGCGGAAACAAGTTGCCCAGCTCGGGAACAAAGTAAACAATCGATTGCCCCGCTTATAGTGGAAACCTTCTGTCCGGATGCCCCGAGATCATACAAGCTGCGCAGCACAGGGATTGACTGTAACGAGTGCCGAGAACAAGCGGCCAACTTAGGTATTACTCTTCGTGAACTATTAGGCCTTGATGAGGCGCCAGTGAAGGAGGTAGTAATTACATATGTCAAGAATGGGCCTCTCGTCGAGCCTGCGCAGGAAAAGGATCTACCTCCACAAATGAAAGGTCTGCTGAAATGGTACAAGGGTTACATAAAAATAAAAACGCCAAAGAATATATTTATGCGGAAGTTAGACATGAGCATCACTTCAAACATTACTATGTACAAATTGAACTGAGTGAATTGTTCCAGCTTTTCAATCTGGCGCGAGCTCGACAAATCTATCATCGGTTGCTACGTTACGTAAGTGATTTATTAATTTCTACCCCATCTCGTTCATATTGCCTGCACTATATATATGTCCTAACTATATTGTTGTGTCCGCTATTATACATGCAGAATGAAGATTAAGGAATGCAGAGTAAGGAACATCCATGATGTTGGGTTCATTGACCCACACATCGTTAATGGACATGTGTTGGAGCGCCACCTCACCGACGTGGAGGCAGACCTGTGGCAGTTTCTTACAAAGCAGGAACTCAAAAGTGATATTCTATTTCCTTACCATTTTGGGTGAGTGTTTCTGTCTTGAGCACATTCTCTTTTGTTTACTCCGTGCATGGTATGTGGCCGCTAATCGATGAGTTATGCATGACGTACTGTGCATGTATCGTGTCCGCAGGTTCCACTGGATTCTGCTAGTAATTAAAGTTAACACCTCGTAATGTCTCGCCCACGACTCTCTGAATATGGATCCAAAGCTTTGGGGCGGCATGAGAAGAATGTTGCAGAAGTAATTATTTTCATTCATTTGCGCCTATATCGATCGGCCTATTTCGTTCATTTCCTAATATCAAGTAACTAATAACTCTCTTGTTCATTTAATTTTCTTTGCCTCGTAGGGTTTGGAGACGGTTCAGAGATACAAAGGTCGGTGAATTCAAAAAGAGCTAGAATTCAAAAGGTCAAAGCCTAAGAATGCTGGGGATATTCAGCCACCGGAGACCAATCTATGTGGATACTATGTCTGTGAGATGATCCAGAGATACACCTCTGAGCGGGTTCCGAGTGATACCAATGCTCAGAGGAATAACCTCCGGATGATGCTTAGTCCAGAAGCTCGCTTCCGACCACTTCAAGAGGAACTAGCTGGATGGTTCAGCAGGGAAGTCCTCCGTCCTAAAGGAGAACACTATTACGAGGACGTAGAACTTTATATGCATTAAAACATGTATGGAAACTTGTTCAAAATTGTATATGGTCATCCGATGATATTGAATATATATTGTATATTCCTCTTGAATTCTTTTTGGTTCTAATTTCAAATTTATTTAAAATTGTACATTCATATGCATGTATGTAGTACCGTAGAATATATGAAACTCCTTCAAAATTAAAATAAAGCACAAAAGAAATAAAACAATACAAATTAAACAGAAAACAGGTTTAGGGGGGCTAAACCCTAAACCTGTGGCCTTTAGTCGCTGTTGGCGAGAAGAACCGCGACTAAAGGTCCTCCGCTTGACGACCGCCAGGCGCCCACGTGGACGGGCCGTTAGTCGCGGTTCTTAAGCAGCCGCGACTAAAGGTGGGGGGCATTAGTCGCGCTTATTTGGTCGCGGTTGCCAAACCGCGACTAATGGCAGTTGCGAACCGCGACCAAAGGCCTTTTTTCCACCAGTGACAATGATTCGATCGGTCTCATGTTTACTCTTCATGGGCACAATGTGTGGTTGTTTCAAGTGTTGCACGCAAATAGTTTGTAGATTTATGAGAAATGGGTTCAGACCATAGTTTTAAATAGCCGGCTATAACCCCGCTATAGCCTGCTATAGCCTTTTCAGCAGGGTGCCGCTAAATGGTCTCATATACAAATAGCCCGTTATAGCCTGCTATAGCTTCGATATAGTTGATTTGGAGGTCCGCCGCTATTTAGCATAGCCCGCTATTTAAAACATTGGTTCAGACAGAGCAAGAACAGGGTGTGCAAAATTACTATGTTTTCAATAGATGAAGCAAAATTTGATGTACTCCTATTTAATCATACAGATCATCAGGGAACAATTTTTTTTAAGGAATCAAACTGAGTTATGTTTTATAATCATGAAAAGTTTGTTACTTAACCCTCCATGTCATTATGTACGTAACCTGATGACTACAAATGGACCGGGTCGCTCTATAATATATGCGGGTATTTGGGTATGTACGTATGTGTACGTGGCCGGTCGGCGCATGTATTTGGCAACATATTTCTATGCGCCGCTTGTAGACTTGACACAAGCATTACGGGGCTCAGGTTCCAGGAAACCTAGCCGCCGCCGCCGCCGCCTCCAAGAGATCCAACTCTTCCGGCGGCTCTCCTCCGTCGGGAACCTCTTGGGTCGTCGATGGTAAGGGGGGTCACCGGATCCCGCGCGTGCGGATTGTTTTAGTTGTATGTTCTAGGGCCCTAGTAGCCTAGGTTTTTGGATCGTTCGACGTCTTGGCTTCGGCAGCGGCGACGATGATGCTGAATAAAGAAGTCCCGGGTTCTTCTTTGTTGTGCTGTTTTTCCTAATAGAAATTACGGAAGCTCCGGATGCTGAATAAAGAAGCTCCGACTTAGATTATAGTTATCACTCACTCAATTCAAATTCTGCTATGGTATCCTTTAATTTTTCGGTACTGTTTTCTTAATAGAAATTACAAGTCGCAACAATTGTATGTATGAACATGTAGCTAGTAGATTAGACCTTATTTAAATATATTTGTTTTGGCAAAACGGCGGGCATTAGCTAATTCTTTAACCTCTAATTATGTAATTTTATTTGTTATATGCAGATAATATGGACGCCTTTCTCTCAAAAGAAAGGCACCATCACAAGATCAAGACATTGTCATTAGCATTGCAACATAGGGATCAAACATTGTAAATGTCATGAAATGTGTGAAGTCAAGTAGATTGTTTTGAATGAACTTAGAGAAGATGAATGGGAATCTATGGTAGGTGAAGTCCATGTGTTTTGTAAGAAACATAATATTGTAGAGTTGGTCATGAAAAAAGCAATGATCATGTGGTTAACTATTTCATGGCTCGAAGGAAGAGAACATAGTGAAGGTAATATTCAAAATTTTAGCCCTTTAAATACTTTGATTGGGCATTGTATTATGTTCTTTTCGAAAATTAAATTCTATTTTTTATATTTTAGGTTAGTGAATCTTGATGTCCAATGACGTGCTTTATAATTTGAAAATGCAAGACATCCTTTTTCAAGTAATTTTGTCCTTTATTTTAAGCATTTTTTTACTACTGCATTTTGTTATGTGCCAACTTCTATTATGTCTGAAATCCGTGATGTGAATCATACCTTTACTCAATACATCATTGACTGCCAATTTTAGCACTAGCTCCTGCTCCGCCCCTACATGCATGTAAACCTTGTCTTTCTTACTCCCTATGTACCGAAATACTTGTAGTTAGGGGTACTAGTTTCCCTCAACTACGAGTATTTTGGTACAGAGGGAGTCCCGCCAGGCTAGACTAGTATTCGGCCGCGTAAAGGTGGAGTGTTTTTCCTTTCTTTTCTTTCTTTTGCGCGCACGGAGTGTTACATGGTGTAGTGTAGAAAAAGGGGATGAGGTTTGATGTTTGTGGTTGCAGCGAATGAAAAATTAGAGATGATCGGACACTGTATGCAGACGCATATGATGGGTCATTTTCGAGGAGCCAGGCTCTACATGCTCTAAGCCCGTCGCCCAGAAATAAAATTTAAGACCTCATTACACTATGGCATTAATTAAAGTAGCATCACTTATATATGGAAAATACAAGTGAGAATTTTAAAATACTTGGTATTTGAACTGACTGTCAAGGTCTGAATGCATGCTATTCTTTTCAAGAAAGTTCCAGTCTATTCATTTTCAATCATGTCAGTACAACGAACATCAGAAATAATAAAAATTACCTCCAGATTCGTAGACCACCTAGCGATGACTACAAACACTGAAGCGAGCCGAAGGCGTGACGCCATTATTGGCCCTCCCTCGCCAGAGCCGGGCAAAACTTGTTGTAGTAGACAGTCTAGAAGTTGTCGTGCTAAGGCCCCATTGGACCAGCACCATAAAATAGCAACCATCGCCGACGAAGAGTGGCGTAGATCGGAAGGATCCAACCTGAAAACACATGAACATAGACGAACTACGACCGGATCCGAGCAAATCCACGAAGGATAGAGCCGCAAGAGACACACCTCCACACGCCCACGGACGATGCTAGACACACCATTAAGACGGGGGCTAGGCGGGGAGAACCTTATTTCATCTTTAGGGAGTCGCTGCTTTCTCTTCTTCCTGAGTAGGACACAAACCCTAACAAAACGCAAAGAAACAACTGAAAACTGAGCCCTCCCGCCGACAAGGGTCAGGATCCACCGTGCCACCATGACCCTATGGCCACCGGAGATGAAGGCGGACCGACGGCGGTGCCGGCGGGAGGCAGGGAAACCCTAGACTTTTCTTGGGGAGGGGTCAACGAGCTATTCTATTCGAACATACGTCTGAATGCATGCTATATAACTTCAATTGGAGTATCAAACTTTCTATGGTGATTATCCACCTGCTCCGGAGTTTATCATGCATGAAATTTGTATACAGAGTCTATCCTGATATTATTTTTTGATGTGTAAAGAATTTTATTCCTTATATAATAGAGAGATCATGTACAATGAGATGAGAAATAAGGTCCGGAATTGAGCTATCCCAAACCTAAGATGATCTATTACTAAGGGAGTATTTTGCTAAGCTATCTGCTACACTGTTGGCTTCGTGGAAGCAATGGATTAAGCAAACATTTGTTAAGCCTGCAACAAGAGTTTACATTCAGAAAACACAACTGCATCCGGGCCTACATAAGCATCTTGATTGATTGCTTGAAAAACGTTCGAGCTATCCAATTTCACTGTCACCAAATTGCAGGCACTGTAGCTGGCCAAGTAAAATCCGTTCCGGACCACTGTCATCTCTGCCGCTTCTGCACTTATGACATGCGGTATAATCCACATAGCTGCAGCTACAAACTCCCCGTGGTCATCTCGAGCTACTACTCCTGTATACGAGTCTATCCTAATATAAAGCAAAGCTAGTCATACATGCCCTACCATGACCTTAGTTAGGTGCAATCATGCGGCGGCGAGGGCTCACGAGGAGAATTAACACAGGAAACACCCGCATGCTAGAGACTACAATTTTTTCTTGAGAACTGCTAGAGACTACAAATAGGATTTTTCAACTTACTTATTTGTGGTTGGATGGTTAGGAGGACAACGGTATCTTCAGCCCACCAGGGTACAAGTCCTGTTACTCGCATTTATGTCTAATTTATTTTAGGGGCTTCTTCTCTCGGAGGTGCTCATAGGGGTATATGGTGTGCATGTGTGCATTCATATGGGGTGAGCGTACGTGCATATATAAGCATTTGCGTCTGTACCGTCTTCCAAAGAAACTTATTTATGACGATGATTTTCACGTGGTCGTGGTTCGGATTTTGAATAATCTTAGACATGCACTTAAAGCGAGTATAATAAAGTGATGTAAGCGGGCTATTCGGATTTAAATATTATGTTTTGCTGATTTCAAGACAGAAAAGAGAGGAGAGAAGATAAGCGGGTTGTAAGCGAGTATAATAAAGTGATGTAAGCGGGATATTAGGATTTAAATATTATGTTTTGCTGATTTCAAGGCAGAAAAGAGAGGAGAGAAGATAAGCTGGTTGTAGATTTACAGCCGGCTGTAGCACGGGCTCCAAGAGGCTTGGTGAGAGTCGAAAGTCGGCCATATGTTAATAAAGTAGTACTTCTTTGTAGCTAACTAATATACATGTTGGCTATTGCATTGGCTATAAATGACATGGCAAGATGTTATAGTCAGTAGCTGACTATATTATTAACCATGCTCTTAATAGTTGGAATATAGTAGATAGACCCCAAAAAGGCCAAAATATGTCATGTGTGATGTAATGGTGTGTGTTGAGTGTAGAAAGGGTTTTAACACCAACGGAAATAGCACCCCACACTTCTCATGCAACCTTAAACGTTCAATCTCGAAGCCTAGATCCTTCATCTGAAAATTCTAAGAATGTTTTTCGAACCTATCCTATCCACATGAAACCCAATTCTCGAATGTTTGAGTTAAGCATCTCAAATATTCCAAAGGAGCCAAATACTAAGATGGCCTCCAGTGGACGAAGGTGGTGGAAACTTTGGGCAACGACAAAGAAGGCTTCTTCCAATTTGCACCAATGGCTGGCGGCTGGCGAGGCGTCTTAAAAGTTGCGCCAATGGTTTGTTGTTGTGGAGATGCCCTATAGTCTCCACGGTCATAAAATTATTCTCAAGGACTATGCACAATGTGACATCATTTTTAGGGAACATAAATTAGTAAGATGATCAAATACCAGATTGAGATTAATTTATTTACAATGTGCTTGGGAGGAAGATGAGAATATGTTGATTAACAACATGGATCCTCTCACGAGGCAGCTGATGGAGCACTGGGCTGAGGTTCACCCAAAAGAAGTATGCGCTGCTGACCGAGCTATTCAACGAGGATGAGAAGGACACCACGATGGGAGGAGAAAACATGATTACCACCACAGGAGAAGATGACCATGACAAACCCATGTGATGTGCATGAGGATCCTAAGGTATATGTCAATTTGTAACATATAATTATTTGGATCGTTGCTCTCTATGTATACATCATCGAGTTACATTGCAGGTGAAGTCAATTATTTTTCTAATTGTTGCGGGCTATCTTTTCTATACATGCAAAATATGATGATATACATTATATGCACAATTAGGAATAAAACTATACATATGAAATTTGATATGCATTGTATTCATATGTGTAATCAGAAAAAATATATCAAAGGCCCGTGGCAACGCACGGGCGTTCTACTAGTAAACTTAATTCTCTACCCGCCATAAGAGCTCGCATACATGGGACTTCTCCCTCTCTCTGCGCATCCAGCCGATGATTGGGGGTAGATAATAAAATCGTCGAGGAAAGAAGAGATCGACAAGGAAATCTAGAAGGAATGAATCCCCTGGTGAACTCAGAGTATCATTTTATTTTTGGGGACTGCTAAAACTCAGTCGACTGAGTTTTAGTCAAGTCTCAGTCGACGGTATTAAGATTTGTGTTTAGTCGCTGGGTGCGATTCTGCGTTTCTCGGACGCAGCTTCCTTGCAATCGCATGCACGCACGTGGGCTTCGCCTTTTGCCATTGTTTATTCATTGTATGGGCTTATCTGGTCATCGGGCCTCACAGGCTTGTTTGTTTTCTCATTTTATTTTGCTTTTATTGTGAATGTTTTCCTTTTTGCCGCCGATGCTGCCGCTGAACTTTTAGGTACCCAGCTGCCATGCCGCATACATAGTACATAAGAAAGCCTGTTTAGGTATGATTTTTGTTTTGTTTTTTTTACTATAATATTTTGCTATATTCCTTTTTCTGTTTTTAAATCTATTTCCTTTGTTATATTTTTTGTTTTTATAATTATTCCAAAAATATTACCACCTTGTTGCACATACATCTACATTGATCAAGCACAATTACATGCCTAATCTCCTTGTGCAATTTATTTATTTTTGTTCAAAAAAATATTGTCATGGGCCACACGCTTCGATAGCATGGGGTCACACATCACCCACACACAATTGTAAGCATGTCGTCTGTGTGCAACTTATTTTTTCTTTTCAAAAATTTATGTCATCGACCACTTGCAAGTGTCGCCCCTAATTGCAAATGTCATCCCAACTACAGATTTGTGGGGTTTGTCGGTGGGGAGAGGGCAATTCCATGTCACTAGGCACGCAAACTTCAAGTGTCGTCCCTGAGTGCAACTGCATGTCTTCAATGAGACCGTAACTATGTGGTGTTTTAACGAGGAGAGGATGCTTGCATGTGTGCTACTAGGCAAGCAACTGCAAATGTCGCCTTCAGTTGCAACTTTGTATTGTTTGTCGGTAGGGAGATGTCAGTTGCATGTTTGTCACTTGGCATGCAACTGCAAGTGTCGCCCCGGAATGCAGCTGCAGGTCTTCAATGAGAATGCAATTCTATGACGTTTTTGTCGAGGAGAGGGCAGTTGCATGTCTGCTACTAGGCATGCAACTGCAAACGTCGCCCTCGACTGCAACTTTGTGGTGTTTGTCGATGGGGAGAGGCCAGTTGCATGTGTGTCACTTGGCACGCAACTGCAAGTGTCAGCCCCGAGCGCAACTGCATGTCTTCAACGAGACTGCAACTCTGTGGTGTATTGTCAAGGAGAGGACAATTGCATGTCTACTTATAGGCAAGCAACTGCTAATGTCGCCCCCCTCCCCCCCCCCCCCCCCGACTGCAACTTTCTGGTGTTTGTCGATTGGGAAACAACAATTGCATGTTTGTCACTTGGCACGCAACTGCAAGGAATGTCGCCCTCAAGTGCAATTGCATGTCTTCTACGATACTGCAACTCTGTGGTGTTTTGTTGGACATCAGATAGTTGCATGTCTGCTACTAGGCATTCAACTGCAAATGTCGCCCAAACTGCAACTTTGTGGTGTTTGTCGGTGGGGGACAGTAGTTGCATGTCTTTCACTTGGCACGCAACTGCATGTGCTGCCCCGGAGTGCAACTATGTGTCTTTAATGAGACTGCAACTCTATGGTGTTCTGTCCGGGAGAGGATAGTTGCATCTCTGCTACTAGGCATGCAACTGCAAATGTCATCCCCGGCTGCAACTTATATAGTGGTGTTTGTCGGTGGGAAGAGGGCAGTTGCATGTCTGTCACTTGGCACGCAACTTCAAGTGTCGCCGCTGAATGCAATTGCATGTCTTGGACGAGACCGCAACTCTGTAGTGTTTTATCAAGGAGAGGACGGTTGCAAGTCTGCTACCAGGCATGCAACTGCAAATGTCGCCCCCGGCTGCAACATTTGTGATGTTTGTTAGTGAGGAGAGGACACTTCAACTCTATGTTGTTTTGTCGGTGAGGAGAAGGTGGTAGTTGCATGTCTGCTACTAGGCATGCAAGTGCAAGTGTCTCGCCTCTCCGACTACAACTGCATGTCTTCAACACTACTGCAACTATGTGTTTTATTTCTGATTTTTCTACTTTCAGTTTTTCTTTATATTATATTTTTTGTGTTTTTTATTTTTTTTATTTTTTCTAAATAGTTTTGTTATATATATATATATATATATATATATATATTTAAAATAAAGCCACTGATTCGCACACATGTCTAACGCACACATTTCCTTGTTTTGTTCTTCTTTTTTGTGTCAGAATTATGTGCTGGAAATAATACTCCATTTTTTTAGAACAATTACACTACACTATTTTTTTAGAACAATTACACTTTTTTGTATGCATTATGTTTCATGAGACACACTAATGCTGAGAGCGTTGAAAAAAGAGAAACCAACCTAGTAGGAGACAAGATAACAGAAAAACAAAAGAAGGCTTCCCACGCTTCTGACGTACAAGCAACAATAGAAAATTCCGATACTCCGATCGATGCAGCCCACTTAAGAAGACAATAGGAAAAACAAAGGACAAAGAAAAAGGCCTCGTACATGACACGCCGGCCCAAAGGATAACAAAACGAGCGAGGAGGAGAATCAATCGGGGCCTCGGGCCGCCTGTACCCTATTAGGATGCTAACATCAGCCGACTGAGACTTGGCGAAGTCTCAATCGACTGATTCTTAGATAGACCCTTTATTTTTGCCAAGTGTATCATATTTTCCTTGAAAAACCTCCGGTCTCTATTCTTGAATGATTTGTACATGTAAAAATCACGTATATATAATATTCCCTATCTTTCATACCCAGTGACCAGTGTTTAAATGCTCACAAAGTTCTGAAAAAAGGCCGTCCATCGATGATCAACTACCCACACAAACGTTTGTGCGTGCTACGGCAGCCAAGCCACTCCACCACCCGAAAGCGCGCGCCCGCCGACCCGCCGTGGATTTCCCTGCAGCTCGTCGCCGGCGGCATGACGACCTTGAAGTTTGAGTTTCTCTCGTACAGGCTCTGGATCCCGTGACGACATCGTCGTTGGTAGCCAAACCCGAGCAGGTCATCCATCTCATGCACCTGCCACCGACCCCTAATCGTCAGCTACGTGCGCAACACGAAGCCGCTGAGCACCCAGGCCTTCAATGCGCTGGTAGAATCGCCCATTAGTCGGCGAGAACGCGTGCGCCGGCGTGCCCAGGGCCCGTCGAATGCCTGATAGCGGACACCGGACGTCAACTCCACGAAGTTGAGCGTCGTGGCGACGGACCACGCCGCGAACAGCAAAGAATCGCCGGGGCGATGGTCGTTTGAGTCCGTGATGATGGCATACTCCAGGCTGTGGAGCACGACGGCGACCCTGGGAGCAGCGGAGATTCCTCCCATCCGGATCTTGCCAAACCAATCTCGTAGTTGGTGAGTCAAAAGCACCCGCCGGTTCCATCCATCCATCGCCCCGATGCGTCCCTAGCTCACACTTCTGTTGGAGGGATCGGATTGCCATTAGAAATCTCATTACGCAGAAGCATCTCCTCCTTTACGGCCGGTCGGCAAGAAGGTGCAGTAGCCATTCTTGTTGCATGGAATCCCACAAAGTAGCAGCATTTGGACGTACCGCTATTGCACCCGTCCACAAATACCGCAAAATTAAGAGCATCTACAACCGCATATAACAAATATTGCCCCTCAAACGCCCGAGAACACGTCCGGTACTTAAATCTGGCATCTCATATCCATGCAAGACATGCACGTATGAAAAATAACGTACGTAGATCTTCAGACTAGCAGCAAATCTAGTTAAATCGAGCAAATTGTGGCATAAACGATCATTGGACAACCCAAAGACGCAGTCTTAATAGGACAGTACTCTAAATGTATGATAAAAAACTTGGTTAAACGGGGAAGGGCGGAGGAAATCACCATTTCCTCGCCGCCCCCTTCCCCTTGCGGTCCGCGGTGCTGTTTTGCCCTTCGGTGTAGGCGTCGGCCGCCGGAGGGTGGTCGTCGTCGGAGGTTGATCCGTCCTCGAAGTCGTCCAACAGCTCCATGTGCTCTCCAGCAAGCCTTCGGAGCAAGCGTTCCTGCTCCTGGGCGTGCCTCCTCGCCTTCGCCTCCTTCGTCGCCTTAGCCGTTGCGCTTTGGCGTTCTTCCGCCGCAGCCGCCGCGCATCCGTCCTCACCGCATGTCACGTTGGTCGGCATAATTGTCATAAACAATAAATGAACCAAATAGTTATAAAAAGATAATATATACCACATCTGAATCATAGACAGGACGAGGGCCGACGGGGGCGGATACAAAAACCATCGCACTATATAATAACAAGGAATAATAAAAGTAAGAAAATTAGACAAGTATCTATCTGAAGTAAGAATTTTTTCTTTCAGAAAGAAGATAAGAACAAGAGGTTCACCACGGTGGTGCCGGCGACGAGATCGACGCGGGCGATCGACGGCGGTGAAGACGGGACGGGACGTGACGGACCGCTAAACCTAGACAAATCTCGGGAAAATGGAGCTCGGAGGTCGAGTTTCGAGAGGAGAAAGATTAACTAGTGTGGCTCGGGCATTTCATCGAACACCTCATGTGCATAGAAGGTGAACTAGAGCACCCAAATGCCCTCCCCTCGCCGGCTTGAAAAAACATAGCACTGTGAAGTGCTCTGCTGCGGCGATGGGTATATATAGGGAAATTATTTGTCCCGGTTCGTGGCACGAACTGGGACTAAAGCCAACCCTTCTATACCGGTTCAAGGCTTGAACCGGTACCAATGGCTGTGGGCCAGGAGGACGGCCCATTGGTCCCAGTTCGTGCCTAAAACTGGGACAAATGGATCCAGACAAACCGGGACCAATATCCTCGAGGCCCCGGCTGGCCCCCTGGGCTCATGAACCGGGACTAATCCTCCACATGGGTCCCGGTTCGTGAGGAACCGGGACTAATGGGCTGGCTAGGCCCGAACAATAGCCCTGTTTTTTACTAGTGCCGTAGGACCTGCACCTCCCGTGTATTTAAACCCGTGTAAACTTCAGATGGAATATACAAGTGATTCCCTCAATCCAACTACCAGGTCTCACGTTCCATCTCGTAAGACCCTCTCTAGAGGATGCCACGTGTACTTCACCAATGTTGACGCTCCTCTTCTTCCCCAATCTTCCTTGCAATTTATTTCCATTCCGGCATGGCAGCTCGCAGCCGTTCCTGGCTACTCATCGAGTTGTGGTAGGAAGAAAATACACACGCAGATCCACCCGCTGCTACCACAGCCAAACCTTTGAGATAAGCTTCTACTGCTTTGTATTCAAATCATCTGTCCGCCGTGCCTCTAGCTGATTAACCGTCGCCGCATTAGCTGCAGCTGCTCCTCACCCCAGCCACCGCTCTCACCTCTGCCAGCCAGCTACCGGGCAAGAGATTAGCAGAGTCACTTCCATAGTCGGTACTAATACACCATAGCTATTGATTTGAATATCTCCAGAGCTGTATTTTTGTCTCTATTGTTTTGGGATTTGTTGTTTAATGGATGAAGCCCAAGCAATCTGGCGTGCCCGCCGATGCATTAGACGGTTAGCTTTTCCGTGGTGCCTGACTTGCCGGCGAGGGGCACGAGGCCAGGTGAGACTTAAGATTCATGGGGCTGTTGGCGTGAAGTTCGGTAAGGAGTGTTGGGGAAGAAGAGCGTCAAGATTGGTGAAGTACACGTGGCATATTTTTAAGAGATTCTTACAAGATGAAACGTGAGACCCGGTCGTATAGGATTATTTTCCCATCGCCAGGGGATTCAATCATCATGTTGCCTCGCACTTGCGTGTCTCAGCGAAAACAATTAGATTGTACGTGCGTCGTATTGTTCTGGCCAAAAGCGCATCGGTCAAGGCGCGGCGATCTTCACCGGAAGTACTTCGGCGACCGCCGCTCCCAGCTGATACGTCTACTCGGTGCTGCTCTGTGAGGCTCACGGCATGTTGGACGCGTACTACAGTTCAGCCAAAATGTACTGCTCCTCTGCCATTGCCATGCATGATCCAATCAATATGCTAAAGTTAGCTCATCATTTTCTTGTTGTTGAGTACAAAAGTCGAACTGGAGTGATTCAGATTGTGTGTACACGGTTCCTTCTTAGCTATTCTATACCTAAAGACAAAATTCTAGCTTAAACCTAGTTTGTTACAAGTCTTCTACGTACCGATTTATACTTAAAATTAGGAGTATGAATTAACTGGTTCAATTGCTTTCATTCTTAGTTGTGTGTCGTGGAAAGGAAATAATCAAATGTATGCCGTTTCACTTGTCAATACGGAGGAAATATAAGACTTGGAAGCACACGTGTTGTGAACTGATGGGTGAGCACTAAAGCAACAACAATTTGAATAATTTGTATTGGCAAAGACAAATCAGTTATTTAACTCCCTAATTAACATTACGATGTTCCTCATTCAATTTGTGTTCCCGTTGTTTCTCATATAAGTTCAAGCTTTGTTATCCGAGAGGAACTAATGGCCTTCACGTCATCCAAATAATAGATAGGAGAACTTGAGAGAGAAATTCGTACTTATAGTATATATAGATATACAAATAGCAGGTAACATATACTAGTAGATAATCAACTCAAAGGGAAACATATACAAGCATGAGGAGTAATAATACAAGCATCACCAGTATATCGACCATGACGTTGTTTAAAAAATTGTCCATGATGCAAAGATAATCTAGATTAACAAGTCCAAAAATTCAGTTAAACTCCCTAACTCAACAGTAGGGTCTCAGCTAAGGCAGGAGTATATGCTTTCTTTCTAAATGTAAATAAAATAGTTGAGGAAGATGATTAAGTGGAGGAACGGAAGTAGATGGTGGTACGGCCGTTGAGCTGATGACCATGAAATCTTCAGTTCAGCCAAAAATGTACTGCTCGTTTACCATGGCCATGCATGATTCAAGCAATATTTACGGTGTGACTCTTGACTCATGAGAAGTAGCAATAACATACATGACCAACTGACCATATAAACGCAACAAGGGCATGAACGAAGTCGCGTTCCCGTTGTTTCTCATATAATTTCAAGCTTTGATATCTGCGAGAGAAGCTAATAGCCTTCACTTCACCTGAATAATAGATACTTAAGAGGGGATTTTGGTACTTATATAGTTGATACTCAGACATGCAACAGGTAACATATACTAGCAGATAATCAAACCGAAGGAAAGCAAATCTATAGAAGCTGTACTAGCAGACACTGTGAAATCAAAAAGAAGCAAATCCATAAATGGCTAGCGCCCCGCGCGCCCGCCACGAGATTCACCCTTGATAGTAGTGGGCGGTTAATCTTGAAAGGGCCAACAGAGCAACCTCAGCCACCTGTGTGCACTGACCTTAGTCTTGACGTCTGATGCCCGCTTATTCCAGATGGCCTCTTCGAGTTCAGGTGCCACCGGCTTGGTCTCCTCCGCAGCAGCCATCTCATCGTTGTAATCGCCGGTGTGCAGTCCGAGGTCAACGGAGACATCGCAGAGGATGTACAGGCAGTCGTCCTTGAGGTGCTTCTCCTTGTCCAGATCTTCGTGTTTCATGAATTCTTCCCAGCCCAAAGCATTGCTCGTGTGGTGCTCTTCTTCTAACGAGGTACGAGTGCACGATGGCTTCCAGCAGTTGTTGAGTATGCTCATCTTGTACGATGCCCTGACGACGCCAGTCTTAGCATGGTTGTCGTGCCGGAGGAGGTAGAGGGAGATACAACCCTTGGACTTCTTCTTGTAGCCGTTTGGGTAGCATTGGATAAGCCAATCATATCCGGCGACGCGGAACGGTCTTGATGTGACGGGGGAGCCATTGACCACCTTCTCCTTGAGTCGCGTGAACCCTTCAATTCTGAAGACATGGGAGCCCGTGGCCTGCATCACGGCGACGGTGGAAGCCGTGATCTGCTGCCGGCCTGTGTCACTCAGGGCGCACAAGAGCCTTGGTGTTGACATGATGGGTGAGACTGCAGCGGCCTCATGGTCCTGGGTGTAGTCGACGGTGACATCACATAAGACGGATAGACAGTCATCCTTGAGGTGCTCCTCCTTGTTCACATCTTCGAGTTTCATGAATTTTACCCAGCCCCAACCTTGGCTCGTGAAGCAGTGACCTTCTTTTATTTGACTGCAAGATGGCTTGCAGGCCTTGTCGAGTATGCTCATCTTGTACGTTGCCGTGGCTTGACCGGTCGTGACGTGGCTGTGGTGCCGGAGGAAGAGGGAGATATAGCCGTCGGCCTCCTCTGTTTCCCCGTTTGGGTAGAGGGAGATATACCAGTCGTGACCACCGACGCGGAACGTGCTGTTGGGGAATGTAGCAGAAATTCAAAATTTTCCTACGTGTCACCAAGATCTATCTGTAGAGAAACTAGCAACGAGGGTAAGGAGAGTGCATCTACATATCCTTGTAGATCGCTAAGCGGAAGCGTTCAAGAGAACGGGGTTGAAGGAGTCGTACTCGTCATGATCCAAATTACCGGAGATCCTAGTGCCGAACGGACGGCACCTCCGCGTTCAACACACGTACAGCCCGGTGACGTCTCCCATGCCTTGATCCAGCAAGAAGAAAGGGAGAGGTTGAGGAAGACTCCATCCAGCAGCAGCACGACGGTGTGGTGATGATGGAGGAGCGTGGCAATCCTGCAGGGCTTCGCCAAGCACCGCGGGAGAGGAGGAGGACTTGGGAGAGGGGAGGGCTGCGCCAGGGGCAAGGGTGAAGCTCCCATGTGCCTCCCCACTATATATAGGGGTGGAGGGGGCTGGTTTCTTGCCCTCCATGTCCATTGGGGCGTTGGCAAAGGTGGGAGGAAAGAAATCACATCATTTCCTTCCCCACCGATTGTTATCCCCCTTTTTTAGGGATCTTGATCTTATCCCTTCGGGATATGATCTTATTCCTTCTAGGGGGGATCTTGGTGCTCCTTGACCAGGGGTGTGGGGCCTTTCCCCCACTACCCACGTTCATGTGGGTCCCCCATGCAGGTGGGCCCCACTGGAACCTTCTAGAACCTTTTCCGCACAATACCGAAAAATCCCAACATTTTCCGGTGGCCAAAATAGGACTTCCCATATATAAATCTTTACCTCCGGACCATTCTGGAACTCCTCGTGACGTCTGGGATCTCATCCGGGACTCCGAACAACATTCGGTAACCACATACAAACTTCCTTTATAACCCTAGCGTCGTCGAACCTTAAGTGCGTAGACCCTACGGGTTCGGGAGACACGTAGACATGACCGAGACAACTCTCCGGCCAATAACCAACAGCGGGATCTGGATACCCATGTTGGCTCCCACATGTTCCACGATGATCTCATCGGATGAACCACGATGTCAAGGACTCAATCGATCCCGTATACAATTCCCTTTGTCTAGCGGTATTGTACTTGCCCGAGATTCGATCGTCGGTATGCCGATACCTTGTTCAATCTCATTACCGCAAGTCTCTTTACTCGCTCCGTAACACATCATCCCGTGATCAACCTCTTGGTCACATTGTGCACATTATGATGATGTCCTACCGAGTGGGCCCAGAGATACCTCTCCGTTTACACGGAGTGACAAATCCCAGTCTCGATTCGTGCCAACCCAACAGACATTTTCGGAGATACCTGTAGTGCACCTTTATAGTCACCCAGTTACGTTATGACGTTTGGTACACCCAAAGCATTCCTACGGTATCCGGGAGTTGCACAATCTCATGGTCTAAGGAAAAGATACTTGACATTAGAAAAGCTTTAGCATACGAACTACACGATCTTTGTGCTAGGCTTAGGATTGGGTCTTGTCCATCACATCATTCTCCAAATGATGTGATCCCGTTATCAACGACATCCAATGTCCATGGTCAGGAAACCGTAACCATCTGTTGATTAACGAGCTAGTTAACTAGAGGCTTACTAGGGACATGGTGTTGTCTATGTATCCACACATGTATCTGAGTTTCCTATCAATACAATTATAGCATGGATAATAAATGATTATCATGAACAAGGAAATATAATAATAACCAATTTATTATTGCCTCTAGGGCATATTTCCAACACGTGCATGATAAGACCTCCTCGCCATTGGCCACCTTCTTCCTGACTTACGTGAACTCTTGGATCCTGAAGACGTGGGAGCCTGTGGACTGCTGCTGGACTGTTCCTGGTGTTGACATCATGGACGCGGTGATCTGCTCATCGGCGTACTTGGCGACGGTGGGGTGGCAAAGGATGGACAAGCAGTCGTCCTTTAGGAGCTCTTCCTTGTTCAGATCTTGGTGTTTGATGAATTTGTTCCAGCCCCAACCAGTGTTACGGTCAAAGCGGTAATCCCCTACTTTACTGCATGACGGCTTCATTAACTTGTCGTGTATGCTGAGCATGATGGTTGTTGTGGCGTCGCCAGTTTTGGCGTGGCTTGCGTGCCGGAGGAAGAGGGAGATATGGCCCTCGGACTCTTTCACATCGCCGTTTGGGTAGCACACGATGTACCAGTCATGGCCGCCGACGCTGAACATGTCCGATTTGACCTCCTCGCCATTGGCCGCCTTCTCCAAGACTTGCGTGAACCCTTCGATCCTGAAGACGTGTGAGCGTAGGGTGGATGCGGTGATCTGCTGCCGGCCGGTGCCGCGCAGGGCGGACAGGAGCGCCGACGTTGACATGATGTGCCGCCGGCCGGGGAGAAGGACCTAGGCTTGCAGATCGTATACATACAAATCAGTAGAGGTTACCTGACGTACCTCGTTTGTTTTTCTCTCTAACCCTAAAGAACCGGCCGGCGTGTATATATACACACGATCTAACCCTGCTGCTGCCTTTATCAATCAAAAAAAAAAACTGTTGCTGCTGCCCTATTCGGTTCGGACTCAACTTGAAAACGACACAACTAAGGACATGGACGTACATACGGAGAACTGCATAGTTCCAATCAACAAGCAAACTTTTTTTGCGAGATAATCAACAACCAAACTTAATATTCATAAAAGAAACAAGAAAACTAAATTAACTTTTTTAGCATAGACTTTTTATATCTTATATCTTACATTACATCTACTAATTGGAAGCACCTTTCATGATCTCTTATTAATTCACACCATCAAAATTAATTAAACCGTTAGATTTTAAAATTTACAACCAAGATAAAAGAACAACTTGCGTAACGCAGATTATGCCATCCTATAAAAGTGTATCTGACACGTCCCACTTTTGTTAAACAAACAAAGAAAAAACTCATGTAAAAAACAAACAAACAACAAAAGCCTCAAGTAAAAAAAAAGGAAAGGCCCCACCAGTTCTCACAAATAAGAAGCAAAACATCCTCACGTGGAAAGAAAGGAAAGCCCCTACCCGTTCCCACAAATTAAGAAGCAAAATCTTCATGAAAAAACTCTAACGATAAGATGGCAAAACAAATACCAACAATAAGATTGCCCGTGAAACAAAAATTAGCAAACTTGTGTAACAAAAATTATACCGTCCTTATATATACTAGCAAAAAGGCCCGTGCGTTGCAACGGGAGAAAAATAGATATTTTTGACCTTTTTGCTAGTCTTTCCCTCATAATATGGAATACTCGGCAGGGGGCTAATCCTCACAGAAAAGCATAACTTGAGGCCCCTAGCAGACTTGCATGTACTACTAAATATGCAATACTCGGCAGGGGGCTAACCCTCACAGTTCACTACTAACGCTGACAATATGTATCATGTCCTACAACTTCTGAATCGCCAAGGTCCTTAAGCTAGGACAAAAGTATATAGCTAAATAAAAATTAAAAAGAGATCAACATGCTAAAGCATAGCACATCTTGTAGAATGGGAGATGTAAATCTCGATAAAGAGGACATGATACTGAAAGATGAGCAACATCAGATCAATTATCTAAATTATGATCAAATACTGGAGATACATGATATGAGAACAGCACTGAGAATGTGAATGTTGTGAAACTTTAACATGATTATGCAGTACCTACTGAAGAGCACCTTTGTGACATGGAAGTAACTACCATATATATATGGTCATCCTTTTTCTCTGTGAGCAGATCCAAATCAACCAAAGATATATGAAACAACCCGTGTCTCGGTAGGCATATTAGTAATCGACATATTTATCGTATCTTGATGCTTCACTCTTGATTCTCTTGAATCCATCAAGAATGGTCTTCTGTGCGCAGACTTTTGGCCTTCATCTACTAAAAACCCGATGTCACCAAAAAGACAGATCATCTTGTACACAAAACATTACATCACTGACAAATTTCGAAGATCAATATATACTCCTCGTTGTGAAGAGTTAGAGCATATCCAAACTGAGAAGAGATAAAACATATTCAAACTCCTAGAGAGACGTATGTATTTCTAGGAAGCTTAGGCTGGGCTACAATTATGTATGTAATGCCTCGGGAAAATCAAATAAAACAACAGCAAGGGCTACCTCACCCTTTGGTGCAACTGTTGCACAATGTTGATGCCTGGGAGGAACGTGCTGCCAAGAAACGGAAGTTGTGTTTTCATAGAAGAGAACTTGTTTGTGACTGAAAGTATTACCTTGGGTGTGGTATGAGCTATCCTCATCTTGGTCTGCCGATGTGCTCTGCTCCGGCGGCAGCTGACGAGGTGGTTGTGAGGCTCGGGGAAGATGGCGAGGACGTCGGCCAGGATGGTAGATGAGCCTGTCAAGCTCGAGGATGTGGGGCTTCCGAAATGGCAAAAGGATGCACGTGTTGATCCTCTCTTAGCAGGCGTCGTTGTTGAGCTGCTAATCAACTTTCTTCTCTTGCTCTGCTTCTGCTATTATGCGGACATGTCGTGCTTCGTTTTAATTTCCCTGTCGTTCTTGGACCATGACTGATGAATCGCCACCAGTCCTTTGTATGATCTACTACTACGTAATTGCTACTCTTGTTTCTCTGCATTGTTTGCTGCAAAAACTAAACTTCCAGGTGCAGATTCACCAAAATGTTAGGGAAATACTCAAAATGTTATGGCGCTGCTAGAAGGAGAGCGCGAGAGGGCCGGCCGGGGGCCTTTTTGCCCATGGCCGGGCAAGAGGGAAGGGATTTCCTTCTTAATTCTTGCTTGATTAGATTGATATATCTCCTCTCTTTATATAGAGAGGTTTACTTGACTCCCAAGCAAGGTTACTTGACCCCTAAGCAAGCGAGCCTTATCTCTAATTAACCCTAAGACTAACGAGCCCATTAGGCCTATTACGTACTCTAACACTACACCCCACCTGGACATGCAGCTTGTCCTCGAGCTGCAGCCTAACCAATTTATAACCATGACTTGACGCAACACAAACCTAACACCTAAGAACAAGCCTTTTACATCTCGGCTGATTTTATTATTCTCAACCTGAAATGGACTGGGACGCTTTATTTTGGACCCCTTAGCAAAACATGGACACCATCCGCACGTCGGACGTGCACGTGTACAGCCACCTGGATCCCATGGACATCACAAGAGTGACCAGTAGAGGCGCCCTCGTGGCGGCCGGTGGCGGAATGCAGTGGTGCTACGCGATGCGCTGTTATCGGTGACACCATGCCTTCTCCCTACCGGACGTCTGTTGGATTGCACCGCACAGGAAAGAGTGGAGGGCTCGCGATGGAGAATGACGAGCAGGGGTGCACCCCCCCAACAACCGATGTCGCAGACTCTGAGGTCGCTGCCCGCGGGGAAAACAACATGCCCGCCGCCCGTGGGGGAAACCGCATGCCCAAGATCCCCGACGCAGCGGATGAGATCGAGGCCCTTTGGACAGCGAAGGGCAACTTGGAGGAGCGGCAGCTGCAGACTACACATCTCCCGTACACGCCGACGCGCTAGGAGGCTGCGCGCAGCAGCCTGCAGCCTCACCGCCGCTGACACGTGGCGGGTAGCGATCCAAGACAGAAGCAATGACGGCGACGGTGGGGACTGGACTTGGTGGAGCTGGACTCCGGCCGGCGCGGTCGATGCGGGACCGGAGCTGACCGGCGGTGGATGCTGTAGTGGCGCACCGGGCAGCAGCGGCGGCTGCTGCGGCGGTGCTCCGGGCGCGAAGGCCACTGTGAGCGACGACCGCAGTGGCAGCCAGGGCTGGGCGATGGATGGCAGCTGCAGCGGCTGCTGCAGTGGCTCGCCAGCGCGGGCGGCGGTCGCCTGCGCGGCGGCTGCCACGGGCGGCGCAGGCACGGTGATGGGCGCTGGAGGCGCTGGCGGAGCCGGCGCCGCCATCGCGGCCACGCTGTGGCGGCGGGCGGCGGCAGCAGCTGCAGCGTCCCAGCGAACGCCACAGAGGCCCCTGGATGCGGCGAGTACCACGGCAGGGCCGGCGGCCCGATGGCGGCGGTCGGCGGCAGGGGCAGCAACGGTGCGTAGGGGCTGGCCAGGTACAGTCGGATCCCCTGGACGGCTGTGACGAGGTCGTTGAGGACCCCGGTGATCTCCTCCGGTGTGTAGGCGGCGGCCGGTGGTGCGGTGGCGGTGCCAGAGGATGCGACCAGCGGCGCGGACGAGAAGCGCGGCGCGATGTAGATGGCCAGCAGCGCGGTGGTGATGGTCGGCAGCGGAAGCGAAGGGGTGGCCGGCGGCGAAGAAATGATCGGAACTGAGCTATCTGATACAAAATTGTTATGTGGCGCTGCTAGAAGGAGGGCGCGAGAGGGCCGGCCGAGGGCCTTTTTTCCCACGGCCGGGCAAGAGGGAAGGGATTTCCTTCTTAATTCTTGCTTGATTAGATTGATACATCTCCTCTCTTTATATAGAGAGGTTTACTTGACTCCCAAGCAAGGCTTACTTGATCCCTAAGCAAGCGACCCTTATCTCTAATTAATCCTAAGACTAACAAGCCTATTAGGCCCATGACGTACTCTAACATAAAATAATTTCTTTTGAGCATTGTCCATACAAAAACTGACATTGTAGGTTGGATTGCTAGCGCAAGGTGCTTTAGAGATCCAAAAAAAGGGAAATGTCCAAGGATCGTTTACGCACGTGCACACACAAATGGGCACACTGCCAAAACATATGACCTTTTAAAGTTTGTTGGACAATGCAGATACTAAGATACTGGAATTCTATAACCTTCAAAAATCTCCCAATCGTCAATCTGTATTCAGGGGCATTCTAGCTACTTCTCCCAATCATCAATCTGTCAGGAAACTAATTATGGGCTGCATAAGCTACGGGATACATAGAGATATGATGCACTTGTTGTTGGAGTAACCAGCAACCAAAACAGGCATTCATGCCCATCTTCTCTAAAGTTTTGAGGTAGCGGTTGCTCTACTATAGGTACTGCAATAGTAGAAGCACTGAGATTCTCTATTATTCTTGTCTAAAACCAAAAAGGAATGAGAAAAATAATGTTCAATAAAGATATTGTAATTCCTCTAACAAATTTCTGTGAAGTCTTGCTAGCTGGTGTAAAATGCGAACTTATCATCACTTCCAACCACTAATGCCAATTCTTGACCTTGTTTCCCTCAAAAAGAATACTTTTCCACATGAAGTTATTTATAAACGAGGGACTACTTCCATGGTTCTAAAGTTAAAACTACACAATAATAAATAGCTCAAACTCATGCACACCATTAGCCAAATAACTACAGAGACTCCAAGTGGAACCATCACTAGTAGAAAAAGGGTCAAATCTGAGACACATTAGTACCGGTTTGCATTTGAGTCGGCACTAATGTGTCCGTTAGTGCCGGTTCAAATGGCTAGGCGGGAGGAGATATTTAGTACCGGTTCAATGCGAATCTTTAGTACCGGTTCGTGCCACGAACCGGTACTAAAGGTGCTGGCCGGGCACCAGCATCTTTAGTACCGGTTCGTGGCACGAACCAGTAGTAAAGAGGTTGTGGCAGGGCTATTTTTTGTCCCACCTCGCTCCCCTAGCAAGATTTTTACCACCTTAAATATGTTACTTCTCAAACTATCACAAGAATTTGGTCTTCATTAGACTCTATGTGTAGGATCTGTGGCTGCAATAGGAGTCTTCGCCGGTTCTTAAATCGGGGTAGATTCCTATTGACAATTTAGATTCTATACAAAAAGATCATTGATGATCAATGTATTTTTTATGTACTTATTTGTAGCAGTAGCGCGTTTTGGCTGAAATGCAGTACTGATCAATGTATTTTTTGTGCATCCAGATGCACAATTCAAATATGTTACTTGTCAAACTATCACAAGCATTTGGTCTTCATTGAACTCTATGTGTATAATTTGTGGACGCAATATGAGTTTTCACCGGTTTCTAAACCGTTGAGGACTCATATTGACAATTCAGATTGTACACAAAAAGATCATTGATAATCAATGTATTTTTTATGTATATTTTTACATGTTTACGCCATCACTCTCTCCACTCACTCGGTCTCCCCCTCAATCCCCCGCGACGTCATCAATTTCCGACATGTTCTGACATCATTTGCCGTTTTTCAGTAACCGATTTGTTTAGATCAGAGCTAAATGACCGTGAAATTGAAAATCACTTCAAAACGAACTCTGAAAATGTTGAAACTTGGCATGGTATCATCATTGTACCCGCATAGCATGTGTGAAAGAGTAGAGAGAGTCACAGCAAAAACTGGACGCACTTCGTGTACAAACTGGACAATCTCTTTCGGAGTATCAGGGTTTCGGACGAGAACTCATTTGTTACACGGGCGCTTCATTTTTTTAAAACTTATTTGAACTCCAGACTTTTTTTCAGCTGGCATTATGCATCATTCGAAGCGACGTCATCAATTTGTTTAGATAGCTAAATGACCGTGAAATTGAAAATCAGTCCAAAATGAAGCATTATGCAGCATTCCCAGCAACTAAAGTAAAAATATTCACAAAGAAACTAAATACAGCAAAAAAAACTACTCAGAAATAAATAAAAAATAAAGCAAAAAAGAAAATACTATATAAAAAAATTACTAAAAAAAACAAGAAAATAAATGATGCAGAAAAGAAAAAAAACTATATAAAGCAAAAATATTCACAAAGAAACTAAATACAGCAAAAAAACTACTCAAAAATAAATAGAAGAAAAAAATAAAGCAAAAAAGAAAATACTATATTATAAATTACTCAAAAATAAATAGAAGAAAATAAATAATGCAGAAAAGAAAAAAAAATATAAAGCAAAAATATTCACAAAGAAACTAAATACAGCAAAAAAAACTACTCCGAAATAAATAGAAGAAAAAAAATAAAGCAGAAAAGAAAATACTATATAAAAAAATTACTCAAAAACAAATAATGCAGAAAACAAAAAACTAAATAAAAAATAGTTGGGGCGCTGCCCGGTGGGCCTGCTAGAGTATATATACTCATGTTGATGATATGATGCAAGAGTTTTTATATTAATATGATGATGATGATGAGTTATTATATCATTTAATGAAAGAAACTGCAGATTAGTTTCAGCTGGATGGATCCTAGCTAAGTGATCAAGTGTATGCCATACCAATATATATTATACTTGATCACCTAATTGATTAAGTATATGCCATATCCATATATATTATACTGCCATATCCATATATACTATACTTGATCACCTAATTAGGTGATCAAGTCACTAGTAGAAAAAGGGGCAAATCTGAGACACATTAGTGCCAGTTTGATTTTGAGACGGCACTAATGTGTCCATTAGTGCCGGTTCCAACGGCTAGCCGGCCGTTCTCATTAGTACCGGTTCGTGGCTAACCTTTAGCACCGGTTCGTGCCACGAACCAGTACTAAAGAGAGTGGTGGCAGGGTGTTGTCAGTCTGGAGCCCGTCCAACACCTTTAGTACCGGTTCGTGGCACGAACCGGTACTAAAGGTCGACGTACATAAACCCTTCGTCCACCCGAGCCACTCTGTTCATCACATTGCCCCTCACTTCCTCTGTTCTTCCCCTCTCTTCCTCGAGCTCCTCACAAATTTTGCCCAAAATTTGTCAAGATTTGAAGGCCCCCATCCATTCAAATGATCACAAAGGTTAGCAGCTTTGCCCTTTCATCTCTCATTGATAGATTAGCTCTTGCAATGCTTTGTATAGTGATTAATTTAGGAGGAATTATAATTTGCTTGTATTTGATTTATATGCAATTTGAGGTCAAAAGTAACACTTAGTTTGCATATGTAGGTGTGGTTTACTTAGTGCCTTCTAAATCTCCGTCGTGACCACCGTCGATCGCTCAAGACTGCCCGTCAGCCGGCACCACCTTGTGGTGAGGCTCTTGTTCATGAATGTTTTACATTACCAAATTGATGTTTGTGTGATTTGGATATATAGTTACTCGTATAATTATCTTACTCGTACATTGTTTGTTATACATAGTGCCATGGTTTTGATATCCGTCCCCGTCGGCCCTCGTCCTTGTTATGATTCGGATGTGGTATATTCTCTTTTGAAACAAGTTGTTGCATTTCGTGTTTATGACAAATTATGCCCATCAAGTTGACATAGATATTTTTATCAAGGAGGTATGTGAACCGGAAATTCCAACCGACCCTATTGTCGAGAGGTTAAATTTAGTTGAAAGAGAAAACGAGTATTTGAAATAAAAATTGAAAAGAATTGAGGGGAGAAGATGGAATTGGAGTTGCATGTTGTCGATGTCGCCGATGATCACAAGATCAAGATGGAGAAAATGAGGTTGAAGATTAGAAAGATTAGAAAATATGCCATTGATAGTGTGGCTTGGTATCATTATGCTGTTGGATCAATTGTTACCTTAGTTGCGATCTTGATCGCATTTGTTGTTGCATTTAAATTCTTTAGCTAGAGAGTTATTTGTATGTTGCATTTAATTAAGTGTTGTATATGAACTTTATGTATGAACTATATGTATGAACTTGTATTAATTTGGTCTATTCGGTGTTGTGTAATGAAGATGAGCCGACAATGTATGATGACCGATGCTCTCCCGAGTTCATTAATGGCGCGCATACTTTTCTGCTTGCCGCTGAGGCAAACAAGCGGGCGGATGGTTTTATGCCTTGTCCATGTGTTGGCTGTAAGAATGGTCACAATTACTCTACGTCAAGAACCATTCACGTCCACCTATTTGAGTCCGGTTTCATGCCCTACTATAATGTTTGGACCAAGCACGGAGAAAGAGGGGTTATGATGGAAGACAATGAAGAAGAAGAGGACGACGACGGCTATCCTGGCCATGGGTTCCCTGAATACGATGATACAACAATGGGGGAAGAAGCTGAGCCGGCAATGCGGAAGAAGCTGAAGAAGAGGCATCAGATGAGCCCGCTGATGATCTAGGGTCGGGCCATTGCCGATGCAAAGAGAAACTGCGCAAGTGATCTGGAGAGGACGAAGTTGCAGCGCATGTTAGAGGATCACAAGAAATTGTTGTACCCGAATTGCGAAGCTGACCAAAAAAAGTTGGGCACCACACTTGAATTGCTGCAGTGGAAGGCAGAGAATGGTGTATCTGACAAGGGATTTGGAAAGTTGCTGGTAATGATAAAGAATATGCTTCCAAAGGACAACGAATTGCCCGAGAGTACGTATGAAGCAAAGAAGGCTGTCTGCCCTCTAGGGTTAGAGGTGCAGAAGATACATGCATGCCCTAATGACTGCATCCTCTACTGAAGTGAGTACGATGATTTGAACGCTTGCCCGGTATGCGGTGCATTGCGTTATAAGATCAGTCGCGATGACCCTGGTGATGTCGAGGGCGAGCGCCCCAGGAAGAAGATTCCTGCCAACGTGATGTGGTATGCTCCTATAATACCACGGTTGAAATGTTTGTTCCAAAACAAAGAGCATGCGAAGGCGATGCGGTGGCACGCAGAAGACCGTAAGAAAGACGGAAAGTTGAGAGTACCCGCTGACGGTTCGCAGTGGAGAAAAATCGAGTGAAAGTACTGGGAGGAGTTTGCATGTGACCCAAGGAACGTATGGTTTGGTCTAAGCGCAGATGGCATTAATCCTTTTGGGGAGCAGAGCAGCAACCATAGCACGTGGCCTGTGACTCTATGTTTTTATAACCTTCCTCCTTGGTTGTGCATGAAGCGGAAGTTCATTATGATGCCAGTGCTCATCCAAGGCCCTAAGCAACCCGGCAATGACATTGATGTGTACCTAAGGCCATTAGTTGAATAACTATTACAGCTGTGGAATGGAATAGGTGTACGTGCGTGGGATGAGCACAGACATGAAGAATTTGACCTAAAGGCGTTGCTGTTCGTGACCATCAATGATTGGCCTGCTCTCAGTAACCTTTCAGGATAGACAAACAAGGGATACCGCGGATGCACGCACTGTTTGGATGATACCGACAGTATATATTTGGATAGTTGTAGGAAGAATGTGTACCTGGGACATCGTCGATTTCTTCCGACAAGGCGTCCCGTAAGAAAGAAAGGCAAGCATTTCAAAGGTGAGGCAGATCACCGGACGAAGCCTCGCCACCGTACTGGTGCTGATGTACATGATATGGTCAAGGATTTGAAGGTAATCTTTGGAAAGGGTCCTGGCGGACAACCTGTTCCGAAGGACGCTGACGGACGCGCACCCATGTGAAAGAAGAAATCTATATTTTGGGACCTGCCATATTGGAAAGACCTAGAGGTCCGCTCCGCAATCGACGTGATGCACGTGATGAAGAATCTTTGCGTGACTCTGCTTGGCTTTTTGGGAGTGTATGGAAAGACAAAAGACACACCAGAGGCACGGGAGGACCAGCAAGGTATGCACGGAAAAGACGGCATACATCAGGGTCAGGCCAGCTACACTCTTACCAAAGAAGAGAAGGAAATCTTCTTCGAATGCCTGCTCAGCATGAAGGTACCGTCTGGCTTCTCGTCGAATATAAAGGGAATGATAAATATGGCAGAGAAAAAGTTCCAGAACCTAAAGTCTCATGACTGCCACGTGATTATGACGCGACTCCTTCCGGTTGCATTGAGGGGGCTTCTACCGGAAACGCTCGATTAGCCATTGTGAAGCTATGTGCATTCCTCAATGCAATCTCTCAGAAGGTAATCGATCCAGAAATCATACCAAGGTTACAAAATGATTTGGTGCAATGTCTTGTCAGTTTTGAGTTGGTGTTCCCACCATCCTTCTTCAACATCATGACGCACGTCCTAGTTCACCTTTGCGAAGAGATTAACGCTTTGGGTCCTGTATTTCTACACAATATGTTCCCCTTTGAGAGGTTCATGGGAGTCTTGAAGAAATATGTTCATAACCATGCTAGCCCAGAAGGAAGCATCTCGAAGGGCCATGAAAATGAGGAGGCAATTGAGTTTTGTATTGACTTTATTCCTGACCTTGAGTCGATTGGTGTTCCTGAATCGCGGCATAAGGGCAGACTGGATGGAAAAGGCACGTTAGGAGGGGATCAAATAATATGTATGGACGGGCATTCTCTCACTGAAGCACACTACACAGTTCTACAGAATTCCGCCTTGGTGGCTCCGTATATGGAGGAACACAAGAATTTTCTACACTCCAAACACCCGGAGAAGTCTGACGATTGGATTACACGTGAACAAACGAGGACTTTCGCCGGTTGGTTGCAGAAACGTGCCATACATGATGGAGATATTCAAGATGACCTGTACTCGCTGTCCCAGTTACCATCTTCGAATATAATGACTTTCAAAGGGTACCAGATAAATGGGAATACATTTTACACGATCGCCCAAAATAAGAAGAGCACCAACCAAAACAGTGGTGTCCGCTTTGATGCAACAACCAACACGGGAAATGAAACATATTATGGTTACATAGTGGACATATGGGAACTTAACTATGGAGGTGATTTGAAGGTCCCTTTGTTTCGGTGCAAATGGGCTGCTGCATATTCATTCATAGCAGAACTGAAGATCCAAAAGGGAAGGATGCTTCAGTTTTAGCCTAACCATACACATTACAGTACAGGTTGAGATTTGGTGGGTAGTACAATTCGTTAGTGCACTACCAGCTCCATCTTCCACAAGCACCAATTTTGAGTAAGAGAACAGCAAAAGTACGGCAATTCTTAGCTAAAAAGCATGGATACAGAGACACAGACATGATAGACACAGTGATACATATACGGGGACATGGGATACGACATTTTGCAAAACAACCATTCAGGGAATAAAAACATGGCATGTAATACAAATTTGAAGACACAAAATTAATGAGAAACTGAGATGAGATCAGAATATTGCCCCATTTGCAGTCTCCCTTTTCAAGTGCTCAATAATCAGAATACTGCCTCGAGGCACATGTCACTGCAACATGAAAAATACACCAAAATTAGCCTAGTATTAGAGACCGAAGAAGTTTGCTAACATTTGAAACTTGAAATAAGCTTAAGAACCAAAATAAACATAGTCTACCATGGGAAACTTGAATTCTAACATTTTTTTGTGACTACTAGTATTTTTTCGGCTTAGTTTTAACACCACAAGTGTCAAATGGTTTGGCTAAAACTATACAAAATGTTTTGTTCTCTACTATAGACAAATTCATCTCATATCCATGTTTTTCATGTTGAACACATGTCAAATTCAGCAAATACTTGAATGGATCCCTTGTAGAACCCATTTCTTAAATCAACTCTGTATCAGGAAAGTCATTGTTATATGGGCCATATGAAAATAAATATTCTGTAGTGCTACTTTGGATATTTGAGAGGAAAACAACATATACTTCCTAAATTTTGGGTTTGGCTAATGATATTTGGCTCCCAGATGCCATGCTCCCTAACAGCAAGCACAACACAACTACCAGCCACCTACAGGACAATTACCAGCACAACTACAGTTGGCTACCACAACAGATCCCGCTAAAAACCAAACTCCAAGCACAGCAGAACATAAATGCTTTGAAGTAATTTTGAGGCAGATAGACTATTAGACATAATAGAAGGTATAAACTTTTCAGGAAATCAATCAAACTTTTGCCAAAAATCGGATTATCTGTGAATAACACTTAATATATTGGCAATAGTTTCTGAAAAATTGGGAATGACCAATTATTGCGAAAAAGGAGGGAAAATACGACGCTAGAGCGGCTTATTTCAACATTATTAGACTTTACGCAAAGACTCCTGTCTCTCGTCTTGCGGCTATCCATGTCTGATAAAGTCTAATTAAATGAACTGAATTCTCAACTTCAGAATAGAAGAATGAGCAACCTGGTGCACGTAAGGGCATTGACGCCTTGATGCCCACACACAACTAACCTGCCCAAAAGGCTACAGCACACAAGGCTACGCCTAGGCCTGGCCACACATGAACCAGTTCCGAACAAGGCCACCGTGGGATTGTCTCTCTACCTGGTGCACCGCTGTCAGTCTAACCTGGTGCACGGCTAAACAACTCTACCCAATCGCTTCAAGAAATGAACATCAACCCTGATGCTCTACTCAATCGCTTCACGAAATTAACATCGACCCTGATGCCTGTGCATCAGGGAGGCTCCTAGTAGCTCCACCCCTGGTTATGATCAAGAATCTCACCAAAATATGCAAGTGCCACTTATCCAGTATTGATGGTTGCAGCTTGATACCAGCTTCTTCACTTGCTAACCAAGAACTCAATAAAATTCAGTTTAGGCTTGTCAGCCTGCAAAGCATCAAATTTAATTAGCATGGGTGAAGAACAATCGACAACACATGTCATCTAAATAGAAAATACAAGTTAACAATGCACAGCAGTTTAAATTTGAATTAAGTAATTTGCTACAGATCAAATCCAGATGCACCACAAACTTGTCCAATGCATCATCCAGATCATTAATGAAAATAAATCAAAAGACTAAATCATATACTCCTCTACATGGCTCCTGATAGACATATCTATTAGACTCATAGCTCAAAACTACCTCAGCACAACAAGAAAATCTTTGCATGTTCAAACAATAAACAAGGTTCTAAAAGCGTACATGTAAAGACCAGGCATACCTGTAAAGACCGAGCACGATGGGAGAACAGAGCTCAGTGGCAGCCTCTATCCGCTTGTCTGAGGCTGCTGCCGATGCTTCAGTTGACAGGTAGCACGAACACTACAGAACAAATCTTTGGACAGGAATGTGGCGCAATGGCGTCAGGCCGTGCTGGGAGGCGAAGCAGGTGGCTACAACGATGTAGTTGCTGGGGATTTGGACAGTGTTGTGGTCAATAGATCGGATGGGGGCATCATGGTTGGGGAATGGGATGGCGGCCTCGAGATGGGGCGGCGTCGTGTTTCTGGGCGGGGGATGCGGTTGCGGCGTCGATGTGTGGATGGGCGGCCCCGTTGGTCGGAGGTGCGGGTGTGGGGTGCCGTCAATGGGGATTGGGTGGCGGCATGAGTACGGGATGCAGGGGCGGTGGCGCTGGGTTGAGGCATCGATGGGGCCGGGGTTCCGGGGGCGACGGCGTGGGTGAGGAAGAGGATGGGGGTGGTGGCGCTGGGCGGGGCGGCGAGGGTGAGTCGGCGACGATGCTGCTAGGGTTAGCGGCGGCGACGTTGATTCTAGTGCGGTGGATGAGGGAGAGCGATTGAGGGGCCAGCGTGGATAAGGAAGGGAAATTAGGCCCGTGGTATGGCCGCGGTGGGCTTCCAGTGGCTTCTAATTTTTCTCCCGCGCACTTTTAGGCCCAATTCTTTCGCGTCCTCGCCAACATGGTTAACGGCAGAACATTTGCCCACATTTGGATTTCAGGGCAATTGCAGTGACCTTGAAGATGCTGGCAGATGACCTGCCCTTCTAGCTTTACTATCCCCGGCAGATAGCATGACCTATACACTTTTGCCCGGCACATAAATCTTTCCCGGCAATTAATTGACCTGAATTCTTGATATTTCCCGGCAATTGATTGCCCTCAAACTTTTGCCATGGTGTAGTGCGCCGCCTTCTCTGACTTGTCATGGTAGACTCCGTTGAAGAGTAGGTCACGGCACTCACGAGTCTCTTCCTTGGTCACCGGCGGCAGGTGCTCGAATCTCCTTCGTAGCAGCTTGAAGAGCGCGAAGGAGAGGCACAACCTCCTGAGTCGCAGCTGTAGGCCTTCCTCGAGGTTGGAATAGGCATGATCCCAAATTTTTCCAACGGTGAGAACGGTGTTGTTGGGGGATATATCTTTCAGCTTGTAGCCGTCAGCAGTTGGTTCTATAACCAGGTCTTCTTCACCCATGACGATGAACTTGCACCTCTTCAACATGGCCTCGCCGCCACCACCTTGGTTATTTCCGGGAGCCGCCCGGTGCTCAATGTCCTCAACATCGAGCACATGGGTCGACGGCGAATGGTGCTGTTGGTGCTCTTGCTGATCCTGTTGTTGGAATATAAAAATGTGAAGGGCGAGCGTTAAAAAGCACGTGCATTGTCAACTTTTTTGGTTATCGATTAGCCCATGCAGCTTAATAGTCATCCATTCAGCATAATAAGATGTTTTAGATATTTCAACCTGTGAATTGTAGATTGTGAACAAACACAATAGAAACGTGTCTACGTACGTCCCATTTAGCAAAAAGAATTAGAACATCTTGTACTCCCTCCGTTCCTAAATATAAGTCTCTGTAGAGATTCCACTATGAACCGCATACGGATGTATATAGATGCATTTTAAGTATAGATTCACTAATTTTGCTCCATATGTGGTTTATAGTAAAATCATTATAAAGACTTACGTTTAGGAACGGAGGAAGTAATAGTGAACGGAGTGAGTGGTAGTAATATTTGTGAGTACCTGTAGCTGTGGGGGTCGACCTGGCTGCAATATTTGTGACATGTAGGAGGTATGAGACGTGTGTGCTTGCCATGTGCGTAGGATCGCTTGCCGACCTCGGTGAAGGCGATCCTCTACACCACCTTGGTGGCGCAGAGCACCCAAAAGATGCCGAAAACGGCCTTCCGGCCGACTCTCTTGAGGTTGAAGAAGACGAGGCTGCCAAGCCAGACAACGCGTCCGGCACGCTGGATGGTGCCGGAGTAGCCGCGCATGCGGATCTCGTCTACCTTCTTCCGGAGGAGCTCCACAAAAGGAGCATCCAGAGGAGGATCATTCCGGCCTGCACCGAGAGGTCTGGCTCGTCGCGGCGGCCAACCCCGGCGGCGGCGGCCACCTTGCCTGCGTTCTTGGCCTCGGAGAAGAGGTAGGACATGACGGGGAGGAAGAGGGAGAGCAAGGAGGAGAGGAAGACCCGGACCTTGGGGTCGAGGATGGCGCTGACGTCGGAGAAGCGGCTGAAGAGGTTGAGGTTGAAGAAGATGCCGGCGAGGGCAAACATGATGACGGAGGTGGCCACCATGGACGACTCATTGCTCGTGTCGGTGTAAGAGTCTGTGACGTTGCGCACGTACTTGTCGACGCTGGCGGACGTGTTGGCGTCGCAGAAGCGATGCAAGAGATAGTCGCCGGTAGAGTTGGGCGCGAAGCTGATCATGGCGTTTCAATCTTGTCTACGTGCATACGTAGCATGCATGCAGCTAAGTTTTTGTACTACGAGTAGTTGGCTGGCGCAATGCAAAAGCTGGTGACCTTGCATTGCATGCACACCAGAATACTTCTGACGGGCATCGCGTGCTCGAATGGCAAGGGTTTTGATTCGTCCGATCGCGCTCCATCGAAAGCTAGAGATCATTGCTTGCCGTTGCTCCTTATTCCATAGCATACCTGCTTTCGTCTCTCCCACGATAACACTTTCTTTTTTCTCTTTAAGATGGAGATGGAGCCGATGATGCAAATGTGAGAATGGCTACGTCCAGATCGGCATGGAAATATTTAATCAGTCTTGCCAAGTCTTAGTCCACTTAGACTTGAATATGTCTTAGTCGATGCATGCTACGTACTCCCTCCGTTCCTAAATGTAACTCTTTGTAGAGATTCCACTAGGTGGACTACATACGGAGCAAAATGAATAAATCTACACTTAAAATACATCTATATACATTCGTACGTAGTTCATAGTGAAATTTTTACAAAGATTTATATTTAGAAACGGTAGGAGTATATTCATGAGATTTTATGTTAAAATCTACGAGGAAATATCGATTTTTCTTTTCTTTCTTACATGTTCTCTCACTTAGCCGTGAGACCTAGCCACACCTATATTTAATAGGTGAACGTGTGGCACATGCTGCTCCATCCTTTTGGTCCACTAGCTGCAGCTAGTGGTGCGGCTGCATCCGGCACATCGCCGGATAAGATGGCCAACAATACGTTCACTCGGGAATGTCCTTCAACATTTTTCGAGGAAATTGCACTAATAGCCAACAATTGAGTTTGAGTAACAAAAATCATACAATAGAACAACTAATCAGTAAAAAACAAATTGCTTCAATTAATCACTTAATGAGAAATACGACTTGCAGGTCCCAAGGGCCTAGTTGCTAAAGGAACGCTTGGATTGAGCCTTGTCAAGCCGAGCTCAGCTCTAGGATTTTTTTTTTTACAATATTCAAAGTTTCAACAATACTGTTAGCAAATCTGTCTTTTTTGCAAGAAAAACAAAAACCTTTGAGAAATTTAATAAACCCGGACAGAGGAATTACATGATAGTCCAAACAGGGTCTTTTGAAATCTTTTTATTTTCTTTGAGTCAAAATATTTAGATTGATAATTTGTAATTACCATATATTTATATAATAAAATTTAATGGTGACGAAGACTATGGTAGAATTTTTCACAAAATATAGGAACATATGGTCATTGGTTTGGTGGGTCCGCTGTTAGATCTATGTAACCTATCCGTCATTGTGCGAACCTACATTATGTAGCATCAAAATAGAAATCTCATGTATTTTCCAATCAACTGCGTCACATACAAACCAACTATGTTCTCGAAAGTCATCTACTTATCTCATTGGTGTGTTGGTCTTGGTCAAAAATAAATCATGCTCCAAAATGCTACTCCCTCCAATCCATAATAAGCGTCACAGTTTTGAACTAATGTTGAGCTAACCTTAGTTCAAAGTTGCAGCACTTATTTTCGATAAGAGGGAGTACCAAAATCAAACGTTTTAAAGCACGATCTTTTCAGACCTCTACGAATGTGATTTCATCGCAAAAATTTGCACGCATATGAAACACACATCAATATTTGCTTACCAAGTTTTTCCTATTTTTTTATTTTACTTTTCACCCGAGTTGAAATGAGCTCAAGCTAAGAAACTTCAGGTCCCTATGTTCTACTACACATACAACTCTTTCTTTTGATCATTGTTATTAGAACCAAGTAAGTATCCAATGGAGAACGATGATTCACATGTATGAAAAGCAAGAGAAGCTCAACTCAGTTTGTGGATTGGCATTGAAGCGGCCAGGCATGAATGTATGTGAGCCTGCCATACTGACTGCATAGTGGGAAACTAGCCGCTGGCGACATATGGGACGACTCTTCGATAGTTGGGCTATACCCACCATACACACTTGGTTTATACATTGGCTAAAAGTTATCATAATTTAGAAGCTCGGTTCAACATGTGTGTTGCATTTTAATAATTAGATCTACAAAGAAACCAAGAAAACCAACCTGAGCCATACAACCGTCGGGCACGACAAGTGTCGTAGGAGGAGGCTCCCATCTGGGTGTACTCACTCCTAGCAGGGGCGGGCCCAGGATTTTAAGAGTCTGTATTCAAAATTTAAAAGGTTAATTATGTTTTGAAACCTCAAGTTTCGGAGTGCTAATTTTTATAAGTAATGTTTGTTGTTACAAATTCATAATTCAAAAAGGTTCTTGAATTGCAAATTCACACCGCAAATTGCAAACAATATTAATGTATTAGACTACTTCATAACTTCCAAAATCTCAATTTCTTTTGTTTAAACAACACATGAATTCACTGCTAAGTGCAAATAAATCTGAAATGTCAATATGCTGAAATAGAAAGCCAATTAGACAATAACTACTATTGTTATTGTTTGTATGTGTGGGGGTGTGGACGCTGCCTAGCAAGCAGAATGTGGCCAACTATCTATCCTGATCCGGAGTGCTGAGATATAAAATTCCGGACTCAAACGCCCATGCCGGATGCGAGATGTCTGCGTCGCACCGCCGCCCACCGGCACGCTGCCACGACCGCACCTGCCCCTGCCATTGTGCACCTCTGCCATGGCTGGATTCGCCGCTGCGCGTGGTGGCGTAGGAGGATGAGGTACGATCAGAATTGGGGACTTGGGGAGGCGGTGCGACGGTTCGTTTGATCAATCGAGTTCACATCACGGTGCAACGACGTAGGTTGCAGCTATTTTTGAATGGACTGCGAGCGTGGGAGGAGTTACTACCGTATTGGGCTACTGGGCCATGTGGGGTGGGAAAGAGGGAACCAGGACACCGAAAACGTGGGCAGGCTTGTTATACTAGTAGAAAAAGGGTCTAATGTTCAGTTCATTAGTCCTGGTTTGTATTTGAGCCGGCACTAATATGACCATTAGTGCCGGTTCCAACGGCTAGGCGGACGACACTAATTAGTACCGGTTCGTGGCGAACCTTTAGTACCGGTTCGTGCCACGAACCGGTACTAAGGAGGCGGTGGCAGGCTGTTGGCGGGCTGGGGCCCCACCAACACCTTTAGTACCGGTTCATGCCACAAACCGGTACTAAAGTTTTTTAGTTGATTCGCCATGCAGCGGTTTTTAGTCCCACCTCGCTCCGCTAACAGGGTTTTTACCACCTTAAATATGTTACTTCTCAAACTATCACAACCACTTGGTCTTCATTGAACTCTATGTGTAGGGTCTGTGACCGCAAAACCGGGGAAGATTCCTATTGACAATTCAGATTCTACACAAAAAGATCATTGATGATCAATGTATTTTTTATGTATATTTTTACATGTTTACACGGACGAAAACTCATCTATTCACCGGCACTTCATTTTTTTAATCTTATTACAACACCAGTTTTTTTTGTGTATTCAGTATGCACCATTCAAAGCCACGTCATCAACTTTCAACCCTTTCTGACATCATTTGCTATTTTTCATGCATTTACTGATTTGTTTAGAGAGCTAAATGACCCTGAAATTGAAAAGCACTACAAATGAACTCTGAAACTTGGCATGGTATCATACTTTCACCCACATAGCATGGGTAAAAAATGAGACAGGGATACGGCAAAAGCTTGATGCACTTCGTGTACAAACTGGACAATCTCTTTCGAAGTATCGGGTTTCGGATGAAAACTCATCTCTTACACCGGCACTTCAAAATTTTAACAACTTATTACAACTCTCGACTTTTTTTGCATTCAGTATGCACTATTCAAAGCTACGTCATCAACTTTCAACCCTTTCTGACATCATTTGCTATTTTTCATTCATTTACTGATTCGTTTAGAGAGCTAAATGACTGTGAAATTGAAAAGCACTACAAAATAAACTCTGAAAAAGTTGAAACTTGGCATGGTATCATCATTTCACCCACATAGCATGCGCAAAAAAGTAGAGAGGGTTACGGCAAAAACTTGATGCACTTCGTGTATAAACTGGACAATCTCTTTCGAAGTATGAGGGTTTTGGACAAAAACTCATCTGTTACACCGACACTTCAAAATTTTAATAACTTATTACAACTCCGGACTTTTTTGCATTCAGTATGCACCATTCAAAGCTACGTCATCAACTTTCAACCCTTTCTGACATCATTTGCTATTTTGATTCATTTACTGATTTGTTTAGAGAGCTAAATGACTGTGAAATTGATAAGCACTACAAAATGAACTCTGAAAAGGTTGAAACTTGGCATGGTATCATCATTTCAACCACATAGCATGCGCAAAAAACTAGAGAGTGTTACGGCGAAAACTTGATGCACTTCGTGTACAAACTGGACAATCTCTTTCGAAGTATCAGAGTTTTGGACGAAAACTCATCTGTTACACCGGCACTTCAAAATTTTATTAACTTATTACAACTCTGGACTTTTTTACAGAGGAGCTCGAAGGAGCAACCGCGACTGGGTTTATAAACCAGTGCGGCTGCCCTTCGCTCGGCGAGGTGGGACTAAACTTTGTGCACCGCGGAACGGGAGCGCACCCTCTTTAGTACCGGTTCTTGGCTCCAACCGGTACTAAAGGGCGGGTCTTTAGTACCGGGTTGAGCCACGACCCGGCACTAAAGAGGGTGCGCTTCCCGCCGCTCGGGCTGCCAAATTTGACCCTTAGTACCAGTTGTTGGCTCGAACCGGTACTAAAGGACTCTCCTATATATACAGCACTTACGAAATTTTTAGTTAGTTTCATCTGCTTCGTCGCACCCGTCCCTGCGCCCCCCCTGTCGCCGCCCCAGCATGTCGCCGCCCCCGTCGCGCGCGCCCCGTCGCCGCCCCAGCCCGTAGTCCCCATCGTTCGCCGCCCCGCGTTGCCGCCCAGCTAGCCCGTCCTGGCCTGTACGTCGTCGCCGCCCCGGCCCGTCCCCGTCGCCTCGCATCGCCGGCCGTCGCCCCGCTGTAAGATCGACCGTGCGCCCCGGCCGGCCCTCTGCCGCTTTCCGGCAGCCTCTGTACACACACGCACACAAGTAAACACACACACAGTACACACACACACACACAAGTAAACACACACAGACAGATTTTTCTTAATGATTTTTTTCTGTTTTCTGTTTTTTAGTTTATTATATATATATATATAATCTAACATTTATATAAACAAAAAGTATAATAAACTAAAAAATAGAAAACAGAAAAGGCCGCTGCCAGGCCGCCTCCGCCGTGCCACCAGGCCAAGGCCGCTGCACTACCAGGCCACCTCCACCACGCCGCCTACCTTCCTCCACAGCGCCGCCCCCTCCCAGTCCCGCCTAGGCGCCGCACCACCACCTCCCTGCGCCCCGGCCGCCTTCCTCCCCGGGAATGGTCCGCCTTCCCCCTGAGATCCCAGCGACGACGAGGAAGATGACGGGGTAGCTGCCCGTCTTCACGCATGGCGCACCTGGTCCTTGGATCCCCCTCCCCACTCCTCTCTGGCGACCCTACTCGCTCGCTCCGGTGACCAGCCAGGCGTCACACGATAGATCCCCAAGCTCCTTTACATTCAGCGCCGCCGCCACACAACCTCATCTCTGTTTTCTCTTCATTACGACCTGTAGCCTATAGGAGTTTCTTCAGCTGCGGGTCAACAAGAAAACCAGCGGCAGTCCATGCACCCGTTCTATCACTTTCCTCTCTGATGCTCTTTATCTTACTAATTTGTTTTCTATTGGAACTGCAGCTCGAGGGAGGTTGGACGGAAAGCATATTGGCGATGTTAACATCAGTCTGTTTATATTGAACTGATGATCGTGTGTTAAAAGTTTTAAAAGTTTCTTTTTGAGCTTCTCCCAATTAATATACATGAACTTGATTCTCTTTTTAACATGTACTTATATCAGCTTCATTAGATTTTGTGTTTGTGCTTGTAACACAATCAGTTCAGATCTCGATAGACCACAAGTTCAAGTTCACTAGTATTTATAAATGCTGGTAACAGTAATAATATTTACAAATTTGTAACCTAAGAACTAAGCTTGCATCTTGTTACTTCTATGGAAGCACTGGCCTCATAAATTTTTTGTAGGAGTATTTGGTAAAATGCTGTAAAACAAGTTTCCTTTTTTGAGAGATACAGATCATGTGAAGCAGTTAAATGTTGTGTTAGAAAACCAGTTTGGTTGTGTTGATGTGATGCCAGAATTTTGATTCAGAGAAGCCGAAATGGGTTGTGTTGCATTTTTATATCAGAACAATTCACACACTAACTTATTTTACATTCAAATTTCCTTTTCATGAAGTTCATAATTTTGTGTCCATGGTGTAGGTTCGCCGATGCTCCTCTTTCTTGGCTAGTGGGCCAACACGGGTGTCCTCATGGTGGCCTCCCTCCGACGATCTGAGGTGCCCTCATGTCCTCCTCTGCTTCCTACCTAGAAGATCATGGCGGCCCTCCCCCACTTGCTGCTCATCATCATCGATCTCAACAACGAAGAGGGGCCAAAATAAACGTGAACCTAGCCGCCCTCTTCATGGTAATGATTCCTTACCGCTGCTACAATTCTATACTTATTGTTCAGTACTACTAGTACTGATCAACTATGACTTGATTGAAAAATGGAGTTGATTCCTGGACCCTGACTATCCTTCTACAAATAGTACTCAATAGACTACCACTAATCATTTTCTTGGAAAAGTGTGCCTTTTCTGCTGTATTCTCCTTGTTATTTACTTGTCAAAATTTAGTTTGAATCCACTACAATTTCCATGAATGGATTTTTTTAAAACAGAATTTCCATGAGTGGATTTAAAAATCAACAAAAGTAAAGTTTTAAAATGCATACAACAACTACAAAATATCAATTTAGTTCAGTCCAGTTTGTAATGCTGCTCCACCTTCCGGTCATTGACGATCCCCTGGGTAGGCGCTTCCTCCTCCTCTCAGGTCTGCCTCCTTCTAACACTATCAGTTCAAATTTGCTAATATCTACAGTACTGATTGGGGAATTTTGGTAGTTCATTTTCCTAATATCTGGATGCTGCCCCTTCCTACAGGACCCGACCCAACCTCTGCCGCCATGGCACGGCGCCTCCACCTCCCAGCGAAGGACCACCACCTTCCTGACGACGTGCCAACCCCGACGAGGCCCGCCAGCCCTGGAGTTCCTGCCGCGACGCCTCAACCTCCTGTTCAGCCATGGATTCTTGCCATCCACCACGCCATCAGGAGCATGATTGGTGAGAAACACCTTCGTGCTCCTCCTCTCCTACTCTTCAGTTCACATACTGCTATCCATGAAGGCCATTTTTCTTGTAATTCTGTGTTAGCGATCAGTACTAGTGCTCATCAGGACGGCAAGCAGCAGTACTGATCAGTATGACTTACACAAAATACTAGTACTGATTAGTACTTTCTTAATGTTAAAGATGAGCAGTAAAAGATACAAGTTGCAGTTCCAGGGCAACCTGTCTCAGATCCTTTTCAGGTTCAGGTAATAAATGTTTGGTATTCTTATATACTTGCATCAGTTCAGACTTGCGGATACAATAAGTTGAGGGAAAACGCATACAAAAGTTCAAAGTTGACAAACATGGGTTCTTTGTTTCAATGTTCGCTAGTGTAAGCAGATTGGGTTTGCATGCATTTCATAGTTGGATGGCTACTGATCTCTATAAAACGTTGGAAGCAGTGCTTTCATTACTAGTCCAACCATACTAGGTAAAACTGAATGTACCTAGCCAGTTCAATAACATCATATCGTTGTGCAAAAAAGTACTCCCTCCGTCCGAAAAAACTTGTCATCAAAATGGATAAAAAGGGCTGTATCTAGAACTAAAATACATCTAGATACATTCCATTTTATTCATTTTGATGACAAGTATTTTCTTACGGAGGGAGTAGTTAAAAAGGTTGAACTGACATATGCTTCAGAATGTCGCAAAAAAGTATTTATCTGTATTTTTCTTTTTCATGTTGAATTATTTGAAGTAAAACAAAAATAGCTCACTTTTGTGACTTTCATCATTTGAGAACCTACATGCCTCATGTTCGAACTTTCAATTTGTTTAAAACTAAACTGATGGTGCTCTTGTTTCTGGGTGCATGATGGAAAAAATTGCAAGTTCTTGTTTAGATGTTCAGGATACCCTTCTCTCATTTCATTTATGTTCAGGATAGCAGGTGAATGATGGAAAATTGTGTATCATGTAGTTCTTGTTTAGATGTCGTGCAAGTTCAAAAATTGTCGATTTTGTCACTGGAGAGAACCCGTTGGTGCATTGTTTTTCCGGTATGACGTCCCTTGGTATGTTTTGAGTATTGTTATTGTTGCTCTGCATGCGAATGAATTAGCCTGTCCTGCTAAGATGAGGATGTTTGTGCCTGAGTCTTGAATTTTAAGAGGTCAAGGGAGATGAATAATTTTTGTCATATGAAAGGATAAAAAGGTTTGAATTACAAATATTGATCAGTACGAGTTAAAAACGGTGATAAGTTTGGAACAGAAAGAAATGGTCAGTTTGAATTAAAAAAGAAACACACATAGAAATTCAAATTATAAAAGTCCAAACAACAAAGGAAACCCCGCGGAAATTCAAATGGTAAATGTACAAGTCGTAAAATGAGAGAAGTCCAGAACATCATTGCAAAAAAATGTTGAGTTAAAAGAAAAGATGCAAAACAATTTCTTTTTGAAAACAATAGCAATTAGTTCAACGATACAAACCATGCAAGTTCGGGGACGATAGTATAGTAAGCCGTTGAAAAGTAACGAGCAAAACTCTAACGAAAAAACATAGTATAGAGTTAAAAGAAAACATGCAAGACAATTTCTTTTTGAAAAAAATAGCAATCAGTTCAACGATACAAACCATGAAAGTTCGGGGTCGATAGTATAGTAAGCCGTTGAAAAGTTATGAGCAAAACTCTAACAAAAAAACATAGTAAAGTCGAGTCTATGAAAACACACGTTCAACACAAAACTCAATACAGAGATCAGTTCGAGTATTATGTTTCCAAAACAGAAAGATAGCACAACCGGTATAACCGTATTTAAAACTACTCTGTGAAAAATACCTCAGTACAAACATAGACATAGATCAGTACGAGTAGTCTGTTTTTTAGACAGGAAAAACAACACGATGGGTTTCACCTTATTCAAAATTACTTTTAAACGGTTGCGAAGAAGAGAAAACATTCAACACGACTAAGTTTCGCATTTTTGATAGTTATCCAACGGTATATTATTTGCCCCATTTCGACAAACTTTTTATAAAAATCGCGTTCGAAATCAAATTTGACTGTATTTGAATTCGTTTTTTAACCGTAAGGAATTAGAAAAATATTTTTATACAAAAAAGTTGCGAATTTTCCATAGCTTTCCAACTCCATATCATTTGCATCAACCCGACAAACCGTTTGCAAACAAACGTGAAAATACGTTTCGCCCAGAATTTTACCGTTTTTCAAATTACTTTTAAATCATATAGAATTAGAAAAAACATTAGATGTATGGAAGATGCGGATTTTCACCAGCTTTCCAACGCTATCTTATTTGCTCAATTCCGATAAACCGTTTGAAAATTGAGTCCAAAATACGATTCACGTTTTCGGTTTTGAAAAAAAACATTTTTTTCAAAACTACTCTTAAACCTTGATGATTTTGCAAAAACGTTCAATATACTTGAAATATAGTTGTCAATAGCTTTCCAACGATATATTACATGCCTCGTTCCGACAAAAAATTGTAAAAAAGTTTTGAACTAAAGAAAACGATTTGTTAAACAGAATTGAAAGTATCAGTTCAACCGCTCGAAAATCATCAGTATAACCGCCTGAACCCGTCAGTTCAAAAAGGGTAACAGAATAATATTCTGTTACGCGTATATATACATGTTAGATATTAATGTCAAATGTTAGATGAATTAGATAGAAATATATGTTAGATATTAATGTCAATGTTAGATGAATTAGATGAATTGGCTAGATATTAATGTTAGATGAGTTACGTTTTTATAATTTTAGTTATAGATGAATTAGATATAGAATTAGATATATATTAAATTTAGGTATATGAGATTTGATCATCTAATTAAAATTTTACTATATAGAATTAGCTACTTTATTATAGTAAGAACTAGTTTATTTTTAGTAAGTGCTTATTTGAATTAGATAGTTGAATTAGTTGGACTAGTTGAATTAATAGAACTAGTAAGTGTTTAATGTTTCATCTATGATCATATATAGGAAATGTCGTCTGACGAAAATGATTTTATTATGTGCGAATACTGCGAAAACCAGCACGGCCTATGCGACAAAAAATTTCTAGTTGATGATAGGCGCTTCAGCATCAAGCTGGATGAGACCTTCGAAGTGGATACAGTAAGTCACAACGACAAGTCTTTTTTCGTAATTAAGATTGACTTATGCTTCATTTGCTTCAACTTATAATTTTAAATTTTCACTATTCTACTAGCGTATCCCCTGCCATGCAAGAATTTTTGTCTTGGATAAGATAGGTTTCAGTCCTAACAAAACTATGGAGGTAAAGAGAGTTTACTTGAAGACCGAGCATGGTTATACCTTCAACGTCAAATTATACAATGCAGACACCTACACCTATTTTGAATGCAAATCTTGGCAAGCACTATGCAAGTCTTATGCATTTGAGCTTGATATGTTTATCACCTTTGATATTCGTCCCGAAGATAATATTGAAGGTAATAGAGACATTTGGGTCGATGTGCAGACGCCTCCAGTTCTACCATTATGTGATTTTCTCAACCATTCTCAACCATATTTGTGTCTTCGATATTGTTTATTCAAAAATAGTTGACAACTAATTTCTATTGACAGCTTATTTCCATTCAAGCAAACATGTCTGGCGCTTGATAGACATGACCGTCCACTGTCCCGAGGCTGAACTAAACTGCGAGGAGATAAGTCATTATGTTTCATGGCTTGAGGATCTTGATGCTGTCAAGAGAAATTGTTTTCGTGGACTTTCAAATCTTAGTACTCAAAACGTGCGACCTATAGTGTTCGTATTGAACTACGGTCACATCTATTTAGGAAAGATGGTAAGACTTTTACTATTTGTCCTTAGTGCATCTTTTGCATACATTTTTTTTCAAGCTAAACTTCATTGCTAAGTAATGCTACTATACAATGTTCTTCAACAGGGACTCCCGATAACAGTTGTGCCTCGGTGGATCAGTATTAAAGGTCGCATGTCAATGGTTAGCTTACGGCCAAGACATCCTATATTGCACATGAGTGCATTCAGGATTTCTACAACTGAGGAATGCTTAATAGTGAAAGACTGGAGCAAAATTGTGAACGATCGCAGAGAAGTACTAGGGGCAGCAATCAGAAGCGCATCCCACGATTAGGAGACAGGTTCATCTGCATGCTCCAATATGATGAATCAGGAGAGCTATACATGTTCTATGCTATTTTACCTGAGAGAGAGCAGCAGGAGTGATTAGCTATGGTTCATGCTCTTAGTACTTGTCCTCTCATGTCCGTGTTCTTCATCCTGAAATTAATCTCAAAGAGTGATTTGCTTTTGTGGTCTTATGAATGCTTATAATCTCATGACCATGTTGAACTCGATGATATCTTTGCTTCTGGTAAAAGTGAATGTTTTTTAAGCTAGTGTTGGTGGTGATTAGATAGCGGTAATGACTATGATGTTTAAATAGTGGTAATTACGACTATGATGATTATTATAGCTAGCTAGTATATTGTTGTTGGTGATGATATGATGCAAGCGTTTTTAAATTAATATGATGATGATGATGATGATGAGTTATTATATCATTTCTGAAAGAAACCGCATATTAGTTTCAACTGGATGGATCCTAGCTAAGTGATCAAGTATATGCCATATCCATATTACTTTGATCACTTAATTAGGGCGTCCTAAGTGATCAAGTAATATGGATATGGCATATACTTGATCACTTAGCTAGGACATATGCATCCAGTTGAAACTAATCTGCGGTACTTTCACCTAATGATTTAACAACTCATTATACTGTAAAAACAATCTCGAAATTAAATTGAAAACACAAAATTAAAGGAAAAATAAAAATTAAAACCAACCCCCCCCCCCCCCAAACATTTAGTACTGGTTAGTCTTACGCACCCGGCCCTGGCTCGTGCCACGTGGTGGCACTTTAGTGGCGGTTCGTGCGGAACCGGTACTAAGGGGGGGGGGGACCTTTAGTCCCCACCCTTTAGTGCCGGTTGCAGAACCGACACTAAAGGCCCTTACGAATCAGTGCTAAATCCTGGTTCTGCACTAGTGTTAGCCTCACATATTGTCTCAATTTCCTTCTTTTTTCATACATGTACGTAAATATACACTATATATATGAAATCTTTTGAAAAGAATAATGAGTATTCAACTGAATACCCATGAATTGAAGTGGGCCCGCCCATGACTCCTAGCACTTGTCGTGTGTGGAGACACTGAAAAGTAACATCATGCCTTTTTTAACTTCATATTTTCTTAATATTCACTCTTTTTCCAACTATATTGAATATTAGGTCTAGCCAACCGTAGTATAATAGGCAAGCATCATGTAGTGTCATTTAAGCATTAAGATGATGTTGCACTTCAATTAAAGATGAGAGAGGTGATAGCGGTACGTGATACAACATCATAGCGCACAAAACATTGAAACTTAATGGGAAATAGGTCTTTTACACAAATTCACACTGGGATTATACAAATAAATAAATTATATGGTACCATTACACTAGATTATGATGCTACGCAAACGGAAGATACAAAGTAAGGTGGTATCATGCAGTATGATACTAGCCAGTAGCCACTAGCAACAACTTGTATATCAAGGAGGAGTTAAAATGAGATGTTTATGCTTCACGTGTTGGCTCATCGTGCTTCAGTTTCCTAGCACGGATGTAATATGAAAATATAATTACAAGTCAAGAGGCATTATATTTTGAAATGGATGAAGTATGGTCTGGCTTCTACGGGCGCATATAACATGCATTAACACACTTGATATGTGCTAGTATAGTATAGTATATATACTGGAACTAGATTACAAAAAGGGGCATATCTAAAATTCATAAAAAAAACCTTGAAATTCAAGATGTAAGGATAATATACAACTACATGCCATATAATTTCAACTCCAAATCCAACCAACAACTTGATTAGCAAAGAGCCAATGCATGTTGTGAGTAGCACCATATTGAAATCAGAAGTAAGCGTTATCATGATGGCAATGTTTATGATTGTTATTTGGAGTTGTGTATTTAATTTGACCTGAAAAGCTGTCACACAGTGCACTGAAACCCTTGAACTACAAAACGTCTTATATTTAGTTACAGAGGTATTATATACTACATGTAATTGCTGCAAGAAAAATTAAGGACTTCCTAATACTGAATTAGGAAATTTAGCCTGAAACTCAGCTTAGCCTCACTAGCAAACCTAACAGACGGTGGTCCGTGCAATATGCTCTGGGCTTTTATTCCTCATTTCACCAAAGGAAAGGTAAATTTTCCTCAAAAAAAAAACCAAAGGAAAGGTAAAAGGCAGCAAACCATCAAGGCTACTGACAATAATTCCGAGCGAAAATATTGTCACCTTCAAGGATAGTTCTAGGAGATCAGGACATATCCTCTCCTTGATTAGCAAGTTCAGAAAGATGGGAATATTGTGTCCTTATGATGTTCTAGAGAAAAGCAGGACAGTTGGCACGGATGCATGGGTGAATGGCCATACCACGCGAATTTTGATCTCCACAAAAGGGATGGACACATACACACACGCAAGGTATATATACTTGTGGACCGCTTATGCATCACTTAAATGAAAAGTTTTCATTTTCAGTCAGATGGATAGGAAACGGACGGCCCGACAATCTTAACGAAAAAGGGTTCCCCGCTTTGTATTACAAAGCAACCTTCCGAGACAACCAACGATAGACGCTGGGGCGGAAACAGCACAGTCACGCCCAAAAGAAATGAAAGAGAAAATACAAAAGAAACAAATGCTGATAACGGAGGATCGACAAAAACGGCGAATCCTCGCGACCGTTGTGTCCAGAAGATCACCCACCAAGCTCCGAGACTCCGAAGTGCCGGTACCAATGAACACCTCCAAGAAGGGATGCGATGATGGCGACACTGCTGCCAAGGGTTTCCCCCGGTACGCGGCGAGGAGAGAGGAAGGGTAGCCCCGACGCCCTCCAGGAAGATCCGGCGGAACCCTCAGGCGCCACCGCGTCGGTGTCGGCCAAGCCAACAGGGATTTCTCCCGATCCCAACCTTCACCTCAGGCACTCCGGAGCTCGCCACCAAATCGACTACCACCCTGCGCCAACACGGTCATGAAGTTTCCCACGCTGTCTCACTACGGCACCATGATGTATGGCCTGCACAACGAAGAAGAGGAGCCGAGACTAGGGCAGCAACACCGTCGGCACGCGGGAGGGCTCCACCTCCACCGTCCTCGAGGGTAGCCGACCGGACGCAATGGCAGGAGCCTACCAGGCCCGTGGCCCCACAGGACCGGCCGGGCGCTCAAAGGCCCGGACACCTCCCGCCTTCGCGCTACAGCCGACACGTCGTCGGCGTCGCCGCCCCTGTCCAAGCCGCTCCCCCGCCTCCCTGCACAGAGAGCGTCAAGGTCGCGCCGGAGCCGGCCCGCAAGGACCTAGATGGGGCCCTACGGGCCCAGATCTGGGCCTGGGTCGCGCCACCGACCGTCCAGCACCACCGGACCGCCCAGCCGCCAAGTGGAGGCACCACCCCTGCGCGCGCCGCCGGCCGCCGCCACCAGGACGAAAGACCGCCACCGGCCGAGCACAACTGCCGCATCATCCCCGCCCCTGGGAGGAGGAGCATGCGCGGGAACAGGAGGACCTGCCGCCGCCGAGGGCGACCGCCGGCAGCGGGGGAGAAAGGAAGGTGGGGGTTGGTGGTGGACGAGGGGAAAGGGAGCGCGCGCCGCCCCGGCCTCCTCCCGGGGTGACGGCGGAGGCGGCGGGACGGGGAGGAGGGGAGAGGGGGGCGGAGCGGGCCAGGGCGCTCGCGCCGGGCGGCCGACGGAGGCGGGAAGCGGCTGGGGCGCCACCGGCGGCGGGGGAAACCCTAGCAGGAGGAGGGGTCGGGGCCTTGAGCCCCCGACAATCTTCTTCTACCTGACAACATATTTTTTTTCACTATTCATCCTTTTTCCTCCTAATGCTCTGCCACCCGCGCCGGCCTGACTGCAGCACTCTCCCCCCCCCCCCCCCCCTCCCCCACACACACTCTGTGGGTGGCGGTGCTTCGATGGACTGCTCGCTGTTCCGCTCTCCCCTTGTGGCCACCCATTGCTGTGCTGTCGCAGCCCCGACCATCCCTTAATTTAAACCCCCACATGTGTATATCCACCACTTCCAAAAAGGCATAACAGAACATGTACCTTAAGGAATTAATCAAAGAAGAATAGTTCTCTAAGGACATAAAATATATCCTCCACATCGTTTGTAAAAAGACGATACATGTCTTTATCAAACATCATCCGTTTTTACTAATTACTAAAGGTAGCTAGAAAACTATGAAACATATTAACTTAGAACACAATAGTATTTTCATTTCATGAATTAATCGAAACATTAAAGTTTGATTATGCACTTAGTAACTTCAAACCAGCTTTACAAACCTATTTCTTTACTAACACACGTATTATTCATAGATCGTCACGATTACAAAATACCTGGAGCACACAAGAAATGCCAAAGTACACATCTACTACTTGTGTATCTCCTAAACATCTCATGAAATGGAACCAAAACAACCAAAGAATAGCAGGCCCTAAGGAAAATCAAGAAAAGAATACCACACACACGCACTTGCACCAGATGAAACGTGCACACACTAACATAAAGCCACAAAAAGCAAAATGTCATTAAGCAGTGCAATTGATTGGCGGCGCGGTGACGTCGGATGACCCTTCTACCGGGAAGAAGACGCGAGGGCAGGAGACCTTGATGTCGTACACCCTCGTGCGGAGCCTGCCAACCCGGAACCGCACCGACGCCGACACCACCACCGTGAACCCGGTCCCGTTCAGCCGGCGGCTGACGAACAACCCGGACGTGCCGGTGGCCAGAACGCCGACCGACGCATTGAAGATTGCTGGCGCCGTGCCCGGCCGCAGGTAGTCGTCCGTTGGAGGCGCGGCATAGACCTTAGCATGCATCGTGTTCCGCCCAGCCGCGCTCGTGCTGTTCTTCAGGTCGACGAAGACGCTCCGGTACCGCACCGCGGCGCGCTTCCGGCTGCCGTTCGTGGCGGTGATGGTGATATTTAGGTACGGGATCTGCTGGGTGCCACCCTTGATGGCTCTGGGATCGCTCCTTGAGGCGTGGACGATGGAGAAGCTGATGTGGGCGGGGCCGAGGATGACGGAGACGATGATGATGATGGCCGTGACGGCGAGCGTCCCGCCGAGCGCTGCCAGGATGTAGTTCCTGGTAGTCCAAAATTTGGTCTCATCGGCCGTAGCCTTGGTGTTGGTGGTAGGGTTGGTATGCATCTTGTAGCTGCTACGTGCACGGTGGCTGGCCGGCCGGCCGGCGCACGCCTTGTAGCTGCTGCGTGCATGCACGAATTCGAATAAAGTGCGTTGCACGCTAGGGTCCTACTTAAGCAAAGCACTTCTTTTTGTTCGCTCTGCAGATCTCTGTGTGTGTCTCTTACTCGTTACACTCAGAGTCGAATCGCGCTCACAGGTCTAATATCGTGGTGGTCTTGTTCACGGTGGAGGGCTTACATCAAGTTGGACTTTTGACTTTAGTTTCTCATATTTGCTTCCCATCTGGAGGATGCATGTCTAATTGTGCATTTCTCATATTTTTATGTTGCTTTCCACTATTTTTGAGGGGTATGTTGCTTTCTATTTGATGGATGGTGTAATCCGACTGGTTGATGACTTTGTTAATTTAAACTAAACCAAACAAGTCTTTTCTTATAAAAACATCCTCTTATTTTTTATGGTGCCCTTTTTATTTTCATGGCATGACTTTTTCATAAAGTATTACTAAAGGTGCCCTGTAAAAGAAAAGTACTATTTCAAATCAGAACATGTAGTTGTATGGTTTGAAGGACAGTGATATCCTCACCGTGGTATTTTCAACCCACTAGGGTTCAAGTCCTAAACTTGACACTGTCGCTCATATTTTCCTAAATTTAGTTTAGGTCTTTTTATGATATGCGCTTAGTGATTGACGATGTTATTATCGACTACAAAGACATTTGTGATGACTTTATCAATCTTAAGATAATGTTTCAGCTTAGTCTATCAAAGATGCTCGTAAACATAGGATGTACGTATTTGCGTTTATAAGTACGACTGTATGGGCGTCAGCGTCTAATTCGTATTAAAAAAAGTCCTACTAGAGATGGGTGGCCCATACATGCATGGATCGCATGTGCGTACTTTGCGTGTAGCATGGACGTCGGTGGCTCACGATGCCACAGAGGAGTCGTGTCGGTCCGTCTATTAGAGCCGATGTAAGTGTAAAGGCATCTCCAACAGCGATTCATAAATTTTATTTCGCATTCCTTCGTAGATAAAGAATCAGTCTACGTACACGGAAACGGAAGGCCGTCGTCCAACACTATCGGCATACATCCGCCGACAGGTCAAACTAATCGGATGAAATTCGTTTAAACATGACCGAATTTCATATAAACATGTTGGATTTCATTACATTTACATCAACTAAGCGGTGCTCCTTCGGCTCTGGAGATATAATTAATACACCTAATCTACGATCCAGTACCCGTTTCCCGTGTCCGGTCATGAGCCCCGAGAAATAAAGCTTTGTCTTCTCCAGTTCTGCCTCAGCCCTCTCCAGCTCTGCTTCCGTAATCTTTACCTTCGTAGCCGCGGGAACTGAAATTGTCCGCCTCCACATCGCCGCCATGGAACTATTTAGCTGACGATACTCAGCCCACCAAGTTTGGCATCGACGGGAGGGGAGGAGCAGTGGCCTTCTTGGGACCCGAGCAGCGGCGACTCACCATGCACTACTCTTTTTCGCTGCTGGCGGTGCACGCGGACGTGCTGGCTTTGTGGTCATGGTAGCGGGGCGCGGCCTCGGCGGAGCCGCACAACCTCGCCCGCCTCGTCACACTCCTTGTAGGCGGCCGCCAGTTCACCGTCAGCGGGCGAGGCGGATCTCGCGGGCGGAGCAGTAGGTGTCGAGCAGCGCCGGTTGTCCGCCAAGTCCGCGTCCGGTGCGATCGCCCTGCCGGCGGCGAGCTGCTCATCCGCCTACTGGAGGAGTTGGCGGTTGTAGGCGGCGTTGGCATGCGCCTCTCGAAACTGCTCCTCCCACACCATATCCATGTAATGGGCACGAGCCTCACCGATAGTCATGGTGCAATGCACCACCGAGGGTGGCACCGAGGAGGAGGAGGGTGGCGCCGGTTCGCCTTTTGCCACGTCCTCCATTGGCACATCGTCGTTCTTGGGCTGCCTGCCGGCCAGCCAGTCGGCAGCAAAGGTGGCCATCTCCTTATTCTGGCCCAGAGTTAGCCCGTCCGAGAGAGCTATGGCGCGGGACGAATCCATGGTGGCAGTGATGCAGAGAGGGATCAGAGGTGGATGACTGCGGCTATGCCGAGGCAGCGGTTTATATAGAAATGATGGGTGGCATAGCGACGGACGGGTGGCGCTGGAGTAGCCGCCTCGGCAACGCGTGTAATTATTATGGACGACATACGGACGGGTGGACATCGTGTCATTTGAACGGGGAACAGACACCTGTACCGGGAAGCGGCGCGAGCGGTGCTCTCTCGGCCGGCGTGCCGCTTCAATGCGGGTGCCAGTGAGTAGTGACGTCAGCTCGGGTCGGGCATGAATGCGGTCACTGACGCTCTAGAGCGGTGTTGACCGTCTGGGACGGGAAAAGCGCGGGGGCGATGGAGGGAGTTTGGGTGGGCCAGTGTGGCCAGAAGCGAGCGTGGGTGCTGTCCAAACGCGCGCAAAGCCTTATGTTTGTTTCCAATTTGCAGGAGAAGGTACATTGGACAACACTGTGGAGGAGATACATGACCGTGTTGGATTGCTTTCAAAGTCTGGAAAGCATGGTTCGAACGTAGCATTGGAGATGCCTAAGGCTTGCTATATATTCGTGACGTAGATGCTACTAGCGAGTAGTGCGCGGCGGCACGCCGCGCCATATGGATTGATAAGATATTTAGTTTTTTTTTTAATATTTGATAAGTTGTCCCAAGACTTGATTCATGGCAGAGTAGTTCATGAAAAAAAAGATACATCTAGTGGATACATACTTATGTGATCTACAACATCTAGTAATAGTAGGCACTGGAAGTATGAAGCTCATGTTCTCTCCTTAGACCTAAGATATTGATCATGATGTAGTGGTAGTGAACTTTACATCTGAAGATCTGAATCAAACCATCGCTGCTGGTCCTAAGCGACATATCATCACAAGCCAACCTATTCAAGTCGATCCACTGAAGCATGTGCGGCGGCACGCCGCACCCATTGGTTCAGTATGTGTTTGTTTTAATATAGTTTCTGAAAATTCGTTGTAGGTTCTGCATGTGCGTACCTTTGTAGCCAGCTCGAGTTTTTACGCCTAGCAGTCTATTTTTTTCTACATATACTTCTTGAACACACTTAACTACGCTACTCATATAATTACATTCTCAGTTTTTTTTTAACAGCAGACCAACTTAAAGTGAATGAAATAACATGTAGAACATAAAAAAAGATATGCAACTGATGAATCGTTCTCTTGGCTTGTTTTCTATGAATCATCGCAGATGCAACATTCATATGTGTGACATTTTACTTATATGGAGATCCCTCATCTAACGTCTACACCACCAGGTAGGAAACAGCACACCCCAATTCAAAACCTGTCCATACAGGTGGGCTCCTTCTCTATACATGTCCCAGCACCACTTCAATCCATCCCCGATTGGACATGAACATGTGTTACGTGAAGAATATAAAACTGATTTGTGAAAATGTATTGGAATACTTTACATAGGACCATGGGCCATAAGAATATTGGTTAGCGTCTATAGGCTTCATGAACACATATTTCAGTCTTGTCTATATTCCTATAACTCTGCGTGAAGCAGAGGTACTGAAAGCAAATGCAAATTTCTCTGGTTGATCGAATTCCACAACCAAAAGTTCCAAAATCTTCGTAATTTAGAGTTTCGGACTCGCAGACGAAGGAAGATGACAGAAGCAACCCACCTGATCCCGAGCTGCAAGTTCAGCATGAGCTCGTAGTGCTTGTGTCCCTTGACGATGGTCTCCCTGTTGCTTCGCCAGCGGCGGGGACACCCACTTGACTTGGCAATGCGCGGCGCCTGGGACGGCGTAGGCAGAAGCGCCCCGCTCTCCCTGCCGTCCTCCGTCCTCACGCTCCTCCGCGCGTCGTCCAACAGAGCGGCCCCGTCCACAACGTCGCAGGTGATGTCGCCGTCCGACTCCCAGATGCAAATCTTGTCGTACTTCCGGTCGCCGACGGAGCAATTGCTCATCCCGGACACGGAGCTCGCCCGCCCATTGGCCGTCCGGTTACCCGAACTGTTGAGCAGCCTCTGCAGCGGTGTGGACTCGGTGGCGCCGACGCGAACCCCGGCAGTTCCCTCGCGAAGCCATCGCGGGGGTCGCGCGCTGTCGGGGACGACGCCGCCGGAGACGGGTGGTACTGGTAGACGCCCTTCTGCTGGACAATGCCGCTCAGGCCGTCTCGCGTCCAGAAGCCGACGTAGACGCTGCCGTCGGCCCATCGGAAGGTGCCCTGGCCGCGCGGGCAGCTGTCGTCATAGCGGTTGCCGTCGGCCCAGGCGAGCGCGTCGCAGCCGTCGATGAGGCTGGCCCGCCACTTCCCCTGTACTCGGTCCCGTTGTGCCAGATGTAGCGGCCGGCGCCGTCCTGCAGTCCGGAGCGCCAGTCGCCATCGTATTGGTCGCCGTTGGCGTAGCTCTTCCTGCCGTCGCCGTCCTTGAGGTTCATGGACCAGGAGGCATTGTACGGGTCCCCGGTGGCGATGGTGTAGGTGTCGTCGCCGTCCATGAAGCCGTCCTTGAACTCGCCCTGTAGGTGGCGCCCGACGGCCAGGAGAACTTGCCTCGGCCCGTGGCCTTGCCGTGCCACCACTCCCCCTTGTACATGCACCAGTCCGTCCACAGGTACTTCCCGTCGCCGTGCGGCGCGCCGCCGCGCCACTGCCCCGTGTAGAAGTCCCCGTTGGGGGGCCGCGCTCGACGTAGTCCCGGCTGTGGCGGCCGGCATCATGGACGCCCGCGGAGGACGCCGAGGAGGAGGACTACTTGAGGAAGGAAAGTACATACATGTCCATCGTCCATGCTCAGACCTGGCTCGGTTTGGGTTTGGTCAATCGATAGAACACCTCGCAAGTCGCAGGAGGCCGCAGCCAAGGGGCCGGAGCTGGAGCGGGGCGAAGAGAGAGAACTCACTGCCGCCGAAGAACTCACTGCCGCCGGAGCCGGACACCGACCACCTGACGCCATGAAACCTGCGGCGGATTACCATGGGCTACAGCCAGAATGGCGTCCTCCGGCCGGTCGAACAACGCGCGTCGTCCTTCGCACGCGCCTTGGGCCGCTTCCACCTCCTTTCCGGCCCCTTCGCCGTCGCGCCGGCGGGCAGCACAGGGCTGACAATCTCGCTCCGCTACGGCGACGAAGGCGCCGAGTTCGTCCACGCCAATCGAACTCCTCGTGCGCGCCTTGCACCGCTTCCACCCCTTGCCGGCCGCTTCGCCGTCGCGCCGGCAGGCAACGCGAGCCTGGCGATCTCGCTCCGCAGCAATGAAGGGCGCCGAGTTCGTCCAAGCCAATCAGGACAAGGCCGCCGGCAGCGGAGTAGCCCAAACCAAAGGAACAGAAAGCAAACAGGTACTTATAGGCAACTAAAAGAAGAGAAAAAACAAAAATAGAACCCACGAGAAAAGCCCAGCAGACATGCATGCCCATGGACGCGTTCGAAGGAAGGAAATACAGGAGAGAGACAAATTTGAAGGAGACAAAATCCCAGCAAATTCTAGAAGACAACGTGTCACCGATGGAATTGTTGATCAACTGCATGTGAGGCAGACGTGGTGACATGCAGCGGCGCGTGGCGTGCATCTGACCCACGTAACTCTGGAACAGACACGTACAGTCAATCAAATTTAAAAAAAAGGAGGAACTCTCTCTTGTAGGATGTGCCGTACACACGTGAATAGACAAGGGCACATACGACAACAAAATCAAACGTGCTTAAAAGACCGACCAAACAAAAAAAATATGATCAATCACATTCTAGAAAACTACCATGCACACGCGTCATTCAAACAACAACGGTAAATTTTTTTCCAAAAAAACCAAAAAAAAAGAACCCTTACAGGCCTAGTATTCTTAGTATGCGTACACGCACAAGCTAGTTAGCTAGCCCGCGGCGACGGAGAAAGCAGGTAATAATGACAGGCACGGATGGCGCCGGTGGCAGACGATGCCCTCGACGGCGGCGACGAGAAATCAATCTTCCGGTGCCTCGACGCGGCACGCTACGTGGTGGCCACGGCGGTGACCGTCCTCATCGTGACGGTCATCGTGTACGCCATCTCCGTGGTGCTCCGCCCAGCGGAGCTCTATCCCGGGGTCGTGGGAGGCGACAAGCCGTCGTCCCGGCCTTTCAGAGCCGTCGTCAACGGCGACAACCTCACCTTCTCGCTGACCGTCCGGGCAATCAACCCCAGCGGCCGCGTCACCATCTACTACACCGGCATCGTCGCCAAGCTCAAGAGCAACATGTCGTTGGACTCTTTCCTCACTCTCAATTTGCCCCGCGTGGCCTTGGGGCCGCAGTCGAGTGTGGACATCACCGTTGCGATTAGTACATTCATGATTGTTCCTGAGCAAGGGTACTATTTCAAGCTGTTGGCCAACAGCCCAACGGCACCAGCCTCGACGACGCCATGATTGTGCTCACCGGCACCCGCACCGTCGAGATTTACTCCAGCAAGTACAAGCCCAAGGAGACTGTCGTCTACTACTGCTCGCCCATCGCCATCGGCGGCGGTGAGGACAAGGAGGACGACGGTACGGCTGCAGTCGACGTGCGGTGCACGGATAAAAATCAACCGGCCAGCATCTAGCTAGCTAGGCGACGTGAAATTAAGGTCGACGGATGCGCGCGCGCGTGTGTGTCCAATGATTGTCAATACTTCCCGTTGTTTTCTTGATTCACTTGATTGATTGATTGTAGATATTTAATTGATGTTGGTGTGAATGATTGATGTAACTTTTGTTGTCTTTCAAAGGGGTGAATGATAAATTTCACAGCGTGCAAACTTAATTTGAAAACGACCAACGCCGTCCACCTTCCTTTCTCCCTGCCATCTCTTAACTGCTTCAAAAGGCTACATGATCATAACTGCACTCACTGACCCATTTATCTTGCTTGCTGCAAATTCATCAACTGGGCAATGCAAACATTCTTTCTGATTTCAGTATAAACATAACATCAAATGGCATAACAATTTTAATTTCCTAAGTTGTGAAGTATTTTGACAGCAAATAATTTTGCAAGCATAACAAAGAGGAAATAGTAGGGTTCACCGGGAGGGCTCGGGGACGAGGGCCGCAGCATCGGATATGAGGTACGCGGCGTCGGGAAAGAGGGTCGTGAATTCGGGACCAGGACGACGACGACGCTCGACAGGAACAATTTATTCTTGGTGGCTGTTGTCGTGATCTATGATAGATATTCATATACTTTGAAAACGTGGTCACATATTTTCCTTCAAAATAAAAAAGTAAATTAGAACAAAAATGTACCAGAAAATAATAAAAGACAAGAAAAAAGATGAAAATGGTACAAAAAGTTTTTTATAAGGTGAAGAGCAATTGCAAACAAAAAATACATACAAATAACATCAATAAAAGAGAAAAGAAATAAAGCAATGTAAGGAAAATGTAAATGGGCCTGGCCTGGTACTACACGTTTGCTTGCCTATTCCCTGCAGCGAGCGGAGAATAGGATTTGTCAGCATATCCTATCAGCTGCTTTATTCCTCAATAGGTGAGCAAACGTCCACAGCCACGCCTATATGGATTGGGTCACATGCGGCCCAATAAACTTTATTTTTTTGCGTCTTGTAAAATGTTTGTTAAAAATAAATGTCAAAAACATGGAGTATTTAAAATATTAGGAAAACATGTTCAAGAGAAACCCACATATTGCAGAAACATCTGCAAGTATCCACAATATAAATGTTCACCTATATTCAATGAATTGTTCATATCGTGTTTAAAATTTGTTTTATATAGAATTTTATTAAAACTCACGTGTTTGAAAAAAAAGAGTGCATGCACGTATAAATATGTGTTTGTATGATTCGATAAAAAGGAAAACATCACAAACAAACTAAAAATGGTAAGAAATAAAACATCCGGAAGGAACAAAAAAACCACCCCAAAAGAACCCAAAGCAACCAGCCAAAAACCGAAAAGGAACTGTGAAATGGACCAGGCTCATTCTAGCACTGCATTGTGCGCGTCGTCGACATTTTGATGCCGTAAGTGTTAAATAGGATTTGGCCGCATATAGCCGTATCTGAACGATGTTTCACGAAAATACGCGCTCTGTGTCCCAGAAACCAGGCCCTACCAAACCAACGCAGAACAAAGCAAAACAAATCAAAGAGAGCCGGATCAGATGTCGATCACGATCCTCAAAGCAAAGCAACAAGATGCCAAACCAGTGCTTTGGCAGCGAAAGCTAGCTACCCATCAAGATGCCAAACCAGAGCCGGATCAGTGAAAGGAATGGGAAAATGCTTGTACATGTGCATGGTGCTACGCCATCATTGCACGCACGCACCCTGTCTCATTATTTTGCTCGCCGGTCGGTCACCACGATCGTACGATTATCCTTAACGCATGTAACACGCGCAAAGAGAACGGTACATATATACGATACAATTAACGTTGAAGTAAAGGAAAATCGTGTAGGCCACCAAGCTGCGAATATGATGCTTAGCGTTCGACTATCATTTTTTCTTTAATCATATGTTTCTTTTCTTTTTATGCAGGGAACCACATGTAATTTTATAAGCTACTCCGCATCTTGTCAGCATATGACCTTCTATAATGACCTTGCCAAATTGCAATTTCTGTTTCTCACAAAACATTTTTTTGGGAAGATTATTTGTTGTTTCCAAATCTATTAAGTTTCTAACAATTCAAGTACTTTTCGTAGAGTTGTGACGTATGATGAAACTTAAGAATTCAATTTTTTCTGATGTTTGTTACTAGTTGTAGAACTTGTTATCTATTGATAGGAAATAAATCATCCAGTGATCGATGTCGGTCTCAAAGATGAGATTTGGACCCGTCGACAATGGCATTTCCTCCCTAATTAAATTGCAAAATTTCCTCTTGTAATCCGAATAGTCTGAATATGGAATAAAAACATCTCTTAGTCCTGCCAATCATAGAACAATTATCTGGCAGAACCTCCTCATAGAGCCAAGAACTCTTGCATTGCATCAAGAATAGAATTGATCCAGTTTCCAAGGGAAACCAGATCAAAAACCTACAAAGTAGCCAACTTTATAAGGAAAACCAGGTCAAAAACTGCACAAGCAACAATGCCTCGTCAACCACACAACCCTAGGCCACAGTCGAAACAAACGCACACACCCAGCTTCAGAGCCGCCGCATCCCCTACCCACACTCGAGCCGCGGTGCCACACATATCACGCATTTTGTAGCTATTGCTACATGAAACAACCATCGGTGCTGCGCCAAACTTCTAGGGCCGCAACCCCAACGTACCAGCCAAACTGACCCCTCGGACCGCGTTGACTGGACCGACGAATATGTTACCCTCGCTAGCATTACATTGTGTTGCACATGGTTCCGTACAAAGGTGTGTTGGCAATGACCACCTACAACACACATGATTCCCCAAAGTAAGCATGCGGTGCGGACGAACCACCACACACTATTTTGTTGTAGACAACGCGTGCGATGGGTGGAGTAACCCACACACTCCCCGCATTGCATCATGTGTGCTGAATGACCTCATCCACATAATATGTGTCTTCAATCGTGTGTCATACGGGGTCCGAAAACAAATGTTTTTATCCTCGAAATCGTGCGCGATGAATGAACGCATCCCATACGATTTTGCATTTCAATCGTGTGTCATACACCGTCTAAACACAATGGTTTCTGTCCTACAAAATGTGAGTGTTACAGGCATCACGTGTGTTGTTCCGGCTGATCGTTTGTGATAGGCCTCCCCATCACATATGTTTACTTCTCGGCGTATCTTGTGCGATACCTATCACACTTGGTTATCCCCTAGCATGCGCAATGCCCCCCCCCCCTATCGCACACGATCGTAGGGCGATAGTTCAATTGCTTGTGCTATAGGGATTATTGCATGACCCAGTCTCCACTAATGTTAGAACCAAAAGCTACTAGGAGAAGAATCTCCACAGGAGAGCACAATAGATAGTGACAAAATGACCCGGGGTCCCATGTATATCACATATATGTGGATATCAAGTCATAATATAGATAGAAGTAACACACTTAACAGTACGTACAATATACCTAGAATACGATACGACGATGAATATGATTGCCAAAGGTCCAAAATAAAGAGTTCGCTCGAAATATGGTTCTCCTCTTAAGAGTCTTGTAGTGAGAACTCCATCGAGTGTCTCCAGGTCTTTGAAGAGCTAGTTCTTGATTTAATCCTGTCCCATTTTTCAGTAGTCCACAACCTAAAGCTTCACACACTTGTTCTTTATATCTGTCTCGAATCATGTCTTTTCTTTTTGATGATCGAGAGACAACATTCAACAAGACCGAGATCATATCAAAAAAATTACCAATGCATTTATGCTTACGAACAACAGCCACAACAACTAACTCAAGCTGATGTGCAAAACAGTGAACATAATATGCTGTGGGGTTCTCTCTCATTATCAAGGATTGCAAGCCATTGAACTCACCTCTCATATTGCTAGCACCGTCGTATCCTTGACCTCTAACTTGCTTAAAACTTAATTTATATTCTGCTAATAAGTCATCAATGGCAGACTTGAGATACTTGGAGGTTGTCTCCTTCACATGAGTAAGGCCAACTAATGTCTCTATGGCACTTCCACATTTACCAACATACCACAATGCCTCTGCCATTTTCTCTTTACCAGCCACATCCCTCGACTCATCAACCAACAAAGAAAATACATCATTTCCAATTTCCTGAAGAACTGAATGTAATATTTCCTTTGCAAAACATTCAGCTATGTCCTTCTGAATCTTCGAAGAAGTCAACTGATTATTACCTGGAGCATTATGGGCCACAACTTTTCTTACAGCTGGATTCTGCTCTGCTGTGTAAGCATGAAATTCCATGAAATTGCCTTTATTGAGAGACTCCTCGGACTCATCATGGCCACAGAAAGGCAACCCTTGCTTCAGTAATACTCTAGCAACATCAATTGAGGCATTTAGTCGAGTATAATAAGCAATCCTCTCAGCATTACTTTGGTTATTTAGAGCAACATAAATGTGTTCCTTTCGTTTCTGCAAAGCATCACAATCTCTTTTTGCTTGGTTGTGAGCACTATTGATGTCTCCTACATGCTCCTTTAATCTATATTTTTTATTCCAACTTGACCAACCATTTGCAACAAATGCATCATATCCAGCTTCTTTCTTCTTGCGTGGTCTAAACAAGAAACAACAAAAACAATATGCTTTATGTTCGGACTCGCTATACTCAAGCCAGCTCTCAAACTCGTCAAACCATTCCCGGACGAACCTTCTATCTCTACCACATATTTCTGTTACTTTAAAATCACCAGTACGAGGCTGACAAGGTCCATTGGCCAAATACTTCCTTCTTACCATATCTCTCAGATTCGGATGATACTCATCTATACTTCTCCTTTTACCTGGATCAAATTTAATTTCTTCTTCCCAATTGATCTCTTCTTCAACTTGAAATAAATTCCTTGTATTATTGGCATAATTAGGTTCATGTGTGGAGGCATCATTCTGTCCAGGTGGTGATGGCGGGGCTGGGACATCAACCTGTTCATGTGGTGAGGCGACATCATTTTGTTCGACCGACAATGGCGGGATCGAGGCATCATTCTGATTATGTTCGTGCGACGGGCCTTCATCTTGCACTATGGTTCTCCTCTTTTTTAGAAACCTTTCCATAAACTGAGCTTCTCCTGCAATTTGTAACTATTTAGATAATTAATTTTTTCACAAAAGGAAAAAACTAAGAATCATGTATATACATACATAACATGAATTGCAATTGCATAGCTGTAAAATAAAACTTACTTGACATGTTGCTGCCTTGCCGGTGCTTCCAGCCGTCCTAATCTCCTAGAATATTGCAGTATTCTTCTCCACTCATCCACTGACCGCTACAATAGCCAAATAGTCCAATAGCTAATACAGTCAAAATTTCTAGTCTTACCGAATAGCCCTAATTTCCTAGGGTTAGACAAACAAATTAAGAATTAGAGCAGAATTTGGGAATTGAAATAGAGGCAGACACACTGCGAATTGGGGTCTGATGCAACATACCTTCACTGATTGGGCGAATTGGGGGGATCTGGCGAAGTAGATGAACAGGCGAGGGGTCGAGGGCAACGAGGCGACAGGCCACGAAGCGCATCGGCCGAGCGGCGAGTAGACGAACAGGCTAGGCGATACGCGAAGCCACGTACTGACGTACGTATAGATGGATTGATGCCTGGGCCTGGGCTTTCACCAGGGCATGCTGTGCTGCTAGTCGGCCGAGCCTTGTTGGCTAGTTGTGGCCGTTTTGTCTATACGGGGGTGTCCCATTAGGAAATTTAGGGGTGTCCAGGCCTTTGTGGGCTCTATATATATAAGGTAAGGTAGTTTTTTACCCGGTGTCATGGGCTACCTGCTGGGTCAACGTGGGCCCGCCCCTGACAGTAGGCAAACAACAGAGACATCATCTCGCCATGATTGAACTCACCGTCACCCTCCAGCCGTGCACTGCCTTGGACTTCTCTTGCTATCATCTCGAACATTTTAACCCCATATCTCAGTACCTATTGATTTCACCACCAAAAATGGTTGACAATGATCACTACTTAGCAAAGAGTACAAGGTGTTTAATCCTCTTGTACGGTTGTACCGGCCGAGCCGTAAAGCTACGTGTGTAGGAATTAGAAACTGTGTTGACCACGATCCGATGCTCCTCTCAGGTCGCAAGGCACGCAATAGAGAAAAGAGACATATACGATCCCCATTGTAGTAAGTGAAAGGAAAAGTGTAAAAAGAAGTTGGAATACGATCCCATATACTTCCTCTGTTCGTAAATATAAGTCTTTCTAAAGATTCCAACAAGTGACTACATACGAAGTAAAATAAGCGAATCTACATTAAAAAATATGTCTACATACATCCGTATATTGTAGTTCATTTAAAACGTCTAAAAAGACTTATATTTTAAAACGGATGAAGTATATTGCTAGCCTTTTGGTCCACCTGCAGCAAAAGCTAATCCACAACCACAAGGGGGAAAAAAGCAGTCACTGTTCACAACGTCGTTAATGACAGACAATTAGGTCATAAACTATGGTGGCATATGGATACATATGCCTCATGAGAAAAAGTAGGTTAAGGCAACTATATTGATTTTTTTCCCCACCGCAAGCTACTATTAGTGGGCCTCATCAACGAATAGAAAACAGAGACTTTAATACACATGCATCTCTACTCTTCACTTTAACTTTTTAACTTTTTACACCGGCCACATTTTTTCTGCTCAAACATCCGTACTACAGAGAACCTTCTAAGGGGGGATCTTGGTGCGCCTTGACCAGGGGTGTGGGGCCTTGCCCCCACTACCCACGTTCATGTGGGTCCCCCATGCAGGTGGGCCCCACTCCGGAACCTTCTAGAACCTTCCCTGTACAATACCGAAAAATCCCGAACATTTTCCGGTGGCCAAAATAAGACTTCCCATATATAAATCTTTACCTCCGGCCCATTCCGGAACTCCTCGTGACGTCCGGGATCTCATCGGGGACTCTGAACAACATTCGGTAACTGCACACTAATGCCCATAACAACTCTAGCGTCACCGAACCTTAAGTGTGTAGACCCTACGGGTTCGGGAATCATGCAGACATGACCGAGACAGCTCTCTGGCCAATAACCAACAACGGGATCTGGATACCCATGTTGGCTCCCACATGTTCCACGATGATCTCATCGGATGAACCACGATGTCAAGGATTCAAGCAATCCCGTATACAATTCCCTTTGTCAATCGGTACGTTACTTGCCCGAGATTCGATCTTCGGTATCCCAATACCTCGTTCAATCTCGTTACCGGCAAGTCACTTTACTCGTTTCGTAATGCATGATTGACTAACTACTTAGTCACATTGAGCTCATTATGATGATGCATTACCGAGTGGGCCCAGAGATACCTCTTCGTCACACGGAGTGACAAATCCCAGTCTCGATTCGTGCCAACCCAACAGACATTTTCGGAGATACCCGTAGTGCACCTTTATAGCCACCCACGTTGCCAGGACGCTTTGGCACACCCAAAGCATTCCTACGGTATCCGGGAGTTGCACAATCTCATGGTCTAAGGAAATGATACTTGACATTAGAAAAGCTTTTAGCAAACGAACTACACGATCTTGTGCTATGCTTAGGATTGGGTCTTGTCCATCACATCATTCTCCTAATGATGTGATCCCATTATCAATGACATCCAATGTCCATGGTCAGAAACCATAACCATCTATTGATCAACGAGCTAGTCAACTAGAGGCTCACTAGGGACATGTTGTGGTCTATGTATTCACACATGTATTACGGTTTCCAGTTAATACAATTATAGCATCAACAATAGACAATTATCATGAACAAGGAAATATAATAATAACCATTTTATTATTGCCTCTAGGGCATATTTCCAATAGTCTCCCACTTGCACTAGAGTCAATAATCTAGTTCACATCACTATGTGATCGTAATGAATCCAACACCCATGGGGTTTGATCATATCTCGCTTGTGAGAGAGGTTATTAGTCAATGGTTCTGAACCTTTCAGATCCATGTGTGCTTTACAAATCTCTACAACGTCTTGTAGATGCAGCTACCACGCACTATTTGGAACTATTCCAAATAACTGTTCTACTATATGAATCCGGTTTACTATTTAGAGTCATCCAGATTAGTGTCAAAGTTTGCATCGACGTAACCCTTTACAATGAACTATTTTACCACCTCCATAATCAAGAAAAATTCCTTAGTTCACTAGTCACTAAGGATAACTTTGACCGCTGTCCTGTGATTCATTTCTAGATCACTCTTGTACCCCTTGACTGACTCATGGCAAGGCACACTTCAGGTGCAGTACACAGCACATCATACTGTAGAGCCTACGTCTAAAGCATAGGGGACGACCTTCGTCCTTTCTCTCTCTTCAGCCATGGTCAGGTCTTGAGTCTTACTCAATATTCACACCTGATAACACAGCCAAGAACTCCTTCTTTGCCGATCTATTTTGAACTCTTCAAAATCTTGTCACGGTGCGTATTCATTTGAAAGTACTATCAAGCGATTTTTTATCTATCCTTATAGATCTTGATGCTAAATGTTCAAGTATCTTAATCCAGGTTTTCCATTCAAAACACTTTTCAAATAACCCTATATGCTTTCCAGAAATTCTACATCATTTCCGATCAACAATATGTCAACAACATATACTCATCAGAAATGCTATAGTGCTCCAACTCACTTCTTTGGAAATACAAGTTTCCAATAAACTTTGTATAAACTGAAAATCTTTGATCATCTCATCAAAGCATATATTCCAACTCTGATATGCTTACTCCAGTCCTTAGAAGGATTGCTGGAGCTTTTTATACTTGTTAGCATCTTTTAGGATTGACAAAACCTTCTGGTTGTATCACATACAACCTTTCCTCAAGAAAATCGTTGAGGAAACAATGTTTTGACATCCTATCTGCAAGATTTCATAAATAATGTAGGAACTGCTAATATAATTTCAACAGACTCTTAGCATCGCTATGAGTGAGAAAGTCTCATCATAATCAACTCCTTGAACTTGTCGGAAAACATCTTAATTACAAGTCGAGCTTTCTTAGTGGTGATACAATAGTAGAAAAGGGGCCTATTGACCCGGTTGGTGAGGGCCTTTAGTCCCGGTTCATGAACCGGGACTAAAGGGTCGGTACTAATACCCTGGCCCTTTACTCCCGGTTCAATCCAGAACCGGGACTGATGGGCCTCCACGTGGCCTGTGGCGCCGAGCCTGTGCAGAGGGCGTTGGTCCTGGTTGGTAGCACCAGCCGGGACCAATAGGCATCCACGCGTCAACATTTCGTGGCTGGGATTTTGTTTTTTTAAAAGGGGGGGTTGGGGGTTTTGGGGGTTAATTTAGGTGTTTCATATATTGTGTTAGCTAGCTAATTAATAGAGAGAAGTGTCCTCTCTTTTGTCCGTGCTTGGTCGACGCTACGTACTATACATAATGATAGAGAGGACTAGCTAGACACGCTTAGCTAGCTAGTAAGCAAACAAAGGAAACAGAAGATCGTCATGAACATATATGCATACAGAGGAAGTGATATCGACCACCTCTCCTTCTCCGAGAGATTGGTCGAACAACAAGTTCTCGTGATATCTATCCGACACTACGGCTACATATATACAATAATTATCTTTTACAAAAATAATCTCCTAATATACGGACGCGTGGTCCACATAGTATTCTCCGTCTTCAGCGATCACGTGGTCAAGAAAGAATGCCGCCAATTCCTCTTGAATTGCTCGCAGCGATCTGGTGCTAGTAGTTCATCCCGCATCCGAAACATCTAATTTTAAGAAGGGGTCAATACATATATATATGAATGAATGAAACTCAACACAAATGATGGTAATAAAATAAAATTGTGAATATTGTTATTTACGCACTTCATATTGTTTGTCAGAGTAGCCCCGCTCACAGGTCGTGTGGCGGATGGACTCACAAATCTAGTATCCGCAGAAATCATTCCCTTGTTCCTGCCACAACCACTTTACAAGAAATAGAGGTCAATCAAACTGATAATTAGCAAGCATGTTAAATGGTATTGATGAAACTAGCGCTTGAATCACTAGGAGATGCGTGGAATATTCTACTATAGTACTTACTTTCGGGTGTCTAAATTGCAGCTTATTCGGCAGTCCCGGAGCTTTTTTGGTGAATTTTCTCTAAACCCTGCCATACAAAGAAAACAATTACTTGATATCAGAAATGAACAAAGTTGCTGATATGGTGGATAATGATCGATTTAACTTACTTCTCGAGCATTTCAGTCATGTCCGCATACTCCTTGGGATATTTTCGTTTGGAGTCTAATACAATTACTACTCCCTGCTCAAGCTTAATATCTAGGAGAATATAGTGGTACCTGCGCACACATGCATAACTCATCAATATTACATTACTATAACCTGGACTAATAAGGAAAACCGAATATGCCACAAGACAGTAACACTCACTTGAAGTTGTAGGAAAGAGTATTATATCCTTGTGTTCATTTATTACCAACGATTGTAGCAAGTTGGCCTCGGTATTTTCGGCATGAAATTCAACCTCAGTTGCATCTATGAGATATGTGTTAATGAACCCAATGGAACCCACTTGTCTTTTCTTCAATTCGACGATCTTCAATCTGCATAATATAGTGAGGATAATTATAAATACATGCAATGAAAGAGCTGAGTTATATAGAGAGACTTAATGACAAAAGTAGTACTACTTACAGACAGTAGCAGGTGACCGTTGCTTTATCGAGGGCCAATTGATTGAAAAACTGATAGAACTCCTCAAATGGAATAGGCAACAGTTCAATTCCAACGAGGTCATGCTCCTTTTTAACTCTCACATACAAAGTACTCCTCTCCTCAGACTCTCTGCAGATGTTCATGTACCAATCATGCAATCTTCGCATCATCGTTGATAGAGAGCTTTCATCTTTGACGACAGGCTTCCCGTACTCGTATCTTTGTATCTGCACCTCCATGAAATCATAATGTACATCGTCGGGCAGATAATCTTCAGGATTGCCATAACTGGGCACCATCCTCGGATCGACGATGTCGCTAGCAGGCACCTTGAGCGGGGGGCACAATTGCTTCTCTTGTTCGCCGAGCTGGGCAATTTGTTTCCCAGCTCGTCGTTCTTTCATTCTTTGATCACTTTTAGTACTTCCCGACCTCTCCGCTTCGGCAAATGCCTTTCCAATAATGCACTCATAGTTGCCTTTCGGCGGAGACTTGGGTGGTTTTGTCAGGGCAGCCAGAGTGCGCTTCGTTTTCACCGGATCTACCTTCTCCTCCGGAGGTGGATGTCTCTTTTCTTTCAACCCTTCAAACCAGTCATGCACTTCGGTCTGCGCGATCTTCGCGTTTTCCTCCTCGATCCTCTCGTACGGTAACTTCTATGGATTCTTCAGAGAAGGACCGAATCTGTATCTCCTCCCGCCTTTGGCTGTACTGCTAGACGCCGGCAGAGCAGACGGAGCGGATGTATTCTTTCCTTGCTTACGAGGCGGAGGAGAAGGACTACGACGCGCCGGAGCAGCCGGAGCGGCGGCGGGTCTCTTCCGCCCTTGCTGACGAGGCGGAGAAGGAGGAGGCTGGCTGCTCGGGCGCGCCGGTGCAGGCGGAGAAGGAGGCGGAGTGCCGCCACGCGATGGAGAAGGAGCCGGCCGAGTTCCCTGATCATCACTCGCCGGAGGAGGAGGCGGTGGAGGAGGCGGAGTGCCCTGACTCGCCGGAGGAGGAGGAGGAGGCGGAGGCGTCCAGTTCGGAAGGTTCATGATATCCTTCCGCCATAGGCATGGAGTCTTCAGAGCAGAACCCTGCCGATACTCCCCTTCACCGGTAGGGTGGTCAAGCCGGAGGTCCTCAAATCCCTACGTTATCTCATCCACCATCACCTTAGCATATCCTTCTGGAATCAAAAGGCAGTGAAAAGTTGAGCCGGGTTTAGTAGGATAAACAGAGCCAACAGCTGCCTTGATCTTCAAATTGCTCCATTACGCCATAAGGTGGCAATTTTGAGACTCCGTGATAGCATCCACGGGATAGCTGGCAGGAGCCGTCAAGGCATGCTCCGGCTGAAGCAGCTCGGTGGAAGCCCCGCTGCTTCTCCGCTGAGATGGCGGGGTAGCTTCGAGGGAAGCTTCGGCAGGTCGATTGATCCGTTCTTCTTCTCGTTCCTCTAGCCCCATTACCCTTTCGTGCAGCGCCTGCATTTGGCTCTGCTCCAGTTTCTTCCTCCTCTCATGGGTTTTGTAACCCCCTGCGTCCGGAAATCCAGCCTTCCATGAAACGGAGCCTGGCGTGCCTCGTGTCCGTCCAGGGTGCTCAGGATTCCCGAGGGCCATTGTGAGCTCGTCCTTCTCCGTGTTTGGAACGAACTTCCCTTGTTGCGCTGCTTCGATATATTGCTTTAGCCTCTTGATTGGTATGTCCAATTGATCGTCCGTCCAAATGCACTTCCCTGATACAGGGTCCAAGGTTCCGCCAGCCCCGAAGAACCAAGTCCGGCAATGGTCTGGCCAGTTCATTGTCTCTGGTTCGATCCCTTTATCAAGCAGATCATTCTCAGCCTTGGCCCACTTAGGCCGGGCTTTGAGGTAGCCACCTGACCCCGTGCGATGGTGAAGCTTCTTCTTCGCAGCATTTTGCTTGTTTGTCGCCACATCTTTTTTACTCTTTTCCGATGTCCTGTGGGCCACAAATGCGTGCCAGTCATCTCTGATCTTCTCATATTTGCCCTTGAATTCTGGTGTCTCTTTTTTATCGACAAACTTATTCAGGTCTTTCTTCCAATTCCTGAATAGGTCTGCCATCTTCTTAAGAGCAAAATACTTGATTAATGGCTCTATAACTGGCTTCTCCGGATCATCCTCTGGCGGTAGGGTGAAATTTGACTTCAGCTCACCCAAAGATCATTTTTCTGCAGATCATTGACATAAGACACCTCGTGGTCTTCGTTCTTAGGCTTATACCATCGCTGGATGCTGATCGGGATCTTGTCCCTAACCGTAACCCCGCATCGAAAGCAACAAATGCCTTCTTTGTCCGGATGGGTTCAATCGGTTGGCCGTCAGGCGCGATTTCTATGATCTCAAACCTTTCATCCGAGCTCAACTTTTCTTCGGGCCTCGTCTCCTTACCGAAGTTGTGCTCGATCCGGAGGGCTAGAAAAAGGAAGAAAGATGAGAGTTAATTAATATGTGTACATACCAAAACAATGAATGCATCAATTAGCTAGTCAGCACAGGCTTAACTAATATATATACCTGGCCGGACTCAGTTCGGTGATCACCGGAGCAGTCCTCACGGTCTACTTCTTCACCCTCTCCTTCTTCCACCAGCATTGGGTCATCGGAGCCATCATAATCATAGCCAGTTGCTTCTTCACCCTCTCCTTCCAGACCATCGGTGTGGTTGAGAAACATCAATGAGTTGACGGCATCACTTCCAGCTGCGATTATGTCCCTCAACAACGCTTCTTGTGCTTCGTCTCAGGGCGGGGTGTCCATAGTTTCTACAAATATTTACAACATGGCAATTATTATTCAAACATGACAGATATGGATATATTAGTGGCAAACGAGAACTAGCTAGCTAATCACATTAAGGAATCATATTAATTAGTGGCCTCGACGCGTCTTCTCTAGGGTTGCGGGTGGCCTCGTCAAAGCTTCAAGTGTTAGGGGTGGCGTCGAGAACGCTTCAAGGAGGTGTTAATATCTACCCCCAGCACGTGTTGAAGCTATCGGGAGGGGGTATATCGACAACAATAACGACGACACTACATCTATGTCCCACAAGTGACGTGGGCATCGACGCCCGCGTCACTTGTGGGACGTGGATGTAGTGTCCGACACCGACGGCCACATGCTCACACTGATGATACTTGCTATTTAATTAGGGTTTCCTCTACCGCTCGGCGACCCTCGACGACCCTCGTTCCCGATAAAAAAAGAGGAAGAAGAAGAAAAAAAAAAGAGGAGAAGAAAGAATAGACGAGAAGAACTCCTCTATTCTTTCTTCTCCTCTTTTTTTTCTTCTTCCTCTTCTTTTTTTATCCTCTTCTTCCTCTTAGGGTCAAGGGGTCGAGGATCGCCGAGGGGTGCCTAGTGTCAAAGGATTCAACAAAACCATGTTTTCATCATTAGGCGAAAGTAATAGGTGCATGATGGTACGAAGCTCTCAAAAGTTTTTTTGGAAATTATTCCCAGATAGGATATTTCGATTTTTGGTACAAAGTTCAGCAAGAACCTTCCGAATATCGTAATTTGGAAGGCCTTTGCTGAAATTGCATACAAAAGGCAAATTATCCTATCCGGGACTCCATTCCGTAATAACTTTGGAGGACTTCTGCATCATCATGCTCGTTACTTCGGCTAATGATGAAGCCATGGATTTCTTCAATACTTTGACACTAGGAAACCTCTCGACCCTCGGCGATCCTCGACCCTCGAACCCTCGATGACCTCGAACCTCGACCCCTAGACGACCCTGGAACCCTCGACCCTCGATCCCTCGACCCTATAGAACCCTCGAACCCTCGACCTTTGACCCCTTAACGACCCTCGACCCTCTACCCTAGTTCCCGACCCTCGACCCCTCGGCGATCCTCGACACCCTCGACACCCTCAAAAAAAAGAGGAGAAAAAAAAGGAGAAGAAGCTCCTCTATTCCTTCTTCTTCTCCTCTTTTCTTCTTCTTCTTCCTCTTCTTCCTCTCCTCGTCTTCTCCTGCTTCTTCTCCTTCTTTCTCTACTTATTTTCCTTTTTCCTCTCCTTCTTTTTCTTCTTCTTCTTCCTTCTTCCTTCTTCCTCTTTTCTTCCGTTTCCTTATTTTACTTTTCCTCTACACTAACCTAATTAAAATGCACTAACCTAAAATAGATATCTACTAACAACCTAAATAAAAAATTAATACATATATGAAAAAAAATATATATAAACAAAAAAATGCTATGAACATTATATTCATACATACATAGCCACATCCATTCATCATATAGCTACCACATACATATATACATTATATATCTGAAAAAAAGCAATGAACAAAAAATATATATAAACAAAAAAATGCAATGTACAAAAAAATGCAAGCACTGATGAACATGAGCCTCGACGGCGGCGGCTCACAACGAGGGCGGCCGGCGAGGGCGTCGGCGACGACCACGGCGGGCCGGGGCAGGGGCGTGGCCGGCGACAGTGGGGGCGGGTCGGGGTGGGCGCGACTGGGCGCGGCTGGGCGACGGCAACGGCGACGACGGGCGGGCGACGACGACGGGCGTCGGCGGGGCGGCGGGCGACGCTGGGCAGCGGCCGGGCGACGACGGGCAGGGGCGACGACGGGGTGCGCGGACGGCGTCTGGGCGGCGGGCGGCGGCGGGGCAGCGGACGGCGTCGATCTGGGCAGCCTGGCGGCGTCGATGAGCTCGGCGTTGTCGGGCGGGACGGGGGGCAACTGGCGATGTGTTCGTCAAATTTTCCTAAGTGCTGCATATATAAAACATTAGTCGGTTCGTGGCACCAACCGGGACTAATGCACTTTAGTCCCGGTTGGTGCCACCAACCGGGACCAAAGGCCTCTTTCAGCAGCCCAAAGGGCGGAAGCGGCGACCTTTGGTCCCGGTTGGTGGGACCAACCGAGACTAAAGTGCATTAGTCCCGTTGGGGCCACGAACCGACTAATGCACTTCTAGTCGGTTGGTGCCACCAACCGGGACCAAAGGCCTTGTGCTGCCCCGCGCCAAATGTTTAGTCCCACCTTGCTAGTTGAGAGGGAGCCGCACTAGTTTATAAGGTGCGGTGCACCTTCCCTCTCGAGCTCCTCTCTAAAGCAGGCTTTCGGGCCTAAACGTGCAATATGTGCATGTGGGCCTACTGGGCCTCCCGCGGGCCTGAATCCTGGCCCTTGGTGGGGTTTCTAGTCGTATTCAGGCCGTGGGGGCCTGAAGGAAATATGCCCTAGAGGCAATAATAAAGTTATTATTTATTTCCTTATATCATGATAAATGTTTATTATTCATGCTAGAATTGTATTAACCGGAAACATAATACATGTGTGAATACATAGACAAAGAGATAGTCACTAGTAAAGCCTCTACTAGACTAGCTCATTAATCAAAGATGGTTATGTTTCCTAACCATAGACATGTGTTGTCATTTGATTAATGGGATCACCTCATTAGAAGAATGATGTGATTGACATGACCCATTCCGTTAGCTTAGCACTTGATCGCTTAGTATATTGCTATTGCTTTCTTCATGAGTTATACATGTTCCTATAACTATGAGATTATGCAACTCCCGTTTACGGAGGAACACTTTGGTACTACCAAACGTCACAACGTAATCGGGTGATTATAAAGGAGTACTACAGGTGTCTCCAAAGGTACTTGTTGGGTTGGCGATTTCGAGATTAGGTTTTGTCACTCCGATTGTCGGAGAGGTATCTCTGGGCCTTCTCGCAATACACATCACATAAGCCTTGGAAGCATTACAACTAATGAGTTAGTTGTGAGATGATGTATTACGGAACGAGTAAAGAGACTTACCAAGAACGAGATTGAACTAGGTATTGGATACCGACGATCGAATCTCGGGTAAGTAACATACCGATGACAAAGGGAACAACGTATGTTGTTATGCGCGGTTCCGACCGATAAAGATCTTCGTACAAAATGTAGGAACCAATATGGGCATCCAGGTCCCGCTATTGGTTATTGACCCGGAGATGTGTCTCGGTCATGTCTACATTGTTCTCGAACCGTAGGGTCCGCACGCTTAAGGTTTCGATGCGACGGTTATATTATGAGTTTGTGTTTTTGATGTACCGAAGGAGTTCGGAGTCCCGGATGTGATCACGGACATGACGAGGAGTTTCGAAATGATCGAGACATAAAGATTGATATATTGGACGGCTATATTCGGACACCGGAAAGGTTCCAGAAGTTTCCGGAGAAAGACAGAGTGCCGGATGGGTTACCGGAACCCGGGGAAGTAATGGGCCTTATTGGGCCAAGAGGGAGAGAGAGGGCTGCGCCAGGAGGTGGCGCGCCCCCATGGGGAGTCCGACTGGACAGGAGGGGGGCGCCCCCCTTCCCTCTCCCTCTCCTCTCTTTCCTTCCCCTTCCTCCTTCCTAGTTGGACTAGGAAAGGGAGTCCTACTCCCACTAGGAGGAGGACTCCCCCCTCCCTTGGCGCACCTCCTAGGGCCGGCCGGCCCTCCCCCTTGCTCCTTTATATACGGGGGCAGGGGGGCACCCTAGGACACACAAGTTGATCCTTGAGATCGTTCCTTAGCCGTGTGCGGTGCCCCCCTCCACCATATTCCACCTCGGTCATATCATAGCGGTGCTTAGGCGAAGCCCTGCGTCGGTAGAACATCAAGATCGTCACCACGCCCGTCGTCGACGGAACTCTCTCTCCCGGAGCTTTGCTGGATCGGAGCCCGAGGAGCGTCATCGAGCTGAACGTGTGCCAAGAACTCGGAGGCGCCGGAGTAACAGCGCTAGGATCGGCTGGATCGCGAGGAAAACGTACGACTACTTCCTCTACGTTGTGATCGCTTCCGCTTTGGTCTACGAGGGTACGTAGACAACACTCTCCCTTCTCGTTGCTATGCATCACCATGATCTTGCGTGTGCGTAGGAAATTTTTTGAAATTACTACGTTCCCCAACAGTGGCATCCGAGCCTGTTTTATGCGTTGATGTCATATGCACGAGTAGAACACAAGTGATTTGTGGGCGATACAAGTCATACTGCCTACCAGCATGTCATACTTTGGTTCAGCGGTATTGTGAGATGAAGCGGCCCGGACCGACATTACGCCAGACGCTTACGCGAGACTGGTTTCACTGCTACGAGCACTCGTGCTTAAAGGTGGCTGGCGGGTGTTTGTCTCTCTCACTTTAGTTGAACCGAGTGTGGCTACGCCCGGTCCTTGAGAAGGTTAAAACGGAGTCTATTTGACGAAGTATCGTTGTGGTCTTGATGCGTAGGTGAGATTGGTTCTTGCTTAAGCCCGTAAGAGCCACGTAAAATTTGCATCAACAAAGTAGAGGACGTCTAACTTGTTTTTGCAGGGCATGTTGTGATGTGATATGGTCAAGACGTGATGCTATATTTTATTGTATGAGTAGATCATGTTTTGTAACCGGGTTATCGGCAATCGGCTGGAGCCATATGGTTGTTGCTTTATTGTATGAAATGCAACGCCGCGTGTAATTGCTTTACTTTATCTCTAAGCGGTAGCGATAGTCGAGAAGCAATAGATGGCGAAACGACAACGATGCTACGATGGAGATCAAGGTGTCGTACCGGTGACGATGGTGATCACGACGGTGCTTCGGAGATGGAGATCACAAGCACGAGATGATGATGGCCATATCATATCACTTATATTGATTGCATGTGATGTTTATCCTTTATGCATCTTATTTTGCTTTGATTGACGGTAGCATTATAAGATGATCTCTCACTAAAATTATCAAGAAGTGTTCTCCTGAGTATGCACCGTATGCGAAAGTTCTTCGTGCTGAGACACCACGTGATGATCGGGTGTGATAGGCTCTACGTTCAAATACAACGGGTGCAAAACAGTTGCGCACGCAGAATACTCAGAGTTAAACTTGACGATACTAGCATATAACAGATATGGCCTCGTAACACGGAGACCGAAAGGTCGAACGTGAATCATATAGTAGATATGATCAACATAGTGATGTTCACCATTGAAACTACTCCATCTCACGTGATGATCGGACATGGTTTAGTTAATTTGGATCACGTAATCACTTAGATGACTAGAGAGATGTCTGTCTAAGTGGGAGTTTTTAATATGATTAATTAAAACTTAAATTTGTCATGAACTTAGTACCTGATAGTATTTTACTTGTCTATGTTTACTGTAGATAGATGGCTCGTGCTGTTGTTCCGTTGAATTTTAATGCGTTCCTTGAGAAAGCAAAGTTGAAAGATGATGGTAGCAATTACACGGACTGGGTCCGTAACTTGAGGATTATCCTCATTGCTACACAGAAGAATTACGTCCTGGAAGCACCGCTGGGTGCCAGGCCTGCTGCAAGAGCAACGCCAGAAGTTGTGAACGTCTGGCAGAGCAAAGCTGATGACTACTCGATAGTTCAGTGTGCCATGCTTTACGGCTTAGAACCGGGTCTTCAACGACGTTTTTGAACGCGTCATGGAGCATATGAGATGTTCCAGGAGTTGAAGTTAATATTTCAAGCAAATGCCCGGATTGAGAGATATGAAGTCTCCAATAAGTTCTATAGCTGCAAAATGGAGGAGAATAGTTCAGTCAGTGAACATATACTCAAAATGTCTGGGTATAATAACCACTTGATTCAACTGGGGGTTACTCTTCCGGATGATAGTGTCATTGACAGAATTCTCCAATCACTGCCACCAAGCTACAAGAGCTTCGTGATGAACTATAATATGCAAGGGATGACCAAAACAATTCCGAGCTCTTCGCAATGCTAAAAGCCGCTGGAGGTAGAAATCAAGAAAGAGCATCAAGTGTTGATGGTCAACAAGACCACTAGTTTCAAGAAAAGGGCAAAGGAAAGAAGAAGGAACTTCAAAAGAACAGCAAGAAAGTTGCTGCTCAAGAGAAGAAACCCAAGTCCGGGCCTAAGCCTGAAACTGAGTGTTTTTACTACAAGCAGACTGGACACTGGAAGCGGAACTGCCCCAAGTATTTGGTGGATAAGAAGGATGGCAAGGTGATCAAAGGTATATGTGATATACATGTTATTGATGTGTACCTTACTAATACTCGCAGTAGTACTGGTATTTGATATCGGTTCTGTTGCTAATATTTGCAACTCAAACAGGAACTACGGATTAAGCGAAGATTGGCTAAGGACGAGGTGACGATCTTGGCGTGGGAAATGGTTCCAAAGTCGATGTGATCGCGGTCGGCACGCTACCTCTACATCTACCATCGGGATTAGTTTTAGACCTAAATAATTGTTATTTTGGTGTCGGCGTTGAGCATGAACATTATATCTGGATCTTGTTTGATGCGAGACGGTTATTCATTTAAGACAGAGAATAATGGTTGTTCTATTTATATGAATAATATCTTTTATGGTCATGCACCCTTGAAGAGTGGTCTATTTTTATTGAATCTCGATAGTAGTAATACACATATTCATAGTGTTGAAACCAAGAGATACAGAGTTGATAATGATAATGCAACTTATTTGTGGCACTGCCATTTGGGTCATATCGGTGTAAAACGCATGAAGAAACTCCATACTGATGGGCTTCTGGAATCACTTGATTATGAATCATTTGGTACTTAAGTAACCATGCCTCATGGGCAAGATGACTAAAACGCTGTTCTCCGGAACTATGGAGCGAGCAACTGATTTGTTGGAAATCATACATACCGATGTTTGTGGTCCAATGAATGTTGAGGCACGCCTTGGCGGGTATCAAGTTATTTTCTCACCTTCACAGATGATTTGAGCAGATATGGGTATATCTACTTAATGAAACACAAATCTGAAACATTTGAAAAGTTCAAAGAATTTCAGAGTGAAGTGGAAAATCATCGTAACAAGAAAATAAAGTTTCTACGATCTGATCGTGGAGGAGAATATTTGAGTTACGAGTTTGGTTTACATTTGAAACAATGTGGAATAGTTTCGCAACTCACGCCACCCGGAACACCACAGAGAAATGGTGTGTCCGAACGTCATCATCGTATTTTACTTGATATGGTGCGATCTATGATGTCTCTTACTGATTTACCGCTATCGCTTTTGGGGATATGCTTTAGAGACGGCCGCATTCACGTTAAATAGGGCACCATCTAAATCCGCTGAGACGACACCGTATGAACTGTGGTTTGGCAAGAAACCAAAGTTGTCGCTTTCTTAAAGTTTGGGGCTGCGATGCTTATGTAAAGAAACTTCAACCAGATAAGCTCGAACCCAAATCGGAGAAATGTGTCTTCATAGGATACCCAAAGGAGACTGTTGGGTACACCTTCTATCACAGATCTGAAGGCAAGATTTTCGTTGCTAAATTCGGATCCTTTCTAGAGAAGGAGTTTCTCTCGAAAGAAGTGAGTGGGAGGAAAGTAGAACTTGATGAGATAGCTGTATCTGCTCCCTTATTGGAAAGTAGTTCATCACAAGAAACGGTTCCTGTGACAACTACACCAATTAGTGAGGAAACTAATGATGTTGATCATGAAACTTCAGATCAAGTTGCTCTTGAACTCGTGAGGTCAAGCAGAATAAAATACGCACCCGAGTGGTACGGTAATCCTGTTCTGGAAGTCATGTTACTTGACCATGGCGAACCTACAAACTATGAAGAAGCGATGGTGAGCCCAGATTCATGAAATGGCTGGAAGCCATGAAATCTGAGATGGGATCCATGTATGAGAACAAAGTATGGACTTTGGTTGACTTGCCCAATGATCGGCAAGCCATTGAGAATAAATGGATCTTTAAGAAGAAGACTGACGCTGATGGTAATATAACTGTCTACAAAGCTCGACTTGTTGCAAAAGGTTTTCGACAAGTTCAAGGGGTTGACTATGATGAGACTTTCTCACCAGTAGCGATGCTTAAGTCTGTCCGAATCATGTTAGCAATTGCCGCATTTTATGATTATGAAATTTGGCAAATGAATGTAAAAACTGCATTCTTGAATGGATTTCTAGAAGAAGAGTTGTATATGATGCAACCAGAAGGTTTTGCTGATCCAAAAGGGGCTAACAAAGTGTGCAAGCTCCAGCGATCAATTTATGGTCTGGTGCAAGCCTCTCGGAGATTGGAATAAACGCTTTGATAGTGTGATCAAAGCATATGGTTTTATACAGACTTTTGGAGAAGCCTGTATTTACAAGAAAGTGAGTGGGAGCTCAGAGCATTTCTGATATTATATGTGGACGACATATTATTGATTGGAAATGATATAGAATTTCTGGATAGCATAAAAGGATACTTGAATAAAAGTTTTTCAATGAAAGACCTCGGTGAAGCTGCTTACATATTGGGCATCAAGATCTATAGAGATAGATCAAGACGCTTAATTGGACTTTCACAAAGCACATACCTTGATAAAGTTTTGAAGAAATTCAAAATGGATCAGGAAAAGAAAGGTTTTTACCTGTATTACAAGGTGTAAGATTGAGTCAGACTCAATGCCCGACCACAGCAGAAGATAGAGAGAAAATGAAAGATGTTCCCTATGCTTCAGCCATAGGCTCTATCATGTATGCAATGCTGTGTACCAGACCTAACGTATGCTTAGCTGTAAGCTTGGCAGGAAGGTACCAAATTAATCCAGGAGTGGATCACTGGACAGCGGTCAAGAACATCCTGAAATACCTGAAAAGGACTAAGGATATGTTTCTCGTATATGGAGGTGACAAAGAGCTAGTCGTAAATTGTTACGTCGATGCAAGCTTTGACACTGATCCGGACGATTCTAAATCGCAAACCGGATACGTGTTTTTGTTAAAAGGTGGAGCTGTCAGTTGGTGCAGTTCTAAACAAAGCGTCGTGGCGGGATCTACATGTGAAGCGGAGTACATAGCTGCTTCGGAAGCAGCAAATGAAGGAGTCTGGATGAAAGAGTTCATTTCGATCTAGGTGTCATACCTAGTGCATCGGGACCAATGAAGATCTTCTGTGACAATACTGGTGCAAGTGCCTTGGCAAAGGAATCCAGATTTCACAAGAGGACCAAGCATATCAAAAGACGCTTCAACTCCATTCGGGACCAAGTCCAAGTGGGCGACATAGAGATTTGCAAAATACATACGGATCTGAATGTTGCAGACCCATTGACTAAGCCTCTTCCACGAGCAAAACATGATAAGCACCAAGACTCCATGGGTGTTAGAATCATTACTGTGTAATCTAGATTATTGACTCTAGTGCAAGTGGGAGACTGAAGGAAATATGCCCTAGAGGCAATAATAAAGTTATTATTTATTTCCTTATATCATGATAAATGTTTATTATTCATGCTAGAATTGTATTAACCGGAAACATAATACATGTGTGAATACATAGACAAAGAGATAGTCACTAGTAAAGCCTCTACTAGACTAGCTCATTAATCAAAGATGGTTATGTTTCCTAACCATAGACATGTGTTGTCATTTGATTAATGGGATCACCTCATTAGAAGAATGATGTGATTGACATGACCCATTCCGTTAGCTTAGCACTTGATCGTTTAGTATATTGCTATTGCTTTCTTCATGAGTTATACATGTTCCTATAACTATGAGATTATGCAACTCCCGTTTACGGAGGAACACTTTGGGTACTACCAAACGTCACAACGTAATCGGGTGATTATAAAGGAGTACTACAGGTGTCTCCAAAGGTACTTGTTGGGTTGGCGTATTTCGAGATTAGGTTTTGTCACTCCGATTGTCTGGAGAGGTATCTCTGGGCCTTCTCGGTAATACACATCACATAAGCCTTGGAAGCATTACAACTAATGAGTTAGTTGTGAGATGATGTATTACGGAACGAGTAAAGAGACTTACCAAGAATCTAGATTGAACTAGGTATTGGATACCGACGATCGAATCTCGGGTAAGTAACATACCGATGACAAAGGGAACAACGTATGTTGTTATGCGGTCTGACCGATAAAGATCTTCGTACAAAATGTAGGAACCAATATGGGCATCCAGGTCCCGCTATTGGTTATTGACCGGAGATGTGTCTCGGTCATGTCTACATTGTTCTCGAACCGTAGGGTCCGCACGCTTAAGGTTTCAAGGACGGTTATATTATGAGTTTGTGTTTTTGATGTACCGAAGGAGTTCGGAGTCCCGGATGTGATCACGGACATGACGAGGAGTCTCGAAATGATCGAGACATAAAGATTGATATATTGACGGCTATATTCAGACACGGAAAGGTTCCGGAAGTTTCCGGAGAAAAACGGAGTGCCGGAGGGGTTACCGGAACACCCCGGGGAAGTAATGGGCCTTATTGGGCCAAGAGGGGAGAGAGAGGGCTGCGCCAGGAGGTGGCGCCCCCCCCCATGGGGAGTCCGAATTGGACAAGGAGGGGGGCGCGGCCCCCTTTCCCTCTTCCTCTCCCTCTCTTTCCTTCCCCCTTCCTCCTTCCTAGTTGGACTAGGAAAGGGGAGTCCTACTCCCACTAGGGAGGAGGACTCCCCCTCCTGGCGCACCTCCTAGGGCCGGCCGGCCCTCCCCTTGCTCCTTTATATATCACAGGCGGGGGGCACCCTAGGACACACAAGTTGATCCTTGAGATCGCTCCTTAGCCGTGTGCGGTGCCCCTCCACCATATTCCACCTCGATCATATCGTAGCGGTGCTTAGGCGAAGCCCTGCGTCGGTAGAACATCAAGATCGCCACGCCCGTCGTCTTGTGGAACTCTCTCTCCCGGAGCTTTGCTGGATCGGAGCCCGAGGAGGCGCCATCGAGCTGAACGTGTGCCAAGAACTCGGAGGCGCCGGAGTAACGGCGCTGGATCGGCTGGATCGCGAGGAGAACGCATCGACTACTTCCTCTACGTTGTGATCGCTTCCGCTTTGGTCTACGAGGGTACGTAGACAACACTCTCCCCTCTCGTTGCTATGCATCACCATGATCTTGCGTGTGCGTAGGAAATTTTTTTGAAATTACTACGTTCCCCAACAGGGCCCAGTAGGTGGCACTTTTTTTGTTTTTTTATTTGTTTCTTTATTTAGTTTATTTTGGTTTTGGTTTATTTTTCTTTTGGTTTTTTGCTTTATTTTTAATTCTTTTTGCTTTTAGTTTTAGAAAAATTATAAAATTTTGTTAGTGCCATTAGTTTTCAAATTTGAAAACACTTTTTTTGTTTTCTTTGTTGCTTTATTTATTTTATATTGTTTCTACTTACAATAAAATACTTACTGTTGCTATTTTATTTTTATTCCAGTTTTTTGTTTTGTTTTCTGCATTATTTATTTTCTTTTGGTTTTTGCTTTATTTTTTAAATTCTTTTTTGCTTTTAGTTTTAGGAAAATATAAATTTTCTGTTAGTGCCATTAGTTTTCAAATTTGAAAACACCTTTTTTGTTTTCTTTGTTGCTTTATTTATTTTATTTTGTTTCTACTTACAACAAAATACTTATTGTTGCTATTTTTATTTTTTTCCAGTTTTTTGTTTTGTTTTCTGCATTATTTATTTTCTTTTGGTTTTTTGCTTTATTTTTTAATTCTTTTTTCTTTTAGTTTTAGAAAAAATATAAACTTTCTGTTAGTGCCATTCGTTTTCAAATTTGAAAACACTTTTTTGTTTTCTTTGTTGCTTTATTTATTTTATTTTGTTTCTACTTACAACAAAATACTTATTGTTGCTCTGAAAAAGATGGCATAGCATGTGCATGTACAAAAACGGACAATGGTATCATACTAGTCTGTTACAAAGTTGGCATGGTATCATCATAATAGTTATGGAGAAAGTCTTCATTTTTTCTTCGGTTGTGTCATTTGCTTATTGCGCCGTAACCATGGATAATCTTCATCGTTTATCAGGATGCTTGGGTCAGCCTTGACTTTGAAGGGAGGAATTTCATGAAACTTTTCATACTCTTCAGACATGTCTGTCTTGCCCTCCACTCCTGTGGATGTCCCTTTTTCCTGAAAGAACTTTGTGGCGCTTTGGCTCATCGTATGATGTATTCGCTTCCTTATCTTTTCTTTTCCTCCGTCTGGTAGACATGTCCTTATCATAGATAACCTATGCCACATCACTGGCTAGGACGAACGGTTCGTCACTGTACGCAAGATTTTTCAGATCCACTGTTGTCACTCCGTACTGTGGGTCTACCTGTACCCCGCCTCCTGACAGATTGACCCACTTGCACTTAAACAAAGGGACCTTAAAATCAACTCCGTAGTCAAGTTCCCATATGTCTACTATGTAACCATAATATGTGTCCTTTCCCCTGTCGGTTGCTGCATCAAAGCGGACACCGCTGTTTTGGTTGGTGCTCTTTTGATCTTGGTCAATCGTTACAGTCGAAGATGGTACCATGGACAACAAGTACAACTCATCACAAACAGTGTTGTCACCTCTGAGACGTGTTTCCAACCAACTGCTGAAAGTCCTGATGTGTTCACATGTAATCCAGTCGTCGCACTACTCCGGGTGTTTGGAGCGCAGACTGTTCTTGTGTTCATCGACATACGGGGTCACCAAGGTAGAGTTCTGTAGAACTGTGTAGTGTGTTTGAGACCAAGAATATCCGTCCCTGCATATTATTGAGTCCCTTCCAAGCGTGCCTTTTCTAGTCAGTCTCCCCTCATACCGCGATTTAGGGAGACCTATCTTCTTAAGGCCAGGAATGAAGTCAACACAAAACCCGATGACATCCTCTCGCTTGATGGCCCATGGAGATGCTTCCTTCTGGCCTAGCGATTCTGAACATATTTCTTTAGGACTCCATGAACCTCTCGAGGGGTACGATTGTGTAGAAATACGGGCCCCAGAATGACAATCTCGTCGACTAGATGAACTAGGACGTGCGTCATGATATTGAAGAAGGATGGTGGGAACACCAGCTCGAAACTGACAAGACATTGCGCCACCTCACTCCTTATCGTTGGTACAATTTCTGGATCGATCACCTTCTGAGATATTGCATTGAGGAATGCACATAGCTTCACAATGGCTAATCGGACGTTTTCTGGTAGAAGCCCCCTCAATGCAACCGGAAGCAGTTGCGTCATAATCACGTGGAAGTCATGAGACTTTAGGTTCTGGAACTTTTTCTCCGGCATATTTATTATTCCCTTTATATTCGACGAGAAGCCAGTCGGGACCTTCATACTGAGCAGGCATTCAAAGAAGATTTCTTTCTCTTCTTTCGTAAGAGCGTAGCTGGCAGGACCTTCATACTGCTTCGGAGGCATGCCCTCTTTTTCATGCAAGCGTTGCAGGTCCTCCCGTGCCTCAGGTGTATCTTTTGTCTTCCCATACACGCCCAAGAAGCCTAGCAGGTTCACGCAAAGGTTCTTCGTCACGTGCATCACGTCGATCGAAGAGCGGACCTCTAGGTCTTTCCAAAGAGGGTAGGTCCCAAAATATAGATTTCTTCTTCCACATGGGTGCGTGATTGTCGGCTGCTCGTAAGAACAGATAGTCCGTCGGGACCCTTTCCAAAGATTACGTGTAAATCATTGACCATAGCAAGTACGTGATCACCGATACGCATGGCGGGCTTCTTCCGGTGATCTGCCTCGCCTTTGAAATGCTTGCCTTTCTTTCGACATTGATGGTTGGTCGGAAGAAATCGACGATGGCCCAGGTACACATTCTTCCTGCAGCTTCCCAGGTATATACTATCGGTGTCAAGTAAACAGTGCGTGCATGCATGGTATCCCTTGTTTGTCTGTCCTGAAAGGTTACTGAGAGCGGGCCAATCGTTGATGGTCACGAACAGCAACGCCTTTAGGTGAAATTCCTCCTTTTTGTGCTCATCCCACGTACGTACACTGTTTCCATTCCACAGCTGTAAAAGTTCTTCAACTAATGGCCTTAGGTACACATCAATGCCGTTGCCGGGTTGCTTAGGGCCTTGGATGAGAACTGGCATCATAATGAACTTCCGCTTCATGCACATCCAAGGAGGAAGGTTATACATGCATAGAGTCATGGGCCAGGTGCTGTGATTGCTGCTCTGCTCTCCGAAAGGATTAATGCCATCCGCGCTTAAAGCAAACCATACGTTCCTTGGGTCCTTTGCAAACTCATCCCAGTACTTTCTCTCGATTTTTCTCCACTGCGACCCGTCGGCCGGGTGCTCTCAACTTCCCGTCTTTCTTACGGTCCTCACTGTGCCATCGCATCAACTTGGCATGCTCTCCGTTTACGAACAGACGTTTCAACGTGGTATTATAGGAGCATACCACATCACCTTCGCAGAACCCTCTTCCCGGGAGGCTCTTAAATCAACATCACCAGGGTCATCTCGTCTGATCTTATACCGCAATGCACCGCATACCGGGCATGCGTTCAGATCCTTATATGCACCGCGGTAGAGGATGCAGTCATTAGGGCATGCATGTATCTTCTCCACCTCCAATCCTAGAGGGCATACGACCTTCTTTGCTGCGTATGTACTGTCGGGCAATTCGTTATCCTTTGGAAGCTTCTTCTTCATTATTTTCAGTAGCTTCTCAAATCCTTTATCGTGCACATCATTCTCTGCCTTCCATCGCAGCAATTCCAAAGACGGGTACCGAGCTTTGTGTTGCCATCTTTGCAATTGGGGTACAACCCTTTTTTGTGATCCTCTAACATGCAATCGAACTTCAGCTTCTCCTTTTGACTTTCGCATTGCGTCCTTGCATCGACAATGACCCGGCGGATATCACCATCATCGGGCACATTGTCTGGTTCCTCTTGATCTTCAGCAGCTTCACCCGTTGCAGCACCATCGTGCACATCGTCTGTTTCCTCTTGATGTTCAGTAGCATCACCGTATTCAGGGCGCACATAGTTGTCATCGTACTCTTCTTCTTCGCCGTCTTCCATCATATCCCCTATTTCTCCATGCCTCGTCCAAACATTATTGTGTGGCATGAAACCCTGGTAAAGTAGGTGGGTGTGAAGGATTTTCCTGTCAGAATAAGACTTCGTATTCCAACATATAGGGCATGGACAACACATAAAACCATTCTGCTTGTTTGCCTCAGCCACTTCGAGAAAATCATGCACGCCCTTAGTGTACTCGGAGGTGTGTGCATCACCGTACATCCATTGCCGGTTCATCTGCGTGCATTATATATAATTAAGTGTGTCAAAAATCATTACAGAACATCATGAATAGATAATTAAGTGACCAAATTAATAGAAGTTCATCATCACATAAAAACCAAAATACATACATAGTTCTCATCTAACAACATAAAGCTCTGCAGAGCATCTAAATTAATTAAACCATACATTGAAACTATGTAAAATATTTCAATGCGAAAACAAATGCGATCATAATCGCAACCAAGGTAACAACTGATCCAACGGCATAATGATACCAAGCCTCGGTATGAATGGCATATTTTCTAATCTTTCTAATCTTCAAGCGCATTGCATCCATCTTGATCTTGTGATCATCGACGACATCCGCAACATGCAACTCCAATATCATCTTCTCCTCCTCAAGTTTTTTTTCCTTCAAGAAATTGTTTTCTTCTTCAACTAAATTTAACCTCTCGACAATAGGGTCGGTTGGAATTTCCGGTTCAACAACCTCCTAGATAAATAAAATCTATGTCACGTTGGTCGGCATAATTTTCCTAAACAATAAATGAACCAATAGTTATGAAAAGATAATGTATACCACATCCGAATCATAGACAGGACGAGGGCCGACGGGGGCGGATACCAAGACCATCGCACTATATAAGATGCAATAATAAAAGTAAGAAAATAATACAAGTATCTATCTAAACATACAAGTAAGAATATTTTTACTTTCAGAAAGAAGATAAGAACAAGAGGCTCACAACGGTGGTGCCGGAGATGAGATCGGCGCGGGTGATCGACGGCGATGAAGACGGGGACGGGGCGTGACGGACCGCTAAACCTAGATAAATATTGAGGAAAAAATGGAGCTTGGCGGTCGAGCTTGGAGAGGAGAAACCTTAAGTAGCGTGGCTCAGGCATTCCATCGAACACCTTGTGTGCATAGGAGGTGAGCTAGAGCACCACCAAGCCCTCTCCCCCTCGGCCAGAAAAAACAGAGCAGTGTGCTCTGATCTTGCGCGAGGGGGTATCTAGGCACCACCATTAGCCCGGTTGGTGGCATGAACCGGGACTAAAGGAAGCCTTTGGTCCCGGTTCAAGCCACCAACCGGGACCAATAGTGGTGGGTCAGAGTTGACCCATTGGTCCCGGTTCGTCCCACCAACCGGGACCAAAAGGTCCGGACGAACCGGGACCAATGGCCCACGTGGCCCGGCTGGCCCCCTGGGCTCACGAACCGGGACAAATAGCTCCATTGGTCCCGGTTCTGGATTGAACCGGGACTAATGGGCTGAACCGGCCTGGGCCATTGCCCCCTTTTCTACTAGTGTTGAAGGAAATATGCCCTAGAGGCAATAATAAAGTTATTATTTATTTCCTTATATCATGATAAATGTTTATTATTCATGCTAGAATTGTATTAACCGGAAACATAATACATGTGTGAATACATAGACAAAGAGATAGTCACTAGTAAGCCTCTACTAGACTAGCTCATTAATCAAAGATGGTTATGTTTCCTAACCATAGACATGTGTTGTCATTTGATTAATGGGATCACCTCATTAGAAGAATGATGTGATTGACATGACCCATTCCGTTAGCTTAGCACTTGATAGTTTAGTATATTGCTATTGCTTTCTTCATGACTTATACATGTTCATATAACTATGAGATTATGCAACTCCGTTTACGGAGGAACACTTTGGTACTACCAAACGTCACAACGTAATCGGGTGATTATAAAGGAGTACTACAGGTGTCTCCAAAGGTACTTGTTGGGTTGGCGATTTCGAGATTAGGTTTTGTCACTCCGATTGCTCGGAGAGGTATCTCTGGGCCTTCTCGGTAATACACATCACATAAGCCTTGCAAGCATTACAACTAATGAGTTAGTTGTGAGATGATGTATTACGGAACGAGTAAAGAGACTTACCAAGAACGAGATTGAACTAGGTATTGGATACCGACGATCGAATCTCGGGTAAGTAACATACCGATGACAAAGGGAACAACGATGTTGTTATGCGGTCTGACCGATAAAGATCTTCAGTAGAAAATGTAGGAACCAATATGGGCATCCAGGTCCCGCTATTGGTTATTGACCGGAGATGTGTCTCGGTCATGTCTACATTGTTCTCGAACCGTAGGGTCCGCACGCTTAAGGTTTCGATGGCGGTTATATTATGAGTTTGTGTATTTTGATGTACCAAGGAGTTCGAGTCCCGGATGTGATCACGGACATGACGAGGAGTCTCGAAATGATCGAGACATAAAGATTGATATATTGGACGGCTATATTCGGACACGGAAAGGTTCCGGAAGTTTCCGGAGAAAGACGGAGTGCCGGAGGGGTTACCGGAACCCCCCGGGGAAGTAATGGGCCTTATTGGGCCAAGAGGGGAGAGAGAGGGCTGCGCCAGGAGGTGGCGCGCGCCCCCCCCCATGGGGAGTCCGAATTGGACAAGGAGGGGGGGCGCGGCCCCCCTTTCCCTCTCCCTCTCCCTCTCTTTCCTTCCCCCTTCCTCCTTCCTAGTTGGACTAGGAAAGGGGAGTCCTACTCCCACTAGGAGGAGGACTCCCCCCTCCTTGGCGCACCTCCTAGGGCCGGCCGGCCCTCCCCTTGCTCCTTTATATACGCAGGGGCAGGGGCACCCTAGACACACAAGTTGATCCTTGAGATCGCTCCTTAGCCGTGTCGGTGCCCCCTCCACCATATTCCACCTCGGTCATATCATAGCGGTGCTTAGGCGAAGCCCCGCGTCGGTAGAACATCAAGATCGTCACCACGCCGTCGTGCTGACGGAACTCCCTCTCCCCGCAGCTTTGCTGGATCGGAGCCCGAGGAGCGTCATCGAGCTGAACGTGTGCCAAGAACTCGGAGGCGCCGGAGTAACGGCGCTGGGATCGGCTGGATCGCGAGGAGAACGTACGACTACTTCCTCTACGTTGTGATCGCTTCCGCTTTGGTCTACGAGGGTACGTAGACAATACTCTCCTCTCGTTGCTATGCATCACCATGATCTTGCGTGTGCGAGGGAAATTTTTGAAATTACTACGCTCCCCAACAAAGGCATCCGAGCCTGGTTTTATGCGTTGATGTCATATGCACGAGTAGAACACAAGTGAGTTGTGGGCGATACAAGTCATACTGCCTACCAGCATATCATACTTTGGTTCAGCGGTATTGTGAGATGAAGCGGCCCGGACCGACATTACGCCAGACGCTTACGCGAGACTGGTTTCACCGTTCACGAGCACTCGTGCTTAAAGGTGGCTGGCGGGTGTCTGTCTCTCTCACTTTAGTTGAACCGAGTGTGGCATACGCCCGGTCCTTGAGAAGGTTAAACGGAGTCTATTTGACGAAGTATCGTTGTGGTCTTGATGCGTAGGGTGAGATTGGTTCTTGCTTAAGCCCGTAGCAGCCACGTAAAATTTGCAACAACAAAGTAGAGGACGTCTAACTTGTTTTTGCAGGGCATGTTGTGATGTGATATGGTCAAGACGTGATGCTATATTTTATTGTATGAGATGATCATGTTTTGTAACCGAAGTTATCGGCAACTGGCTGGAGCCATATGGTTGTCGCTTTATTGTATGAAATGCAAACGCCCTGTAATTGCTTTACTTTATCTCTAAGCGGTAGCGATAGTCGTACAAGCAATAGATGGCGTAACGACAACGATGCTACGATGGAGATCAAGGTGTCGCGCCCGGTGACGATGGTGATCACGACGGTGCTTCGGAGATGGAGATCACAAGCACGAGATGATGATGGCCATATCATATCACTTATATTGATTGCATGTGATGTTTATCCTTTATGCATCTTATTTTGCTTTGATTGACGGTAGCATTATAAGATGATCTCTCACTAAAATTATCAAGAAGTGTTCTCCTGAGTATGCACCGCTATGCGAAAGTTTTTCGTGCTGAGACACCACGTGATGATCGGGTGTGTTAGGCTCTACGTTCAAATACAACGGGTGCAAAATAGTTGCACACGCAGAATACTCAGGTTAAACTTGACGAGCCTAGCATATAACAGATATGGCCTCGGAACACGGAGACCGAAAGGTCGAACGTGAATCATATAGTAGATATGATCAACATAGTAATGTTCACCATTGAAACTACTCCATCTCACGTGATGATCGGACATGGTTTAGTTAATTTGGATCACGTAATCAGTTAGATGACTAGAGAGATGTCTGTCTAAGTGGGAGTTTTTAATATGATTAATTAAAACTTAAATTTATCATGAACTTAGTACCTGATAGTATTTTGCTTGTCTTTGTTTACTGTAGATAGATGGCTCGTGCTGTTGTTCCGTTGAATTTTAATGCGTTCCTTGAGAAAGCAAAGTTGAAAGATGATGGTAGCAATTACACGGACTGGGTCCGTAACTTGAGGATTATCCTCATTGCTGCACAGAAGAATTACGTCCTGGAAGCACCGCTGGGTGCCAGGCCTGCTGTAGGAGCAACGCCAGAAGTTGTGAACGTCTGGCAGAGCAAAGCTGATGACTACTCGATAGTTCAGTGTGCCATGCTTTACGGCTTAGAACCGGGTCTTCAACGACGTTTTGAACGCGTCATGGAGCATATGAGATGTTCCAGGAGTTGAAGTTAATATTTCAAGCAAATGCCGGATTGAGAGATATGAAGTCTCCAATAAGTTCTATAGCTACAAAATGGAGGAGAATAGTTACGTCGGTGAACATATACTCAAAATGTCCGGGTATAATAACCACTTGATTCAACTGGGGTTACTCTTCCGGATGATAGTGTCATTGACAGAATTCTCCAATCACTGCCACCAAGCTACAAGAGCTTCGTGATGAACTATAATATGCAAGGGATGACCAAAACAATTCCCGAGCTCTTCGCAATGCTAAAAGTCATGGAGGTAGAAATCAAGAAAGAGCATCAAGTGTTGATGGTCAACAAGACCACTAGTTTCAAGAAAAGGGCAAAGGAAAGAAGAAGGGGAACTTCAAAAGGAACAGCAAGAAAGTTGCTGCTCAAGAGAAGAAACCCAAGTCCGGGCCTAAGCCTGAAATCGAGTGTTTTTACTGCAAGCAAAGCTGGACAGAAGCGGAACTGCCCCAAGTATTTGGCGGATAAGAAGGATGGCAAGGTGATCAAAGGTATATGTGATATACATGTTATTGATGTGTACCTTACTAATACTCGCAGTAGTACCGGTATTTGATCTGGTTACATTGCTAATATTTGCAACTCGAAACAGGAACTACGGATTAAGCGAAGATTGGCTAAGGACGAGGTGACGATGCGCGTGGGAAATGGTTCCAAAGTCGATGTGATCGCGGTCGGCACGCTACCTCTACATCTACCATCGGGATTAGTTTTAGACCTAAATAATTGTTATTTGGTGCGGCGTTGAGCATGAACATTATATCTGGATCTTGTTTGATGCGAGACGGTTATTCATTTAAGACAGAGAATAATGGTTGTTCTATTTATATGAATAACATCTTTTATGGTCATGCACCCTTGAAGAGTGGTCTATTTTATTAAATCTCGATAGTAGTAATACACATATTCATAGTGTTGAAACCAAAAGATACAGAGTTGATAATGATAATGCAACTTATTTGTGGCAATCGCCGTTTGGGTCATATCGGTGTAAAACGCATGAAGAAACTCCATCTTGATGGGCTTCGGAATCACTTGATTATGAATCATTTGGTACTTGCGAACCATGCCTCATGGGCAAGATGACTAAAACGCCGTTCTTGAACTATGGAGCGAGCAACTGATTTGTTGGAAATCATACATCTTGATGTTTGTGGTCCAATGAATGTTGAGGCACGCCAAGGGTATCGTTATTTTCTCACCTTCACAGATGATTTGAGCAGATATGGGTATATCTACTTAATGAAACACAAATCTGAAACATTTGAAAAGTTCAAAGAATTTTAGAGTGAAGTGGAAAATCATCGTAACAAGAAAATAAAGTTTCTACGATCTGATCGTGGAGGAGAATATTTGAGTTACGAGTTTGGTTTACATTTGAAACAATGTGGAATAGTTTCAAGAACTCACGCCACCCGAACACCACAGAGAAATGGTGTGTCCGAACGTCAGAATCGTGATTTACTTGATATGGTGCGATCTATGATGTCTCTTACTGATTTACCGCTATCGCTTTTGGGGATATGCTTTAGAGACGGCCGCATTCACGTTAAATAGGGCACCATCTAAACTGCTGAGACGACACCGTATGAACTGTGGTTTGGCAAGAAACCAAAGTTGTCGCTTTCTTAAAGTTTGGGGCTGCGATGCTTATGTAAAGAAACTTCAACCAGATAAGCTCGAACCCAAATCGGAGAAATGTGTCTTCATAGGATACCCAAAGGAGACTGTTGGGTACACCTTCTATCACAGATCTGAAGGCAAGATTTTCTTTGCTAAATTCGGATCCTTTCTAGAGAAGGAGTTTCTCTCGAAAGAAGTGAGTGGGAGGAAAGTAGAACTTGATGAGATAATCAGATTCTGCTCCCTTATTGGAAAGTAGTTCATCACAAGAAACGGTTCCTGTGACAACTACACCAATTGGTGAGGAAACTAATGATGTTGATCATGAAACTTCAGATCAAGTTGCTACTGAACTTCGTAGGTCAAGCAGAATAAAATACGCACCCGAGTGGTACGGTAATCCTGTTCTGGAAGTCATGTTACTTGACCATGGCGAACCTACAAACTATGAAGAAGCGATGGTGAGCCCAGATTCGCGAAATGGCTGGAAGCCATGAAATCTGAGATGGGATCCATGTATGAGAACAAAGTATGGACTTTGGTTGACTTGCCCAATGATCGGCAAGCCATTGAGAATAAATGGATCTTTAAGAAGAAGACCGACGCTGATGGTAATATAACTGTCTACAAAGCTCGACTTGTTGCAAAAGGTTTTCGACAAGTTCAAGGGGTTGACTATGATGAGACTTTCTCACCAGAAGCGATGCTTAAGTCTGTCCGAATCATGTTAGCAATTGCCGCATTTTATGATTATGAAATTTGGCAAATGGATGTAAAAACTGCATTCTTGAATGGATTTCTAGAAGAAGAGTTGTATATGATGCAACCAGAAGGTTTTGCTGATCCAAAAGGGGCTAACAAAGTGTGCAAGCTCCAGCGATCAATTTATGGTCTGGTGCAAGCCTCTCGGAGTTGGAATAAACATTTTGATAGTGTGATCAAAGCATATGGTTTTATACAGACTTTTGGAGAAGCCTGTATTTACAAGAAAGTGAGTGGGAGCTCAGAGCATTTCGATATTATATGTGGACGACATATTATTGATTGGAAATGATATAGAATTTCTGGATAGCATAAAAGGATACTTGAATAAAAGTTTTCAATGAAAGACCTCGGTGAAGCTGCTTACATATTGGGCATCAAGATCTATAGAGATAGATCAAGACGCTTAATTGGACTTTCACAAAGCACATACCTTGATAAAGTTTTGAAGAAATTCAAAATGGATCAGTGCAAAGAAAGGTTTTTACCTGTATTACAAGGTGTAAGATTGAGTCGGACTCAATGCCCGACCACAGCAGAAGATAGAGAGAAAATGAAAGATGTTCCCTATGCTTCAGCCATAGGCTCTATCATGTATGCAATGCTGTGTACCAGACCTAACGTATGCTTAGCTGTAAGCTTGGCAGGAAGGTACCAAAGTAATCCAGGAGTGGATCACTGGATAGCGGTCAAGAACATCCTGAAATACCTGAAAAGGACTAAGGATATGTTTCTCGTATATGGAGGTGACAAAGAGCTAGTCGTAAATTGTAACGTCGATGAAAGCTTTGACACTGATCCGGACGATTCTAAATCGCAAACCGGATACGTGTTTTTGTTAAACGGTGGAGCTGTCAGTTGGTGCAGTTCTAAACAAAGCGTCGTGGCGGGATCTACATGTGAAGCGGAGTACATAGCTGCTTCGGAAGCAGCAAATGAAGGAGTCTGGATGAAAGAGTTCATTTCCGATCTAGGTGTCATACCTAGTGCATCAGGACCAATGAAGATCTTCTGTGACAATACTGGTGCAATTGCCTTGGCAAAGGAATCCAGATTTCACAAGAGGACCAAGCATATCAAAAGACGCTTCAACTCCATTCGGGACCAAGTCCAAGTGGGAGACATAGAGATTTGCAAAATACATACGGATCTGAATGTTGCAGACCCATTGACTAAGCCTCTTCCACGAGCAAAACATGATCAGCACCAAGACTCCATGGGTGTTAGAATCATTCTCGTGTAATCTAGATTATTGACTCTAGTGCAAGTGGGAGACTGAAGGAAATATGCCCTAGAGGCAATAATAAAGTTATTATTTATTTCCTTATATCATGATAAATGTTTATTATTCATGCTAGAATTGTATTAACCGGAAACATAATACATGTGTGAATACATAGACAAAGAGATAGTCACTAGTAAAGCCTCTACTAGACTAGCTCATTAATCAAAGATGGTTATGTTTCCTAACCATAGACATGTGTTGTCATTTGATTAATGGGATCACCTCATTAGAAGAATGATGTGATTGACATGACCCATTCCGTTAGCTTAGCACTTGATCGCTTTAGTATATTGCTATTGCTTTCTTCATGACTTATACATGTTCCTATAACTATGAGATTATGCAACTCCGTTTACGGAGGAACACTTTGGGTACTACCAAACGTCACAACGAATCGGGTGATTATAAAGGAGTACTACAGGTGTCTCCAAAGGTACTTGTTGGGTTGGCGTATTTCGAGATTAGGTTTTGTCACTCCGATTGTCGGAGAGGTATCTCTGGGCCTTCTCGGTAATACACATCACATAAGCCTTGCAAGCATTACAACTAATGAGTTAGTTGTGAGATGATGTATTACGGAACGAGTAAAGAGACTTACCAAGAATCTAGATTGAACTAGGTATTGGATACCGACGATCGAATCTCGGTAAGTAACATACCGATGACAAAGGGAACAACGTATGTTGTTATGCGGTCCGACCGATAAAGATCTTCGTAGAAAATGTAGGAACCAATATGGGCATCCAGGTCCCGCTATTGGTTATTGACCGAGATGTGTCTCGGTCATGTCTACATTGTTCTCGAACCGTAGGGTCCGCACGCTTAAGGTTTCGATGACGGTTATATTATGAGTTTGTGTATTTTGATGTACCGAAGGAGTTCGGAGTCCCGGATGTGATCACGGACATGACGAGGATTCTCGAAATGATCGAGACATAAATATTGATATATTGGACGGCTATATTCGGACACCGCAAAGGTTCCGGAAGTTTCCGGAGAAAGACGGAGTGCCGGAGGGGTTACCGGAACCCCCCCGGGGAAGTAATGGGCCTTATTGGGCCAAGAGGGGAGAGAGAGGGCTACGCCAGGAGGTGGCGCGCTCGCCCCCCCATGGGGAGTCCGAATTGGACAAGGAGGGGGGGCTCGGCCCCCCTTTCCCTCTCCCTCTCCCTCTCTTTCCTTCCCCCTTCCTCCTTCCTAGTTGGACTAGGAAAGGGGAGTCCTACTCCCACTAGGAGGAGGACCCCCCCTCCCTTGGCGCGCCTCCTTGGGCCGGCCGGCCCTCCCCTTGCTCCTTTATATCACGGGGCAGGGGGCACCCTAGGACACACAAGTTGATCCTTGAGATCGTTCCTTAGCCGTGTGCGGTGCCCCTCCACCATATTCCACCTCGGTCATATCATAGCGGTGCTTAGGCGAAGCCTCGCGTCGGTAGAACATCAAGATCGTCACCACGTCGTCGCGTCGACAGAACTCCCTCTCCGGAGCTTTGCTGGATCGGAGCCCGAGGAGCGCCATCGAGCTGAACGTGTGCCAAGAACTCGGAGGCGAGTAACGGCGCTGGGATCGGCTGCTGGATCGCGAGGAGAACGTCGACTACTTCCTCTACGTTGTGATCGCTTCCGCTTTGGTCTACGAGGGTACGTAGACAATACTCTCCCCTCTCGTTGCTATGCATCACCATGATCTTGCGTGTGCGTAGGAAATTTTTTGAAATTACTACGTTCCCCAACAAGTGTTACCATCATTGTCTGTCTTCCTTTTAAAATCCATCTGTACCCAACAGCCTTACGACCATCAAGTAGTTCTTCCAAAGTCTATACTTTGGTTTCATACATGGATCCTCTCTCAGATTTTATGGCCTCGAGCCATTCGTCGGAATCCGGGCCCACCATCTCTTCTCCATAGCTCGTAGGTTCATTGTTGTCTAGCAACATGACCTTCAAGACAGGATTACCGCACCACTACAAGCAAGATGTCGTCCTTGTTGACCTGGTAGTGACTTGATCCGAAGTTTCATGATCACTATCATCAGCTTCCACTTCAACTGGTGTAGGCGCCACAAGAACAACTTCCTGTGCCCTGCTACACACTAGTTGAAGTGACAGTTCAATAACCTCATCAAGTCTCCACCATCCTCCCACTCAATTCTTTCGAGAGAAACTTTTCCTCGAGAAAGGACACGATTCTAGAAACAATCCCTTTTGCTTCCGGATCTGAGACAGGAGGTATACCCAACTATTTTTGGGTGTCCTATGAAGATGCATTTATCCGCTTTGGGTTCGAGCTTATCAGCCTGAAACTTTTTCACATAAGCGTCGCAGCCCCAAACTTTATAAGAAATGATAGCTTAGGTTTCTCTAAACCATAGTTCATACGGTGTCATCTTAATGGAATTGTGTGGTGCCCTATTAAAGTGAATGCGGTTGCGTCTAATGCCTAACCCATAAACGATAGTGTTAATTCGATAAGAGACATCATGGTATGCACCATATCCAATAGGGTGCAGTTACGATGTTCGGACACACCATCACACTATGGTGTTTCAAAGGTATTAGTTGTGAAACAATTTCCACAATGTCTTAATTGTGTGCCAAACTCGTAACTCAGATATTTATCTCTATGATCATATCATAGACATTTTATCCTCTTGTCACGACGATCTTCAACTTCACTCTGAAATTACTTGAACCTTTCAATAATTCAGATTTGTGTTTCATCAAGTAAATATACTAAGAATCTACTCAAATCATCTGTGAAGTAAGATCATAACGATATTCACTGCGTACCTCAACACTCATTGGATTGCACACATCAAATGTATTACTTCCAACAAGTTGCTCTCTTGTTCCATCTCACTGAAAACGAGGCCTTTCAGTCATCTTGCCCATGTGGTATGATTTGCATGTCTCAAGTGATTCAAAAACAAGTGAGTCCAAACAATCCATCTGCATGGAGTTTCTTCATGCGTATATACCAATAGACGTGGTTCGCATGTCTCAATTTTTTCAAAAACGAGTGAGTCCATCAATATGGAGCTTCTTCATGCGTTTTATACCAATATGATTTAAGTTGCGTGCCACAAGTATGTGGTACTATCATTACTATCTTATATCTTTTGGCACGAACATGTGTATCACTACGATCGAGATTCAATAAACAATTCATTTTAGGTGCAAGACCGTTGAAGGTATTATTCAAATAAACAGAGTAACCATTATTCTCCTTAAATGAATAAATCAGACATGATAAAAAATAATCCAATCATGTTTATGCTCAACGCAAACACCAAATAACAATTATTTAGGTTTAACACCAATCTCGATGGTAGAGGGAGCAGGCGATGCTTGATCACATCAACCTTGGAAACACTTCCAACACACATCGTCATCTCACCTTCAGCTAGTCTCCGTTTATTCCGTAGCTCTTTTATTTCGAGTTACTAACACTTAGCAACCGAACCGGTATCTTAATACCCTGGTGCTACTAGGAGTACTAGTAAAGTACACATTTAATACAATGTATATCCAATATACTTCTGTCAACCTTGCCAGCCTTCTCATCTACCAAGTATCTAGGGTAGTTCTGCTTCAGTGACCGTTCCCTCATTACAGAAGCACTTAGTCTCGGGTTTGGGTTCAACCCTGGGTTTCTTCACTAGAGCAGCAACTGATTTGTCGTCTCATGAAGTATCCCTTCTTGCCCTTGCCCTTCTTGAAACTAGTGGTTTTACTAACCATCAACAATTGATGCTCCTACTCGATTTCTACTTTCGCGGTGTCAAACATCGCGAATTGCTCAAGGATCATCATGTCTATCTCTGATATGTTATAGTTCATCACGAAGCTCTAGTAGCTTGGTGGCAGTAACTATGGAGAACCATCACTATCTCATATGGAAGATTAACTCCCACTCGATTCAAGTGATTGTAGTACTCAGACAATCTGAGCACATGCTCAATGATTGAGCTTTTCTCCCTTAGTTTGCAGGTTAAGAAACTTGTCGGAGGTCTCGTACCTCTTGACGTGGGCACGAGCCTGAAATCCTAATTTCAGATCTTGGAACATCTCATATGTTCTGCGCCGTTTCAAAAAATGTCTTCGCTGCCTCAATTCTAAACCGTTTAACATTACGCACTGAACTATCACGTAGTCATCAAAACGTGTATGTCAGATGTTCGCAACATCCACAAACGACGCTCGAGGTTCAGCACACCGAGCGGTGCATTAAGGACATAAGCCTTCTGTGCAGCAATGAGGACAATCCTCAGTATACGGACCCAGTCCGCATAATTGCTACTATCAACTTTCAACTAAAATTTTCTCTAGGAACATATCTTAAACAGTAGAACTAAAGTGCAAGCTACGACATAATTTGCAAAGTCCTTTTGACTATGTTCATGATAATTAAGTTCATCTAATGAACTCCCACTCAGATTGACATCCCTCTAGTCATCTAAGTGATACATGATCCGAGTCAACTAGGCCGTGTCCGATCATCACGTGAGACGGACTAGTCATCATCGGTGAACATCTCCATGTTGATCGTATCTACTATATGACTCATGTTCGACCTTTTGGTCTCTTGTGTTCCGAGGCCATGTCTGTACATGCTAGGCTCGTCAAGTCAACCTAAGTGTTTTGCGTGTGTAAATCTGGCTTACAGCCGTTGTATGTGAACGTTAGAATCTATCACACCCGATCATCACGTGGTGCTTCAAAACAACGAACTTTCGCAACGGTACACAGTTAGGGGGAACACTTTCTTGAAATTTTAATGAGGGGTCGTCGTTCTAAGCATGTAAAAATGACAAACATCACATGCAAATCATAAAGTGACATGATATGGCCAATATCATCTTGCGCCTTTGATCTCCATCTTGAGGCACGACATGATCACCTTCGTCACCGGTATGACACCATGATATGCATCATCATGATCTCCATCATCGTGTCTTCATAAAGTTGTCTCGCCAACTATTACTTCTACTACTATGGCCAACGGTTTAGCAATAAAGTAAAGTAATTACTTGGCGTTTTCAATGACACGCAGGTCATACAATAAATTAAGACAACTCCTATGGCTCCTGCCGGTTGTCATACTCATCGACATGCAAGTCGTGATTCCTATTACAAGAACATGATCAATTTCATACATCACATATATCATTCATCACATTCTTTTGGCCATATCACATCACATAGCATACCCTGCAAAAACAAGTTAGACGCCCTCTAATTGTTGTTGCATGTTTTACGTGGCTGCTATGGGTTTCTAGCAAGAACATTTCTTACCTACGCAAAAGCCACAACGGTGATATGCTAATTGCTATTTACCCTTCATAAGGACCCTTTTCATCGAATCCGATCCGACTAAAGTGGGAGAGACTGGCACCCGCTAGCCACCTTTATGCAACAAGTGCATGTCAGTCGGTGGAACCTGTCTCACGTAAGCGTACGTGTAAGGTCGGTCCAGGCCGCTTCATCCCACGATGCCGGCGGATCAAGATAGGACTAGTAACAGTAAGCAAGTTGAACAAACCAACGCCCACAACTACTTGTGTTCTACTCGTGCATAGAATCTACGCAATAGACCTAGCTCATGATGCCACTGTTGGGGAACGTAGCAGAAATTCAAAATTTTCTATGCATCACCAAGATCAATCTATGGAGATACTAGCAACGAGAGAGAGGGGAGTGCATCTTCATACCCTTGAAGATCGCGATGCGGAAGCGTTGCAAGAACGCGGTCGGTTCGTTCACTAAGCGATTCAGATCGCGGCCGAATCCGATCTAAGCACCGAACAACGGTGCCTTCGCGTTCAACACACGTACAGCCCGGGAACGTCTCCTCCTTCTTGATCCAGCAAGGGGAGAGGAGAAGTTGAGGGAGAGCTCCGGCAGCACGACGGCGTGGTGGTGGAGCTTGCAGTTCTCCGGCAGAGCTTCGCCAAGCACTACTACGGAGGAGGAGGTGTTGGGGAGGGAGAGGGCTGCGCCAGGGGAAGGGTGAAGCTCCCATGCGCCTCCCCACTATATATAGGGGTGGAGGGGGCTGGTTTCTTGCCCTTTAAGTCCATTGGGGCGTTGGTAAAGGTGGGAGGAAAGAAATCCCATCATTTCCTTCCCCACCGATTGTTATCCCCCTTTTTAGGGATCTTGATCTTATCCCTTTGGGATATGATCTTATTCCTTCTAAGGAGGGATCTTGGTGCGCCTTGACCAGGGGTGTGGGGCCTTGCCCCCACTACCCACGTTCATGTGGGTCCCCCATGCAGGTGGGCCCCACTCCGGAACCTTCTAGAACCTTCCTGGTACAATACCGAAAAATCTCGAACATTTTTCGGTGGCCAAAATAGGACTTCCCATATATAAATCTTTACCTCTGGCCCATTCTAGAACTCCTCGTGACGTCCGAGATCTCATCCGGGACTCCGAACAACATTCGGTAACTGCACACTAATTCCCATAACAACTCTAGCATCACCGAACCTTAAGTGTGTAGACCCTACGGGTTCTGGAATCATGTAGACATGACCGAGACAACTCTCTGGCCAATAATCAACATCGGGATCTGGATACCCATGTTGGCTCCCACATGTTCCACGATGATCTCATCGGATGAACCATGATGTCAAGGATTCAGGCAATCCCGTATACAATTCCCTTTGTCAATCGGTACGTTACTTGCCCGAGATTCGATCGTCGGTATCCCAATACCTCGTTCAATCTCGTTACCGGCAAGTCACTTTACTCGTTCCGTAATGCATGATCCCATGACTAACTACTTAGTCACATTGAGCTCATTATGAAGATGCATTACAGAGTGGGCCCAGAGATACCTCTCCGTCACACGGAGTGAGAAATCCCAGTCTCGATTCGTGCCAACCCAGCAGACACTTTCGGAGATACCCGTAGTGCACCTTTATAGCCACCCAGTTACGTTGTGACGTTTGGCACACCCAAAGCATTCCTACGGTATCCGGGAGTTGCACAATCTCATGGTCTAAGGAAATGATACTTGACATTAAAAAAGCTTTTAGCAAACGAACTACACGATCTTGTGCTATGCTTAGGATTGGGTCTTGTCCATCACATCATTCTCCTAATGATGTGATCCCGTTATCAATGACATCCAATGTCCATGGTCAGGAAACCATAACCATCTATTGATCAACGAGCTAGTCAACTAGAGGCTCACTAGGGACATGTTGTGGTCTATGTATTCACACATGTATTACGGTTTCCAGTTAATACAATTATAGCATCAACAATAGACAATTATCATGAACAAGGAAATATAATAATAACCATTTTATTATTGCCTCTAAGGCATATTTCCAACAGTAAGTATGACACATTTCTACCATAGTACACAATTTTATTTTCAAATTTGATGTACATAGTTTTTTGAGAAAATTAACGTACATAATTAGAAACAAGAAAAGACAAATCATGCTGTGAACAGTACCTAATGCAACCTGGGCCTTGAATTCAGCCCATTTTCTATATCATCGGTGAATTTGTCTTTTTTCTTTCTAATAATGAGTTTTCAATTTGGATTTCAAATTTTGTAGTATGGCAGATTCTTGTTGCTAGTACAACATACTTTTTTGTTCAGAATTTTTTGGCATTTATAAATTGGATTTTATTAACTTGGCGCACAGGTAGCACAAGAGTGAAGTGCATTGTAGGTCCCTGAACTATTTTAGTTGTGTCACGTAGGTCCTCAAACTATGAAAATCATCATTCAGGTCCTCTAAGTGCAATAAGTGTGTCATTCAGGTCCAAATCAGTTCCAACACTAAAATAGTCTGATGACCTATATTTTGCCTAGCATGACACACTTGTTGTACTTTGAGGACCTGTATGATGACTTTTATAGTTTGAATATCTATGTGACACTTGAAATAGTTCAAGGACCTACAGTGCACTTCACTCTTTCCCATACATGCACCAGTGCACATACGGGATAGCTTCTCATACTTTATTTTAATCCCGTCACGTTAATCTGGAGAAGACAAAGACACAATGCCTAGGATGTGCTTTGTTTGTAAAGCCGTGCATGTTTTGGTGCCTTGAGTGTGCTTATCAAAATCCTGATTCTGCCGCGAATTGACCTCTGGTTGAATGGTTAGATGAACAGTGGCATTCCTATCCTACTAAGGATCAGGTCCTAGACTTGATACCGGTGCTCGCATTGTTATGGCTTTATTTCAGCCCTTTCGATGATGTGCGTTAATTGGGAAGAGACGTTCGTGTCGACTACGAAGGCGTCTGTGGCGACTTTGTCAATATGAAGATGGTTTGCTGGCTCAGTCTTTCAGAGGTGCTCATAGGGGTAGGGTGTACATGTGTGCTTTCATAAGGGTGTGTATATATGCTTATGTATGAACTTCTGCGTACCGTGTTTAAAAAAATCTCCAGTCTACCGGAGGAAAATGGAAAAACCCGAGGGGAGCTCCATTGAATTTTGTATTGTACTCCTTCTATAAAGAAATATAAAAGCGTTTAGATTTACAGAGGAAGTACAAGGCATAAAATCACGAAAATAGATCCACTACGGCATAAATCAGAGTTTCTTCTAAACCTCCGAGCGGGGTTGGACGAGGCGTGCTGGAGGGACGTACGCCTAAGAAACTGTTAAGGTGGTATGCTTTGTAAGGATGTAATTTCTTTTAAACGTGGGCTAACCCTGGCGATGAACACATGCTACTTAAAGGCATCGGTAGCCCTACAAAACCTTTTCGTCAGAAAGGCTAAAGGAATGCCCATCGAACATGATACTACTCGCCAATCATAGAGCCTATTTTTAAGGGCATCTCCAAGGAAGACAGGGAGACCCTCAAAGTTTCGGTGTATGTCCGGGTTGTGGTGTCTGAACTGCTTATGACAACTTTTGTTATCCAACGAGGACCCCATCGGTCTGTGAAGTGGTTTGGACGTCCCTTCCTGGCAAAACCGAGACAAACATGGGGGAGCTATACCGGTGTCCGGACATTCACTTGACCGACAAAAAGCCATCATGTGGTCCTCCTCTTTTTTCTCCCTTCTCACATGTATGGTCCCCTCTCCTCTCTCTCATCCCAACCGGACAAATAAGGATTAATTTTTAAAAAAGGTTGGATGGCTCTCTCCCGCGTCATGTCCGTAGACCACGTCCGAACATAAAAACGGACATATACCGAAGCTATTTGCCACCCCCCTTGAAGATGCCCTAAGGCACCATAATCCATGCATATTGGCTGACAAACCAAAAAGTCGTAGCAATTTTAATTGTAAAAAGTCAGGCGGGCACTTATCGTTTAAGATAAAATAAGATGAACGCCTTAACTCACGTCCAACATTAATTGATTGCAGGAATCTTCGTCATCATCCGACGTTGCTCCGGCGGCCACCGGCGGTGGGAAACTGCCCGGAGTGACCCAACACATGGTGATCGACACGACCAGCGACGTGCCGTGGGTGCAGTGCGCGCCCTGCCCAAAGCCACAGTGCCACCCTCAGACGGACGCCACGTACGACCCAAGCAAGTCCACCACCTATGATCCCTTCCCTTGCAGCTCGCCCGTCTGCCGCCAGCTCGGTCCGTACGCCAACGGCTGCACCGGCGCCGGCAACACCGGCCAGTGCCAGTACCGCGTTCAGTACCCCGACGGATCATCCACCTCCGGCACCTACATCTCCGACGTTCTGACCATCACCCCCACCCCCGCCGGCACGGTCAGCGGCTTCCGCTTCCGGTGCAGCCACGCCCTGCAGCGACCCGACCTCTTCAGCAACACCACCGCCGGGATCATGTCGCTCGGCCGGGGCGCGCAATCGCTCTCGTCGCAGACCAAGGGAACCTACGGCCACGTCTTCTCCTACTGCGTCCCGCCGACGTCGAGCCACACCGGCTTCTTCGTCCTCGGCGTCCCGAGGAGCGCCGCCTCCAAGTACGTGCTCACGCCCATGCTCAACAGCAAGATGGCCCCGTCCATGTACCTCATGCGCCTCCGCGGCATCGACGTAGCCGGTCAGCGCCTCGCCGTGCCTCCCATGGTATTTGCCGCCGGCGCGGTGATGGACTCCCGCACCGTCATCACGCGCCTCCAGCCCACGGCGTACCGGCGTCCGCACCCAGAGGCTGCCCAAGATCTCGCTTGTGTTCGACAGCCGGAGCAACGGCGGCGCTGCCGTGGAGCTGGACCCATCGGGGGTGCTGTTCAACAGCTGCCTCGCGTTCGCGTCCACCGGTGGCGCCGACGGATCCACCGGTGTCATCGGCCACATCCAGCAGCGGACGATCGAGGTGCTCTACAACGTCGGCGGCAGCGCCGTTGGGTTCCGCCGTGCCGCGTGCTGAGCTACACAGCGCGCGTTCAGCCGACCTACCTACCTACCATCATTTGGGTTCTTGGGTAATATATATCCCTATTGGGCCTTTCACCTATGGCCGACAAATAAGCCGATTTGACAAGTGTTTTTGTGTGCCGTTACCAATTTTTTGTGTGCCTTTATCGATTGTAAAAGCTTTACTTATTGTGCGAAATGAAGGTTGAGAATTATTTTATGTGGTTTAAGCGTAAGATTTATTTGCTGGACTACTCAGTCCTTATTCGAGTTGTATGCTATGATCATCCTGAAATGGTCAAGTATTGTTCATCATGTTTGGCCCATTATAAAATAATCACAATCATTTTGCATAATTTGATTTTTTTTCTTTTTTACATTTTTTAATTGGATATCAGTTCAAGCGGAAGCACGGGTTATAGCCGCCACGCTATTTGTCATGGTGAAACCAGCCCACCCGAATTCAAGTTTTAGACTTAGCATGGCTGCTCATATATTTTCCGAATTTGTTTCAGCTTTTTCGGTGCTATCGTTTCGTTGGTATGATATGTTCATCACCTACGAGATGTCTGTAGTGACTTTGTCAATGTCAAGATTTGCCAAATCGGTTGAGAATCAACCTGTGGTTAGATGGTAAGGAGGACAGTGGTATTCACAGCCCACCAGAATTCAACTCCTAGATTTAATATCGGTGCTCGCATTTTCATGGATTTATTTCAGGCCGTCCGACGATGTATGTTTAGTGGGAGAAGTAGACTTGACATTGGTGCTCTTATTTTCCTGGACTTATTTTAGGCTTTCTGATGATGTGCATTGTGTGGGAGGACACGTCCACATTGACTACGAAGGTGTCTGTAGCTGCTTCATCAATCTCAAGATAATGTGTTTTCTCAGTCTTTTGGAGGTGCTCATAGGAGTAGGGTATGTTTTCATAGAGATGAGTGTATATGCATATTTATGAGCGTCCGCGTCTGTACTATGTTTAAGAAAAAAATATCTACCAACTCGACTCAGAGGTGTGATCATGAAGATAAGGTATGCGTGTGTACATTTGTGGGGACCGGTGTACTTACTTGATTTGAGCGTCTGTGGTTACAATCAAGGAAGGATTTATTATACAACGTACGATTCTTGAGTCCAAAGGAAGTGCCAGTTATTTTATCATATTCATTTTTGAGCAATGACATTCCTAGTTGCTAATTTTACAAAAAATCTTACAAACGTGGAGATGGTTGCAGTCAAAATGAACTAGTATGTTGTAGAGTTCGGTCGCAGTCAAAGTGAACTAGTAGGTTGAGTTCTTGTAGAACTTTTAAATAGGAATATGATTTCTCTGTCATCTTATATTATCATGCTCGAAAAAGGCTGGTAGCTACGCACGCATCTTTCATCCCTCACACGCCCTCTATCCCTTGCGTGCAAGTACCTAGATTGCATAGAGCCTACGTGGTTTACAGGTTTAGGCAGATAACCTTGCATGCTTTGCATTCAGGATCCGTACCTTTTGCTAGGGGAAAGGAAATTATTGTCCGAGGAAAGTAATGTGAACTATCTTATATAATGGAGTGGACAGCAGAGCGAACCAACAATGAACATGAAAGCTGAGCAGGTGACCATATCTGTAGATGTCAGGTGTAGCCGTGCGGTGATCGTTGTAACAGCTGAGGTGCTCGAGTTCATGCTTGACGAGTAAAAGGGCCGTCGGCGCGGCGGGCGTTCGTGCGCCGGAAAACCTCCTGTGTCCACTGCTCCATCTTCTTCCCCCCTTCTACTTCAGCGCGTGAGTGAGAGAGAGAGAGAGAGGTGACCGGCGAGCTAGGGCAAGGGCTAGCTGCACCAACAGAAAGAACCGATCCGATCAGGTGTATGAACAATGAATTCGGTGTTAAACGCAAATTATTGAAATATATCCAGTGCAGTGCTTTGATGTGTCGCGTCAACTCGTACATCAACGAGAAGTTTGATTATCCCCTCCCTCGCGGACTTAACTGCACCTGCCTTTGGCTGTATGACAGGTTGGCCACACACCTGTCGGGCCCATCTGTCATACACGCAAAGGCAGGAGCGTCCCTCCCTCGCCCATGAGCGTGGTGGCTGGCAAGACTAGGAGAAGCTTCCGCTACACGCTCTCCCTCCCGCACGCGGTAAACATGCAGCAGTTTAATCGGTGTCAGATGACCAGAAGCGTACCGTAGTACTCCTCAAGTGTAGTAGTACTCCATCATTGTTTGGCTTGTACCTACAAAAGTTTCAAGCAAATAAGAGAACAAGTCCGCAGATATGCACAACATGAAACGATAATGTTACAAAAATCATGTACCTTTTGAAACCCAACTTGAAAAAAAATAGTATCGACAATGGTTATGGGGAAAAATAAAGCCTGACTAATGTTGTGTACTATCAGAGTCTAATTCGTCTTTTGACTTGCTATTACACAACGCTCATTGCATATGGAAGGGACGGGTACCATGCCTGGACTTCTGATCGACGATTCTGACATGGATTGCAAGACACCACATCTCTATGCTTCACTTGCTGCCAGGAGGGGGATACTCTGGACCACATGCTTATGCGATGTGTCTTTGCTCCGCGGGCATGGCATGCATGTTTCACTTTGCTGGCTGTTCATATCGCCATCCAATCCATAGAGGACAACCTTGAAGTGTGATGGCTAAGATTGTGCAAAGGATTAACGAAGACGAGCAGAAAGAGATTTGATTCACTAGCCATTCTCATTGTTTGGAGCTTGTGGAAGCAAAGAAATGCGAGGGTTTTTCAGGAGTGTGGGGCCGCAACGCAATATCCCCCAATTTGTTAATCTCATTCTCGATGAGGTACAAACTTGGAGGAAGGCTGGAGCTAGGTGTTTTCAAACCTTTATGAAGGAGTAGCATGTAATTGAGGGTGGGTGTGTGGTTGCTAGCTTAGCTGGTAGCCTAATTTGTTTTGCTTACGACATTTTTTATAAATTATCCTTTGTCTTTCTCCGTTTTTATTTACTTCGTATATTAGCTTTGATCAAAGTCAAACTTAATAAATAAAAATGGACATCGCTAGTACTGCTTTCGCAATATGGTGGATGCCCGCCAGTCGTTTTCGAGGGTGCGGTTGCGCCCGTGGGTGTTTTGTCCGGCGAAACAGAACCGGCGGCGTGCTTGTCTTTGGCCGCTTGGCCGTACGTTGGTTTTCGTCGGCATGCGGCCCCCGCCGGAAAACAGTGCAAGTGGTGCACGCAAAACAACCGGCCGACGTACGATACGTACGCTACGCAACCATCCCATTATGAGCTTATAAATACAACTTACAAGGGCCCGGCGATCTAGGCTAGCTTCCCCTGAACCAGTGAAAGTGTGCAACAGATCGATCGGCAGAAGTGCAGAGTGCTCTAGAGGTTGATCGATCGGTGATGGGGTCGAGGGACGCCATGGCGGCCTCCGGCCGGGTCTTCTTCCTCGAACCAGTTGACAACGGCCGCGGGGGCGGCGGCCGCATCCTCCTCGACGCCTGCTTCCTGTGCAAGCGCCGCATCGCCTCCGACCGCAACGCCTACATGTACAGGGGCGAGGCGGCGTTCTGCAGCGAGGACTGCAGGCAGGAGCAGATGGACATGGACGCCCGCCGGCACAGCGCGCTGCTGATCTTCAGGCCGTCGACGTCGTCCTCGCGGGCGGACTTCGCCGTCCACGCCCCCGCCGTGTCAGGCTGGCCAGCCAGGTAGCTAGCGAGCTCTGCTCATCGCTCAAGATGACGAGCGGTAGTGATGATCGACTGTGCATGTTTTTAAGGCCTCTGTAGCATCACTGTCTCAAGGCCACGAGATCGATCTTCATCATAGTATCGAGAAAAACTTCCAGCAGCGCAAAGCATCGTCAAACCAATAAAAACCAACATGAATGAAACACTAACATCTGTCTCCATGGCGCCGCCAAACAGGCCAGAATAATTTCATTCGCAAAAAAACATCACGACTACCACTAGAGTACTACACGCTGATGAAGATCATAAAATTATTGATGATCCGGGCCGGGCTCCCCTCAGCTCTCAAGGCCAAGATGGCAGCCGAATGCGCAGGGCTGGCCTTTACATTTCAGACATCCTTGCGCGAACTTCCTACAATGGGCATGTATACTATGATAGACTTAAAATGTATTACCCCTTTTTTTTGCGAAATCATATGGGAGTTTTATTTCAAACTTATAGGGTTACAATCGAGAGGCAATAAGTCCTCACAACATGGAGGACAACTGCACATCCACATCGCAGTACATGACTCAATACGGCTATAGTTTGCCATACAATCTGCTACCCTGTTTTGAGCTCTACTAATTTTCTGTGGAACAAACTCCCTTTCATTCATCAATGTCTTGATTTCTGCTACTAGGTGTCCATAAGCCGAACGAGACAAGCTATCACTTGAGAGGATTGATAGCGCTCGAAGAATCAGATTGCACCATTACTTGCCGTTCTGTATGTTGTAACGCTAGGGCCATCCCCTGCATAAGTGCATGAATCTCCGCCTCCAACGCCTCGTTACAATTAAAAATAACACGGTAGGCAGCAAAAATTACCGATCCGTCGTCACGCCGCAAAATCATACCAACACCCGCACTGTCATCCTGAGATGAGTAAGAGCCATCAACAGACAAGGCAGTCCAGTTTACCGGAGGATGTTGCCAAGGAGTTGTATGCCTCATCTGATGTACCATTGGACGTACTACCTCCTCCCCTATTAACATTTTACCTTTAATAATCTCCTCCATACTATGATTCCTGGCAAGATCAAGTGATTTGTAGTAACTATCTAGAAAATCCAAAGTAACCTCAACGGGTGGTACTTCTTTCCCATGCACAACGTCATTACGTAGCTGCCATATCCTCCATACAAGCAGAATTACCATATCATGGGTTTTGTTATCACATGTCGCCAATACATGCATGCATATCCACTCTTTGCCGTTATCTACTAGCACATCATCCCCAGGCAACGGCCATATTCCACGCATGCTTTGCCAAACCAGACGCGCCTGAGTGCACGCAACCAGCGCATGAAAGGAGCCTTCACTTTCACGACAACACACCCGGCAACGATCTGTGGTGCCCAGATGGCGAAACAACTTGTTTTGTTCTGTTGCAAGAGCTCCCGACGCGGCCTTCCATGCAGTTATCCTCATCTTCAGAGGGACTTTAGCTCGCCATATAAAATTCCATATAGATCGTTCTCCCTCTGGATGTATACTAGATGCCCCACCCGCAAATGAATCATCATGGTCTTTCGCTATAGACGATAGGCACTTTTAACAGTAAACGTCCAGATTTCTCTGGGAACCTAGCAAGGAAATCAACACGATTCATCGGCGACGACGTATCCTCAAAATTTGTTGCACATCCACATCCCAGAAATGCTGCTGGAGACGCCCAGATTCCATCCACCATTATCAAAAGGAAATCTGAAACTCGATTAAACCGACAGTTTCTTTTTGGAGTGATCGGTCGTAGGTCGTTACCCCTAGGTATCCAAGGATCCCGCCACGTACGTACCATAGAGCCATCACCAATTCTCCAAATAATTCCTTTTTTCAATAGCTGAAGGCCATACTCAATGCCTTTCCAGACAGCCGAAGAACAGCCAGTAAACACTGTATCCAGAATATTTCCGTTTGGATAATATTTTGCTCGAAGCAGGCGAGCACACAAACTATCCGGGGATTCAATCAACCGCCACGCCTGTTTAGCTAGCAGGGCTTGGTTGAAAGCGCGCATATCTCTGAACCCCATGCCCCCCTTCGATTTTGGAAGGTGCATTTTATCCCAACTGAGCCAAGCCATTTTTCTCTTTCCTTTATCAACTCCCCACCAATATTGTCTCATCATGCGTGTTAAATCATCGCACACAGAAGCAGGCAATTTGAAGACACTCATAACATATGTGGGGATAGCTTGCGCAACAGACTTAATTAGAATCTCCTTATTGCCCGAGGACATGAATTGCTCACTCCAATCCACTAGCTTCTTACTAATTCTCGCTTGAGTTGTTTCAAACCTACCTTTGTGCATCCTACCTTCTGGCACTGGAAGGCCCAAATACTTTGGCTCAAAGACCTCTTTTGTAATATCTAGGATTCCTTTAACCCCATTTGCCACTGACTCCAAACAGTTAACAGAAAAAAGGATGGAACACTTTGAAGGGTTAATAAGTTGACCCGTAGCCACTACATAAGTGTTCAACAAACCCTTGACAATTGTAGCTTGTTGTTCGGAAGCCCGGAAAAATAATAGAGAATCATCCGCAAATAATTAATGAGAGATCACCGGTGCACGTCTACATATCCTTACACCTTCCATACTCCCGTCCATAATTGCTCTGTTGACAAGAGCAGAGAAAGCATCGGCCACAAATAGAAACAAAAACGGAGATAAGGGATCACCTTGTCGAAGTCCTCGTGAAGGTATGAAAGAATTTCCCCTAATGACACTGTTTTCTGTAATAAATAAGGGTCTATCTAGGGCACATTTAGATGTGGCCTAGTTATTGCACATCTAAGTGACTCAATCAAGCATAAAGAAAGGAAAAAAATACCCGCACGAATCTGCGGGTACAGCACCGGCACGTATCTTCTCTGTTTAGTTAAACGATGCGACAAATATTGACATGTACGCACAGGTATTGACATGTACGCACAGGTACAACACCGGCCATATGTATGTTATAAGTAGATATATAAGGCCATCTTGTTAACCACTGACAATAAGAAAAAACCGTGAAAACCGGACCAATGAACCAACAGACAACAAAATCTAGAGGATTGCTTGGGTACACCCCCGCCCTTGGATAGTATGGTCATTTCCTCATAATGTATACCCACCTCCAAATGTGGCACGTACGAACCGGTACACAGTCGATCCGCCCGCCCGTCACACCCATCCGTCATGGGCATGGCCCATTTTTTCTTCTTCTTTAACCTTCAAAAAATAGGTGCAAGAGATAGGATTCAAACTCCCAACCTCAGCCAGAACCAGCCAATGTCAGAGAACTCCGAGGGTTGTAGGGGTTATTACAGGAGGTTTGTACCGGGGTACGGAGCTATTATCAGGCCTTTAACTGAGTTGTTAACGGAAGGTGTGGAGAAGAAGCTAGAAAAGTATTTCTGAAGCTCAAAAGTTCTATGGCATGGTGATGCCTTTGAACGTTGACTGGGAGAGTGGCTCGAAAGAGTTGGAACCGACTAGAAGCTTGGAAGTTTATGCTCTTTAAAAGGATAATAGCAATCTTAACTTACATCCGGTCAAGATCCCCGTGAAGAAATGCTGATTGAACATCGAGCTGATAAAGAGGGAGTACCATACTCAAGATACTCCAATAAAGGAAAGGTATGCTTGTTTGGTTTCTTTGGTCCGAGAACACACACCACAAACTCTCGCAGTCGATGAGGAAACGTTAGGGCTTCCGTAACTAAACCTTCGAAAGTTACTTTTGCTTCTCTCGGGTTTGTGGTCTACTGCCACCCCTATAACCATCTGGGACAACTCACTTGTTGTGCCAAACTACTTCTTTCAATCTTCTTGTTTTGCATCTTCTTAGTCTAGTTTTTTTTTTGGTCTGTTTATTCCTTGATTTTATTTTTCTTTGCAGTACACAACCCCTATGAGCTAGGCTTGGCCCAATTTTCTCCTTTTTTTCATTCCTTTTTTGCAACCTTAAAAGAAATCCTTCCTTTTTTGCAACCTTAAACAAATGAGCGTGTTATACCAGACTCGACTCAAAACCTCACAATTCATAACCAGATGTACTAACCACTTCGTATACCTGACCTCCTATGTCTAAGTTCTTGTTTTTCTTTTTTTGTAGTGTGTCAAATATAACGCTAAAAATAAAGACTCTGGTTTTCCTTTTCTTGGGCTGGTTTTTTCTTAGGTTTTTACATGGGTTATTATATCCTTGTTATAAGTAGATATGTAAGGCCATCTTATTAATCATTGGCAATAAGAAAAACCGTGAAGCAGATCGTTTTCCTCTTGTCCCTGGCGGCTGGAACCCTAGCTGCCGCCAGGAGAGGACAATCTTTCAGCATCGTCCTCCACCGGCAACCTCGGTCGTCGGTGGTGAGGGGGGTGGCCGGATCCACGCGTGTGGATCGTTTTTACTCCCTCGTAGTCTAGGTTTTTAAGTTGTTCATCGTCTTCACTTCGGCGGCGAAAGGAATGAGGATTGCATTGAATGCCCGCAATTTTTTGTTTGGATGCAGTAACAATACTTCATAACTATACATCTCTTTGCGTTTCTGCATGGAAAGGAATGAAGATTGCCTTGAATGCCCTTTTGGCAAGAAGGATGGAGTTTCATAAGACCAAGGAAAAGCAACGTGGGCCGAAATCATCTAGTTCGAAATACGATAGGCCTTGTATAACGATCCGGAGAGAGTAACTGGTGCGCTGCAAAACAAAACAAGTTTCACAATAAGAATGGCATGAGAAGGACAAACTATAGTATTGCACATCAATCGGTAAAATAATTGTATAAGCTGACTTAACAGTCAGTAAATGTACCATGTAAGGTTTACAATCATAGGCCATTTGAAAAACAAAGTTACACGCATTACATCTTGTTCTTGCACTTATTTATAGCAAACTAGCTCGATCTCAATGAGCTAGCTTGTAGACCGCAAATATATAGTAGTGGATCTGAATGAGCAACCTGCCACATCAGCACGCAGCAGGGCGGAAACCGACGGACCCGCCACCGACGTCATAGAGAACCTCGTAAGTCTGCTGCTGCACATTGCCGATGAATCCGACGGATTCTTCACCGGGGGTGGCAGCGAACGCCAGGCAGCCATCCAACATTATGGATGCTGGGTCGAGCTCCAAGATGGCGCCACCAGCGAATACGAGAGAAACCTTGGGGACCTTCACCTCAGGGAAACGGGTGAAGTCATAGCATGTGTCGAGGTTGCGCACGGGGGCCGCCAGTGGGCCATACGCTGCCATGATGCTTCTGAATACGGTTCTTAGTGCAGCATACACTGGTGGCGGCAGCTGCGTGACAACTGCGCCGGAATCCATCACCGAGCCCGTGGCAAAAGCTGTTGGCGGCACACTCAGTTGCTTCCCGGCCACGATGATCGCCTCCAGGTGCACGATGTAGAACGTTGGTGCATGTTTGTTCTTGATGAGAGGTGTGTGTGCAAACTTCAACGAAGCCTCCACCGGCCCGCCCAACGAGAGGAAGCCGGCGGAGCTCGGCTGTGGGATGCAGTAGGAGAATGCGTTACCGTAGGCCTCTGCCGTCTGCTCTAGAAGCGACCCGCGACCGCCGCCGAGTGCCAGGATGCCTGCATTCTGGTTGCTGAAGGAGCCCCTCACGGCATGGCTGCACCCAAACCGGAAGTCCTTCACCACGATGGTTGGGGACATCGTCAGCGTGTCAGTAACATACGTCCCGGTAGTTGCCTTACCGTCGCCATAATTTACAATGTACTTGCACTCATCGGTGGTGGTTGAGCAGCCATTGCCGTAGCTGCTGCCTAGCACCTTGCAGGCCGGTGAGCCACATGTGATTGGTGCGAACGTACTCGACTTGGCGGGGTCAAAGAAGGGATCCTTCTGGAGGTGGCACTGTGGGATGGGGCACGGGAGACACTGCACCCAGGGGATGTCGCTGCTCGTGTCGACGACCACCGTCTGGCTCATAGTGGCATGGTGCTCGCCAGGCGGAGTCTGATCAGATTTTTGGATCTAAAATTTTAAGAGGAAGTTGTAGAACCGGTTACCGACGAACAAACATCTTAATTAAATTGATACACACACTAAGTTTCATTCACTGGAATACTTTCCATAAATTCGGTCAGTCGAGAATTAATGGAATCATTTTAAAGCAGTACATACTAAAGCCTTCTCACCGATTTCGATGTCCCTGAGTTTGTCCCGACTGAAGCTGTCGAAGACGGCGTATAATCCCGGTTAGAAACCGTGGTAGATCTGGCAATTATTGGTATCCCCGCACCGACACTGCCGATATCAGCGGAGAGCTGCGTCCGGATGTAGCTGGTGCGGAGCTGGTCCCACAGAAGCATGTCATCGACATCGATGCCTATATCCTCTGATGCCCTCGACGATGTTGATGAGCACGGACCGTGCGGGCGGTTCATCGGCACCCAGGCGGTGCCGTTGGACGGTATCACTGTTCTCCGTGCATGTACATATTAGCTGAAGCTACTACTCTACATATATACTGCTCTAGTCACTAATTATAAACATCTTACCCTTGTGTCCGGAGCAGGCGGCGTCTTCTGGGATGTGCTTCAGGGAGCTTGTTGGCACAACCATGAAATGTTTGTGTTCATGGTGATCTCCAGCACCTGCATTTGCACTCAGGCTGCAGGAAGTAGACAAGATGATCACAAGAAGCAGCGACTGCAAAGTGGAGACCTTCATGTTCACGAACTAATGAATTGTGTTCACGTGTTGAGGGCAATGCTTGATGAGTTGATGGGATGGTTGATGATTTCAGTATCGTAGCTGCTAGCTCTATATATAGAAAGAAAACGAAATGCATGGGTTGGCGGACGTACGATGGAAAGCAGCCATGCACAATTCCATCAGCCTGTGATGGGCAACACGTATCTAGACGCCTTTGCTTTCCAGGATTTGATCTTCTCCTTTTGTTTTTAATATTGCTGGTTAACTTTGTGTGTGCTTCCTGTGTACCGCGGACAATTAGATATGCATGCATGCCCATGGCCGATGCCTTCTCCCGACACAACTTCTTCTTCATTGTCCTTGTAGTGTATAATATCCGGAACTCTGTTTCCACCTAAGCTCAACTTGCAGTGCATGAACCTTAACATGGTATCATCCATGATGTTCTGGGTTTGAGAGACCTGGTTAAAAATATTTGCTGTGCTCTGATTTCATGTTCTTTCTCGATCGTCTCGACCTATGCAGTGAATAGGATTTGTGCATACAGATACAACTTGCAATCAAGAGGTTTGGACCGACACAATAAATAGTGAAGGGCGCATCAATGAGAACATGCCATGGTCTTTTGGTCAGGGTGGGGCGATGAAGGTTTGCCAGAAATGCATAACTACCAAAGCTAGGGAAGGAGTGTTGGGATGTTTGTGGCGACAAGGATGTATACTGTGTCGAGTGGACATCTAAAGTGAGGCTTCAAAGAAGTGGAAAAGATGGTATGAGAAAGCCATTAAATCAACCAATCATCAATATCACTGTTGTTAAATTCTAATATCATTTGCACTATTCTGTAATACTCCATCCGTTCCAAAATAATTGAAGTTATTGGATTTTTCTAAGTCAAACCTTTTAAAGTTTGACCAAGTCTCAAGTTAGTCTTCAAAGAAGAGAAAAACGGTATATATGATAAAGCCATTAAATCGATATCCAATGGTCATTATCACAGTTGTTAAATTCTAATATCATCTGTACTACATCTGTAATAATAACGCATTTGTGCAGGCCAGGCCAATATGTTACTAAAGGAGATGTCACTTCAACTGTTTTTGCTTTATCAACGCATATACTATGATGACGTCTAAATAAACAAAGATGAATACAACTTTAAGAATCATATTCTAGGCAGTTGATGGACTGTAGTTATTATCCTTTATTGTGGCCAATGATTTCTTGGCCCATGTGTTTTGTTTCCACAAACACTAGAAATTAAATATTTTGTTGCACATATACTGTCACAGTAGACTATGTATCGTGCACTCACACATTCTGAGATACCGGTGAGTAATAACAAAAAAAAATTGGAAAGTGAAGGTACCGCTTAAAGTCAAAATATTCATGTGGTATCTCCGTAGGGGAGTTGTGCTAACAAAAGACAACCTCGCATGACGCAACTGGTCGGGAAGTAAGAAGTGTTGTTTTTGTACTCACGACGAGACAATTAAAAACCTCTTATTTCACTGTAAGTTTGCGCGTTCTACGTGATCTGCCATCCAAATAGTGTCAAATTTGTATCCGCCTATAACTGTTGCCAATATTTTTGGTCATTGGCCGAACGGTATTTCAAATAGGTACGAAACGCTAATAAGGGTGGGAGCATATGCCTTACTATGGTCGCTTTGGTTATGTAGAAATGATGTTGTTTTTAATGACAAAACCATTTCTCCTTTGCAAGTTATTTTCCATTGTACGCACTCGCTTCGTACGTGGTGTACGCTACAACGAGCGGAGTACCAACCGTTGTTCAAGACAATGTGTACGCTGTTGGAGCAGGTGGCTACGAAGGTTTTTACCCAACATGGATGGCAGCATAACCTCCGGCTCGGTCCACCATCTCTTTCGACATAGGCATAGTGTCGGTCTATGGACTCTACTATTGCCGAATTGTCGGTCTTTTATCTTTTTGTTTATCAGACTACTGGTGTTTGGCTGTGTGCATCCTAGTTATGTAGACACTGGGTGATACTCTTAATGCTTTGTATCACTTTGAGCTATATTTTGAGATAATAAAAGTGCCCTTTATCGAATAAAAGAATTATCTGTGGGTGACATCCAAAGAATAGAGCATCAATCTGTCCATCTATCTCTAAATATAGAATTGACCCGCAAGTTCCATGCAATGACTAAGATATCCTAAAGTACCTAAGCTAGCTAGCTAGGTTCATCTGTTTGATTTATTAAATAATAATAAATTAATTACATTAGTACTACAAACAAAGAAACATACCCACTTTGGAGATGCTACTGGCAATGCTTTGGCCCTGAAGGAAAGAACATTCGTCTAGAGAGAAAAGATGAACAATTTCCATGTTTTGTAACCTTTCCTTTTCTTTTCCCTGGTTTCAAATTGATTTATGGACTTGTCGCACATCCCTAGAAATCGTACATGGCCAATCACAGGGTTTTTTTTAGGGATGGCCAATCACAGGTTGTTTAGTCAATCATGCATGCATATCTTTCAGTCTTTGCCCGATCTTATGTACTAGTGCACATTAGTTATCTGCGCAAGTGCCCTAGAGCTAAAGTTTCAAGAATATCATAAGATCGGCACAAATTTAATCATGTGTGATCATGCATGCATTTCTTTCGGTATTTTCATGATTTTCTATACCCGGACACGCTAATTAGATGTGCAAGTGCTCTAGAGCTCAAAAGGTGAAAAGGTTCAAAATATACGGCAACTTGGACACCAGATAATATTACTATGCTCAAAAAGTAAACACAGATTTATTTTGCAACTTACCACTCGTTACAAGATTTGGAGTGGATTAAACACGACCTTTAAATCTCACAGAATCATAGATGCACATTACTTTAATATTTCCAATATGTGAAGGAAAATAATCATGGATTTTACATATAGGCGGTGGTTTGGACTTTAGTATACTTTTATGCCTAAAATGGCTAGTGCGTACGATATGCTCCTATTTGTTGTCAAGGTTTTGTGTGTCGCAACCGTCAAATCAGTGTTTTGCAATGGATATGTAATAGTGACACTCAATCTGAGATCTAGGTCTTTTAGAACACTGACACAATCTTTGAAATAATACGTTGAGCATTAATTTCTATGTGACTATGTTGTCTCACAAAAAATAGACATTATTCTAGAAGTATAAGTTATCTTTAATTTTGGATAGTAGTAACTCATATAGATGGCCGAACTCTGGAAATGATGTTCAGAGCTCAAGCTCCACGTAGCTCATTATGTGGGCGACTCATGCTTTCCAGGATTTGATCTTCTCCTTTTGTTTTTAATATTGCCGATGCCTCCTCCCGACACAAGTTCTCCATCATTGTCCTTGTAGTATATAATATCCAGACCTCTGTTTTCATCTAAGCTCAACTTGAGGTCCATAAACCTTAACATGGTATCTTCCATGATGTTCTGGTTTCTGGGTATGAGAGACGTGGTAAAAAATAATTGCTATGCTTTGATTCCATGTTCTTTCTCAGTCGTCTTGACCAATGCATTCAATTGGATTAGTTCATACAGATACAAATAGTCGAGTGGAGTGTTTCATTTGACAGGCGCATCAATGAGAACACAACATGGTCCTTTGATTAGGGTGGGGCGATGGAGGTGGGCCAGAAATCTTCAAGTACCAAAGCTAGAGGAGGTGGGTTGGGACGGTTGTGACGACAAGACGATACATACTGCATCGAGTGAACATCTAAAGTCAGGCTTCTAAGAGAAAAAAAGTACTAAATGCGATGTCAGGTCAATATGTGGGCCAAGAAATCTTTTGCCATTAAATATTACTGTTGTTAAATTCTAATAGCATCTGCCTCTACGCGTAAAAAATGCATTTGTGCCGGCCAGGCCAATATGTTACAAAATGCAATGGCAGGTCAATATGTTACTCCCCGCTCAAAAAAGGTCAATATGTTACTAAATAACAATGTCTAAATAAATAAATAATCTGGTCTTGGGTTCTCAGAGCCTTCCGGCAAAGATGAATATAACTTTAAGAATCCTATTCCAGCAAGCAGTTGATGGAGTGTAGTTATTATATTTTTTGTGGCCAAAGATTTCTTGGCCCATGTGTTTTGTTCCCCCAAACACTAGGATTAAATAATTTTTTTGCAAATATGCTATCCGTGAATGACATCCAAAGTCTGTCCATCTATCTCTACATATAAAATTGAGGCGCAAGTTCCATGCGAAGACTAAGATATGCAAAGAATGCCTAAAGTAGCTAAGCTAGCAAGCTAGGTTCGTCTCTTCCATTTAATAAATAACAATAAATTAATAATGTTAGTACTACCAACAAGGCCTACTTCAGAGATACTACTGGCATTGCATTGGCCTTGAAGGAAAGAATATCCGTGCAGAGAGAAAAGATGAACAGTTTCCATGCTTTGTAACATTTTGTTTTCTTTCCCTGGTTTCAATATTGATTTGTGGACTTGTCACGCATCTCAGGAAATTGTGCATGGATGGTCCCAAGATATTTAGTCCATCATGCTCAATCATGCATGCAAATCTTTCAGTCTTTGCCTGATCTTCTGTTCCAGTGCACATTAGTTAGGTACACAAGTGCCCTAGAGGCTAGAGCTAAAGTTCCAAGAAATGGTACACCGACACAAATTGAATCATGGTCAATGATGCAAGCATTTCTTTTGGTCTTTTCGTAATCTTCTCTACCCAGACACACTAATTAGATGTGCAAGTGCCCTAGACCTCATAAGGTGAAATAGTTCCAAAAATACGGCGACATCCACACAACATAATATTATTGTGCCCAAAAGGAAAACACAAAATTATTCTGCAACTTAGGGTATCTCCTACACTGACCAGTAAATGGACACCTCAAATGTCTGTTTTTATGTCTAGACATGGTCCACGAACATCCAACGCTATTCACAAATTAATCCAATTGGAAGGAGAGAGAGTACAGGGAGACCATGCATGTGGTGAGATATTATGGTGTAGTGTCCGGTTGGGAGTAGAGAGAGAAGAGAAGGAACATCCATGTGAAGAGAGAGAAAAGAATGGAGGACCACATGGGGTCGTTTTGTTGGTCAATTGCATGTCCAGACTCTTGGACATCTAGACCGCTTCGCGGACCGATATGGGTTCCCGTTTGATGGAAAAAGTTGACACAAGTGGTCCGGAAACCACAACCCGGACATATACTGGAGCATTGAGTGTTGAGTGTCTCCTATGGAGATGCCCTTACCAATGGTAACAAGATTTGGGTGGATCATACATGACCTTTTAAATATCATGGCATGATAGATACACATTATGTCAATATTTCCAATAACTGGAATAACAAAATCATGAATTTTACATAGATCGGCAATATGGACTTTGGTATACTTATAAGTCTAAAATGACTAGCACGTAGAATATGCACCTATTTGTTGTCTAGATTTCTGTGTTGCAAGAATCAAATGAGTGACTTGCAATGGATAGGTAACAGTAACACTCAAATCCAACATGTCTGTCTTTTAGGACATTGACCCAATCTTTGAAATAATATTTTGAGCATTAGTTTCTACGTGAATACGTTGTCTCCAAAAAAATAGACATAATTCTAACATTCAGTTATTTATTGTTTTGGATGCTAATAATTCTTTCTTATAGACGGCCAAAGTCTGGAAATGATGTTCAGAGCTCAAGCTGCAGGTAGCTCGTTATCTAGGGGACCGATGTGCTTGGAGATGGGTGAAATTGAGATATTTGCTGGCGCTATTCCTCATGTATTTCATATCCTACTGTTTCATAATATTGTTTACTCACAAGGCTGCTCTGTCTGCTGAGGCTGCTGATGCTGTCATTGATAAGGTAGTATTTTCTCATGTATTCCATGCCATTTAGAGAAGCCAAAACCATGACATGGAATTTCTTTTATATTAGTGTAATCTCTCGCGATTATTAGCTTCATGATTCTAAAATTCTGGGGTGGTTGAAATTAAACTACAAAACATGTAAATGGCAGAAGACATCTAGTACATTGGGGGGATGCCTTATCTTTTTTCTTAAGAGATCATCTCTTGATAATACTCCCTCCGTTCCTCAATATAAGACGTTATGGTATTTCATTAAGGCAAGTCTCTTAATTTTGTGTGTCTCTCTTCCACCTGACCAATTATCCTACATGGCATTGCTAAAATAAGACCATTACACATGTCATTTATTTCAGTAGCGTTATTATAGAAGTAATACGAACAAAACAATAACTTAGCATAATCGTGGACTGGAAGTCAAGTGTTTACTCTGTTTTGCGCAATTGGTCTGCAATTTAGGTCATGACTCAGGTGCTATTGCAACAATACTTTTGTTTGTAGATTAGCGCAATATTTGAGATTTGCTTGTAATAAAATCATGGGATTGCCAACTAAAAATTAGTAAAATCTTCTGGAGTTTTCAGGATTAACAATCACATCACTCAGACCAGAGCAATTTTAGTTACTTGGACTAGGCAATAAATTAGTGTTTCGTTCTTGTTATCCATTTGACATGCTCACTCTGTTTTTCCACCCCAGTCGCTAATTTCCATTGTAAATTTAAAGTTTATACACGGCTATGATCTTCCTTAAAATGATATGCAAAACTAAATTATCTGTGGAGATGACATTAATTATTTTGCGAGACAAGCAACTTTTGAAAAGGTACATGGTAATATTTTTGCATGAGATATTTGCCAGCAGTGCGTGAGGAGGGCCATTTCACGTTTGGGTGATGAATTAATATGTTACAAACAATAAACAAAGTAAATTATCAGAACTACGAGGGAAGTACAATGATTTTTAACTTCCCACCCTGGCCTTTTTTTGTCGGAAATTTCGAACCCTAACCCTAAGTCCAACCGTATACCTAGCCGCCGATGCCGATGAGGCACATTGGAGAGGCATGTCGGGCAGGAGCGGTGGCAGCATCTGCAAAGCTTGCATGCAACGGGAAGGTCGTGGCAGTGTCGGGTTGGCGGCTGCAACGTCAGGGAGTCACACCGGCATCGGCGTCTGATATCCCACAAGTGTATTTGATCAGTAAGAGTGTCGAACACAACAAGGTGAAAAATAAAATGATGAGTGCAAATTAGGTAGGAATCACTGCATTTACTAAAAGAAGTGACATTTCCTTTGTTTGATCGAACGATAGAAGCAGGGTTCTCTATTCTGCATGTATTTTGGCATCGGTGTGATAAATGCCTTTCTAAAATGGATGCTAGTTTCGTCATGTTGACAATGTTGTACGGTAGGTTGCATTAATCTAACAGATACACTGATGAATGTGTGAGCTGGTAGAAAAAGGAAGTCGGTATTCGAGCAGGTGGAGCTGGAGCACCCACACGCCACACCAATCTAGTCGGTATTCGAACAACTAGAATGGTTGATCAAACCACGTACTCCCTCCATTCAGAATTACTTGTCGTAGAAATGGATGTATCTAGACATTTTTTAGTTCTAGATACATCCATCTCTACGACAAGTAATTCGGAACGGAGGGAGTACATGGAAGGAGGAAAGGAGCTCTCAAGCCTGGAGCTTAACCAATAATCCCACACCAAAAAGAAAAATGAACAAGCTCACCAACATAACAAAAGAAAATTACTAGTATATGTTGCCGTTCGACGCGGAAGGGACGCATGACACATCCCCGCCATGCGTGTAGTTGAGCCCGGAGAGTACGCCGATGGTCACGGGATAGCAGCTGTACTCAGTGGCGTGGCCGCCGTGCGTGTAGTTGAGCCCGGAGATCTGCGTCTGGAGCGTACCGTTCAGGTGCACCGTCGCGTTCTCCACCCGCCGTGGCCCGTTGCGCGCCATCATCATCCCGGCGAACTCCCGCGACACGTCGGCCGGCACGTCCAGGATCGTCGTTACGAATGAATCCCGCACCAGCTCTGGCCCCACCTCTATGCCATAGACCGGGCCGTCCTCGATGCCGATCCAGGCTATCAATGTGCCGTTGGGGTAGAGGAGGGTGACGTTGACGCCCTGGTACTTGATGCCGACGCGGCCGCTGGGGTTCTTGGAGCTGAGGCCGACCGACAGCTTCACCTGGGTTGGTGTCACCGAAGCGGTCACCGTGCCATTGACGACGTTGATGGAGAGCTTCTCAGATCGCGCCGATACGGCGGCGGCCCTCACGATGACCGCCACAGTGACCGCGGTCACCAGGGCTGCCGCCGCGTAGCGCCCCACGGTTATCAGCCACCGGACCCTTGTGTGCTCGCCGCCGTCGTCGTCGTCCTTGCCTAGTGAATCAGACATGAACACTCTTGCACCGTGGTTGTAAAGTAGCTATCTAGTGCTGCGGTCTGTCGAGCTAGCTAGCTAATCCATGGATGGTTATATGCATATATCTATTCATACGATACCACGAGCCGAACATGTGCACTCGCTAAAGTGAAAATTGTGCTTGCTACTCGGTTAGAAGCTACCTCCAGCATACTTACTCATTATAATATACTACTCCCGATGGAAGCCATCTCGAGGAAAGGGAAAAGGGTCTGTCTAACTAATGCTCAGTCAAGTAACGTGAACATCTAATATTCTTCATTAAGATATTGGATTGGCTTTGCTCGTTTTTTTCTCAAAATTTATATTTAGTCTAATTTAACCTTCTAACTATTGCAGTTTCTAGAAGCACTACACCCTCCAGTAGGATTTTGGAACAATTTTTTTTTTTTTTGCAATACTCCAAAAAAACTAGAAATATTAATACATGTGAGCTACGGGATGAAGCGGAAAATACTGAAAAACTGAGAAGGCACAAATTGAAGGGAAAATACCTAGCTTCACACTCCAGGATGGACCGCCCCTGTAGGGCCATGTTCTGGAAAGGAGCGAGTGAGTACTCTGGAGGTGATTGTCAGGTTGCCTGGCAGGACTCTTGTCGGCTCCGCTCAGAAGGGGGGCTTGGCATGGTGGATATTGGCGTCTAGAATACCTGCCTCCTTCTAAAGATGGTCCATAAAATCTTCAGTGGTGTGCTTAACCCGTGGACTATTTGGATTCGCCGTTGGTACATGTGTGATCATCCGGCGCCCTCAACCCCAACTTGGAGAGCCTTTGCCTCCCTTGTCCCGCTATATCGTTCGCTTACATCAATGAGGGTTGGTAACGGCAAGCACACCTCCCTCTGGCATGACAACTGGACCTTGCTGGGTCATTTGGCGGCTGCTCTCCCCGCAGCTTATTCACACTATCTCCGCCCTGAAGCAACCCTGGGGGACTTTGGTCGGTTTGGTGCTAATGCAATCCCCGTGCACGATCGTTTGTCCAGACCTGCAGGATTGGAACTTTGCTTGCTTCGATCAGCCCTCGATCGTGTCCAGTTCTCCGAGGGGGGTGACGAGCGAATCCTAGCATGGGATGAGTGTCTTCAGTTCAAGGCGAGCACGGTGTACCATATGATCAAGCTTTCCGGATGTGAGCTCCCCGTGCATGACCTCAATTGGGATGGCTTCATGCCCATCAAAGTTAAGGTGTTTGTCTAGGTTCTTCGACCCGGTAACACTCGTACGCGGGGCTTCCAGCGTCGGATAGGCTTCCTCGATCATGATGACTGCCCCTTTTGCCCCGGCCGGGCTGAGACGATCGTGCACCTGTACTTCGAGTGTCCCCGCTTGCATCCGATGTGGGAGCACGTTCACGGCCGCCGCAGTATGCCCGTCGATTGTTGTGTTGATTCTGTTTGACGTACCTTCACTGCCTGTCACCCCTCCTGGGCCCGTCCGCTTCTAAGGACGGCGATGTGTTGTGTCCTTTGGGTCGTCTGGAAGACCCGGAACCGAATGGTGTTCGATAACATTCGGAGCTCCAATCTTGACTTGTGGCATTCGGTCCCGGAGCACCTCCGATTGTGGGTGGTCCGGGCCCCCTCCCACGTTGACTGTGCCACGTTACTGCTGTGATGTGAATCTATCTGTAGCTGATTCCCCCCTTCTCTCTCTCCTCTCCCTCTCCCTCTCTCTCAATCTCGACTACAGTTCTTCCTCACATATGCCCTGATTTCTAAGCAATGTATGTCACAACTTTCACGAAACATTATCAATTTTGTACCTCACCCAATATGAATCATATGATGATACCATGTCAAGTGTATTGTGTATTTGGACTGTGTTTCTATTTTTCGGAATTAAAAAACAAATAACCACCATGTTCGGGGTCGATTCTTGACATCCAGAGGTTTGAAATTCCTTTCCTTTTCTTGAATAAGGCATAAATATAGACTCAATAATACAAATAAGATTTTTCAACCCAAGTTTACCAAATATGACAGGCACTTGTAGTTCAAATTTGAAGTATACTGATTAATTAACTAGAATAACACTAAACGAATTAAATATAGCAAATGAATCGAAAAATGCAAAAAAAAAACATAGAACATGTAACTGTATGTCTTGAGTTTAGAACAATTCAAGGCCAATGGATGAAGCAAGAACCGTCACTGCACCTTGAAACTTGACATGTTCCGTATCGAACCTATGATTTTTTTCAAATGGACACTGACCGATTTCTAAGCAGTATACTACATCACAAATTTTGAGAAACCATCCTGAATGAACCATCATTCCTCGATGAAAAAATAGTACCCCCTCCGGTTTTAAATACAAAGACGTTATAAAAAATATAAAAAAATGTGTGGCTTGATCTCAGTCGATGGAGACTTAATCAAGTCTCAGTCAAGTGACACAACATATAAAAACTAAGAATAAAAACCTTAAAAGGAAAATTTTGCACGAATCCTAAGACTCGTTAAGTCTGAATCGAATCAACTTAGCAATCCCGATATAAAAAATGGGATAGTAGCGAAGCCTTGTATGAGAAACGAAGGGAAAGAAAGAAAGAAAGAAATATATTCTCCCGTATCGCTTTACCCTTCCGGGAGGAGACGACACTAGTGTTGCAGCGGCGGGTAAGGGCACGTGTTCCGATCAATTCTCATGTGTCGATCCATATAGGCATGGGGAGTAGCTTGCTGATCATGTCCTAGCTAGGCTCATACTTCATAGCGCTCCTACAGTATATTGCAAAGAGCAAGGTGCATCGGGAGCTAGCAATGGCGACGAAAGAGCCTCCGAGCAGATGGAACACAAAGCGCTACATCCTCGCCGCTCTCCTTGGAACCCTCGTCGGCAGCGGCGTCGTCATCGCCATCTCCGCGATCCTCTGCCCCGCGGAGATCGTCTTCTCCGTCACCGACTCGCGCGCCGACCAGAAAGGGGGCCGTCTGAACCTCACCCTCGACGTCAACGACACGAGTCTCCGCACCGGGGTGCAGTTCCGCAGCGTCATCATGTACCTGCAGTACTCCGACGCGGCGACCGGGGTTGAGTTCAAGGTGCCGGCCGATGTCGACGGCCCCAAGCCGGCCCCTCAGCTGCCAGGAACTACGGCGAAGATTAGCACGTCGGCGAATTTCGTGGGGTCTCCCTTCGCCAAGGCCGGCGTCGGCGGCCGCACGCCGAACATCAGCGTGCTGGTGTTGGCCGTGGTGCGGTTCAACGTGGGGCCGGCGTACACGAGGCCGTACGACGTCAGGGTGCTGTGCGCCCCCACCGATTACTTCAGAGGCAGTCCTAGGTTTCCTATAGCCTGTGGTGTCTGAGCTAGATGCACCTAAGTTTGCCGCGTGCTCCGGCAATGCTATACTGCTACTTCGATTTATGTATGCATGCATTTTGTCTATGTTTATGTCTATGTTCATGGATGAATCAATATCAAGTTTTCTCCTTTCCCATATTTTTTTAGTTTGGTCTTTAAAACTCCAAGGACAGATTAAAATGTCCCTAGATATTACCCTCTTCGCTACAAGTCCTGCCTGTCGTACATGCGGCCTTCATTTGTCCCACACTTTTTTTTAACACGGTACATTTAAAGATGCTCACATAAACGCACAGTTACCCTACCCTTTTGAGCGCATGCACATCATATCCCCATAAGCTCCGTCAAGATACTGAGCTGACACAACATCTTGTGATTGACGCAGCGTAGGTGCCTCGTAGTGGACGGGACCTTCATTTGTCCCGCTCTTGATCACCACGTCTTCGTCCATCAAATTTTGAGGTGTTCAACTAGGTTAAACTCGATAATGCATGAACTAACTTTGCAGTGGCGCCATCATGTGAAACCAATAAAACAGCTCCTCGGAGCACATAGCTCTACGAAAAACACATGATAATTTTTGGTTGATCCTTCAAATAATATAATGTCGGTCGGTTTGTAGCAAATTGGCAAAAGTGTCAATCGTCATGTCTTTCTAGTTTTTTAAGGTTCCTGTAGGGATACGTCTTCAAAAGTCCATTCACACCGTGGAAAATGTCATTTCGTATAGCCATGGATGCACCCACGCCACGCCTACCTACTATTGTTGATGCCGTATTCATTGCCTTCTAGGGACATGGGAAGATTATGCAATATAAGGGCCATGGTAGAGGACGGGGCTATTCTTAGCTTGAGCTCAAATGAGCTTGCAGGAATAGTAAAATGGTAAAATAAAAATAGCAAATTTTGATATTTTTTGCACGAAATATTGACAAATGTTCTAAGTTCTTGGAAAATTCCATCATGATATCTCGTGGAAGTCGTGGAAAAAATAGACAAAATCAATGCTCCAAAAATACCATTTTCAAAAGAGTTTTGGAGTGCTGATTTTGTTTTTTTTCTCCACTTCAAAGAATGTCATTTCAAGATGAAAATTTGCAAGATCTTGAAAATTTTGTTAAAGTTTATGACAAAAGATAAGAATTTTTGAACTTATTTTTATTTTTTCGAATTCACTATTCATGGCAGGCTCATTTGAGCTCGTGAGCAGTTAGGGACTTTCCCATGGTAGACTCCATTTCATATAGAGCAAAGAAAGTTATCTAGATGGATATTGGAACCATCTGCAATGATTTATCCTTTAATGGTGATTCACTAGCTCATGTTATCAATGAATCTTCTTTTTTTTGGGTGGGAAATCAATGAATCATTTGTAGAGCCACTAAAACTATCCCTCTACCGTTGAATCGACTCAAAGCAAAATAACATTGTAGTGCCCCCACAACTGACATTCATTGTCGAGGGATTCCACATTGATAAAAGAAGGAATTACCACTACCAAACGATTTTTCACTTGTCTCACTGTACAGGTAGGGCTAGAACAAGGCTTCCATCTATCTCACCCATTTTGTAAATTTTTTTTTACTTTGAGCTGAACCAAGTCTTGGTTCGAATCCAAGATCCCCCCCCCCCCCCCCCTAACTTAGTGTTTACAACTGTCTTGAACGCTGCTTCAAACCACTTTCACTAAAGATATTCGTGCCTAGTGCCTGGCCCCCACTTTCTTAGCACGATACTCCGCATGTCATAGTCCTGTCAAAAGTGCACGGGAGCAAACTTAATGATCACAAAAGTTGTAGTTGCCACGCATTTGGCACAAAAACTCTGGCTAATCATGTCACGCAAACAAAGCACAAAGCATGGCAATGTGATTTAGTAATTAGTATTCTAAAATAAAGCAAGCTTGATTTGCCATATTTTAACTCCAAAGACATTGATTCTTAGTCCTCTTCTTGGGGAAATGGAAAAGGAGAGTGTAGGAAGATATACGGATGTACTACATACTAGTATAGAAAAGAAAAGACACAAGCAGCGGAAAGCTGTGAGAACTCCCGCGTCCCAACTGTTGAGTGTATTGATTAGATTGAAAACATAGGTTAGACTAGGAATTACTCTGGCTTGCCTTATACTCCAAGTAGATCATGTACTCTTATATATGTGCCCACGAGGCTCAAGCAATACAACGAACTATTCCACCAATCCTCTCTCTCCCTTCTAACATGGTATTAGCCTAAACCCGATCCTAAACCCTAGCCGCCGCCGCTTCTGCACCCGCGCGCCGCCCCCGGGGCGGTCGGCCTCCATGACGCCGCCGGCGGCCGCGTCGCCCGTACCTCGGGTTCGTCTGCCGGCCATGTTGGCCGGCTGCCCTAGAGAGTCTTTTTCCCGAGCCCTTGCTCCGGGTTTTTTTGCTCTCTCACCGGTCGTTTTGATCGGCGTTTTTTTTTTTTTGGTTTTCCGATCTATGCTTGATCGGTTTACGTCGCCCGCTGCCGCTGTCGACCACCGTGCACCTCTACTCCGACACCATCGCGATCAGCCGGCTCCTTCACCGACCCGGCAACCTCGCGCGACAGGCGGCCCCTCACGACCGTCGTCTGCGCGCCGGCCCGCCCGTCGATCTACGCCGACCGTCTCCGTCCTTGGGGAAATGGAAAAAGAGAGTGTAGGAAAATATACGGATGTACTACATGCTAGTATAGAAAAGAAAAGACACACAAGCAGCGGAAAGCTGTGAGAGCTCCCGCGTACCAACTGATCAAACTTTGAAATGAAAATGCGTTCCTCTTCTATGGGGAGGGAAAAAAAGACGCGTGCGCGCGCTTGGAGCTAGGCACATAGTAGGGATGTACTCTATACGTCCTAGCCAGTAGAAAACGGAAGACACGAGGAGGGGACAAACTTTAACAAAGCCATGACAACCCCCGACTCAACTTCTTGTCTTTTGATGATCTTAATTTGGTAATGGAAAGGATTGCAGGGCAGAGAAGCAAGGAACATACCGTACTTCTCCTTTGTACTAGTTAATCCAAGCAAGCAGGGCACACCCAGTATGTCAGTTGTATCCATGGCTGTGTGCATCGTATGAAGCTCAGTGCAGATCCATTGGAACGGTTCATGGTCTCAGCGAAGACATACAAAACTCAGCCAATTTAGAGTTAGTAACACCGGTGTCTAAAAAATGTCCAAGGCAAACTAGTGATGTGGAAGCCTAATTGGTCGTGTGCAACCTCGACATCTCAACTACTCCCTCCGTTCTTAAATAATTGTCTTTCTAGCCATCTCAAATGGACTACAACATACGGATGTATGTAGACATGTTTTAGAGTGTAGATTCACTCATTTTGCTCCGTATGTAGTCACTTGTTGAAATCTCTAGAAAGACAATTATTTAGGAACGGAGGGAGTAGTTCTTGACGTTGTATTGTTAGGTAGGTCTACTGTATCTAATATCATCTCGGTCTGTATATTATCTTTTATTACCAATAATAATGAGAAAAGAGAGATGTAATAATAATGAGAAAAGAGAGATGTCGTATCTTTGTTGATATTGCTGCCACAAAGGCAAGATAAGTTATTACGTGCTTTCTCTTACAATAAAATAATTATTTTACGCCAACTAAGTCTAGATTAGATGGTTAGATTCTTTATGGTGGAACTAACCCACCTTGGTTCAAGTCTTAGACTGGACACAATTCCTCACGTATTTTCTGAATTAATTGCAGGCTTTTTGCCGCTATTTTTTCAGTAGCATGGCTTGTCCATCGACTGCGAGGTGCGTGTAGCAACTTTGATAATCTTAAGACATGCCGACTCAGTCTCTCAGAGACCTTATAGAGGTAGCCAGAGTTTGTGCGTGTGCGCTCATGTGGGTGTTTTTTGTGCGCGTCGTGAGAGCTTGCATCTGCACTATGTTTCTAAAATGAAATATTTTAATTGCAACACTTAGATACAAAAACCACATGAAGTGTCTTACGTAAACACATATTTGATGCATATTGTAAGCTAGAATATATATAATTTTGAGACTGTTGGGAGCACTTATAAGCCTATTAGTGCCAAAAAGTTATCGTGTTCATGCGTTTTCCTGAGTAGCTATACTCACGTGATGATGAGTGTAAAACCCTCACATGCACGCCATGCCGATGCTGTCTTCTTCTTCCTCCTATCCTGTGGAGCTTTGCATGTTTGTGTCTTCTCCGGCATGTATATATAGAGCCAAACCAGCCTGACCATTCACTCATGCAGATTTGCGTCAGGTAGGTAGCTAAGGCCAAATCAGTAGATCATGGGGTTCTTCAACGACACTAGTCAAGTGTTGATGTGCCCAGGTAGCCCTGACATCCAGAACTACGTGCGGAACCTGACCTCCTCCTACGCCGGCAAGCGCAACGAGTCATCCGTGGTGGCCACCTCCGTCTTCATGCTCGTCCTCGCCGCCGTCTTCTTCAACCTCAACCTCTTCAGCCGCGTCACCAACACCAGTGCCATCCTCAACCCGACCGTCCGCCAGATCCTCTCCTCCGCGCTCTCCCTCTTCCTCCCTGTCATGTCATACCTCTTCTCCGAGGCCAAGAACACCGGCGGCGACGACTTCCCGGTGCGGGCTCGGCTCATCCTCTCGTGGATGCTTCTCGTGGAGCTCATCCGCAAGAACGTGGAGGCCATCCCCACCACCGTGGCCATGCAGAAGGGCTATGCCGGCATCATCGGCCACGCCAACAGCGTCTCCTGGCTCGGCTACCTTGTCTTCTTCAACCTCAAGGGAGCCGGCCGGGTGGCCGTGTTCGGCATCCTCTGGATGCTCTGCGCCGCAAAGTTCCTGCAGAGGGCCGCCTACACCGAGATAGGCAAGCGTTCGTATGCCTACGGCAAGAACGCGCGCCTCCTCTCCTCTTATATGGATCAAATGCTAGCACGGCGACGGCAACAACATGGAGCTGCCGTCGACGCACCTGCTCCATTGGACAGGTTGAAGATGTGCGAGTACCTCGTCATGGGGGAAGAGAACCTGGTGCTGAAGCCCGGGCCCCATGGGTACGAGCTTGACCTCGACAGGGTCGCCATGGAGGAGGACGACATCGTCACCGTCGGCAAAATATGGCAACTAGGTCACAAAGACAAAGAGGAGAGCCCAAGGCTCAGAAGGCTATGCCTCTCCTTCGCACTTTTCAAGCTGCTGCGGCGTCGCTTCGAGCACCTACACCTGCCGGCCATGACCAAGGAGGAAACCGACCACTGCCGGGACCTTATCTTTGAAGGCCTGTGCAAATACGATGATGGCGCCTCAGGACGGCCATTATTCCAAGTGCTCAAGGACGAGATCAGCTTCCTGAGTGAGGACCGCCACTCTGTCCACCCCGTCGTGCTTGCGAGCCCCTACTTCTTCGTGATCAACTACATCACCTTCCCCGTGGTGGTATTTGCCCTCTGCGTCATGACCGTCATCCTCTCCGGCAATGGCAACATCAACTCGACCTTTCGAAGCATGGGGACTGACAACTACGCCCTATCATCTGGCATATTCAAACTGACCAAATGCCTATGGAGAAACTTTTTCAAGTCTCCGGCAGCCTTCTTCTCCACCGTCGACATCTCCATCACCTACATCCTCTTCATTGCCGTCGTCTACGAGCATGTGTGGGAGTACCTGGTCTTTGTCTTCTCCAACTGGTTCATGGTGTCACTATTGTGCAGCTACACCGCAAAGGTACGCTGGAGAAAAAGCACCACCTATCGCGGGTGTTTCCACCGCATCTCGTGGATCGGTGGCAAGTTGAGCCACCGTAGCCGTATAACCTTCAAGCAGCTCTCTTTGCTGAGGGTAACCTGGCTATCCATGACGCTACCGACTACATTTCTACCAAAGCAAGCAAAGGGCTCCATAATGGAGCGCTTCCGGTTGGCAGCGTACGGCCGTGATGGTTACCCGGCCCATCTTAGCAATGGTAAATCCATACTATACTCCAGGCAACAATTCTCACATTTGTCATGGTTTTGTGAGAGCGAAAGTGTAGCAGAGGTCATCATCACCTGGCACATTGCCACCACCCTATTGGAGATGGCCTATCCAGGATCGGCACAACACAAAGGAGGGACTTCAAGGCTGACCGAGACCGACCATCATAGGACCGTGGCGGCGAGGTTGTCAAAGTATTGTTGTTATCTTGTGGCCTTCCACCCGGAGCTGCTACCGGATGACCGGGAAGGTACAGAGCGCGTGTACGATGACATGAAGAGCAATCTCAAGGAGGTGCTGGGGAGTTGGGATTATTACTTTGCCCCAGAGAGCATCCGATACAGAAAGATGATGACAACAAACCACGAGAAGCTGCATTTGGATTGCCGGGACAACACCATGACTATGGTCCAGAAGGGGATAGTGCTTGGAAAGATGCTGGTAGAAGAGATGGACAGAAACTATGGGAGTGTGTGAGAATTGTTGGCCGACCTCTGGGTAGAGTTAATTGTGTACGTTGCGCCATCCAGCAGCGACGAGCATGTGGAAGGGCAGGAGGAGGCGCTAGTGCAGGGTGGCGAGCTTGTCACCTTGCTATGGGCATTGGCCACACACACTGGCGTAACAAGACCACCTCCTGAGTCATTGGTTGTCACGCCGGTTGAGGACGTAGAGGACAGAGTTCGTCCTTGTGTATAGGTTTAGCTATCTCTATCTTGATTTATATGCACATCCATGTGTCCTCTAGCAATCTATTTATCCATGTAGGACACTCCTGTTTGGAAGTTTGACTAAAAATTTCTTGTGTAATAGTTTTGCTCATTGTATAGTAATTAGCAAGGACACGACAATTTAATGCTGATTTAACTAGATTCTGCTTCGCTTCATCTAAACTCCTTTTACCAAAATTTCCAACATATTCCCACTAATCAGGGAAACTTGTGCACCAACATATTTGTAAAGGATTGTCTAAACGTCGGTTACCTAAAATTGTAGAAATGTTTCCGTCACTTTTTTGCTAGTCTTTGGACCGGCATTCAACGCCAATTTTTTCACTTGGCATGGTTTACCGAGGACCAGTTCTTTTGGGGCTTATGAATTGTTGTGGAAATAAGTTGCCCCCTCCCCAACTTTATCTAGAAGCCAACTCTAAAATTTAATTTCCGAAGCATACTAACTCGTAGACTTATAAAATAAAATTTTAGACTGGGCTTCTAGAATAAGCTGAGAAGGGAGCAACGTACTTCCACAGCTAGCCATAAGCCCAAAAGAGCCCACAGTTGTTGCCGCTTATTCTTTCATCAAAGATTAATCTATAGTTGGGGCTGGGCCAGTCTAAGAACTATTCGACCCATATGAAATCTTGAAATATATTAACATAATGGTTGAAAGAAACAATAAACACAAATTATGCTACAAAACAAAATTACAAGAGTTTTGCTACGGTACACCCCCTTACAAGTTCGCATGAATCTTAAAGTTAGTTAAAAGGCTATCACCATATTAGCTTGCAGATCAAACATATTGAATATACTGATTTGGATACAAAAGACTATACTATCCTTTTTTATTGAATGTGTACCTTCGAATCCGCACATTTAATCTGCCCTGAAATCCATAAACTTTTCTCAGGGGTGTACCGAAGCAACATTTAAAAAACCATCTTCAAAAGAGATAAAAATAAAAATTAAATAAATACCGAAACACAAGTTATTTATAATAGATAGTATGGATTGGTTTTACACGAGTAGGAATAGGAAAATAAAATAAAATAAATCATGCTAAAATTCCAAACACTTTGCAATGAACTTGCGCTAACTCGTAGCATCCAAGATTAAGTGGTGTAAACTAGTGCCTCTCGCAAAAAGAAGAGTAGTACAGTTTTTGAACATTAGTATGATTATATTCCGATTATGCATTATGAAATGACAATGTAAATAATTAAGATCCATTAAAACTTAAGGCAGCTCCTGCAGATGATGAACTGTACAAGATGCAAGACCGTATGCTAAACTAATCATGCACCACCATGGTTTATGAGGATGGATAGCGATCCAAAATGACAAAACCAATTTCACTAATTACATAGGAAATCAGACTTTTCTGACATGTAGGGGAGAGCTAGGTTTGAGGAAGAGCCGCCGCCGGCAAAGATACCTTAGGTCCTCTCGCATTTGCTGGGCCGGCCCTAGGCCATGGCAGCGAGTGCGACGGCTTTGGGCCCGTCCATAGCAGGGCGACACTTTTCCGTATGCATGTGAATATTATAAATATAAATGTACTACTCTGCAAAAGGTAGCCTGCCCGGCCCAATTGAAAATAGGCAGCCACACACTATTTCTTTGGCGTCCCTATATATGGCTACACGCAAGACAGAGGGAACTATGGCTGAAGGGAGGCGCGAGTTAGTGCAAGTTCATATTGAATAGATAGAGGGAACTGTCGCTGGCCCAGGCGTGCAGGAGCCACAACATCGTTTTTTCTGTTTTGTTTTTTTTTCACATTTATTTTTTTAGTTTTTTCTTTCTATTTTCACTTTTGTTTATACTTCCAAATATTTTAAATAAATATATTACAAAAACCACTCTACCTAAAACATTTGAAACTTGTTGACCAGGCATTCGAAAAACTATTAAATGTGTATGGAGTGTATCACGTATACAAACAAAAACGAAATATGTATCAAACATTTTGCTCATGTATTTCAAAAATGTTAATAAAGCATTTGAAAATTTTGGAACAAGTATTTGACAAAAATTCATCAAGAATTTAAAAATTTATTAAATTTGTATTAAAATGTTGACCACGTATTAAAAAATGATGAAACTTTTTTATCATGTATATAAATTTTTTAATCAATAATTTAATTTTTTTAATGTGTATAAAGAAAGTTGAACATGTCTTCAAAAAATGATAAATTTTTTAATCATGAATATCAAAAAATGTTAATCAAGAATTTGCAAAAATGCTGAACAAGTATTTTAAAAATGTTAATCAACCATTTGAATTTGTTTTAAATGATTATAGTAAATTTGTTGATCATGTGTTAAAAAGAGTTAGTCTTATATTTAAAAAAATTAATCAAGAAACTAAAAAATTAAAAGGTGCACAGAAAAAATGTGCACCATATATTAATTTTTTTAATAATATTGTATTTAAAAAAATTTAATCAAGAATTTGAAAATATGTATAAAAAATGTTGACCATGTATTAAAAAAATATTAAATTTGTATTGGAAAAATGTTAAATGTGTATTAGAAAAATTTTAGTGACATATCCGGATAATATATAGTGAAAAGCAAAATACAATAAGAAAAAAGAAAAAGGTAAAAAGGAAAAACGATGAAAATGAGAAAGAAAGAAACAAAACCGAAGAAAAAAGGAAAACCCAGTGAAAAACGAGAAAGGCATAAACAAAACCAAAGAAAAATAGCAAAAAGGAAAGAAAAAGAAAAAAAACCAATGAACACATGGAAAACTGGTAGAAAAACGAAACAAAACAAAACAAAAACCTGGAAAAGGAAGAAGAAACGGTGGAAAACCTGCTTATTTCAGCTTAAATAGTACCACCCTACTGCTTCATCGCAGACTCGAGGCAAGCCCAGTGGCTAGCAGTGCTTGCAATGAACCAGTAGACCAGGATTCCAATCACACACACACACACACACACACACACACACACGCTCTCTTCACTATTTCTTTTACATGCCCGTTACATAGCCACTTCATGCGAGAGATCCTTCCGTCGCGCGTGAAACGAGATATAGCTCTCACGCTATTCCTTTTCCGAATAGAGTGGCAAGTCTCGCATGAACACTCCCATCTCTATTTTCGTGCTTCATCCTTCTCCCAGAAACCCCGCTATCGCTTGTTTTCTCGCTCTCCATCTTCCTCTTCCCTAATTCACCAAGCTAATTAATGAAAATCATATGCTACAACCCGGTGGGCACGAATGAATATTATTGGACCAAATTCCTTGGCCCTTGTCTATTTGTTTTATTATGATGAACTGATCATGATTGATTTGTCTTTTTGTATGACACTTCCAGTCAGGTGGTTTATGTTGTGTGATGCGTTGCTTCTCTTCGGATTATTGATAGCTTGAGCGTGGGATTTCTTCCAATTTACTCCAGAGCTAAGGAGGATTCTATAATTCAGGTTATATTTCATGTTCCTTAAAAACATTTACCTGGTTGTAAGAAAAGGAAAAGAAATACTCAAAAGATGCTATGCATAAGTTCGTGAATCCTGCTGTGTTAGGTGTCCGCAAAACATTGACTTGATGGATTTATTTATTGGGTGTGTTTAGGGCATATCTAGATGTGCTCTAGTTATTACACATCTAAGTGAGTGAATTAAGCATAAAGAGAGAAAAAAGAAAAAGAAAATATCTACACGAATCTCATCATAAGATCAATGACATAGGACTTAGATGTGTAATACTTATAGCACATCTAGATGTGCTTTAGCAAAACTGTTACCTTTTTGTTTGCAATTTTTTTCAAACATACGGGCCTTAAGGAATTCTTGAATGTATATGTCAGCTGACAAGGGACTAAATGGTCCCACTAATTATTGGCTTGCCAAATAAAATAATAATATTTTTCGTAAGTCAAGTGCGGATTTAATCTGTAGTTAAAGCCTATTTTTTTACATAGAATCACATTAACATTAAAATGATATAAAAATCACGGTGACTGCGTATTAATATTCACTAAAATTTATTCTCACCAATCGTACGAAGTATATCCCGTTGCAACGCACGGGCAATTACTTAATCCACTTAAACATATGTATGGCCGGTACGTGCCGTACATGCCAAAGCGATTGCTCGTCGATTAACTAAACAGAGGAGATATGTACATACCCGCAAAAAAAATAATTGCCTCGTCGATTAACTAAACAAAGGAGATATATATGTACATACCCGCAAAAAAATTAAAAGATAAATAAAGAGGAGATATGTACATACATTGCCGTTGCATATGCGACCGGCATTTACATTGTCCTGTCCGGCGAAACAAAACAAAAACCAGCCGCCGCCGCGCGCCCTGTCGGTCTCCGCACCAGCTTATCTACACCTCTACGCATATGTCCAGGTGGAACCGTTGAAACCTTCACCTGTCTAACTGTCTTCCGTTTTAAATACAGTAGCAATGATCACATGATATTTCTAACTAGGCAGCCGTCGCCGACGGCACTTACGGCTGGGCACCTGCTTCATGTGCAAGCGATACATCGCCTCCGACCGCCACCTCTTCATGTACAGGGGGGACGCGGCGTTCTGCAGCGAGGACTGCAGGCAGGAGCAGGTGGACATTGACGCTCCTCTGGCAGGCGTGGAGCATGACGCCACCGCGCGCTGTTCGGGTCGTCGTCCTCGCAGGCGGCGGCGGCCGCCACGGACCCGATATCCACGGGTTGTGCTGTTCACGTTTATGCAGGGTGAGCTCTCTTCTGTTCATCTATTTACTTTGTCATTCCTGGGAAAAAACCATTAATGAGAATATATTTCTTGTGCAAACTTCTTCTAATTCCTATAAGTAATTTTGACAGCACACCAGTACACAATTAACATGCCCTCTAGAGTAGAAAAGCATCCTTCATGTTGTAACACAAACAAAACATTAGTGATCTGACAGTAGCACAGTTTTGCTGTTGAGTTATTTAATTTAGATGATTGCTGCTATATAACCTGACTGCCAAATTCTCTAGCATTTTCTGCTTTTAGATAAATTAAGAACCAAGTTACACCAATTTATTTACTTTATTGTTCGGATTATATGCAGGAATTTTTGTGTGGATTATAGATTATAAAGTTACTCTTAGTTTGTCAGCTTTGTTGATCCTAATTTATGATGTTCACTGAGGATTATAGATAACTTTGCTTAGTCGTGGATCATGGTACTGTCACCTGTTGTCGACATTTCCTCTTTCAGATTTGATGTTAGCTTGTACAAGCTGCTGGGTTGTGCTTAGATGTTATGGTTTCTCTGCTATTTAGAAAGTACATTTAACACTCATAAAGTACACTGATCTGAGCCTAACCTGGAATATTTAATCCGGTAGGTTTAAAGTTTGATGTAGGATGGGCACACAAGTTTGATGTTTGCAGTTACAGATTTTTGTCAAAGCCCGCTGAAACGAAGTTTAGTTCAGCAGACCATGTATGTTGGAAGAAAGCAAATTTCTTGCCTTCTGAATCCTCCGTAGCCATCATATTTTATTTCAGACCGAATTGTCCCAGCTCAGTGTATCTCTGGTAAAATACGAACATCAACTTTTTTTTTACTTTTTTTAGGGGATGGCACAAAAGGAAAAATGACCAAGACTGCATATGTCATGTTGTTTTGTTAGATTGTTAATTTCAATTCATGTTTGATATTGTAGTATGGAGGTTTCGCCAAATACATGTTCTATTGTCGTTTATTTTCCACTATTGTTGGCCCTCGTTTCTTTATTTGCATCATCAGATGTGTAATGTTATATTGGTCATGATCCAGACATTTCCATCGACCAAATATATATTGTTAGCTTATTGTTTCTGTGAAATTACACTAGCCATAATGCACTACCTCTTCTAAGTGTTAAGTACATAGTTTTTTCTGGGTGGTAACCCTCTTGAGGATAATTATCACGGTGATACATGTAGTAGAAAAAGTTGTCTTAGGCTCTTTTTCTGGGTGGTAACCCTCTTGAGGATAATTTTATCATGGTGATACGTGTAGTAGTACAGAAGGTTGTGTTAGGCTCCAAATAATACTGCGTCATCTAGGCTTTGTCTTTTCTTGCTAAACTAAGCCTACTGCCATACAGACACATTAACAAATACTGAAGCTTGATTAGTGCGCACAATCCTGCCAACATATGCTGTGGGAACGGAACTCCAGACTCACACCCTAGAGTGCGAGGAGGAAGCAGGGGGTGGTGGCCTTGGAGAGAGGGTTTGGAGCTTGCGGCGAGGGCGGAGGAGCCACGCTTGCCGGCTGCATCGACTATTCGAAGTGGAGGTGGAGCGAAGTAGCGGGTTCATGCAAGGCCTGGCCGACGGCAATGACTTTAGGGGCTGCCGTGCTCTGCATACTTCGTCTAGGTAAATTGTGCTAGCTTTCAGATTATTCATTTTCGTTTTACCCTGTCAAAGATCTTCTCAGATTAGTTAACCAAGCTATGTAACGATGGTGTTGTGATTCCGAGGGCTCCGTTGGAGGATCAGCTTTGGTTCAGAGGCAGGTTTTGGGCATACTGTAGCACAAGCAGAGGCAGATCTCAGTCGATGCTACTGTAGTTGATGATGCCCTGAAGCTTTCTTCAAGAACTGGTATGACCTGACGTCGGTGTGGTTTTGTGTTCAGAGAAGATGAGCTGTTGTATTCTTCTTTTATATAGTTGTTGCAGGTTCTTCCAGATCTAAATCCATAAACAAAGCACTGATTGTTTGCTCTCTTTGGAGTTGTTATAATTTGCACAGCTATTTTTTAAGATTCATTTTGCTTACATTCATTTAGTGAAGCTCCTGCAAAAGTCAATATTCATTTAGTATAGCACAATTTTATTGGCAGCTATGCGTGGCTTTGCATCGCAAGTTAAATGTTAAGTTTGCGTGACCTTGTGGCCTAGATGGGTATTGTTAAGCATTTTTCCCTAAAAAGGGCAATTCCTTATTCATAGGATATATTGAATTCACTGCACATTGGTACATTGCGTGAAATCTGTAATCAAATGTTACTCGTATTGCATATTGATTGTTTTCTTGCAGGCTCGTACGCTTGATTTTATTTCAAGATTTGTTGGTATTCTTAGATGAGCCAGGGTCTGCATTCTTTTTTTAACAGGAGGGTATATGTATTCTGGACACAGTCTGTCCATCTAGCTCTTTCTTATATTTGAGTTATGAGCAATTGTCTGATTATATTGTTCTTTTCACCCTCCATGCACGTGTTCCATTGAAGTAGACAATCAGTGGATCAATGTGCCTGCTTTGAGTATAGTGATGAAACTTCAGACTTCCCTGCAGACTCAGCGTGTTGCTGTTCTCTAAGGTCGTTGAGTGCTGAGAACAGGCAATATAATTAGGCTTATAACGAGAAGTTGGAGGAGATAAAAACATTCAGGAAGTGTTTAGGCGAGTTCCATGCCGAAAATAATGTTATGTGAGCAGAGAGTGCAGGCTTGTGCTCTTCTGTTTAAGAGCTTGAGCATGAGGTATGATCAGCCCTTTGATAACTCTACCTCTTCTCATTTGGAATTCTGATTTTTTGTTTGCATTTTCTCCTTTCATTCTTCCTGGATCAAGAGATTGATCAACACATAAGTCATGAGAGCATATCTTTAGACGAGGAGAGGCGACTGGTCAAAGAAATTAAGACCCTTGAAAAAACCAGACCGAGGGTCAGTTCCAATGCTGCTAGCAAGCTAAAATGCAAGATATAGTGGTTGAGAAAGATGCCATACATGATCAGGTGAAAGTAAGTATCCATGCTACGACTGTCTTTAATTGTGCATTACCTCCTGAATACATAAATATTAGATGCCATTTTGATTGTTACTTCCCATTCAGATCATCATGGATGGACTTTGTCTTTAATTCTGCATTTACCTCCTGAATACATAAATTAGATGCCATTTTGATTGTTACTTTCCATTCAGATCATCATGGATGGACTTTGTCTTTAACTCTACATTCACCTCCTTAATACATAAATATTAGATGCCATTTAATTGTTACTTCCCATTCAGATCATCATGGATGGACTTTGTCTTTAACTCTGCATTTACCTCCTGAATACATAAATATTAGATGCCATTTTGATTGTTACTTCCCATTCAGATCATCATACATGGAGTAAAGAAGGAAGGACAAGCAGCCAGGTCTAAGATTAAGGCCCTGGACGATGAGGCGATGGGCATGGAGAGCTGCTACGAGCTCGCGCAGGCGGCGTACATCAACCTCGCGTTGCACACGCTCAAGCACCTGGCGGCCGTCTTCAATGGGTTCCTCGTCCATGATTAGCTGGACAACATGAACCTCGAGGAGGTTGTGAAGGGGAACATCTGTGATGCCGTTCTTTAGGTGCTCGCCCATGTCTATGTAATTATCTCTTTATTGCTTCTAAATTAATGCCAACAGATTGGCGTGCTTCTGAGATATCTTCCAAGTTACTGGTAACTACAAAAATTAGACCATATGTTGACTTCTACCTAATCATATCCTACTAATCCAAGAACTTACCCTACCAATCAAAGAGGTCATCGCATTGGCTCACTGTTTAATCAAGATGTGTATGTATGCAATTGTGATCTGTGAGGTGTCAATTGTGATCTGTGAGGTCTCCATTTACATGAGAACATCAGACATGAGATATTTACAATAACTCTAGACCTTTCCTTTTACTGATGGATATATTTCTTACTTTTGATCCTTTTTTTAGGGGATCTTACTTTTGATCCTCATCAATAATGTCCAGGCCTTTGGGAGTTTGCTAGCAGTCCTGGTCAGATTTGGACCAGGGACTAGGCGTCCTGGATGCCTTGGCATGCTCGGCTCCACCGGTGTTGCAAGCCCAGGTGAATACCTCCCCGCTTAGGCCCTTGCTGTTGTTGTATCAAAAGGTTGACTTAACAAAATGATCTATATATATATATAGTTCATCGGATATTGTTGAACATCTTGATATTGTCTAAGAAAATTTGTAATAACAAACAATGCCCAGATTATATTAGCCATCAAAGATACTTGCCTTCAAAGACTATTTTCAAAAACACCTCCCCAGATAGTTATTCATTTGTAGAGAGATTGGGCAAGCGCTACTTGTTACGTGCCTGCTAGATATTACACAAGATGTATTTCATTAAGGTATGCTGACAAATTAATTTAGTTGTTCTTATGAGATGTTGTGGTTTGCCTGAATTGTTTTTCAATATACTGAAGCTTAATTACTTTTCCTAGATCAGTTGTGAAAGTGGCATCCCGGAATTTATTTGATACTTCGGATTACATTGGATATGGTTGTGCTAACTTGACAAAACAGAGTGGCTTCATTTGTCGTGATTCGCAGTCTCTCACGGTCTTAGTTGCCTGAATCGCTGGGTTTACATGGTACTACAAATTAGTGTAGCAGATAGTGGTAGATCAGATGAGGTGCCTTTACTCGTCTGCTCCCTTGGAAATGCATGCATATCCATGTTGACTTCTGCTATCTTTGATCTTTATTCTGAATCAGGGATAGTGCCCATATGTATACATACGGCATCTTCATATTATTTTTTCTGACTAACTCGTCTTTCCACGGCTGGCTCAAGTTCATTTTGGAATCATCAAGCTTCCCGTGTACATCTACCATCCAAGCCATGTGAACGAGCCGATGAAGATACTCAACATTATCTGCTTCAGCTACTTCCTTCGTAACTACAAGGTACATGCAAAAATTAAACCCTGCACAAGCGTACTTTGTTTAGTGATGTAGTGGCTAGCATTATAACATGTAATTTATGTTGAGAATCAATTTTTAAGAGAAGTTGCTGCGGTAAAGATAGCATTAGGCAGTTTAATACAAAACAAGTGCAAGTAGTTCAGCTTAAACAACTAGAATGTGGGGGTCTAAAAATTTTCCTTGATAAAAATCGTGATGACGAATGAAAGCAAGACCAACCTTTGCCAACATCTTTCCCCTCAGAAGATTGACAACCAACTAATATACTGATGACATATTTAACTCAACCAATTCTCTCCGTGTGCAATCATTTCATGCATTTGATTTCCCATCTGTTGTTCACCCTATTTAAGCTACTTAGTTACAATTCTATGTTTCAAGCTATGTTCGGCAACCCTCTGCTCCTTCGCTAGGGAGCGGAGCTCACAGAGCACCCTGTTAGCACCTCACAGAAATATAACTGCATGCTGCTCCGCTCCGCAGCAGAGTTGCAGAGCGGAGAGATCCCGAACAGCTCCTTAATTTCAGTTTATTTTCATTTGTTATGTTACGTTCGGCGGACGAAGAAATGTCGGCTGGCGTGCCTGGCGGCTACTCTACCGAGATCGGAGCACGACAAGGTCGCTTGTCGCCCAACACCTCCTCCAGTCGGGATCCGCTGCCACCAACCTCGTGTAGGGAGCTCTTTTTATCTTCCTTTGTATCTCTATGGAGCAGAAGGTTTAAATTTACCAATGTATGGCTCTTGTTTATGTTCCCTATACATGAATGTTCATAAGCAAGATAGGTGCACATGTATAAACACTCAAGAGGTGCACCACTGAAGGACACAAGGCATGCCGCTCCCGAACCTGGCTTTGTGTATTACCTAGATGGATTAGTGTGCGCGGGCAGCAGAGAAGCTCGGCTCCGTCCTCCTTAGGAGAGGCAAAGGTCGCTCAGCTTGCTCATGAATGTACCATCTCTCTCTATCATATGTACACACAACTAGCTCACGATCTTGGCATCTTCTTAGTTACCTATCTTTTGTTTGTTCATGATCAGCCTGCATTGTTCTATCTCGGTAACCATTAAGTATAGTCCTACATGTTGGAGTGTGCATCTTAAAAAAGATGCATATTACTTAGCAGCAACCAGCACTTATATATTGTCTAAAAATGCCTATTAATTTTGTTAATGAAAGGATCAGAAACTATTGGTCGTAGGTTAGTAGATCTTTCTTAAGTTTCAGATGCGGATGACATGCTTCTTTGTAGATGTATAGTTAAGTTGTGGGCCAATTTTTCTTTTGGTTTTTGCTAACACTTGTAAACCATCAAATAGTGTGGACTCATTTGGCTTCCGCTCGTGTTTTTTTCAGATACTTAAGATGGAGGCCTGCTCGTCGATGCTCCACTGGTTTACTGCAGTTTCAAGGGCTTAGGGAGCGCCTCCTTGTTGACAACCTCTTCCTTGCCAAGCTCGTCGTGGAGTGCGTCGTCGAGCCATCAGCAATGTCTGTTTTATTTTGAGAAGCCGTCATTCAGCGAATTTAGATAGATCATCCGCGACTGCCACTGCCGCCTGTCGGAGCTGTTAACTCAGCTTTACCCTATTTTGAACTGTGGCTCCACTTTTGGACAGGATGTACAATTATGTATGCCAGTATCAAAAACTGTGTCCCCTTCATTTTGAAGCAGCTAACATACATCTAAATGCATAGTTTAACCAGCTATACAATTGATTGCCACCTCAAACTGAATCTGCTTTCAGCTATATCTGCATGTCTGCCACCAATTAGCAAAAAAGGCAATCCAAGGGGTGGATACGTACCTAGCACCGCAAAGGTCCTCCTCAAGAGGCGCGCAACGGGCGCGCCCCAACACCTAGTTATTGAATGAAGTGCAGCATGGCCATCTGATATTCAATCGTGCATGAATCCTCCATGGAGCATCGGCTGTGAAGTAGTTTCGTTCAGTGGCGGAGCTAGAAATTTTATGGAGCCTGGGCAAGTTGAGCCTAAATGTATAACCTAGAAAGATTAAAATACATCAGAGGTCTTAAAAGTATTCTAAATGTGTCAAGTAGGTCCTAAAAGTTTAAAATCATTTGGCACGGGTCCTATATGTGTATTTTACCCGCGCCTTTTAGGGCCTACTTGACACACTTGGAATACTTCTAGGACCTCCAATGTATTTTACTCATCTAGAAATAAAAAATCGGGTATTCTGATATACATCATATAATATAGCACCGAACTTTCAAACTTGAAATCCACATTAATAATGAAGTGAAAACATAAACATAATAGCCACACAAAATGTTATTTTAAAGTAAAGCTATCCATACCATATGTCATTGTTCAATTTCTTCCATCACGATCAAAAAGATCTCTCACTTAATCATTTTGGCAAAAGAAAGACGTATAACCTGTTGGAAATATGCCCTAGAGGCAATAATAAATTAGTTATTATTATTATATTTCCTTGTTCATGATAATCGTTTATTATCCATGCTATAATTGTATTGATAGGAAACTCAGATACATGTGTGGGTACATAGACAACACCATGTCCCTAGTAAGCCTCTAGTTGACTAGCTCGTTGATCAATAGATGGTTACAGTTTCCTGACCATGGACATTGGATGTCGTTGATAACGGGATCACGTCATTAGCAGAATGATGTGATGGACAAGACCCAATCCTAAGCCTAGCACAAAGATCGTGTAGTTCGTATGCTAAAGCTTTTCTAATGTCAAGTATCTTTTCCTTAGACCATGAGATTGTGCAACTCCCGGATACCGTAGGAATGCTTTGGGTGTACCAAACGTCACAACGAATCGGGTGGCTATAAAGGTGCACTACAGGTATCTCCGAAAGTGTCCGTTGGGTTGGCACGAATCGAGACTGGATTTGTCACTCCGTGTAAACGGAGAGGTATCTCTGGGCCCACTCGGTAGGACATCATCATAATGTGCACAATGTGACCAAGGGGTTGATCACGGGATGATGTGTTACGGAACGAGTAAAGAGACTTGCCGTAACGAGATTGAACAAGGTATCGGTATACCGACGATCGAATCTCGGCAAGTACAATACCGTTAGACAAATGGAATTGTATACGGGATCGATTGAGTCCTTGACATCGTGGTTCATCCGATGAGATCATCGTGGAACATGTGGGAGCCAACATGGGTATCCAGATCCCGCTGTTGGTTATTGACCGGAGAACGTCTCGGTCATGTTCGCATGATTCCCGAACCCGTAGGGTCTACACACTTAAGGTTCGATGACGCTTAGGGTTATAAAGGAAGTTTGTATGTGGTTACCAAATGTTGTTCGAGTCTGGATGAGATCCGGACGCCACGAGGAGTTCCGGAATGGTCTGGAGGTAAAGATTTATATATGGGAAGTCCTGTTTTGGTCACCGAGAAAAAGTTTTGGGTTTTATCGGTAACGTACCGGGACCACCGGGAGGGTCCCGGGGGTCCACCAAGTGGGGCCACCAGCCCCGGAGGGCTGCATGGGCCAAGTGTGGGAGGGGACCAGCCCCAGGTGGGCTGGTGCGCCCCCCCACAAGGGCCCAAGGCGCCTAGGGTTTGGGGGAGGGGGCGCACCCACCTAACTTGGGGGGCAAGTTTCCCCTCTCCCCCCTTGGCCGCACCCTAGATGGGTTTGGGCTGGCCGCCGCCCCTAGGGGTGGAACCCTAGGTGGGGGCGCAGCCCTCCCTCTCCCCCTATATATACTTGAGGGTTTTGGGGCTGCCAACACATGAGTTTCACCTCTCCCTGGCGCAGCCCTGTAGCGACTCGACCCGAATGGATCAAGTCTCTGTGCTTTCGTGTCATCCCTGGATCGGTATGCTGACACACACAGTACTCGAAGGATTTATGACAGAGGTAAATCACATGTATAATGTAACGTAAATACTATTACCTCGATCCATAATATAGCCGAAGCAACAAGGTTGTGGATTCCCATCAACACCAACGGCAAAGTTGAGTGTAGAAATCGTAACCCTAACGTATCACTTGCTCGTCGTCTGAAAAGTCTGCAACATGAAAAGTTGCAGCCCGAAAACGGGTCAGCACATGGAATATGCTGGCAATGTAACACATAGAGAGTATTGAAAGAATAAGCTATACGACATGCATATATGGCTGGTGGAAAGCTCTATGGTTACAGTTTTTGCGAAAAGCTAATTTTTCCCTACTACAAAGGAATAAATTTATTTAACTATCATGGTGGTTGTTAAACATTGAGAATGGTTGACAGCATCCTCAATCCCAATTAAAAGTACTCATTAAACCCAAACAAATTATATTAAGTAACGTGATGAGATCAAAAGGATAATCCAAGAACTAGATACTCAAGATGTCCATAACCGGGGACACGGCTAACCATGATTAGTTTATACACTCTGCAGAGGTTTGCGCACTTTTCCCCACAAGACTCGATCGCCTCCGTTTGGTTTCTCGTCTGCAGGGTGTTTGAGAAAGCGGATGAACGAGACATAGTCTTTTAGAAGCGCTTAGCACCTTACGATGGGTGGACCGGTACACCTACATCCCCTACATCTGCTAGTCCACCACTATAAGAGTTCGCACGACTTAGTCAACTATGCCAGAGCCCATAATGGCTTGTGGCTGCACACGGAAGTTACTAGTTTGAATAATCTCATTATTCCTTTGAGCCTGGGTGGCGGTCTAAAAGAAAACAGGCAAGTCCTGATGGAAACCAGGTGCCTCAATCCACCCAGATGTGTGTTTAAGTTGCCACCTTAGATAAATCATTAATTTAACAATCTCACATCTGTCATGGATATCACTCACCCAATCCACGTCTACTAGCATAGCATGGCATAATAAGCAAACGTAGAAGTAACTCCCAAAGGTTTCATAAGTAATACAGGTAATAGGTACTACCTCATCTACTTCCCATCCCACAATTTAAATAGATCCTAATCATGCAATGTTTGAGGATTGATCTAATGCATAAAAACTGGGTAGTAAAAAGATATGATCAAGTGTTACTTGCCTGCAATGTTGATGAAGATGATTCGCACTCAAACTCTTGATAGTTCTACTCGTCACACTCCGTTCAATCTATCGTAATCAAGCAATAGTAACCACACATAAGCAATCACTCAAAAGATCGGAAAGAACGAAGAAACGATTCAGAAAACATCAAAACCAAGCAAATAACTTTTGCAACATAAAACAATTTCTAACAGTACCAAAATTATGTGGATTTGGCCTTACCAGAAAGTTTAGGTCAAGAGCTTCGATTTGCAAAAAGATTCAATTAAATCGGAGTTACGAAACTCAAGTTATGATCAAACGAAGTTCAAATTCAAATCAGATCTAATTTAAATTTTAAACTTTCAAAAACATGTTTGAGTTGGATTACTGGATAGAGGAGATCGTAACGAAGAAGTGGGCGTTAGTTTCATCTAATTTGGATGAACGAGTAAAAAGTTATGGCTATTTGAAAAATCAGGGCCAAGTTGTTTCTGAAAGAAAAATAGTTACGGCTAAGGTCTAATGTATAAATACGTAGACTAATTGATAATCTAATCTATCGTATTAGTCTAAAAATAATAAACTACGGAAGTATAAGAAGGAAAAAAAACAAAGAAAGATACCTTTATAAGGCAGAGAAAAGACGACTTTGAAGAGAAGAGACAATTTCCAGAAGTCGCGCCGGAGAGGAAAAAATATATTTTTCTTTAAAGAATCTAGTCAAACCAAAATATTGATTTAATTCGAATCGGATGATTTTTGAAGGCTCTATGGGTTTATAATTATAGGTGGAAAAGAGGTTTAAGGGTTAAAAGCTAGGCAATATGGGACTAAACGTAGACGTAATTAAACGAAACAGAGCAAAAAAAGGCTAAGGCCTCGCACGGGCCTAAAGGCCTCGGCCGGCCGCGCGCGTATACTATAATTTTTTTTAGCAATAGAAAAGAAAAAGAAAAACTGTGAAAAAAAATATGAGGAATGAATATGGCCCGCTGGGCCTGGCCCATATATTATATAGAAAAAGAAAAGAAGGGGCGCCCGCTGGTACTATGATGCGCACGTCGGCGACAGTTAGTTTCAGGCGCGCGTGCAGTTTTTGTTATTTTTTTTAAACAGAAAGCGATAAACTGAAAAACGAAAATGAAACTATAATTTTATATAGGCATATTATATATCAAAATTTTCAGAAAAAGATTTTCTACAGCATGAACATTATTCTAGCATTAAATAAAATACACACAATTTCAAATAAAGCACAGAGTGCTTCAGCTCTAATAAAATCCAATAAAAATCATTTTAAAAATACCAAAATGAATTCAAATTTTTCCTCTCCAATTTTCTGTTGTAGGGAATCATGTTACCCTATTTTCCATGTATTTTATTTTTGGAGAAAAATAATTTGAATAAAACTCAAATAACTCCAAATTGAAAAATAAATTCAAAAGAACTTTGAATTTAATTCTTTAAAACTCCCAACTCATATTTCATGTTATTTGAAGAAGTCATTTTATCTTTGCTCGTGAAAATCATTGAGTTGCATAAAGTTTCAGAATTGGAAATATTTTCAAATGAAATTGAAATATTTTCAACACCCCTTGTCATTTAAATAAATAGAAGAAGTCATGTCATCTTCTCTCCAGGGTTTTGTGATGAAAAGAATTTGAATTCCCGAAGATCATAAAAGCAAAATTGAAAGTTTGGGAAAGTCCTTTTATTCCCTCTCATTTAACTTTCAAAAAGTTTCGAATTCACTAACTTTCAGGCAATCAATCAAACAATCGATCAAAACTATCTATGTGTTTATAACATTCCAAAATTTAGAGTTTTGGGATGTTACAAACCTACCACCCTTAAAATGAATCTCGTCCTCGAGATTCGGAGAGGCTAGCAAGAAATAGGTTAGGGTTTGGGGTCTTCTCAAAATCCATCGATCATCACAAGGGGTTGGGGTGCTACCACCCTTACAAGCATTGTTACGGTTCCATCAAAACTCATATACTCCATCCTTATTACTGACAGTGTCGGTTTTCTCAGGTCGGAAGGATAATTCCTTCTCTGGGCTCTTCCGGTAGTGGCATAACCTTTTCCTCAATTATTCTGTCATTTCATCTTGGTAAGGTTATTCCGAGACTGGGTCTTCATAGCTGACGGGTCTGGCGCCAATACTAAACAACTATCGATACCTCATGGTGGTCATCAATTTATGGTTTGTCCTGCAGGAAATGGGTCTGGGTTGATCCTCACCGTATATCCTACAGTTGGCAAAAGCTGCCTTGTACAAGGGGAAAAAATGTTTATACCATTCTAAGGTTCAACAAGGTTTAATATCGTCGTCACTCTACGATAGGTAGGTCACTCAGATTTACCATCCCATATAACAAAGCGAATAATAAGAGTAAGTCGGTATGGTGATCAATCCATCCCGCACCCAAATCATTACCTTGTACATGGTTTAGCGAATCTCGCATTCTAACACTCGGTCATCCTCACAAGCATTGCAGAATTTATCTTGTCGATGAACCAAGTTCGGATAAATCCATTGATTCTGCAAGCCAAACAAACATCTATCGTTCCTTAACAACTCTCAGGTTTTGCGTAAACTCCTATAGAATCGTTGGTTGATAAAATCGTAACTTCTTCCAGGGTTTTTCCTTCAGCAAGAATGTGCTTGCTTCTTGGCAGGTCCTGGGGCCTGTGGGTTATGGCCCATCTCATCACTTAAAATCCTTGAACACATCATCTGGGCAACTGATCCTTATCCCAACATCCAACTTCCTGGCATACTTAAAATCCATCCAATTGTAATATCTTCCTTCCTTCTATTGGCACCAAACTAGGACATGATTACTCAGACTCATCATGGAATTTCCATTGATCCATATTTCCAACATCATACCTACTTTATGTCCAATAGTAATTTATCTCTTCTTCCTCGTGGAATATCCCACATACCAAGATAAAAACTTATACTTATGAAATCCATACTCCACTTCGTGGAACATCATTATCCTTTCCAGGGTCAAGCGTCCTTACAAGGAAATATTGGCCATCTCTGCATGGCACTTCTTCAACTGGAAAACGTGAAACATATCCTGAACTTCTGACAGTCCTTCGGGTGACTCCAACTTGTTAGCCAATTCTCCCATACGTTCCAAACTCGGTATGGTCCTACAAATCTTGGGGCTAACTTTCCCTTAACTCCAAATCGTTTAACTCCTCACAGAGGGGACACACGAAGACATGCTCTATCTCCAATTTCATAGACTACCTCCTTGCGTTTTTGATTCTGCATAACTCTTCTGTCAGGACTGAGCTACCTTCAGTTTATCTCGAATCAACTTAACATTCTCTTCCGAATCCTTGATCACATTTGGTCCAAACAACTGATGGTCTCCAACGTCATCCCACACTCTCTTGGGTATCAAACATATCGAGACAAAACTCATATTCATTTTGTCTGAAATCCATTCAGTGGGTATCCTTATCTTTTCCAGGGGTCAACGGTTCTTACAGGGTACTACCACCCTTAAAATGTTCCAATATTTCATAGACCATATTTCTCATATCCTCGAAATTGGTCAACATCTTTCCTCATAGGGTAACTCATAAAATCCAAAGCAGTACCAACACTGCTAACTTTATTGATTCTTAAATTATTACAATCATCTCGCTTTTCCATTACATGTCTCAACTTAACACCTCAATATAAAGAAAAAGCTCTCACTTCTACTACTCCATTTATTCTATTACAAATTCAACTATATATCACCAGTCTCCTTCTCCTTCGGACAATCCCTGGCAAAGTGGCCTGCTTCATCACAACGGTAACATATTACTTCTGACAAATATCGAGGTTTCCTTGTGATTATATAGCCTCCTGGGGTCCTTATCTTCCCTCTTGGGCAATCATTGAAGTAGTGCCCTGAATTTTTGCACCTGAAACATGTGATATGACTCAGGTCTTTCTTTGTGGAAATTGGGTTGTTCCTGGAATCAACCTACTTCTCTTCCTGGACCTTTCCGTTCCAATCAGGGCTTCTATTTCCTGTGGGTCATACTCTACTTCCTCTGTCGGGAATTCTACTAGATCTCCATTCAGACAATCTTGGGAGATGTGTCCTTCTTCTCCGCATGAATAGCATGACTTGGTGTGGGCTTTAATTGGTTCTTCTTTGGGTGTGTCCTCCACCTCTTCCTTCATCACAGTTTCTTTTAAAATTTCCCTTAGGGCTCCTTTCATTGCTTCTTTCTTCTGCTGGATGGTTCTTTGTACCATGGGGTAAATGTGGCACCGAGCAGCGTAGTGGGTAGTGCCTTCACAAAAGAAACAAGTGATCTGCCTAGTTGGGCATTCTTCAGCTGGATGACTTCCTTCACAATTTGGGCATTCATCCTTGTGTTCGTTATGGGTGTGTCCTATTTCTCCACAGAGCTTGCATGCACAAGGTTTCTTCATAATATGTTCATAAGGCTCCAATTTCTGGGACACAAACCGAGACTATGGCAAAGTCAACTTAAATTCTTTCCAAGTGGTTACTTCTTGCCATCCATTCATGGTTTGGTACATCCTCCACCAAGTAGCAGCACCTCCTTCAAAACACTGAAGAGCATGCTGGGTCATATCCTTTCCGGCTATAGGGTCATTCTCCATATGATCCTCCATGTTCTGAATCCATCGGTCTGTCTCCAATTGACCCATCGGTCCAGAAAATATGATTTCATCTCCATTCATCCTCTATTGGGTCCATGGGTTTGGGGTGGGATAAGAGAGATCGAGAGGGATGCACACAATACAAACAATAGTTTTGAAAAAAATAGATTTTATTGTGGCTGTCGGAAAAACATCAAACAAATGACAGCTCACAATCATCGCATCTAACGTAGGTATAACGGGGTTTGTTCTTCTAATGGTCAATAAATCTTCAAAGTCATCAAGCTCTTCAAGTCTTGTTCATGTCTCCGATGGCTTCTTCCAATCGTGCTTGTCCTGCTCAAGTTCTTTTGCCAGATCATCTCTGTTGACGCGAAGTCTCTCGCGACGTCCTTTAATATTTCCGGAGTTGCATTCCAAACTTCTGGTTTCATCAACCTTGATATGAACGATGATCCTATTGTGCTTCAGTTGCTGACAAATCTTTGATGTCTCAAGGTTTTGCTCCTCCTGCTTGGCTACTTTCAGCTTTTGGGTCCGGAGTTCTTCACGAACTGCTTCCTTATCAAATACTGCTTCTTGTAGGTCCATCTTAACTTCTTGATGTAATACTCCAGATCCTGGTGATGCACCAGCTATGTTAAAACTGCATCCTTCGCTGACAGATGCTCCTTCAGCCTTCTACCATCCAATTCTTCCATGCATCATAATGTGGTAAAATCCTCTTCATTCCAAAGTAGTCTTAGTTGTCCGATATCTTGTACTTCTTAAAGTGGTCTCATCAGTCGAATCTTCGAGCGGTCAAAAGGGAAAAGGGGTATGGTCTCACTAAAAGGGAATATTTGAATAAGCTCAGAAGAGAAGAGAGGTAAAAGATCTTTTTGAAAAGGAAGTTGTAGAGAAAAATCTTTCCTATGGGCTTGCCATTTTCTAGGGTCACGTCCTACAGTCAACATGTGCTCTGATACCATCTTGTAGCGACTCGACCCGAATGGATCAAGTCTCTGTGCTTTCGTGTCATCCCTGGATCGGTATGCTGACACACACAGTACTCGAAGGATTTATAACAGAGGTAAATCACATGTATAATGTAACGTAAATACTATTACCTCGATCCATAATATAGCGGAAGCAACAAGGTTGCGGATTCCCATCAACACCAACGGCAAAGTTGAGTGTAAAAATCGTAACCCTAACGTATCACTTACTCGTCGTCTGAAAAGTCTGCAACATGAAAAGTTGCAGCCCGAAAACGGGTCAGCACATGGAATATGCCGGCAATGTAACACATAGAGAGTAATGAAAGAATAAGCTATACTACATGCATATATGGCTGGTGGAAAGCTCTATGGTTACAGTTTTTGCGAAAAGCTAATTATTCCCTACTACAAAGGAATAAATTTATTTAACTATCATGGTGGTTGTTGAACATTGAGAATGGTTGACAGCATCCTCAATCCCAATTAAAAGTACTCATTAAACCCAAACAAATTATATTAAGTAACGTGATGAGATCAACAGGATAATCCAAGAACTAGATACTCAAGATGTCCATAACCGGGGACATGGCTAACCATGATTAGTTTATACACTCTGCAGAGGTTTGCGCACTTTTCCCCACAAGACTCGATCGCCTCCGTTTGGTTTCTCGTACTGCAGGCTGTTTGAGAAACGGATGACCGAGACATAGTCTTTCAGAAGCGCTAGCACCTTACGATGGGTGGACCGGTACACCTACATCCCCTACATCTGCTAGTCCACCACTATAAGAGTTCGCACGACTTAGTCAACTATGCCAAAGCCCATAATGGCTTGTGGCTGCACACGGAAGTTACTAGTTTGAATAATCTCATGATCCCTTTGAGCACTGGTGGCGGTCAAAAAACAGGCAAGTCTGATAGAAACCAGGTGCCTCAATCCACCCAGATGTGTGTTTAAGTTGCCACCTTAGATAAACCATTAATTTAACAATCTCACATCTGTCATGGATATCACTCACCCAATCCACGTCTACTAGCATATCATGGCATAATAAGCAAACGTAGAAGTAACTCCCAAAGGTTTCATAAGTAATACAGGTAATAGGTACTACCTCATCTACTTCCCATCCCACAATTTAATTAGATCCTAATCATGCAATGTTTGAGGATTGATCTAATGCATAAAAACTGGGTAGTAGAAAGATATGATCAAGTGTTACTTGCCTGCAATGTTGATGAAGATGATTCGCACTCAAACTCTTGATAGTTCTACTCGTCACACTCCGTTCAATCTATCGTAATCAAGCAATAGTAACCACACATAAGCAATCACTCAAAAGATGGGATAGAACGAAGAAAACGATTCAGAAAACATCAAAACCAAGCAAATAACTCTTGCAACATAAAACAATTTCTAACAGTACTAAAATTATGTGGATTTGGCCTTATCAGAAAGTTTAGGTCAAGAGCTTCGATTTGCAAAAAGATTCAATTAAATCGTAGTTACGAAACTCAAGTTATGATCAAACAAAGTTCGAATTCAAATCTGATCTAATTTAAATTTTAAACTTTCAAAAACATGTTTGAGTTGGATTACTGGATAGAGGAGATCGTAACGAAGAAGTGGGCGTTAGTTTCATCTAATTTGGATGAACGAGTAAAAAGTTATGGCTATTTGAAAAATCAGGGCCAAGTTGTTTTACGAAAGAAAAATAGTTACGGCTAAGGTCTAATATATAAATACGTAGACTAATTGATAATCTAATCTATCGTATTAGTCTAAAAATAATAAACTACGGAAGTATAAGAAGGAAAAGAAACAAAGAAAGATACTTTTATAAGGCAGAGAAAAGACGACTTTGAAGAGAAGAGACAATTTCCAGAAGTCGCGCCGGAGAGGAAAAAATATTTTTTTTTAAAGAATCTAGTCAAACCAAAATATTGATTTAACCCGAATCGGATGATTTTGGAAGGCTCTATGGGTCTATATTTATAGGTAGAAAAGAGGTTTAAGGGTCAAAGGCTAGGCAATGTGGGACTAAACGTAGACGTAATTAAACGAAACAGAGCAGAAAAAGGCTAAGGCCTCGCACGGGCCTAAAGGCCTCGGCCGGCCGCACGTTTTTTTTTAGCAATAGAAAAGAAAAAGAAAAACTATGAAAAAAAAATGAGGAATGAATATGGCCCACTGGGCCTGGCCCATATATTATATAGAAAAAGAAAAGAAGGGGCGCCCGCTGGTACTATGATGCGCACGTCGGCGACAGTTAGTTTCAGGCGCGCGTGCAGTTTTTATTATTATTATTTTTAAACAGAAAGTGATAAACTGAAAAACGAAAATGAAATTATAATTTTATATAGGCATATTATATATCAAAATTTTCTGAAAAAGATTTTCTACAGCATGAACATTATTCTAGCATTAAATAAAATACACACAAATTCAAATAAAGCAAAGAGTGCTTCAGCTCTAATAAAATCCAATAAAATCATTTTAAAAATACCAAAATGAATTCAAATTTTTCCTCTCCAATTTTCTGTTGTAGGGAATCATGTTACCCTATTTTTCATGTATTTTATTTTTGGAGAAAAATAATTTGAATAAAACTCAAATAACTCCAAATTGAAAAATAAATTCAAAAGAACTTTGAATTTAATTCTTTGAAACTCCCAACTCATATTTCATATAATTTGAAGAAGTCATTTTATCTTTGCTCGTGAAAATCATTGAGTTGCATAAAGTTTCAGAATTGGAAATATTTTCAAATGAAATTCAAATATTTTCAACACCCCTTGTTATTTAAATAAATAGAAGAAGTCATGTCATCTTTTCTCCAGGGTTTTGTGATGAAAAGAATTTGAATTCCCGAAGATCATAAAAGCAAAAATGAAAGTTTGGGAAAGTCCTTTTATTCCCTCTCATTTAACTTTCAAAAAGTTTCGAATTCACTAACTTTCAGGCAATCAATCAAACAATCGATCAAAACTATCTATGTGTTTATAACATTCCAAAATTTAGAATTTTGGGATGTTACAAGCCCTATCTCTCTCCCTTCTCCTCTCCCGCGGTGCTTGGCGAAGCCCTGCAGGATTGCCACGCTCCTCCATCACCACCACGCCGTTGTGCTGCTGCTGGACGGAGTCTTCCTCAACCTCTCCCTCTCTCCTTGCTGGATCAAGGCATGGGAGACGTCATCGGGCTGTATGTGTGTTGAACGCGGAGGTGCCGTCCTTTCGGCACTAGGATCTCCGGTGATTTGGATCACGACGATTACGACTCCTTCAACCCCGTTCTCTTGAACGCTTCCGCTTAGCGATCTAGAAGGGTATGTAGATGCACTCTCCTTCCCCTCGTTGCTGGTTTCTCCTTAGATAGATCTTAGTGACACGTAGGAAAATTTTGAATTTCTACTATGTTCCCCAACAGTGGCATCATGAGCTAGGTCTATCGCGTAGATTCTATGCACGAGTAGAACACAAAGTAGTTGTGGGCGTTGATTTTGTTCAATATGCTTACTGTTACTAGTCCAATCTTGATTCGGCGGCATTGTGGGATGAAGCGGCCCGGACCGACCTTACACGTACACTTACGAGAGACAGGTTCCACCGACTGACATGCACTTGTTGCATAAGGTGGCTAGCGGGTGCCAGCCTCTCCCACTTTAGTCGGATCGGATTCAATGAAAAGGGTCCTTATGAAGGGTAAATAGCAATTGACATATCACGTTGTGGTTTTGCGTAGGTAAGAAATGTTCTTGCTAGAAACCCATAGTAGCTATCAGAAACAGGCAAACAACAATTAGAGGACGTCTAACTTGTTTTTGCAGGGTATGCTATGTGATGTGATATGGCCAAGAAGAATGTGATGAATGATATGTGATGTATGAGATTGATCATGTTCTTGTAATAGGAATCACGACTTGCATGTCGATGAGTATGACAACCAGCAGGAGCCATAGGAGTTGTCTTAATTTATTGTATGACCTGCGTGTCATTGAACAAACGCCATGTAATTACTTTACTTTATTGCTAACCGGTAGCCATAGTAGTAGAAGTAATAAGTTGACGAGACAACTCCATGGAGACACGATGATGGAGATCATGATGATGGAGATCATGGTGTCATGCCGGTGACGATGATGATCATGGAGCCCCTGAAGATGGAGATCAAAATGAGCAAAATGATATTGGCCATATCATGTCACTATTTGATTGCATGTGATGTTTATCATGTTTATGCATCTTATTTGCTTAGAACGACGGTAGTAAATAAGATGATCCTCATTAAAATTTCAAGAAAGTGTTCCCCTAACTGTGCACCGTTGCGTAAAGTTCGTCGCTTGAAGCACCACGTGATGATCGGGTGTGATAGATTCTTACGTTCACATACAACGGGTGTAAGCCAGATTTACACACGCCAAAACACTTAGGTTAACTTGACGAGCCTAGCATGTACGGACATGGCCTCGGAACACAAGAGACCGAAAAGGTCGAGCATGAGTCGTATGGAGGATACGATCAACATGAAGATGTTCACCGATGATGACTAGTCCGTCTCACGTGATGATCGGACACGGCATAGTTGACTCGGATCATGTAATCACTTAGATGACTAGAGGGATGTCTATTCGAGTGGGAGTTCATGAGATGAACTTAATTATCCTGAACATAGTCAAAAGATCTTTGCAAATTATGTCGTAGCTCGCGCTTTAGTTCCACTGTTTAGATATGTTCCTAGAGAAAATATAGTTGAAAGTTGGCGATGGCGATTATGCGGACAGAAGAAAGCTTATGTCCTTAATGCACCGCTTCGGTGTGTTGAACCCCAAACGTCGATACGTAGATGTTGCGAACATCGGACATACACGCTTTTGATAACTACGTGATAGTTCAGTTAAACGGTTTAGAGTTGAGGCACCAAAGGCGTTTTTGAAACGTCGCGGAACATATGAGATGTTTGAGGGCTGAAATTGGGATTTCAGGCTCGTGCCCACGTCAAGAGCTATAAGACCTCCGATGATTTTCTTAGCCTGCAAACTAAGGGAGAAAAGCTCAATCGTTGAGCTTGTGCTCAGATTGTCTGAGTGCAACAATCACTTGAATCGAGTGGGAGTTGATCTTCCAGAGATAGTGATGTTTCTCCAAAGTCATTGCCACCAAGCTGCTAGAGCTTCGTGATGAACTATAACAAATCAGGGATAGATACGATGATCCTTGAGATGTTCGCGATGTTTGACACCGCGAAAGTAGGAATCAAGAAGGAGCATCAATTGTTGATGGTTGGTGAAACCACTAGTTTCAAGAAGGGCAAGGGCAAGAAGGGATACTTCATGAAACAGCAAATCAGCTGCTGCTCTAATGAAGAAACCCAAGGTTGAACCCAAACCCGAGACTAAATGCTTCTGTAATAAGGGGAACAGCCACTGGAGCAGAATTACCCTAGATACTTGGTAGATGAGAAGGCTGGCGAGGTCGATAGAAGTATATTGGATATACATTATGTTAGTGTGTACTTTACTAGTACTCCTAGTAGCACCAGGGTATTAAGATACCGGTTCGGTTGCTAAGTGTTAGTAACTCGAAATAAAAGAGCTATGGAATAAACAGAGACTAGCTAAAGGTGAGTTGACGATATGTGTTGGAAGTGTTTCCAAGTTTGATGTGATCAAACATTGCACGCTCCCTCTGCCATCAAGATTAGTAGTAAACCAGAATAATAGTCATTTGGTGTTTGCGTTGAGCATAGACATGATTGGATTATGTCTATCGCAATACGATTATTCATTTAAGGAGAATAATGGTTACTCTGTTTATTTGAATAATACCTTCAATGGTATTGCACCTAAAACGAATGGTTTATTGAATCTCGATCGTAGTGATACACATCTTCATGCAAAAAGGTATAAGATAGTAATGATAGTACCACTTACTTGTGGCACTGCCATGTAAGTCATATTGGTGTAAAACGCATGAAGAAGCTCCATGTTGATGGATCTTTGGACTCACTCATTTTTGAAAAGTTTGAGACATGCGAACCATGTCTATTGGTGTATACGCATGAAGAAACTCCATGCAGATGGATCATTTGGACTCACTTGATTTTGAATCACTTGAGATATGCAAATCATACCACATGGGCAAGATGACTGAAAAGCCTCAGTTTCAGTAAGATGGAACAAGATAGCAACTTGTTGGAAGTAACACATTTTGATGTGTGCATTCCAATGAGTGCTGATGCATGCAGTGAATATCGTCATGTTCTTACTTCACAGATAATTCGAGTAGATGTTGAGTATATTTACTTGATGAAACACAAGTCTAAATTATTGAATGGTTCAAGTAATTTCAGAGTGAAGTTAAAGATCATCGTGACAAGAGGATAAAATGTCTATGATATGATCATAGAGATGACTATCTGAGTTCTGAGCTTTGTACGCATAATTGAGACATTGTGGAAATTGTTTCACAATTAATACCGCCTGGAACACCATAGTGTGATGGTGTGTCCGAACATCATAGTTGCACCCTATTAGGTATGGTGCGTACCATGATATCTCTTATTGAATTACCACTATCGTTCATGGGTTAGGCATTAGAGACAACCGCACTCACTTTAACAGGGAACCACGTAATTCCGTTGAGACGACACTGTTTGAACTATGGTTTGGAGAAACCTAAGTTGTCGTTTCTTGAAAGTTTGGGGCTACGACGCTTATGTGAAAAAGTTTCATCATGATAAGCTCAAACCCAAAACGGATAAATACATCTTCATAGGACACCCAAAACAGTTGGGTATACCTCCTATCTTAGATCCGGAAGCAAAAGTAATTGTTTCTAGAAACGGGTCCTTTCTCGAGGAAAAGTTTCTCTCGAAAGAATTGAGTGGGAGGATGGTGGAGACTTAATGAGGTTATTGAACCATCACTTCAACCAGTGTGTAGAAGGGCATAGGAAGTTGTTCATATGGCACCTACACCAATCACTACTAGGAAAAGGGCTATAGATGGAAATGACACTAATGGCGCACCGGAAAGATGGTGCGCCATTAGTATATACTAATGGCGCACCGCCATACGATGCGCCATTAGTGTCTAAACTACTAATGGCGCACCATGCCTTGGGTGCGCCATTAGTACCAAATTTGTTTTTTAACTAGTGCGCCTGTCCAAACATACTAATGGCGCATCCTGCCCGAGTGCGCCAGTGGTAGTTGTAACTATTAATGGCGCACCGGTGTCTTGAGTGCGCCATTAGTATCAAATTTTTTTTTAAACTAGTGCGCCTGTTCAAACATACTAATGGCGCACCCACACCCCGGTGCGCCATTAGTAGTTGTAACTACTAATGGCGCACCAGTGTGGGTGCGCCATTAGTATAGAAACTTTTTGAACTAGTGCGCTTGTCCAAACATACTAATGGCGCATCCTTCCCGAGTGCGCCATTAGTAGTTGTAACTACTAATGGCGCACCAGGGTGTGGGTGCGCCATTAGTACCAATTTTTAAACTAGTGCGCCTGTCCAAACATACTAATGGCGCACCCACACTCTGATGCGCTATTAGTAGTTGTAACTACTAATGGCGCACCTGTGTGTGGGTGCGCCATTAGTATAGAAACTTTTTGAACTGTCCAAACATACTAATGGCGCATCCTGCTTAGGTGCGCCATTAGTAGTGGTAACAACTAATGGCGCACCATGCAAGAGGTGCGCCATTAGTAAGTGGGCAGCAACAAGATATTTGGGACAGCCTCTCCTACCCACACACTCACTTTCTCCCCACTTCATTCTCTCCACCTCCTCCTTGTCTCGGTGCCTCCTCTTTATCACCTCATTTCCACCATAGATACATTCAAAGTAATTATTTAAATTACCTTGTTTTAATAGGTAAGTAAGGGGGAAGCTATATTTAGGTTGTTCTCCTTACAACAATGTGCACATGCACTTTTTACTGCATAGCTAGATCTATGTATTTTCGTGTTGTTTCATATGATTGTGTTGTTTGCATATGTGTTTGTGTTTGGAGGTGTACCGGTATTTGAAATGCGATAGTTGCCAATATTTTGCGGAATGTTGATTCATTTCCGTTTGGCGAGAATTTTGGCATTAAGCATCCTTTTTGGTCCTATTTTTAGGAAAGTCATGCCAAATTTTTCTTGGTTCTAAAATATCGTTTTGCTCTACCCTTGACGACCATGGTCCGCACGATGACCGAAGGCATCGTGAATAGGTTTTTGAGGTCCGCGAAGGCCGAGATGCTTCAAAAGAACGAGACGGAGATAAGATGTCCGTGTCGAAGATGCAAGTGAAGAGCCTTATTGCGGACCCGGATTCCGGCAGGTGCGGGACCACCTGCTGTTGCGTGGTTTCATGGATGGCTATCGGTGGCAAGGTGATGAAGATGACTACGAAGTCGTCCATGCGGGCGGGCAAGAAATGAGGAAGGGCAGCAAGACAACCACCGCGGCTCGGTAGGCGCGAAGACGAAGAATCCCCAGGCGATGATCACGACTGTGATGTTGTACACAGTCATCATGTAGAATATGCAGGACATGATGATGAGGAAGATGCCGGAGCAGGCGACGGGCATGATCATGAAGATGATGATGCCGGTGGAGCAGACGACGCTGGACCATCGATGGGCTGGGTGCAGGACCCTCATATTCAAGAGCTGCTTCTCAAGCGGACGGATAACGCAAGAGCTGCCGCCCGAGAAAGCCAAGATGGATCAACTTGAGTTAGACGCGGTTACTCCATTGTATGAAGGATGCAGGCCGAGGATACCCGCTGAAAGTAACGCTCATGGCCCCGGAGATGAAGGTAAAACACAAAATGACCGACGCGTGCTTCGACGAGAACATGTCATTACGCACGAACGTCTTCCCAAGGGGAACAAGTGCCCGACCAGTTTGGAGGAGGCGAAGAAAATCGTGTGTCCTCTGGATTTACCGCACGTGAAATACCATATGTGCATGAACAATTGCATCATTTATCGGGACGAGCACGCGGAGTCTACCATATGTCCGGTGTGCGGCGTCACTCGATACAAGAAGAGGAAGAAAGCTCCTCGAAAAGTGGTGTGGTACTTTCCGATCACTCCTTGTCTGCAGCGCTATTTCGCGGACCCTAAGGTAGCAAAGCTCCTGCGTTGGCACGCGGATAGGGAGGAGAAGAAGCGGGAAGATGACGCAAATGATCTGGAGATAGATAAAAAAGACAAGATGCTGAGTCACCCTAAGGATGCGAGCCAGTGGCAAGCGTTGAACTTCGAAGACTCGGAATTTGGGAACGATCCAAGGAACATCGTCTTTGGGCGCGAGCACCGATGGAGTCAATCCGTTTGGCAGCCAGAGAAGCACACATAGCACCTGGCCTGTGTTTGTGTGGATGTACAACCTTCCCCCCTGGTTGTGCATGAAGAGGAAGTACATTCACATGAGTATGCTAATTGAAGGGCCGAAACAACCAGGGAACAACATCAATCTGTATCTGGGGCTGCTGAAAGAGGAGCTAGACACGCTATGGAAAACGCCAGCCAATACGTGGGACGCCGCAGAGAAAGAATATTTCCCTATGAGAGCCGCACTGCTCACGACGGTGCACGACTATCTCGGTTACGGATATCTCGCGGGGCAGGTAGTCCACGGATTTTTACGGATGCGTAAGGTGCATGGATGACACAACGTATCGCCAGCTAGATAGAGATCCCGGGTCTTGAAAACCGTGTTCTTGGGACATCGATGGTGGCTTCGCGTCGTTGACCCTTGGAGGAATCGCATGGATCTTTTCGTTGGTTAAACCGAACCCTTAAAACGCCCGTGTACGAGGAGCGGCGAGGAAATAGACAAGCTGTTGGAAAATTGGAAAGACCGCCCACCGCCGAAAGAAGCAAAAGGCGCAGAGCCGGAAATAAGCGAAAAGGCGCCAGAGCCGCTGCTGAAGGTATGGAAAACGAGGTCTGTTTTACGGGACTTGCCGTCTTGGAAGATCCACCGTGTGCCTCACAGCCTTGATGTCATGCATATCACGAAGAACGTGTGCGAGAGTCTGCTTGGTACCCTGCTCAACATGCCGAGAGGACCAAAGATGGGCCGAAAGCAAGGGCAGACTTGAAATCAATGGGCATCGAGCAGGAGCTTCACGCTATATATGATGATGATGATGATGATGATGATGATGATGATGATGATGATGATGAGGCGAAGCAGGACACGTAAAGTCGCCGCAAAGGCAAAAAGGCCAAGAAGACCGGAAATGACTACCCTCCCGCGTGCTTCACTCTAAGTCGGAGGAGATCGAGCAGTTTTTCACCTGCCTCCTAGGAGTAAAACTTCCTTACTGATTACGCGGGAAGATAAGCAGATACCTAGACCCAAATGGGCGAAGTTCAGCGGGATGAAGTCTCACGACCGTCACGCGTTGATGACGCAGATACTTCCAGTTGCAATCCGGTGGGATCATGGACGCGCACGTCCGTGAAACGCTATTTGGCCTATGCAACTTCTTGACGTCATCTCTCGGAAGTCGATTGGCGTGAGGCAACTCGAAGGCTACAGGAAGAGATCGTGGTGATACTATGCGAGCTTGAGATGTACTTCCGCCCGCATTCTTGACGTTATGGTGCATCTGCTGGTCCATATAGTGGAGGATATCATCCAACTCGGGCCGACGTTCCTGCACTGCATGATGCCGCTCGAAAGGATGAATGGTGTCATCAAAGGATACGTTCGCAACATGTCACGTCGAGAAGGAAGCATAGCCAGGGCTTTTCGACGAAGAGTGCATCTCCTCTTGCACGAATTATCTAGGCATCGAGAACCCGTTGGTCTGCCCGTCAACAGGCACCTCGGCAGGCTCGCTGGATGGGGTCACCGTGAGGGTCGCCGCGAAATGCATGTCGACTTCGAGGGTCGACTTCGCCGACTTTGAAAGAGCAAACCTAGTCGGCGCTACAACACATAGACGTGGTCGATCCTTGGGTGGTAGAGCACAAAACCTTTATTAAAAAGGCGTACAATGACCGAGGCCAACAAAGGACGGACGGAGATACACTCAAAGAGCACAACTCATGTTTCACGCGTTGGTTCAAGCGAAGCTTACATCTTACCCTTTACATGAGGATTCTTCCGCGGAAGAACAACTCATATTCGCCTTTGTCACAGGCGCCGAGCACAACCTGATGACCTATGAGGCGTCACGATATCAACGGCTACACATTCTACACCGAGGCCAAGGACATGAAGAGCGATGGTTATCGAACTCCGGGTAACGATGGAATCCTACACCGTAACGACAAGGACAGATACTACGGAAGGATCGAGGAGATCTGGGAGCTGAGCTACGCTGGAGAGAAGGTCGATGTTCCGTGTCGATGGGCCAAGAACGTCATAAAAGAAGACCGGTATTTCACCACCATGGTTATACCGAAGCCAAATCCAAGATCAGCGGCGCATAAGCGTCACCCATGAAAAATGAGCCATGGGTACTGGCTTCCCAAGTGGACCAATGCTTCTTCATTACCGACCCGCCAAAGCCAAGTCGTGTTGTCGTGAGGAGAGGCAAAAGGAAGATCATCGGAATGGATGGAGTAGCCAATGAGCCCACCTCGATCCCCCTCCATCTCGATCGCTGTCCCACCTCGCCAGATCCGGTCCCCCTCGCCGCCGAGCACCTCCCCAGTCCACCGGCCGCCGCCATGACCCAGCACCCTCGATTCCCCTACTCAACCGCCGCCGACCCCCGCACCCAGCACCGTCTTATAAAAATAAGTATCAAACAGCTTTTTAAATGCTACTGTCTTATAAAAAAATATTACTGTTATTATTTAAACAAGTTTGAGCATATTTAAACATAAATAAGTATCAAATAGCTTTTAAATGCTAAAAAATTTTGTGGAGCACAGGAGTCGAACCCGGACCTCACAGTGTGAGAATCGGAGGCTGACTAGTCGAGCTAGTAGAGTGGGCTTGACATGGATAGGTTACAGTAGTAGATAACCTTTTGGCTTTTGTGGAAATAAAAAAATACTAATGGCGCACCACGGTGAGGTGCGCCATTAGTGTGACATGCTAATGGTGCACCGCGATTAGGTGCGCCATTAGTATTGTGGCCCCCTTCGCCTCGATCCCCTTCGCCCGATCCCCTTCGCCCGATCCCTCGCCAGTTCTCTCCCTCTTAGTATTGTATATTCCTCTTGAATTCTTTTTGGTTCTAATTTCAAATTTGTTTGAAATTGTACATTCATATGCATGTATGTAGTACCGTAGAATATGTGAAACTCCTTCAAAATTAAAATAAAGCACAAAAGAAATAAAACAATACAAATTAAACAGAAAACAATACAAATTAAAAAGAAAACAATACAAATTAAACAGAAAACAGGTTTGGGGGGGCTAAAACCCTAAACCTCAAGGGCGGCCTTTAGTCGCGGTTGGAGACCAACCGCGACTAAAGGTGGGGCTTGAACGCATAAACCCGCCAAAAACCCTTTAGTCGCGGTTGGGCAGGCGACCAGCGACTAAAGGGTACCTTTAATCATGGTCTCGTCGCCAACCGCGACTAAAGAAGCGAGGCAAAAAACCCGCCAAAAACCCTTTAGTCGCGGTTGGGCAGGCGACCCGATCCCCCTTCGCCCGATCCCCCTCGCCAGTTCTCTCCCTCTCGCCCCACCGCCGCCGCCGCCGCTGCCCTCGCCCTCGCCCTCGCCCTCGCCCTCTCCCTCCATCGCCCTCTCCTCGCCGCCCGGGCTCGCCGGACGCCAGCGCCACGCCGCCTCGACCCGCCCGACCCGCCGCCGGATGCCGCCCAGACGCCGCCCGACCCGCCGCCCGGGCGCCGCCCAGACGCCGCCCGACCCGCCGCCGGACCCCGCCCGCCGCCCAGCGCCGCCTCGACCCGCCCAGCGCGCGCTGCCCCACCTCGACCCGCCCGTCCACACCACCGTCGACCCGCCTCCCTCGACCGCCCAAGGTACTTACTTCACCACCGTCGACCCGCCTCCCTCGACCCGCCTCCCTCGACACCGATGATCACTCCATTGTCTTAGGAAATACAACTTCACCATCGGAACACATCTAGCTCTGCCTATCTCTTTGTTTTCATTTGTTCTCGGTAGTACTCGATGTGATATTGTGCTTTATTTTTCTTTAGCAGGAGCACAAAACCACAAATTAATATTTAAAAGATTTTTTTCTAAAAACAATATTAAATAGATTGTGCCGTGTCAAGAACATATCTGATTTATTGCTTGCCAATGTGACACCAATATTCGAGTAGTAGATCACAAATTAATAGTCATATTTTTTGAGGAATTTACTGTAGGTTAAATTTCACAATGTTCCTAAACCCTGATTTTCCATGAATTTTGTAAATCCTGAACTGCAAAACCACTGTCCAAAACCCAGATATGGTTTTAGTTTAAATGTTTTTGCAAAGTGTGGAGTCCACCAGTAAATTTGAGCATAGGTTTTCCAAAGCATCTAGCCTAGTCATGTCCTCTCTTTCTTTCTCGCATAAAGCTAGTTAGATGCGGGAATTCTTTCGTTTCCTCTGGATGCTGATATATTATTAAGTTCTTGTTCCACGACTTCTGAATGGTCGAGAGAACTAATACTAGTCGTGCATTGCATGGCCCAACATATTCGGCTCAGTCTTCAGTGCGCACAAAATGTAGGCCCTTGATAGGTTGTTTGGACAAGCATTTCCCTCCTTGATTGTGTTTCAGTGCACCTTCGATTTTGTTTATGTTCTTTTCTTGTACCCAAGAAGCTGCATCTGAATTATGTTTGATCAACATGATAGAGAGAATAAGCTGACACATGCAACAGATTGTTGAAACTAGTCATGCAATTGAGATCATAAGCAACAAACATCATATCCACGTCAATCACTACTAACAGTAAAACAAATACTAGCCCTAAGAGAGTGAATAAGTTATGAATAAATATTTTATTTTTATTATTGCAGCCAGCTACCACTATCTTTTTTCGTTCCTGATACATTGCAGCCAGCAGACTGTATATACTTGTACAATAATTCGTACAAGCTCACCTGTACAAGTCCCAGCATTTATTTTTCTGGACCTGGCAATAGACGTGGCTTCATTTACTATCCTTGCCACAAAAGCCAGTTTCCCATACTCTACATGATTACATTGTGGTTTGCACATATGCCTTCTTCGTTGACTCAACTTCTCTTTATTTTCATTTGGTTCTGTGCTTCTTTTGCTTCTAGTCGGGGAGTTGGGTGGAAAGGAGTGGATCGAACTGCGATCACACAAGATCTGCTAACGTGCTATCTTGGTCGAAAAACTTAGGTAAATTTATCTTTTGTACATCTTTTTCTTGGTTACTCAGTTTACGGAAAGCTGCATTGTCTATTCATTTTGAACTGTGAAGGACAGTAGGAGAGGCTCCTACAGTCTTGTATTAATAAAACAAAATTAAAGATACATGGTATGTACAAGGTATAGGGTCTTTGACCCTAACCAAAAGATAAGATACTAGTACAAGGTTTTTAGGTAATTTGTTGCACTAGGGAGCTTATGAAATCCTCAAGCTCAGACTTCCTCCCTATATCTCAACAATGGCAAAATCATGATTAAATCTAGAGAGCCAAACATTTTGTTTCGTTCTTTCCACAAGTACCAAACAGCTACAGTACACACCTACATGAACATGGGTCTGTCCCAGGCCTATTTGGCAGCGATTAACAATCCTCATATGAGATGAGAGGATTTTTTTAATTGGCTTCTTGCAGTTTTGAAAATTCAGTTTATTCGGTTACTGAAAATTCAGTAAATTCAGTTAGGCACACAAATTTCAGAACTTTTGTGTGCCCTAGTACTTGGTGTTTGTAGAAAACCAGGAGTGTCAATGGGACTAGAATTCACTTGTTCTTATATGGGTGAAACTTCACTTGTTTTTAGGCTAGTGTCGGGTGTTGCTTTATTCTGTCATCATTTGTAACTATGTCACAAGTAAATTGTTCCTTCTTCTGTATTTGACAAGTAATGACTGTTGATAAGCTGAGGCATGGATTAAGCTGTTTCTTTCTTGTAACATACTGTATATAACTCCACAATGAAATACAATACATATTGATGTGCTTTTAAAACTTGTTCATGTACTGAACTACTAATGCCTTGTGATGCTCTGAATTACTTGTGATGCCTCTGAATTACTTGTGATCACATTGAGAAAGACTTGTAAAGATGATGATCATCTTTAATGTAAAACAATTTGTGATGATTTTGCTAGTTTGCTGGGTTTTGTCTCCGACCATCGTGTCGTGATGATATTGCAGGTACCCCGAGAGGCCCTTGAGTTTGCCGGAATGTCGAGTAACTTCCGTTCCGGCAAATTCGGGTACTCCATATGTCCTATTTTCAGCAAAGGTCATGCTGAAATTTTCCGTGAATTTTAGCATGACTTTGCTAAAAATAGGACATATGGGGTACTTGTGACTAATGCATGGGCCGGGTATCTTAGTAGTTAATTAAGTAGGATCAAGTGCCCGGCGTACTTGTGACTAATGCATGGCTTTTAGGGTGCCTCGGTGTCGATAAAAACCGAAATGATGAAAAGTTAGGCTTTTAGGGTGCCTTGGCGTCGAAAAACCCTCAATGACAAAAGCTTAGATTTTAGGATGCCTCGGTGTCGACAAACCCTAAATGATGAGACCATGATCTTGTTCCTTGACAATAACCAACTTTTTGACCAAACTTTGTTTCTATTTAGAGAGAAACATGGCCCACAACGATGAGGCCGGGGTTGGCGGCAAGGCATTACAGGAGCTGTCCCAGAGATGGAGGAACAACCTCACTTGTATGAGGCCGCCGCCTTCCCCACCGATCCACGAGACCACGGATGGTGCCGCCGAGGATGACCACACCGATGCCACCACCGATGGTGCCGCCGAGGATGCCACCATCGATGATGGCGGCTTACGCACAGATGGCAGCCAGCCGAAGAGGCAACGGAAGGACCGGCGCCCGATCGTGCTCCGCACCCTCAAGGAGGAAGTTACTGAAGTGGACTCCAACGGGAATCCAACGGCGCCCGAACGAATAGTCAAGGGGTACTCGCTTCAGCTCGGGTGCATTGTCCGGAGCACCGTCTCGATCAACACCGAGAACCCGAGGCATCTGACCGAGGGAATTTGCGCAACCTCCTCTTCACGAAGCTGCACGAACGATACAAGTTCCCGCTGAATTTGAAAACACAAGCCTCAAAGGGAATAAAGTGAACAATGCTGCCCTCACGAAGATGAGCAAGGCCCTGTCTACTTGGAAAAGCAATGTGAAGAGAATGATCGAGAAAGGTGAGAGTTATGAGAAGATCAAGGAGAAAAATCCTTCGATCACCGAAGATGACTACAACGACTTCAAGATCAATTGCTCGAGCACCGCAAGCTCCCAATCAAGTGGGGGAAACAAATGCGGGAGCTGAACATTGGGTAACACACACTGGGTCCCGGCGGTTACTGTGTGGCGGAGCCTATTTGGGACATGGTGGAGGCGGACCGTGCCGAGCAAGGCCTACCGCCCCTCTTCGATACATCTGGCGGTGACAAGCAGACCAGGAACTTTGTCGGGGCCCGGTACAAGAAGGACCTGAAAACAAAGGAGCTTACCACGGATCCGAAGACCAGGCAGCTTCAGCTTGTTCTGGTAAGGAATACACCCCTGCGTAATTAGCTCCATATGGTTGCATTCTAATTAATGAAGCCGAATTTCTAAATGGTTCACATTCCTTCCGCAGGCGACTGAAAGCAGTAGCGCGGGGTCGACTCAGAGCAACCCTTGGGACACCACTCTAAATAGGGGGTTGAATGTAATGAAGAACAAGGATAAGCTCAGTAAGCCGACGTCAGCTGGTCGTGTGGCCGACAAAGGCTTGTCGACAAAATGGGGGTCATACTATACCGCTGGTGTGCGGAAGGAGAAAAAGACCAGCTCGGAAAGCCAGGTAGCGAGAGGTTCAAGAACTCAAGGCACAGGTGGCGCGGATTCGGAGATTGTCCAAGAGCAAGTGGAACAACGACTTCGGAGCGGCGATCACCGCCCTTGTGCCTACCTTGATCTCAGGGTTGAGTGCGTGGATTGCAGGCGGCCAACAGGCCGCCCCGATTCCTAGCTTCTCGGCCAGCAACTTCGCATAATGCGATGGCGGGGCCATTGGTGCCTCCAGCGGAGGCGTATTGGTGTCTCCGACGCCTTGCACGGGAGCTTAATGCACCGGTGTACGCCGGCCGGCACCTCTGCGACAAGCGGCCCCTCCGTCCATCGCCGCCCGCCGTTGGCGGTGCCTCTACATTAGCCGAGCTCGACGCCATCATCACGGTAACTAATTAAGCCTCTCTCGCCGAGGACTTCATCTCCTTGCCTTTTGATCGGGCATCCCCGACACCCTACATGTTTTCGCGAGCGCCGCCGACGTTCCTGCACTCTCCTCCACTTCGTGAACAACGAGTTGGTCGATGTCGCCAAGGGCAAAATCGTTCAACCGGGCAACCTTGTTCCACGGTACCCAGATGCCACCCAACTTGTTTAGGGTTCAACTGGTTCGGTGCTGCCAGGCTGCGACGACTTGTTACCTCCGAATCGACCCGTCCGGGGCCGACGATGATGACGTGATGACCCTCGGCGCTGCTGAGCTGGCCCTGCTTTGGCGAAGAGCCAGATTCGTTTGGGGCGGGGACACCACCCCAAAGACAACACCGCCCGGTCGTGCGGCGCCAAGTCGGCCCCATGGCAAGACCGCCCGTAACGGTGCCGGACATCCCTATGCCATCGGATCCAAACATGCATATGGCACATGATCGTAATGACGACGACGGCGACTATGATACATTTGGCAACATCGATCGATACTTTGCCGAGCATGGAGTGCGATGGCGACTTCATGGGGCCTCCTTCTCAAGAACCAAACCCAACAAAAGACGTGTGCGATCTAGCTCGTACAGCGGAGAAGCCAAGTTGCAACAGGCGCCGTCTGGCGTTCAGCTCTCAGGAGACGCCTCCAGCTGCCGACTTCACCGAGCCTCAGATAGGCGAGGTGCAAAATATTATCAGCCCCAACACACTCAAGAAGGCGGTCTGTGAGCAAAACTCGGTCCCATTACAGGAGAAGAAGAAGGCACGCAAAAGAAAGACTAAGAAGGGTGCGAGCCAGCCGACACCGAGTACGATCCGTGCTCAGGACGGGCCACATTCACCGCAGGATATCTCGAGGAGGGTGCATGTGGCGGGTAGGGCGATGCTACCGACAAATATGCTCAATGCTGCAACCGGTGCTATGCGGAGTCTGTATGACAGTGTTCTTTATCAGGAGAAGCGGCGTCTCTGGGAGAAGGATGTGGCATACCGGTTTTCGCGGCCAAGGTGCCGGAGGGCAAGGGCTTTGTGGATAACTCCATCGGGCGACGATCGTCCTGCGTTTTGATGACATCCACGCTATGTTGAACCTTCATCCGCTGCACTACACCTTCGTTCGGCTATTTTATTGAGTATGGAGATGCGGATCATTCGCGACAAGACCCGGACATCGTGATAGTCGACCCCTTCTACATGCGTGCCAAGATCTTGGGCAGCGCTGGGGACCGCAAGTCGCGAGTTCTTACCTCGAAGGCGTCATTACGGCAAACCAAGAAAAGGATAACTTCCTCGTGCCTTACTTTCCCGAGTAAGTCCTCCCTCAACCGCCCGTAACATATGAATTCTTACATTTCGATCGTTTTCTTTTAACATTCCGTGTTTTCTGCGGTGACACACGTTGCACGCTCATCCTCCTAAGCCCTAAATATTCCATGGCCACGTATTTCGACCCGGACCGTCGATCGAACGTAGACTACACAAATGTCAAGAAGGTTCTTGATGATGTTCTCCCGGCCACGCCAAATCTGGAGGCACCTTCACCAGGCCTATTCGTAAGTACGGCAAGCACGTGTTCTCCCTGTCTGACGTTACGCTGCGTCAAGCAGCCGCTGGCGGTCGAGAAGGGTGCCTACTACGCCATCCATCACATGCGGCGATCGTGCGGGACCATCATCAACTTCGCCACCGAGTAAACTCCAAGATTGGGCCGCGGCGTGTCGGCAATCCAGACGCGGACCTCCGACAAGAATTCTTTCGCATCCAAATGGAGTTTGCGGAAATCATCCATCAAGATGTCCTTCGTACCTCGGGGCAGTTCTACCTCAGAAATCAACCGTCCAACGGTGACATCGACACAATGCTACAAATGCAGGATGACAACGCCCGTTCTTTCATGACTCCACGATAGACGGCGGCTTCATCCACGCTCCGTCCCTTGAGTCGAGTTGTCTAGTTCTGAAACATCGATTGGGTCATGTTGTAATTAAACTTTAATGAACTTGTAGTATGTCTCTTTGGTTTCGAGAGTCGTTCAACTTAGATGTAATCGATGCTATTAATGTCTTGCTTTTATCTTCCGATCGTTACATTTGCATACTTATATATTGCTTATGTATTGTCTGTGAATTGGTACTAACGTTTACGTTTGGCTAGTGCATAGCGATGCCGACGTATGTCGTGGTACAAGGGTAAGGTTCGGAGTCTACGATGACTGGGAGGAGTGTCGGAGACAGGTTCACCGATTCAGCGGTAACAGTTACAAAGGGTACACCACTAGGGCGAGGCCGAATCTAGATCGCCCGCTATCTAGCGGGAGAGGGAGGGAGCGTTGGAGGAACCGGATGAAGACGAGTTTCATCGTGATGATGCTCATCGTGATGACCGCAGCTCTCTTCTATGTGATGGTAGTTTAGATGATCGATATCGACTTGTAATGCGAAGATAAACTCGCTACTCGCGGTCTCGAGACTTGTAATATAATGTTCTATCTTTGTTCGGTCTTTTCAATTCGGAGACTAATATGATGAATTGTATTCGGAGACTAATATGATGAATTATATTCAAGGACTAATCTTCTATTGTATTTGATGAATCTATTGTTGATGTGTGCTGTCTATATTTTGTCAAATTATACATTTTGTAACCTGTGCAAAAAACAGAAAATAAAAAATAAAAAACCTAATATTCATACTAATGGCGCATCACATGACAGTGCGCCATTAGTATGACGATGCATACTAATGGCGCATCACCGGAAGTGCGCCATTAGTATGCTGCGTTACTAATGGCGCATCCGGAGGTGGTGCGCCATTAGTATGCCAAAGCACCTGGGTATACATGCCCCCTGGGAGGCATACTAATGGCGCACCCTTGCATATACTAATGGCGCACCAGGTGGTGCGTCATTAGTATACCAGATACTAATGGCGCACCACCTGGTGCGCCATTAGTATACCAGATACTAATGGCGCAGGGTGGTGCGCCATTAGTATCCGATATACTAAAGGCGCACCACCTGGTGCGCCATTAGTAAAAATTACTAATGGCGTGCTGTCAATGGCGCACCTCTGATGCGCCATTAATGGCCATATTAGGTGCGCCATTAGTAGTGGTATTTCTAGTAGTGAATTGAAGTGGAAGCTGATGATAGTGATCATGATGCTTCGGATCAAGTCACTACCGGACCTCATAGGTCGACAAGGACACGTACTACTTCAGAGTGGTACGCAATCCTGTCTTAGAGGTCATGTTGCTAGACAACAATGAACCTACGAGCTATGGAGAAGCGATGGTGGGCCCAGATTCCGACGAATGGCTCGAGGCCATAACATCCGAGAGAGGATCCATGACTTTGGAAGAAATACTTGATGGTCGTAAGGACGTTGGGTAAAGATGGATTTTAAAAGGAAGACAGACAATGATGGTAAGTATTACCATTAAGAAAGCTCGACTTGCACTAGTAGAAAAGGGGCCAATGGTCCAGGACGGTCCAGCCCATTAGTCCCGGTTCAATCCAGAACCGGGACCAATGGGGGCATTGGACCCGGTTCGTGAGCCCCGGGGGCCGGCCGGGCCACATGGGCCATTGGTCCCGGTTCGTCTGGACCTTTTGGTCCCGGTTGGTGGGACGAACCGGGACCAATGGGCCTCGCTCCTGGCCCACCACCATTGGTCCCGGTTGGTGGCTTGAACCGGGACCAAAGGCGGCCCTTTAGTCCCGGTTCAAGTCACCAACCGGGACCAATTAGTTTCCTATATATACCCCTCGCCCGCGAGCAGAGCACTCCCAGTGTTCTGTTTTTCGTGGCCGGCGAGGGGAGAGCTTTGTGGTGCTCTAGCTCACCTTCTATGCACACGATGTGTTCAATGGAATGCCCGAGCCACACTACTTAAGCTTTCTCCTCTCCAAGCTCGACCTCCAAGCTCCATTTTCCTTAATATTTGTCTAGGTTTAGCGGTTTGTCACGTCCCGTCCCCGTCTTCACCGCCGTCGATCGCCCGTGCCGATCTCGTCGCCGGACCACCGTGGTGAGCCTCTTGTTCTTATCTTCTTTCTGAAAGGAAAAAAATTCTTACTTGTATGTTTATATAGATACTTGTATAATTTTCTTACTTTTATTATTGCATCTTATATAGTGCGATGGTTTTGGTATCCGCCCCCGTCGGCCCTCGTCCTGTTTATGATTCGGATGTGGTATATATATATTATCTTTTCATAACTAGTGGTTCATTTATTGTTTATGACAATTATGCCAACCAACGTGACATAGATTTTATTTATCTAGGAGGTTGTTGAATCGGAAATTCCAACTGACCCTATTGTCGAGAGGTTAAATTTAGTTGAAGAAGAAAACAATTTGTTGAAGGAAAAAATTAGAAAAATTGAGGAGGAGAAGATGATATTGGAGTTGCATGTTGCGGATGTCGTCGATGATCACAAGTTCAAGATGGATGCAATGCGCTTGAAGATTAGAAAGATTAGAAAATATGCCATTCATACCGAGGCTTGGTATCATTATTCCGTTGGATCAGTTGTTACATTGGTAGCGATTATGATCGCATTTGTTTTCGCATTGAAATGTTTTACATAGTTTGAGTGTATGGTTTAATTAATTTAGATGCTCTGCAGAGCTTTATGTTGTTAGATGAGAACTATGTATGTACTTTGGTTTTAATGTGATGATGAACTTCTATTAATTTGGTCACTTAATTATCTATTCATGATGTTCTGTAATGATTTTTGACACACTTAATTATATATAATGCACGCAGATGAACCGGCAATGGATGTACGGTTCAAGACACACCTCCGAGTACAAACAAGCAGAATGATTTTATGTGTTGTCCATGCCCTATATGTGGGAATACGAAGTCTTACTCTGACCGGAAAATCCTCCACACCCACCTGCTTTACAAGGGTTTCATGCCACACTATAATGTTTTGGACTAGGCACGGAGAAATAAGGGTTATGATGGAAGACGGCGAAGAAGAAGAGTACGATGACAACTATGTGCCCCCTGAATACGGTGATGCTACTGAACATGAAGAGGAACCAGACGATGTGCACGATGATGCTGCAATGGGCGAAGCTGCTGAAGATCAAGAGGAACCAGACGATGTGCCCGATGATGATGATCTCCGCGGGTCATTGTCGATGCAAGGACGCAATGCGAAAGTCAAAAGGAGAAGCTGAAGTTCGATCGCATGTTAGAGGACCACAAAAAGGGTTGTACCCCAATTGCGAAGATGGCAACACAAAGCTCGGTACCGTCTGGAATTGCTGCGGTGGAAGGCAGAGAATGTTGTGCTGACAAAGGATTTGAGAAGCTCTGAAAATATTGAAGAAGAAGCTTCCAAAGGATAACGAATTGCCCGACGGTACATACGCAGCAAAGAAGGTCGTATGCCCTCTAGGATTGGAGGTGCGGAAGATACATGCATGCCCTAATGACTTGCATCCTCTACGGTGCGTACAAGGATCTGAACGCATGCCGGTATGCGGTGCATTACGGTGTAAGATCAGACGAGATGACCACGGTGATGTTGACGGTGAGCCCCGGGAAGAGGGTTCTGCGAAGGTGATGTTGTATGCTCCTATAATACCACGGTTGAAACGTCTGCTCAGAAGCGGAGAGCATGCCAAGTTGATGCGATGGCACAATGAGGACCGTAAAAAGGCGGGAAGTTGAGAGCACCCACGACGGGTCGCAGTGGAGAAAAATCAAGAGAAATCTACTGGGCTGAGTTTGCACGTGACCCAAGGAACGTATGGTTTGCTTTAAGCTTGGATGGCATTAATCCTTTCGGGGAGCAGAGCAGCAATCACAGCACCTGGCCCGTGACTCTATGTATCTATAACCTTCCTCCTTGGATGTGCATGAAGCGAAGTTCATTATGATGCAGTTCTCATCCAAGGCCCTAAGCAACCCGGCAACGACATTGATGTGTACCTAAGGCCATTAGTTGAAGAACTTTTACAGCTGTGGAATGGAAACGGTGTACGTACGTGGGATGAGCACAAACAGGAGGAATTTAACCTAAAGGTGTTGCTGTTCGTGACCATCAACGATTGGCCCGCTCTCAGTAACCTTTCAAGACAGACAAACAAGGGATACCACACATGCACGCACTGTTTACTTGACACCGATAGTATTGTAAGTGCATCTAGTGCCCCTTAGTGATTTTGGTGTATTGAAGACTTATAGGTTAAGGAACTAATGCGTTTGTGAGTGTACACAGGTCTATAAGTCTATGAGGAGTTTGATATTTACAGAGAAAGTCGACCCTAAAAATGAAGTTCTTCGATCGAAGACTTTGATATTTTGAAGACTTTCTGAAGACTTTGAAAGTGAAGAAATTGGTGTGACCTTGAAGACTTGGTATTCATTTGAGGAACATGAAGCGTGAAGACTTTCATTTTCGTAGTTTCATTTTCTCTTTCTTGAGTCATAGGAAACACCGTACTGTTAAAGGGGGTCGAGGAAATACTAAGGAAAAATTTCCATGTGATGCTCAACTCAAAATCCTACACCTACCAATCCCTTCGAGTGAAGCCTTTGGAAATCTCATACTGTTCAGTCAATTTCTTGATGTGAGAGATGAAGTTTTCTGGTATTTGAGGAATTTGTTCTCGCCCGAGGAGTTAGGAATTCGCCAGTCTGAATTGCCTACGATGAGGAACATGATAGCCCCGAGGAATTTGAGATTCAAATTTCCGACCGTTGTTGTGCTCTTGCGCCACCTGTCCCAAAATATCCTATCCACCTAACGGTCATATCATTGAAGGGCATTTATGTCTTATCATGTCGGGCTGCTCCCTAGGCTATAAATAGCCGCCCCTACAACCACTAGCTGGTTGGCTGCTCCGAGAGAACTTGACACTTGTCATTTGAGAGCAACCCATCCTCTGAGGACTTTGAGCGAAAATCATCGAGTGAGGAAAAACCCAAAAACCAAACCTCTACAAACCTAAAGTGATTGAGCATCACTGAAGAGATTGATCCTGCGTGGATCCGACGCTTGTTACCTTTGAAGATTGTGCTTCTTCCAGACGGTTAGGCGTCATGGTCTAGAGCATCCAAGAGGAATTGTGGATCGCCGAGTGAACAAGTCTGTGAAGGTTTGGAAGTCGCCTGAAGACTTACCACGAGTGATTGGATGAGGTCTGTGTGACCATAGTTCAAGGAGAATACGGTGAGGACTTGGTGTTCTGAGCTGCGTGCTCAGCGACTGGGTGTCCGGGACTGTGTGTCCTCGAGTTTAAATACTCAGCCGCTCCAACCAGACGTACAACTGAGACAGCATTTGGAACTGGTCTACCAAATCATTGTCTTCACCAACCTTACTGGTTCTATTTCCTCAACCCTTTCATTTCTTCATTACTGTGTTGAGTGTTTGTTCATATCTGTGTTTGAAGACTTTGACTGAAGACTTTCTCAATTTCCTCAGTTCAATTTCTTGATCTGTTTGTCTTCATCTTGTGCTATCATGTGTTTACGCTTTACGTACTCTTTGTTTGTCTTCATTTCATCATGATGACCATGCCCGCATTCTCTTATTCTTACTTAGAGTACTTATTCCGCTGCAAGTAGTTCTTTGCTAAGTAATTTCCTCACCAGCAAATTCCTCAGTGAAGAATTCATAAAAATCGCCTATTCACCCCCCCTCTAGTCGATATAACGCACTTTCAATTGGTATCAGAGAAAGGTACTCCCTTGTTCTGTGTGATTTTGGTTTAACCACCTGGAGTTTTAGTTATGTCGACCGCAGGTATGATCAAGGTCTCAGCAGGCTGTCCTACCTTTGATGGGACGGACTACCCCTACTGGAAGAACAAGATGCGAATGCATCTTGAGGCAATTGACAATGATCTCTGGTATGTTGTGGAAAATGGTGTTCCTTCAGTCACACCTTCTCTGAATGCTGCCAATGTGAAGAGATTCAAGCAACTCGATTCTCAAGCGAAGAATATCATATGTGGCCATCTGAGCAAAGGACAATATGGAAGAGTGAGTGCTTTGGAAACTGCCAAGCTCATCTGGGACGGGCTGTCCAAAGTAAATGAAGAGTCTCAACTCAGCGTGACTCTCTAGTTGATGTTCTTTGCAATCTCTTCAACCGCTTCAAAAGACTCGACAATGAAAATGTTCAACAAACCTTCGATCGCCTCACTGACATCTCAAATGAGCTTCAAGCACTTGGCGCCACTGACATCACTGACCATGAGGTGGTGAAGAAATTGTTGTTATCGCTTGATTCCTCATTTGATACTCTGGCCCTGATGATACAAGAGCGTGCTGACTACAAGTCACTTGATCCAGCTAATATCCTCGAGAGGCTAAATACTCATGAGTTCCAGCTTGCTGAAAAAAGAGATCTCTATGGTTCTAGCTATGGAAAAACACGTGCCCTGAAGGCCAAGGCTGTGTCTGAATCTGAGTGTGAAGACTCTGATAGTAGCCTTGGAGATCCTGAAGAATTAGGCCAGGAGCTAGCACTTTTCGTGAAGAAATTCCAGAAGTTCTCAAGGCGTGGTCGCTTTGGAAAATCCTCAAGAAGCGGTGATTCCTCATCCGGTGACTATAAGAGAAGACTTTGTCACAAATGCAAGAAACCTGGTCACTACATCCAAGATTGTCCTCAGTGGGAAAAGGAATTAAAGAAGAAGAAACACAAGGATTACAGTTCTGATGACGCGAAGAAGAATAAGAAATCATCGAAATCTTCATCATCAAAATCCTCAAAGCCTTCTTCTCACAAGAAGAGCAGCTCCAAAAAGGCTCGGGCATTCATTGGTAAGGAAATGGACTCTGAAGCTGAATCTGAGGAACATGAGGAAGAGGAGGCATCAGAAGAATCTGAGTCTGGTGTGGCAAGTCTAGCTCTCGCTACTGCCTTCATCAGCAAGTCCATCTTCAACTCTGAAGAAAATGACCTCACCAACAAAGCTGATGAAGATAGTGATGACTACGCTCCCACCTATTGCTTCATGGCAAAGGGTGCCAAGGTACTCAAATATACCTCCTCTGAATCTAGTGAAAATGAATCGATGAAGATCTAAAGCCCGATTACTCAAAACTTGCTAAGATTGCTGTAAAACAACAAAGGGCTTTTGAAAAGGTTCAAAACATGCTAGATAAGAGTGATGATATGTTTGGTGAAGAAATGGATCGCACTAAAGCCCCGATTGAAAATCTTCAGAGACTTGATCTAGGTTTGACAACCTTCAAGGTCATCATAACACTCTCTTATCGATCATGAGAAACTTTCTTATGAATTTCTTCAAAGAAAGCAAGATCTTGAGAAGCTAAGAGTGAATTATGAAGATCTTCAGAAGGAGCGCGATTCATTACTTGCTCAACAAATCAGCGCTTCTCAGGAAGAATTTGTTCCTCCATGCTTAGAGTGCATTGAACGTAAATCTGCTAATTCTTCACCTGAATGTTCAAATGCTTCAACTGTTACAAATTCTTCACCTGCCTCTGCTATCACCAATTCCTCATCTGAGGACATTGCTAGTATCATTGACGATGCAGGGCTGAAGGAATTGTATATGACAGGCATGTACAAAAGCCTCAAAGGGCATCCGACTCTTTGTGATGTGCTTAAAAAGCAGATCCTCAATAGGAACCCTAGGAAAGAGGGTATTGCCTTTGAGAGGAAACTCAATGCTGATGGAACATATTGGAAGCCTGAGCAGTATCCCAAAACCTCATGGGTTGCTGCAAAGGGACCTCCAGTTGATCCATCTAACTTATCTGGCTTTACATGCGAATCTCCTCATTCTTCTGATGAGTCATTTGACTCCAACTATAAACTGTTCAAAAATCAGAATGGTGAAGTATTTGCTAGATATGTTGGCACTAACTGCAGGAACGGTTCCCCTATGAATAAAATCTGGGTTCCCAAGAAGTGCCTTGAAAGTCTTCAGGTGAATGTCCTCATGACACCACCTGTGAAGAACAGGAACCCCAGATCAAATTCTTCATATGGACCAAATTCTTCATATGAATCCAAGTCCTCATACGGACCAAATTCGTCCCATGGACCAAAGTCCTCATATGATTATCATCGTGCTAACAACTCTGTTTCGCAGGGTAGAGCTAAGGGCTATGAATATGTGCATTATTATTCAAACCAATATGTTCATAAGTCCTCGAAGAATTTCTCTGCTTATTCATATGCTTACCCTAACCCCTCTTATGTGAAACGAAATGGTTTGGCCTCTATGCCACCATTCTCATATGGTGCTTTCATGAGTGATGAACTCTTTGCCACCCCTTGAGATGTGGGTGGTGAAGGAAAAGAACTAACCTCTTCTGCAGGGTCAGGTCTCGGGCGTGCTTTAAGCGTCTGAAGAATTTCTTTGGGGGCACGACAAAATGCACGATAGGACCTTGAGGCTAATCATGAAGAAATGAACTTTCATTTCACTCGTCCTCCTCTTGCTTATCATTATCTTGGTGATGAAATTCATCGATGAACTTGATATCATATTCTTCAGATGAAGTATATGAGATCATAAGTTGTACTAATTCATCTGCAGGATGATCAACCCAAAGCCACTGAGTGGGTTCTCGATAGTGGATGTACAAATCACATGACTGGTGACAAGAATCTATTGATGGATGCTCCCTTATCACCTTCTCATCTGAAGCATATCATCTTTGCTGACAAAGGCAAAAGTCGGTGTATTGGGTCTTGGTAAGGTTGCGATCTCTAAGGACATACACATGGACAAAGTCATGCTTGTTGAGTCCTTAGGATACAACCTCATGTCAGTCTCAATGCTTTGTGATCTTGATATGGTTGTTATCTTTGGCAAGTATCGTTGTGTTGTGATTATGGAAGCTGACAATTCCAAATTCTTCGAAGGCTTTAGGAAAGGAGATTTGTATATTGTTGACTTCTCTACAGGACCACAACCAGCCGTGTGTCTACTTGCAAAAGCTTGAGAAGGCTGGCTATGGCATCGGCGACTTGGTCACGCAGGCATGAGGAATTTGAACATGCTTGCAAAGAAGAAGCATGTCATTGGCATTGAGAATGTCAAATTCCTCAAGGATCACTTGTGCGGAGCCTGTGAAGCTGGAAAAATGACCAAGGAAGTCTTCAAACGATTTTCCTCGAGGGCTTCTACTAACTTTGGTGTGAAGATCAGACACATCAGGAGTGACAATGGAACTGAGTTCAAGAATTCCGGTCTTGATGCCTATCTTGATGAACTTGGTATTACTCATGAGTTATCTGCTCCCTATACTCCTCAGCAGAATGGCGTCATGGAGCGCAAAGCGAACTCTTGTTGAGATGGCTCGGACTATGCTTGATGAATACAAAACGCCTAGTCATTTTTGGATTGATGCAATTGATCTGCGTGCCACATCATCAACAGTATATCTTCACAAATTCTTCAAGAAGACTGCCTATGAACTCCTCAACGACAAGAAACCCAATGTAAGTTATTTCAAAGTCTTGATTGCTAAATGCTGGATTAGAGATCCTCATCACAATTCTAAATTTGCACCAAAAGCACATGAAGGTTTTATGCTTGGTTACGGAAAGGACTCGCACACCTCTGAGTCTTCAACATCGCTCTTCACAAGATTGTTGACACTTTGTAGATGTGCGGTTCGATGAAACTAATGGCTCGCAAAGATAGCACCTAGCTTACGTGTTAGATGAACCAGCTCTGAGGAATCTATCAAGTTCAAGGAAACTGAGGATGTCATTCCTCTTGAAGAATCTGCAGAAGAATTCATTCCGATCTGTGAAGAACGTCGAGCTGATGCACCTGAAGATAATGCTGAAGACAATGGTGCTGAGGAAAATGATCAAATTCCTCGACGACAACCAGCTCATCCTCGCGTTGCAAAAGAAGTACAAGTTGACAAGATCATCAATGACATTGAAGCGCCAGGTCCTCTCACACGCTCAAAATCTTCACATTTATCTAACTTTTGTGGGCACTATGCTTTTGTCTCTATCACAGAGCCCACTAAGGTAGATGAAGCATTTCTGGAGCCTGAGTGGATTCAGGCCATGCAAGAAGAATTACATCGGTTCAAGCTCAACAACATTTGGGAACTGGTCAAACGTCCAGATCCTCGCAAGCATAATATCATTGGCACAAAGTGGATCTACCGCAACAAGCAAGATGAAAATGGCCTTGTGGTGAGGAATAAGGCACGACTTGTAGCTCAAGGCTACACACAGGTTGAAGGAATTGATTTCGATGAAACTTTTGCACTGTTGCTAGACTTGAGTCTATTCAAGATATTACTCGCCTATGCTAACCATCACAATATCACTTTATATCAAATGGATGTGAAAAGTGAATTCCTCAATGGTAAGCTTGAGGAAGAAGTATATGTTGCTCAACCCCCAGGTTTTGAAGATCCAAAGAATCCCGACAAAGTCTTCAGACTCAACAAGGCTCTCTCTGGTCTCGAACAAGCCCCACGGGCGTGCTATGATACATTGAAGGAATTCTTCGTGAAGAATGGCTTCACACCCGGTTCACTTGACCCTACTCTCTTTACTAAATCATATGATGGTGAACTGTTTGTATGCCAAATATATGTTGATGATATTATCTTTGGCTGTACTGACCAACGTTATAGTGATGAATTTGCCTATATGATGAGTGAAGAATATCAAATGTCTATGATGGGAGAGTTGAAATTCTTCTTAGGTCTTCAAATTCGTCAACAACACAATGGCATATTCATATCTCAGGAGAAATACCTCAAAGATGTCCTGAAAAAATTCGGCATGCAAGATTGCAAATGCGTCAAAATTCCTATGCCCACAAATGGCCATCTATGCACTGATGAAAATGGTATTGACTTCGATCACAAGGTATACCGCTCCATGATTGGTTCTCTATTGTACTTATGTGCATCTAGGCCAGATATAATGCTTAGTGTTTGCATGTGTGCCCGATTTCAAGCTACAGCGAAGGATTCACACCATAAGGCTGTGAAGCATATTCTTGATATCTAGCTCACACACCAACACTAGGATTATGGTACCCCAAGGGCTCTGCTTTTGATCTCATTGGATATTACTGACTCGACTATGCTTTGGTGATCATGTGGACCGCAAGTCAACATCTGGTACTTGTCATTTCCTCGGACGATCTTTGTTACATTGGTCCTCGAAGAAAGCGAACTGCGTATCACTGTCTACTGCGGAAGCTGAATACATTGCTGCTGGCTCGTGTTGTGCTCAATTGCTGTGGATGAAGCAAACTCTCAAGGACTACGACATCAACGTGAAGAATGTGCCTCTCTACTGTGACAATGAGAGTGCCATCAAGATTGCTCACAACCCAGTTCAGCACTCGAAGACAAAGCACATTCAAATTCGTCATCATTTTCTTCGTGATCATGTGTTGAAGGGCTACATCTCCATCGAGCATGTGAAGACTGAAGAACAGCTAGCCGATATCTTCACTAAGCCCTTGGATGAGAAGAGATTTAGCAAGTTGCGGTGTGAGCTAAACATCTTAGAATCTTAGAACGTTCTTTGAAAAGGACACACATCCTGACACTTATGCAAAATTGATGACTTAGATGTGCAACACATGAGGAAACGTTTTTCTTTAATCAATGAAGAATAACACTCTGAATGTGAAGAAATTAATGAAGAATTTGATTCTCAGAACCCTACGACAATTGTACACGGTGTCTGAAATCATCATTCTTATACGGTGGGTCACGCCACCACCAAAGTTGAAAATCTTCAATTTGAGTTTTTCCTCAGTTTTGAAATTCTTCAGTTTTTCAAATTCTTCAACTTTGCAAAGTCTTCACTATTTCCGTCGTTTTTCTTCATTGGCAATACATATATATATATGGGTTTATGTCCTCTACAGCATTCACTTATGGCTATTTCTTCAAGTCGCTTTTTCTGCTAAGTGAATGTGATCGGACCCTTCCCCCTCTATGCTATACTCAACCCAATCTATTCACAAATTCTTCATGTGCGTTCTATTTGAAACTCGTTCAAAATCTTCACTGTGTCCTTGTCAGCTGAAGAAATTGCGAACGAAACGTTAAAACCGATCTTATCCAAACTTTCGGTTTTGCCTCTCAAACCATTCCGCATCCCACGATGCATTATTTTACTCACCCACGATCGTACACGATCGGCACTACACAGTATGTGGGTGACACATGTCGTGAGAAGGAGAATGGTCAGGGGCACGTTCGTCCTAAATCTTCGGGCGAACAGTTTTTCACTGCCTCTTTAAATACCCCTCTCTCCATCCTCACTTATTTTACTCCGCTCGACCTCTCTCTTCCGCTCGAGCTCCTCAAACCCTAGCGCCGCAGCTACTCCATCGTCGCCGGTGAGGAAGAGCTTCGCTGCCTCGACCTCGTCGCCGACGAACTCGCGCCGACTGCGGAAATCCTCACTCCGCCGCCGCAGTAGCTGTCTTCCTCCGCCGAGTTAGGGCGTGGAAGATCTGAACAGACGAGCTTCACATCTACAACACCTAGTTCGTCGTGTTCTTCATTTAGGGTAATTAAAAGTTACTTTTACTACCCTCGTTGATCCAAATTTTTACACTAAAAAATCTTCAAAGGTGTTTTATTCTTCAAATCCTCACACACAAACACCTCACTAGTTATATGCTCTTGATTCGTTTCTCTAAGCAATCATTTTTCTTCAAGATTCCTCAATTGTGTGGATTCTCGATCTGTACAACTCTAGAACCTAAGACAAAGAACGCTTAGTGAAATTCTTCAAGGCTCATCTGGTCAAAATCCTCAAAACTTGTTCTTTTTGAAAAACCTTCTGAGAACGCATATGACCTCTCCAAATTCCTCGCAACTATACTCTGTTCACAGTACTCATGTCCGCTGCTGAATCACTAGGTTCTCATCAACTTAACTCATTTGCAGCGTTCCTCGAAGAAAAATTGCATACTTCTTGGAAGAATTCGTTTGTTCAAATTCCTCGGTGAAGAATATGGCGAGAAGGAAAGAAGCCACGAGAAAGGAGGAAAGAGGCTGAGGTCATGACCGCGTTTGAAATCCACGAGGAAATTTATGCTGATTATTGCACACTGATGAAGCCGAATTCGCAAAGAGAACAAAAATCAGCGCAAGGTGCGCATCAAAAGGATTGAGCGGAGATGGGCACGGGAATGGAGGAATCTGAGATATGTAACTCCAAAGTACATGAAGAAATTCGCACTCAATCCTCCATGCCCAAGAGCTCCATTGGCACCTGGTCAAGAAGTGACCCCACGGACATCAAGCGTGGTGAGGACTTTCTGAAGAATGGGCCAAGCGCCAAGCCAAGTTGGCAAGACAAGCCAATGAGGCAGTGAGGAAATTCAATGAGGACTCTGCCACTGCTGCTGCTCCTGAGGCCTCTGTCAAGCCAAGAAAATCTATGGCGAAGAAGCCCGCTCACAAGCCAAGTGCTTCACCAACAGTGCCCTCACGGCCAAGTTCCTCAGCAGTGCCCTCACGGCAAATTCCTCATGCTGCCCCTGCTCCTCCAAAATCCTCAGCTCCTTCAAAGTCCTCAGCAGCTCCTCCCAAGTCCTCAGCAGTTCCGACAAAGTCCTCAGCACCTGTGCATCTGGCCACATGCCAAAGGACTGCAGGCTTCTCCATTGCCTCTGGTGTCTCAGCAAGTTCCTCAGCTGCACCAAAGTCTTCATCTGGCCCGACTCTGCTGAAGACTAAGGCCACAGCTGGACGAGGTCCTCGGCCAAGTCCCAAGAAGAAATAGGTCGCCTTCCAAGAGCCACCTGAAGATGATGAGGCTGATGATGATGAACTTGCGGAAATCATCAGAGACCGCCAAGAAAGGGCCGCTAGAGCCAAAGGACATCTGTGCCACTGCTGTTAGATCCGAGGAAAATCCTCGATTACATTGATCTCTGGCACAAGGATCCAAACACCCATATGCCTGATTTTCATCTGACCCCTGGACAAAGTCATATGTTGACTCATTTCATCACTGAAGAGAAATGGAAGTTTGAAAAGGCAAGAGAGATCAAGAAAGCTCAATACAGAAAGGAGAAGTTCACGAAGAAAAGCGTTGTCAAAATGACACACGAGGAACTTCTCAAGGTCCAAATGAAATCAAGCCCTCGGCAAAAACTTGATGCTTATTATGCTGATTGGCAAGGAGCCAAGGTCGATTAAATCAACGACAAAGAAGTTCACAAATGTTGCTGCCCCAACGCAACATGAAATTCCTCATTTGGAGCCTCGGCTCAGCCAACTGAAGAACATGCCAGCACCAATCGATGAAGTTCAAAGGCTCTGAAGAAAATGCCAGTTCCAGGGCTGATGATCCCATTCCAGCCTCTGAAGAAATTGCCAGGGCATCCACTAGTGGTGCGCCTGAAGATACTGAACAAGTCAGGGCAACTGCATCAGTTGCGCCTGAGGAAATACATCCAGATTCCTCAGCTCCTCCTACGCCAACACCAACTCCAATTCTTCCATCTGCGTCTGATGTGAAGAAGACCGAGGCTGCAGAACGAGCTGCTGTGAAGAAACGGAAAGCATCAGCTGTGTCGAATTCTTCGGCTGCGAAGAAAATGAAGCCAATGACCAGCTCCTTTGAAAATCCAATTGATGTTGTTCCAATTTCCTCAATTCCATCAAAGGACCTTGTTCCTTTTGATTAAGATTATGTGATCCCAAGCGGATCTGATGAAGAAAATCATTCTGCTGCCCGTCGGAGAAGATTGATGAAGAAATTGAAGTGGAAGCAATCCCTTCAACCCCAATCATTTCCTCGCCTATGCCTCAGTTCTGGCCCAGAAGAGGCGGTGTTGAGGAACTTGAAGTAGATGTGGATATTGGAAGCACAATGAGAGTGATGAACGATGACTTTTGGGATAGTCTGCATCAATATTCTCCACTATTCACCCCAATGAAACAGTTACCTCAGTCCGCTGCTGCAACTGTTCTAATGTGCTCTGAAGAAACTCATCCCACTTCATCTGTCCATGAAGAAATTCCAGCCACTAATGCTGATGAACCTGCTGCTGCTGATCCTCAGACTGCACCTGTTGAGGAACAAGAAATTCCTCAGCCTGAAGAACCAGAGATTGCGGTTCCAGAGGTCGTGATGCAACTCACTGACACTCCACTGCCAAAACCAAAGGATCCCTTCTCAACAAAGCAAAAGTTCAAGACTTATGACTTCTTCAGCGAGCACGTATTCTTCACTGATTACAATCCATAGGATTCTGCTCGCATAAGGAAGAGGCGTTTCTGGACTGCTAGTCAAGCCAATTTCTATTCCTCAGTGCTCTTCAATAAAGACAAAGTCTTCGATCATGCTCATATTCCTCATGTGGACATGGAGTCTCTGCCAGGCTTTGAGCCAGTCCTCAGTGTTCTTCACGACGCAGGACTTCTGAATTTCTGCACTGATATCTGTGACTGGAATGAAGAACTTATTCTTCAATTCTATGCAACGCTGCACATCACCGGAGACGCTGAAGACGTGAACTCATGGGTATTAGACTGGATGTTTGAAAATACTCACTACAAGGCACCGACAAGCTGAATTGCTTCGTGCTCTACCACTCAGTCCTCCACTTGATGGTGCTCGTTGTATCTACAACGAACCAGAACTTTCGAATCACTATATGCAAGTGCTGATGAAGCCTTTGAAGCCAAGGCAGGCCCCAAGAACCAAATTCCTCATCAAGGAATTATTGTATGTGCCTCGAACTATCTATCGGATTCTGACGAAGACAATGAGTCCTATCAAAGGCCACGACTCGAATGATGAAGAAGTCGTTGGCATCATGAAGAATATGTTTTTCAATATCATTTATGGCGTTCCCGTCAACTTCCATGATTTATTCATGAGGACTCTGGCAAACATTGCTATGTCACCATTTGAGCTGAAGCCTTATGCGCCTTGGATAATGAGATTCATCAGGACAAGGTCTTCACTCAATTACAAAGCTGATACTACGAACCACTGCAGCTACTTGCCCCGATTGAAGTCCTCAAGCGGACATTTACCTCGGTGATGACAAGGGCAAGGCTACTTTGTGATCGATGAAGGCATTCGTCCATTGGATGGACAGTTTTGCAAAGCAGCATCCTACTCCACCAATGATGACTACGCCACACATGACTCTGCCGCAAATACCTTAGTCAAGCAAAGTCCTCAAGCCACAAAGCACCTGTGGTGATGACCGATCGTGAGTTACTCCTCAGTCTTCATCAGAAGGTTGATCGCAATCATAAATGGGTCAAGCGTCAGTTTGGTTCAATTCTTCACAACATGACCTCTACACACAATGCAGTGAAGAAAAACCACTACTACCTCCATGAAACCTTCAAGCGCACCTGGGCTGTTCTTTCAAATGTCTACAGTGCGGAAGAACTGACGACAATGGGACTCAAGGAAGAATTTGACTGATGCGGACCTCCTCACGAAGAAATACAAGAAGGTCAAAGTTCCTTCCTTGGTGGCCAGCTCCTATTCTTCATCGTGTGACACTGATGAAAATGAAGATTTGGACGACACTGCGGCAGGCCCTACTACAACAACCGACCCCAACAATGCTGGCGCTCCTTCCTCAACTTGAAATTCTTCAGGGGCGTTAGTCCTCAGTTTCGATCCTTTTGGTCATTCGATGACAAAGGGGGAGAAATTTGAGTTAGTCTTCAAGCGGGTCTATTATATGGGCAATTTATTTTTGTTAACTTACAACTCTCGTTCTTACGAAACTTTTATTGGATCGAGTTGTAATCTTAAACCCGATGGTGCTTTGATACTTTTGATGCACTTGTGCTCTTGCACTATGCTCGATTCTCTTGAGCTTCTTGAGCTCTGATACTCTTGATGCGTTATTTTGCATGCTTGTTCCTCATTAATGCTATCACACGCATGCTGAATTACATCAAGCACCATATTTCATCATGCATTTCAAATTCTTCATATTATATGTCAAATGCGTGTATGAATTACAAGATATAGGGGGAGATCTCCATGATTCAACTCTTCAAATGTGCATTGCCTCAAAAAGCAAATTCCTCAATATGCACATCTTTAGGGGGAGTTCTTCTATATCTTGCAATCAAATTCCTCAATATCAGTATTTACACTTCATATGTTTATCCCCGTTGAAAACTTAACCTATATTGTCATCAATCACCAAAAAGGGGGAGATTGTAAGTGCATCTAGTGCCCTTAGTGATTTTGGTGTATTGAAGACTTATAGGTTAAGGAACTAATGCGTTTGTGAGTGTACACAGGTCTATAAGTCTATGAGGAGTTTGATATTTACGGAGAAAGTCGACCCCTAAAATGAAGTTCTTCGATGCGAAGACTTGATATTTTGAAGACTTTACGAAGACTTTGAAAGTGAAGAAATTGGTGTGACCTTGAAGACTTGGTATTCATTTGAGGAACATGAAGCGTGAAGACTTTCGTTTTCGTAGTTTCATTTTCTCTTTCTTGAGTCATAGGAAACACCGTCTTGTTAAAGGGGTCGAGGAAATACTAAGGAAAAATTTCCATGTGATGCTCAACTCAAAATCCTACACCTACCAATCCCTTGAGTGAAGCCTTTGGAAATCTCATACAGTTCAGTCAATTTCTTGATGTGAGACGAAGTTCTTCCGTCATTGATGAATTTGTTACGGCCGAGGTGTTAGGAATTCGCCGGTCTGAATTGCCTACTGATGAGGAACATGATAATACGAGAATTTGAAATTCAAATTTTTCGACCCGTTCTTTGTCTTCTTGGCTTGACTGTCCCAAAATATCCTATCCACCTAACGGTCATATCATTGAAGGGCATTTATGTCTTATCATGTCGGGCTGCTCCCTAGGCTATAAATAGCCGCCCCCTACAACCACTAGCTGGTTGGCTGCTCCGAGAGAACTTGACACTTATCATTTGAGAGCAACCCATCCTCCGAGGACTTTGAGCGAAAATCATCGAGTGAGGAAAAACCCAAAAACCAAACCCCTACAAACCCAAAGTGATTGAGCATCACTGAAGAGATTGATCCTGCGTGGATCCGGCGCTTGTTACCTTTGAAGGCATGCTTCTTCCAGACGGTTAAGCGTCATGGTGCGGAGCATCCAAGAGGAATTGTGGATCGCCGAGTGACCAAGTCTGTGAAGGTTTGGAAGTCGCTGAAGACTTACCACGAGTGATTGGACGAGGTCTGTGACCTTAGTTCAAGGAGAATATGGTGAGGACTTGGTGTCTGAGCTGCGTGCTCGGGCCCAGGGTGTCCGGGACTGTGTGTCCTCGAGTTTAAATACTCAGCCGCTCCAACCAGACGTACAACTGAGACAGCAGTTGGAACTGGTCTACCAAATCATTGTCTTCACCAACCTTACTGGTTCTATTTCCTCAACCCTTTCATTTCTTCATTACTGTGTTGAGTGTTTGTTCATATCTGTGTTTGAAGACTTTGACTGAAGACTTTCTCAATTTCCTCAGTTCAATTTCTTCAGGCTGTTTGTCTTCATCTTGTGCTATCCTGTGTTTACGCTTTACATACTCTTTGTTTGTCTTCATTTCATCATGATGACCATGCCCGCATTCTCTTATGCTTACTTCTGAGTACTTATTCCGCTGCAAGTAGTTCTTCGCTAAGGAATTTCCTCACCGGCAAATTCCTCAGTGAAGAATTCATAAAAATCGCCTATTCACCCCCCCTCTAGTCGATATAAAGCACTTTCAAGTATATACCTGGCAAGCTGCAGGAAGAATGTGTACCTGGGCCATCGTTGATTTCTTCCGACCAACCATCAGTGTCGAATGAAAGGCAAGCATTTCAAAGGCGAGGCAGATCACCGGAACAAGCCCGCCATGTGTACCGGTGATCACGTACTTGCTATGGTCAATGATTTACACGTAATCTTTGGAAAGGGTCCCGGCGGACTAGCTGTTCGAATGACGCTGAGAATCACGCACCCATGTGGAAGAAGAAATCTATATTTTGGGACCTACCCTCTTGGAAAGACCTAGAGGTCCGCTCTTGATCGACGTGATGCACGTGGCGAAGAACCTGTGCGTGAACCTGCTAGGCTTCTCGGGCGTGTATGGGGAGACAAAAGATACACACGAGGCACGGGAGGACCTGCAACGCTTGCTGCGAAAAGAGGGCATGGATCCGAAGCAGTATGAAGGTCCTGCCAGCTACGCTCTTACGAAAGAAGAGAAAGAAATCTTCTTTGGATGCCTGCTCGATATGAAGGTCGGCCCGGCTTCTCGTGGAATATAAAGGGAATAATAAATATGCGGACAAAAAGTTCCAGAACCTAAAGTCTCATGACTGCCACGTGATTATGACGCAATCGCTTCCGGTTGCATTGAGGGGCTTCTACCGGAAAAGCGTCCGATTAGCCATTGTGAAGCTATGTGCATTCCTCAATGCAATCTCTCAGAAGATGATCGATCCAGAAATCATACCAAGGCTAAGGACTGATGTGGTGCAATGTCTTGTCAGTTTCGAGCTGGTGTTCCCACCATCCTTCTTCAATATCATGACGCACGTCCTAGTTCATCTAGTTGACAAGATTGTCATTACGGGCCCGTATTTCTACACAATATGTACCCCTTTGAGAGGTTCATGGGAGTCCTAAAGAAATATGTCCGTAATCGCGCTTAGGCCAGAAGGAAGCATCTCCATGGGCCATCAAGCGAGAGGATGTCATCGGGTTTTGTGTTGACTTCATTCCTGGCCTTAAGAAGATAGGTCTCCCTAAATCGCGATATGAGGGAGACTGACCGGAAAAGGCACGCTTGAAGGGACTCAATTATATGCATGGACGGATATTCTTGGTCTCAAGCACACTACAGTTCTACTGAACTCTACCTTGGTGACCCGTATGTCGATGAACACAAGAACAGTCTGCGCTCAAACACCCGGAGGCGGTCTGACGGCTGGATTACATGTGAACACATCGGGACTTTCAGCAGTTGGTTGGAAGCACGTATCGGAGGTGACAACACTGTTTGTGATGAGCTGTACTTGTTGTCCAGGACCATCTTTGACTGTATTGATTTGGAAAGGATCTGAGATAAATGAGAATACATTTTACACGATTGACCAAGATCAAAAGAGCACCAACCAAAACATCGGTGTCCGCTTTGATGCAACAACCGAGAGGGGAAAGGACACATATTATGGTTACATAGTGGACATATGGGAACTTGACTACAGACACGATTTTAAGGTCCCTTTGTTTAAGTGCAAATGGGCCAATCTGTCAGGAGGCGAGTGCAGGTAGACCCACGATGCGGAATGACAACAGTGGATCTGAAAAATCTTGGGTACACCGACGAACCGTTCGTCCTAGCCAATGATGTGGCACAGGTTATCTATGTGAAGGACATGTCTACCAGACCGAGAAAGAGAAAAGATAAGGAAGCGAATACATCATACGATGAGCCAAAGCGCCACATAGTTCTTTTCAGGGAAAAAGGGACATCGTGGGAGTGGAGGACAAGGCAGACATGTCTGAAGATTATGAAAAGTTTAATGAAATTCCTCGGTTTAATGTCAAGGCTGACTGACATCACGATAAGCGATGAAGATTATCCATGGTTACGGCGCAATAAGCAAATGACACAAGCGAAGAAAAAGTGAAGACTTTCTCTCGCAACTATTATGATGATACCATGCCAAATTTATGGCCCGTGAGTATGATACCATTGTCCGTTTTGTACATGCACATGCTATGTGGGTCAATTTATGATACCAAGCCAACTTACAACTTTTTCATAGTACATTAGAAATGATTTAGTGTCTTATGGTTCTGCCCTCGTAATAATTAAAAATAGCAACAATAAGTATTTTGTTGTAAGTAGAAACAAAATAAAATAAATAAAGCAAAAAACAAAAAAAGTGTTTTCAAATTTGAAAACTAATGGCACTAATAGAAAGTTTAAAATTTTCGTAAAACTAAAAGCAAAAAGAATTAAAAAATAAAGCAAAAAACAAAAGAAAATAAATAATGCAGAAAACAAAACAAAAAATTGCAAAAAAATAAAATAGTAAAAATAAGTAAAGAAAACAAAAAAAATGCCTCCTACTGAAAACTAATGGCACTAACAGAAAGTTCATAATTTTCATAAAACTAAAAGCAAAAAGAATTAAAAATAAAGCAAAATACAAAAGAAAATAAATAATGCAGAAAACAAAACAAAAAAGCTGGAAAAAAAAATAAAATAGCAAAAATAAGTAAAGAAAACAAAAAAATGCCTCCTACTGAAAACTAATGTCACTAACAGAAAGTTTATAATTTTCGTAAAACTAAAAGCAAAAAGAATTAAAAAATAAAGAAAAAAACAAAAGAAAATAAATAATGCAGAAAACAAAACAAAAAAACTAGAAAAAAATAAAATAGCAAAAATAAGTATAGAAAACAAAAAAAATGCCTCCTACTTGGCTTACGGCCACGAATCGACTAGAAACCCTACTATGGGCCAGGATTCAGCCCGTAGTAAACCCGAAGGCCCACCAGCAAAGCATAGCAAGTAGGACCGAAAGCCTGCGGTGGAGAGGAGCTCGAGATGGGTGCGGCAGTGGGGCTTATAAACCACTGCACGCCCCTCTCAACTAGCGAGGTGGGACTAAACTTTGGCGATGGCAGGCGGCCTGAGGGGCCTTTGGTCCCGGTTGGTGGCACCAACGGGACTAAAGGGGGCATTGGTACGGTTCGTGGAACCAACGGTACCAAAGGCCGCCGCTTCCCGCCCTTTGGGCTGCCGAAAAGGAGGCCTTTGGTCCCGGTTGGAGGCACCAACCGGGACTAAAGGGTGCATTAGTCCCGGTTGGTTTCACGAACCGGGACCAATGCCTTTGCTATATAAGCAAACACTTTGCAAAATTTCAGAATCCCATCGCTTGATTGCCCCGACGACGCCGACCCTCCTCGGCGCCGCCAGGCTGCTCCACCTGCCCGTCGCCGCTGCCGCCAAGCCGTCGCCTCACCGAGCCAGCGCCGTCCTCGTCGCCCGGCCTCCCGAGCACTGTAGCGCCGCTGCCCGAGCCTGCCCGTCCGCCCCAGCAGCGCCCTCGCCGCCCCACCGTCGCCATCGTCATCTCACCGCCCCCATCGTCGCTGTGAGCACGCGCACCGGCTCTGGTTTTTCATTTTTATTAGTTTAATTAGTTTTTTGGTTCATATATATATATAATGTATATGTGTATGTATGTGGCTATATATGTGTATGTAGATGTTCAAAAATTGTTCAGAGCATGTTTTTGTTCATATATGTATTTTTGTTCATATGTGTATTAATGTTTTCATATCTGGAAAAGATAGATTTTAGAAAAGTTAGGTTTTTTTCTGTTCATAGATTTTTGGTGATATTAATTATTGTAGAATATGCAAATGTTTGTATATTCATATGAACAATGCATTAGGCAAAACCTTTGTTTTTTTCGAAATTTTCTATTTGAACATTTTTTAAAAAAATAAATAATAAAAGAATGAGAGGAAAAATGAAAATAAGAAGAGGAAGAAAGGAGAAGAAGAGGAGAGGAAGAAGAGGAGAAATAAATAAGAAGAGGAAAAAAGAAGAGGAGAAGAAGAAAGGAATAGAGGAGAAGAAGAAAAATAGAAATTTTCTATTTTTCTTCTTCTCCTCTTTTTTTTCTTCTTCCTCTTTTCTTCCTTTTCCTTCTTTTCATTTCTCGCGAGAAGAAGAAAAAGAAGAGTAGTAGAAGAACAAAGGAATAGAGGAGAAAGAAGAAACTTCAACACGAGGGGGGGTACCGATACCCCCTCCCCGATAACATTATTTTCCCATGTATATGTATGTCGCGTCGTTGTCGATATAACTTCGACATGAGGGGCAGTCGATATATATACCCCCTCTCGACCGTGATAACTTATACAACGGCAGCACCCCCCTCTCGGCCCTCTCGCTCGACCAAAACTCTCGGGGACACCCAAACCCTAGAGAGAAAACGATGTTGGTCTCCTACCCCCTCCTGTCGCGCCCCTACCAGACAAGTTAACTCTCTCGAGGCCACCCTAATTAACCCTTGAAGCGTTGTGTCGAGGCGACCCCAAACCCTAGAGAGAAAACGATGTTGGTCTCCTAACCCCTCCGCCATGGCGCCCCTACCCGACAAATTAACTCTCTCGAGGCCACCCAAACTAACATGATTCCTTATTGTGATTAGCTAGCTAGTTCTCGTTTGCCACTAATATATATATATATATATATATATATATATATATATATCCATCTGTACCATGTTTGAATAATAATTGACATGTTGTAAATATTTGCAAAAACTATGGAGCACTCGAGACGAAGAAAGCGAAGCGATGTTGGGGCACATAATCGCACAAGGAAGTGATGAAGTTGCGTCATTTCTCAACGACAGCGGACTGGGTGAAGAAGAGGGCTATGTTCATGATTGCTTCGACCCATTAATGTCGGTACAAAAAGAGGACTATGTTCATGATGGCTCCGGTGACACAATGGAGGTACAAGCAGAAGGAGACCGTCTTGTTGCTCCGGTGACCGAACCGAGTCCGGCCAGGTATATATATATTATTTAAGCCCGTCTTGACTAGTTAATTGATGCATCCATTGTTTTGGTATATGTACACATATTAATTACTCTCGTCTTTCTTCCTTATAATTTCTAGCCCTCCGGATCGAGCACAACCCGGTAAGGAGGCGAGGCGAAGAAAAAGATGAGCTCGGATGAAAAGTTTGAGATCATAGAAATCGCGCCCGACGGCGAACCGATTGAACCCATGCGGACAAGGAACGCATTTTCTTCTCGATCGCGGGGTTCTTGTTAGGGACAAGATCCCGATCAGCATCCATCAATGGTATAAGCCTAAGGAGGAAGACCACGAGGTGTCTTATGTCAATGATATGCAGAAGAAGATCTTTGGACTGAGCTGAAGGCAAATTTCACCCTACCGCCGGAGGAGGATCCGGAGAAGCCAGTTAAAGAGCAATTAATCAAGTCTTGTGCCCTTAAGAAGATGGCAACCCTAATGAGGAGGTGGAGGAAAGAGCTGAACCAGTTTGTCGAGAAAGATAAGACACCAGAATTTATCGGCAAATATGAGAAGATCAAAGATCAGCAGCCGCATTTGTGGCCCACAAGACATCGGAAAAGAGTAAGAAGATGTCGGAGACAAACAAGCAAAATGCTGCGAAGAAGAAGCTTCACCATCGCACGGGGTCAGGTGGCTACCTCAAAGCCCGGTCTAAGTGGTCCAAGGCTGAGCATGATCTGCTTGAAAAAGGGATCGAACCAGAGACAATGTCTTGGCGGACCGTTGCGGACTTGGTTCTTGGGGCTGGCGGAACCTTGGACCTATAACGAGGAAGTGCCGGTGGGCGGACGAGCAAGCGCAAATACCACTCGAGAATCTTGACACTATATCGATGCAGCGCAGCGAGGGATGTTCCTTCAAACAGGGAGAAGGGCGAGCTCACAATGGCCCTTGGGAATCCTGAGCACCCTTAGCGGACACGAGGCATGCCAGGCTCCCTTTCGTGGAAGGTTGGTTTTCCGGATGCGAGGGTTACAAAACCCACGAGAGGAGAAAAGCTGGAGCAGGACCAACTGCAGGCGCTGCACGAAAGGGTAATGGGGCTAGAGGAACGAGAAGAGGAGCGAGAAGCGGCAGATCGCAGCAAGCGACCTGCGAAGCTTCCCCCAAGCTACCCCGCCATCTCGGCGGAGAAGCAGCGTGGCTTCCACCGAGCTGCTTCAACCGGAGCATGTTTTGACGGCTCCTGCCGGCTATCCCGTGGATGGTATCACGGAGTCTCAAAGTTGCCACATTATGGCGCGATGGATGACTTTGAAGGTCAAGGCGGCTGTTGGCCAAGTTTATCCTAGTGGACCCGGCACAACTTATCACTGCCAGCCGATTCCAGAATGATATGCTAAGGTGATGGTGGATGAAATAACGGAGGGATTTGAGGACCTCCCGCTTGACCACCCTAGCGGTGAAGGGGAGACTAGGCTGGGTTCTGCTCTGAAGACTCCATGCCTATGGCGGAAGGATCTCATCAACCTTCCGAACTGGACGCCTCCGCCTCATCCTCCTCCTCCGGCGAGTTAGGGCACTACGCCTCCTCCACCGCCTCCTCCTCCGGCGAGTGACGATCAGGGCACGCGTGGTGGCACTCCGCCTCCTTCTCCGGCGCGTGGCGGCACTCCGCCTCCTTCTCCGCCTGCGCCGGCGCGCCCGAGGAGCCAGCCTCCTCCTTCTCCGCCTCGTCAGCAAGGGTGGAAGAGACCCGCCGCCGCTCAGGCTGCTCCGGCGCGTCGTAGTCCTTCTCCTGCGCCTCATAAGCAAGAAAAAAAGAAGACATCCGCTCCGTCTGCTCTGCCGGCGTCTAGCAGTACAGCCAAAGGCGGGAGGAAATACAGATACGATCCTTCTCTAAAGACTCCAGAGAAGTTACCGTACGAGAGGACCGAGGAGGAAAACGCGAAGATGGCGCAGACCGAAGTGGATGACTGGTTTGCAGGGTTGAAAGCAAAGAGACGTCCACCTCCGAAGGAGAAGGTAGATCCGGTGAAAGCGAAGCGCACTCTGGCTGCCCTGAGGAAACCGGCAAAGTCTCCACCGAGAACCAACTATGAGCGCATTATTGGAAAGGCATTTGCCGAAGCTAAGAGGTCGGGACGTACTAAAAGTGATCAAAGAATGAAAGAACGACGAGCTGGGAAACAAATTGCCCAGCTCGGCGAACAAGTGAAGCAATCGTGCCCCCCGCTCAAGGTGCCTGCTAGCGACATCGTCGATCATAGGATGGTGCCCGGTTATGGCAATCCTGAAGATTACCTGCCCGACGATGTACATTATGAATTCTTGGAGGTGCAGATACAAAGATCTGATGCGGGAAGCCTCCGTCAAAGATGAAAGCTCTCTATCAGCGATGATCACGAAGATTGCATGATTGGTACATGAAAACCTGCAGAGAGTGCGAGGGAGGAGTACTTTTTATGTGAGAGTTAAAAAGGAGCATGACCTCGTTGGAATTGAACTGTTGCCTATTCCATTTGAGGAGTTCTATGAGTTTTTCAATCAATTGGCCCTCGATAAAGCAACGTTCACCTGCTACTGTCTGTAAGTAGTACTACTTCTGTCATTAAGTCTCTCTATATAACTCAGCTCTATCATTGCATGTATTTATAATTATCCTCACTATATTATGCAGATTGAAGATCTCCGAATTGAAGAAAAAACAAGTGGGTTCCATTGGGTTCATTAACACAAATCTCATAGATGCAACTGAGGTTGAATTTCATGCCGAAAATACCGAGGCCAACTTGCTACAATCGTTGGTAATAAATGAACACAAGGATATAATACTCTTCCCTTACAACTTCAAGTGAGTGTTACTGTCTTGTGGCATATTCGGTTTCCCTTATTAGTCCAGGTTATAGTAATGTAATATTGATGAGTTATGCATGCATGCGCAGGTACCACTATATTCTCCTAGAGATTAAGCTTGAGCAGGGAGTAGTAACTGTCTTAGACTCGAGACGAAAAGATACCAAGGAGTATGCGGACATGACTGAAATGCTCAAGAAGTAAGTTAAATCAATCATTATCCACCATATCAGCAACTTTGTTCATTTCTGATATCAAGTAATTGTTTTCTTTGTATGGCAGGGTTTGGAGAAAATTCACCAAAAAAGCTCCGGCACTGTCGAAGAAGCTGCAATTTAGACACCCGAAAGTAAGTACTATAGTAGCATATTCCACGCATCTCCTAGTGATTCAAGCGCTAGTTTCATCAATACCATTTCTCATGCTTGCTAATTATCAGTTTGATTGACCTCTATTTCTTGTAAAGTGGTTGTGGCAGGAACAAGGGAATGATTTCTGTGGATACTACATTTGCGAGTCCATCCATACACGACCTGTGAGCGGGCTACTCGACAAACAATATGAAGTGCGTAAATAACAATATTCACAATTTGATTTTATTACCATCATTTGTGTAGAGTTTCATTCATTCATTCATATATATATATATATATATATATATATATATATATATATATATATATATATGTATGTATTGACCCCCTTCCTAAAATTAGATGTTTCGGATGCGGGATGAACTACTAGCACCAGATCGCATGCGAGCAATTCAAGAGGAATTGGCGGCATTCTTTCTTGACCACGTGATCGCTGAAGACGGAGAATACTATATGGACCACGCGTCCGTATGTTAGGAGATTATTTTTGTAAAAGATAATTATTGTATATATGTAGCCGGTAGTGTCGGATAGATATCACGAGAACTTGTTGTTCGACCAATCTCTCGAGAGAAGGAGAGGTGGTCGATATCATCACTTCCCTCTGTATGCATATATGTTCATGACGATCTTACATTTCCTTCGTTTGCTTACTAGCTAGCTAGCGTGTCTAGCTAGTCCTCTCTATCGTATGTATAATGCGTAGCGTCGACCAGAAATGCGGACAAAAGAGAGGACACTTCTCTCTATTAATTAGCTAGCTAACACAATATATGAAACACCTGAATTAACCCCCCAACCCCCCAACCCCCCCCCCCCCTTTAAAAAAACAAAAACCCCATCCACAGAAATGCTGACGCGTGTTTGAGTATTGGTCCCGGTTGGTGCCACCAACTGGGGCCAAAGGCCCCCCTGCCTGGGCTCGGCGCACCGGCCACGTGGAGGACCATCTGTCCCGGTTCGTGTTAGAACCGGGACTAAAGGGGGACGTATTAGTAATGACCCGTTAGTCCCGGTTCATGAACCGGGACTGAAGGCCCTTACGAACCGGGAATAATAGGTGTTTTTCTACTAGTGTTGTCGTTAAAGATGTTTTCCGACAAGTTCAAGGAGTTGACTACGGTGAGGCTTTCTCACTCGTAGCGATGCTAAGAGTCCGTTGGAATTGGATTAGCAGTTACTGCATTATTTATGAAATCTTGCATATAGGATGTCAAAACATTTTTTTCCTTGACAGTTTTCTTGAGGAAAGGTTGTATGTGATACAACCAGAAGGTTTTTGACAATCCTGAAAGGCGCTAACAAGTATGCAAAGCTCCAGCAATCCTTTTAAGGACTGGAGTAAGCATCTCGGAGTTGGAATGTATGCTTTGATGAGATGATCAAAGATTTTGGGTCTATACAAAGTTTATGAGAAACTTGTATTTCCAAAGAAGTGAGTGGGAGCACTATAGAATTTCTCATGAGTATATGTTGTTGACATATTGTTGATCAGAAATGATGTAGAATTTCTGGAAAGCATATAGGGTTATTTGAAAGGTGTTTTTCAATAGAAAACCTGGATTAAACTACTTGAACATTGAGCATCAAGATCTATGAGGATAGATAAAAAACGCTTAATGGTACTTTCAAATGAGCATATACCTTGACATGATCTTGAAGGTGTTCAAGATGGATCGGTCAAAGAAGGAGTTCTTGCCTGAGTTGTAAGGTATGAAGTTAAGAGTTAAAGCTCGACCACGGCAGAAGAGAGAGAAAGGACGAAGGTCGTCCCCTATGCTTCAGATGTAGGCTCTATAGAATGCTATGCTGTGTACCGCACCGGAAGTGTGCCTTGCCATGAGTCAGTCAAGGGGTACAAGAATGAGCAGGAATGGGGATCATTGGACAGCGGTCAAAATTGTCCTTGGAGTAAATAAAGGACATGTTTCTCGATTATGGAGGTGATAAAGAGTTCGGCGTAAAGGGTTACGTCGATGCAAGCTTTAACACCTATCCGAATGACTCTGAGTAGCAAACCGGATACGTATAGTTGAGCAACCATTTGGAATAGCTCCAAGTGGAGTGTGGAAGAAGCATTTAAAATATGACACAGAGAATTGCGAAATACATATGGATCTGAATGTTGTATACCCGTTGACTAAAACCTCTCTTACAAGCAAAACATGATCAAACCCCAGAACTCATTGAGTCTTAATCACATGATGATGTGAACTAGTGACACTAGTAAACTCTTTGGATGTTGGTCACATGGTGATGTGACCTGTGAGTGTTAATCACATGGCGATGTGAACTAGATTATTGACTCTAGTGCAAGTGGGAGACTGTTGGAAATATGCCCTAGAGGCAATAATAAATTAGTTATTATTATTATATTTCCTTGTTCATGATAATCGTTTATTATCCATGCTATAATTGTATTGATAGGAAACTCAGATACATGTGTGGGTACATAGACAACACCATGTCCCTAGTAAGCCTCTAGTTGACTAGCTCGTTGATCAATAGATGGTTACAGTTTCCTGACCATGGACATTGGATGTCGTTGATAACGGGATCACATCATTAGCGGAATGATGTGATGGACAAGACCCAATCCTAAGCCTAGCACAAAGATCGTGTAGTTCGTATGCTAAAGCTTTTCTAATGTCAAGTATCTTTTCCTTAGACCATGAGATTGTGCAACTCCCGGATACCGTAGGAATGCTTTGGGTGTACCAAAGCGTCCTGGCGTGGCGGGTGGCTATAAAGGTGCACTACAGGTATCTCCGAAAGTGTCTGTTGGGTTGTACGAATCGAGACTGGATTTGTCACTCCGTGTAAATGGAGAGGTATCTCTGGGCCCACTTTCGGTAGGACATAATCATAATGTGCACATTGTGACCAAGGGGTTGATCACGGGATGATGTGTTACGGAGCGAGTAAAGAGACTTGCCGGTAACGAGATTGAACAAGGTATCGGTATACCGACGATCGAATCTCGGGCAAGTACAATACCGTTAGACAAAGGGAATTGTATACGGGATCGATTGAGTCCTTGACATCGTGGATCATCCGATGAGATCATCGTGGAACATGTGGGAGCCAACATGGGTATCCAGATCCCGTTGTTGGTTATTGACCGGAGAACGTCTCCGTCATGTCTGCATGGTTCCCGAACCCGTAGGGTCTACACACTTAGGTTCGATGAAGCTAGGGTTATAAAGGAAGTTTGTATGTGGTTACCGAATGTTGTTCGGAATCCTGGATGAGATCCCGGACGTCACGAGGAGTTCTGGAATGGTCCGGAGGTAAAGATTTATATATGGGAAGTCCTTTTTTGGTCACCGGAAAAGTTTCGGGTTTTATCGGTAACGTACCGGGACCACGGGAGGGTCCTGGGTCCACCAAGTGGGGCCACCCGGCCGGAGGGCTGCATGGGCCAAGTGTGGGAGGGAGCAGCCCGGTGGGCTGGTGCGCCCCCCAAGGGCCCATGGCGCCTAGGGTTTGGGGGAGGCGCACCACCTAACTTGGGGGGGCAAGTTTCCCTCTTCCCCTTGGCCGCACCCTAGATGGGTTTGGGCTGGCCGCCGCCCCTAGGGGTGGAACCCTAGGTGGGGGCGCAGCCCTCCCTCTCCCCCTATATATACTTGAGGGTTTTGGGGCTGCCAACACATGAGTTTCACCTCTCCCTGGCGCAGCCCTAACTCTCTCCCTTCTCCTCTCCCGCGGTGCTTGGCGAAGCCCTGCAGGATCGCCACGCTCCTACATCACCACCACGCCGTTGTGCTGCTGCTGAACGGAGTCTTCCTCAACCTCTCCCTCTCTCCTTCCTGGATCAAGGCATGGGAGACGCCACCGGGCTGTACGTGTGTTGAACGCGGAGGTGCCGTCCGTTCGGCACTAGGATCTCCGGTGATTTGGATCACGACGAGTACGACTCCTTCAACCCTGTTCTCTTGAACGCTTCCGCTTAGCGATCTACAAGGGTATGTAGATGCACTCTCCTTCCCCTTGTTGCTGGTTTCTCCTTAGATAGATCTTGGTGACACGTAGGAAATTTTTGAATTTCTACTACGTTCCCCAACATAACCAACCTTGCATAGAAGCAAACTCGTTAAGTTGCCAAAGTCCTGGAAGGCACTACAAGATTAAAAAATGGATTTGTAATTAAAATAATTTTATCTGTGAACTATAAATATATTCAAAATAGAAAGTTTGTAAGAATAGAGATGGTCAAATGGAACATACCGACAATGTGCTAAAGAAAATCATTAGGCAATGGAGACTTCATTATAGTAAATGTTTGAATAATATGTGGTACCACAAGTTCACATTACAAAGCTACTTGCAGCAGCTGCATATATGTATCATCAAATATTAAGTCTACAGTAAAGTAAACTAAAATCAGTTATATATATTTCTTTCCCTTCTACCAGCAGAAAACCAACAAACTACACATCAAGAAATTTGCATCCTATGACGTAACCAGAAGGTAGAAATATTGCAGGTTGCGACTTCTTACATAGTTTACCCTTTCTATAATTTCCAACAGCAAAATATATAATATTTCTCTATACTGTGCAAGAACACGACATGAACAACACTGCCTTTGGGAGCACGTATAAGCTGCTGAAGCATAGAAATCGGCACGTATGCCTACAGGTTAGAGGCCACCACAACAAGTTCATCTATTCATACCAATCCCAATGGAAATCCCCTAAATTACGGAAGGCACGTGTTCAGTTATTTATTAAAATCTCATCATCTTGGCATATCAATCCTCAGAAGCCCAGATCGGATATTTAGTAAGCAATCTTTTACCGAAGGAATTGCCGACATGAGGGTTGGGTTTTTTTACCTTAGGGATGAGTACCAATATAGTGTCATTTATACATTTGGCCGATTTTGAACCCTCAACAATTCTCAGGATGGCAGTTGTCACGTCTCCCCCACAGGTATCCCAGTGATGTTGAAAAAAGTGCGTCGGGAAGCCATCAGGGCCTGGTGACTTTATCGGGAACATCTGGAACAAAGCGTCCTTCACTTCTTGTTGGTTGTATGGTGCATTAAGCATTTCGTTCATCGCTTCTGTTACTTTGACAGGGACTGTATCAAGCACCTGATCCATGTTGTGGACACCCTCGGATGTGTACAGGTTCTGGTAGAAGTTGGTGGCCATAGCTTCCATCTCCACTAAGTTGTCAGTAATCTGTCCGTCCGGTCTCTGTAGCGATTTGATCTGATTCTTCCTCCTTCTCCTACTAGCCCTTAGGTGAAAAAAGTACGTGTTCTTGTCGCCATGCATAAGCCACTCCAGCCTGGCCCATTGTCTCCAAAGGATTTCTTCTCTGTGATAGAGTTCTGTCAACTTTTCCACAATTTTTAATTCTGCATGAGATGGGCCAAATCTGCCTTGGATCGTGCACAACTCATGTAGCTCAGCTTTTAGTCGCGTCTGATATGACCAAACTGCGCTCTGTCCCACTGAGACAGATCCGACGACAGCGACGTCAACTTGTCGCTTAGCTCCTGGACTGAATCTCCATGTCGTTGTGCCCACGCCGTCTGAACCACTGGTTCCAGGGCCGGGTCCCGCTCCCATGCAAGTTCATACTTAAATGAACGTGGAGCCCTCCTGCATGCCGCCTCATGCACGTAGTTTATGTAAAGGGGGCAGTGATCACTACCCGTTGCAGTTGCATGTTCCAGCCGCGCTGAGGGAAAAGCGATTGACCACGCCGGGTTTGCAACGCCTCTGTCCAGCCTGACTCTTGTGTACGTGACTCCCGCCACTTTCTTCTCAAAGGTCCAGTCATTTCCTTTATACCCTATGTCTGTCAAACCACATGTGTCGAGAGCATCTCTGAAGGCATCCATTTGGGCCTGGCTTCTACTTCCCACACCATCATGTTCACGTGCATGAAGAACTTCGTTGAAATCGCCCAAGACTAGCCATGGTACGTCGTTTGTGCCAACTATTCCCCGGAGTGTATCTGTCGGCGTTCTGGGAACGGGGGTCCCCAGACTTTTCTGCCTGCGGCCTGCGGCGTGGCTCAAAGGAGGCCCAGGACAGCCCATCTTCATCAACACAAGCTCAAGACCCTCGCGAGGGGCCAAGCCTCGTGGGGCGGACGACCAAGAGCTTTCCTCAGGCACGGCCTCGTCAGGCTGGCTCACGAGGAGGCGGAGAATTCAAGGCAGGGTACCTCGCGAGGTGCCCATGAGCAAGCCATGACGACCAAGGGCACCAGTCGGGCGCCAGCCCGCGCAGCGTCCTCCTTTCCTCTTTGGTGCAAAGGGAGCAAGCGCAGGCGAGAGCATCAAGCAAAGGCATCCGTTTCAGTGCAACAAGACCAAGACCAGCCCCAACGGCTGGAATGCAGTCATCGTGGAGCCCAAGCAGGCGTCATCACCAGAGCCTTTGGCAGGCGAGGACCAACTTTAGTCAGGATAAGTGTACCCGTTGTTCCCCTTCAAAATGGCCAATTGTTGGCGCCCTTCCCACTCAATATTTGGGAAGAGGCCCAGGGCCTTCGTCTATATAAGTAGAGCTAGCCACCATAGGAAGAGGAGAGGATCCGCCATTCGGAATCCAGAGCGAGAGAGATAGAGACCCGATCCTCAAGCCAGAGAGACGGGATACCACTTAGCAGTTCCCATCAACCCACCAAGAACAGACCCTCGCGAGGTTGTTCTTCCCTGTACTGTTCCTCATCAGCCCAAGAGGCAATCCACACACCACACACTGGAGTAGGGTATTACGGCACAATGGTGGCCTGAACCAGTATAAATCTTGCGTCTCTTGTGCTGTTCTTCTTAGTAGTTTAGGTTCTTGCGATTCGGTGAGGGACGAGACGGTGGAGGGTTGGATCTCCGCGCGCACCCCAGAGTTCGAACCTTAGGGGTCTGCCGGAACCCGAAATCCGACATTTGGCGCGCCAGGTAAGTGCGCGGAATCTGCTTCGTCGTCGTTCTTCCCCGACCACCGCAGCCATGTCTGACGCTCGTCGGGCTCGCGCCGAGCGCCGAGCCACCCTCGCCTCCCATGTCGCCCAGACGGCCCCCGTCGGCGGGCGTCCTCGTCGCTCCCCGTCACCTGCTGCCATCGGCCCGGCGGGGAACGAGCAGCAAGCGTCGTCCCAGCACCCGTCCATGAGGCGGGATGGCCGCACCGCCACGCCTTCGCTCACCCCCGCTGGTTCTTCGTCACGCACGCCCCGCGCGGCCATGGAGGCCCGGGCTGCACTCATTATGACCGCGAGCTCCTGCGCTACCGCCCGTCGGCAGCGTTCTGAAGAATGGCTCGACCGCGTCGCCGAAGCTCATCCGCGCTGCGGAGGCGACCCAGCGCCGTCCGTCTTGCTGCACCGCACCGCCTTGTGGCGATAAACTCGGCGCTGAGCCACCTCCTCCTCAAGACGGCGCCACAGCCCCAAAGCGCGCGGCCTGGCGGAACCCGTTCCGCCAGCGCCGCGCAGCAAGAAGCTGCCCGAGCGCTCCCCGCTCCAGCACGTCAAGACCCTGCGCTGCCCCCAGCCGCGGCGCGGGGAGGCCTGCAAGACCAAGCTCTCTGCCGTCCGAGGCCCCCCGCGGCCACGGCGGGCTGCCGCGCCTTCACCACCGAGCTGCGCAGCGTCGCGTGGCCCGCCAAGTTCAAGCCAGACCTGCCTCCACGCTATGACGGCACGGCTGACCCTACGGAGTTCCTCGGCTCTGAGCCAGGCATCGAGGCTGCCAACAGGGGATGAAAAGGTCATGGCGAACTGGTTTCCCATGGCGCTCAGGGCCGGAGCCCGCACTGGCTCCTGAATCGGCCCCAGGCACGATCTCTTCCTGGGCGAGATGCGCACCCGCTTCATCGCCAACTTCCGGGGTACTGCAGAACCGGCCACCCGCCGTGGCGACATGCGCCCGGATCAAGCGGCAGCCGGGGAAACCCTGCAAAAGTACATCCAACGCTTCAACAACGCGCCTCAAGATCCCGGGGTAACGGAGGAGGCCATCATCTCTGCCTTCTCCGACGGCGTCTGTGACGTCAAGATGAAGGAGGAGCTGGCGATGCATGAAGATCTGTGCACCTCCACAGGCTGTTCAACTTGGCGACCAAGTGCGCCAGGGCTGAGGAGGGGCGCCTCTCCCTCCTCGAGCTGCCTGCTGCGGATCCCGAAGAGAAGAAGTCCAAGACCAGGGACGTGAAGCGCAAGGGGGCTGCCGTGCTCGCAGCCGAACCAGACACCAAGCGAGGCAGAGATCAGCCCGAGTCCTCTAAGGGCAGCCGGTACTGCGTGTACCATGACCTCCACACCCACAACACCAATAAATGTCAAGAGTTCCGGGCCGTGCGCGAAGGAAGGGTCGGCAGACGCCCTGAGCGCAGCGACCGGGGCTATGGCCGAGGAGGAGGAAGGAATGCAGGACGCTGGGAAGACCGCGGCCCGCGCCAAGGGTGGCGCGACCAACCTCGCGAGGACCGCTGGCAAGACCCACCTCGCGAGGGGGGCTGGAGGGATCAGCCTCGTGAGGATCGTCCGCAAGGGAACGCAAACCTCCCTCCGGTGCCGCCACCGCCAAGGAGAATCGAAGACCGTCATCAGGACGAGGGGGCTGGGGGCTTCCAGGAAGCGCGTGCGATCGCCTGTATCCTGGGTGTAGCTCAAGCCCCAGCCTCTCACCGCATCTTCAAGAAGTTCGCCCGCGAAGTGAATGCAGTCCTTCCCAAGCTCGAGTCCACGCGCCCTCTAAGGTGGTCGGCATGCGCCATCACGTTCAGCTTAGCGGATCAGCTCAAGTGCGCAGCCACAGCCGGAGTTCTCCCGATGCTTTGCTCCCCAATCATCAGCAATGTGCTAGTCACCAAGACCCTCATCGACGGCGGAGCAGGGCTCAACGTCCTGTCCGTGGAGACATTCAACAATCTTCAAGTGCCTTACAGTCAGCTTCAGCCAACCAAGCCCTTCTCCGGAGTCACCGACGGCTCCACTGTCCCGATCGGGCAGGTCCGCCTTCCTGTCACCTTCGGGGCCCGCGAAAACTACCACACCGAGCTCATCGACTTCGACGTCGCCCACATTCGCCTGCCGTACAACGCCATCCTCGGGTAGCCAGCGTTGGCCAAGTTCATGGCCGTAACCCACCATGGCTACAACATCCTCAAGATGCCAGGGAGCGGCGGAGTCATCACGGTGCCTTGTGAAGAGAGAGATGCAGTGTGCTCCCTGGAGCGAGCTTTTCAGGCCGCGTCGCTGGAAGACCCAGACCACAGCAGCAGGACGCCTCCCGAGGCAACACCCAAGAAGAAGAAGACATCGACCGGCCCGGCTCTTCAAGAGACAGGCCCCTCAGGGGCCGCACCGGGCCAAGGGGAGCCTCCTTCCATCGCATAGGAAGGTGCGCCCAGCGCCCTCCTCAGGCAGGGCTCGGGGGCTCTCCCCTGGAGGGCCGCCGACCTCGCCAAGGTATCGAGGGAGGCGCTTGGGCACCACGTGGAGGCGTGTTTCGAAGCACGTTTCCCTGGCAGGAGCAAGACCAGGAGGACAGAACCCCCAAGAGTTCATCGGCAAGGCCATTCAGAGCTACAGGAGTCAAGGGTCATGAGGGCAGCCGCCGCCCTCAGCTGTGGCCCCCATCCAGGTGAGGATGGTGGGCTGCGTGTCTGCATCGACATACCATGGCTCAACCGAGCAGCATCTCAAGAGCGCCTCTGGCCCTCGCGAGTGGGACATTGCGAGAGTGCGCCCCACAGCTACGTACGCATGCCTTATGGCCTGTCAAACGCGGCTGCTGCGCACCAGTGTCTCATGAGGACCATCCTGGAGGCTCAAGAGGTCAGGCACGCCGCAGCCCTGGCGGAGATGGAGATGGCCCATGAGGAGCCGCCAGCGCCTCCGGAGCCTCGAGGCCCCGAGCACAGGGGCTCATGAGGATCGGCTCCCGCAGCCCACCGAGTCTGCTACATCAACAACCCTTCATCCCCAACATCACCAGGTGACATCTTTAAGTTTTACTTCCGGCTGGGAGCGCCTTCAGGGCCGCATTATTCCCAGGCCGCGTGGGTCCGTCCCTGCGGCATGTATCCCTTTTATTTCATGTCTTTAGCTTATCCTGTTGGGGGCGCCCCTCGGGCTGCATCATCCCCAAGCCGCTCGGGCCAGTCCCAGCGGCATGTATCCTTCATGCGTTTTCCTTAGGATTATGCTCTCGTTCCTCCATGCTTGTTATTTGGTGCCTTCTCCTGGGTGGCGAAATCTTGCACGTTAAAGGGGGGGTGCCTGAGCATCGCGACTCAGGGCTCCTACCGGCTCTCGGCCCTCACCCTCTGGTCTCGTCCATGGCCTCGCGACCTGGCTTGCCAGCGACGGTAGAGCCCAGCCCGAGAGCCGGGACCCGAGGACGTAGAGTTTCGCCATCCAATCCATCTTGCGCGTTAAAGGGGGGGTGCCTGAGCATCGCGACTCAGGGCTCCTACCGGCTCTCCGGCTCTCACCCTCTGGTCTTGTCCATGGCATCGCGACCTGGCTTGCCAGCGACGGTAGAGACCAGCCCGAGAGCCGGGACCCGAGGACGTAGAGTTGCGTCATCTAACCTAGCTTGCGCGTTAAAGGGGGTGCCTGAGCATCGCGACTCAGGGCTCCTACCGGCTCTCCGGCCCTCACCCTCTGGTCTTGTCCATGGCATCGCGACCTGGCTTGCCAGCGACGATAGAGACCAGCCCGAGAGCCGGGACCCGAAGACGTAGAGCACCGGCATCTAGCCAAATTTGCAGGAACACACTCGAAGATAAGGCCCAGAGCCAGGCGCAACCCGCCTAGAGGTAGGGCCTCGTGGGTCCCGAGCTGACTCACGGGCGCCCCAGCACACCTCGCGAGGCCTCTCGTGCCTCTCCCAAGCAACTAACGGCAGGATTAACAATCGCCACGGCGAGCTCTTGTTCCTTTTGTGGTGAACCTGCAGGGTCTCCCCAAGGAGCACGAAACGACCTCGCTACGAATCTCTCATCGGCCAAGGCACGGACCTGGCGCCGCGCCAGGAAGCATCATCCTAACCCTCGAGATAAGTCACCCTCCGGACACACTAGTCATCGCAACACCATTCCCACACTCAATGCAACTCCGTGTTAGCAACATCGCTCTCCTTTCTCACCGGATGATGGCTGCTTGAGCGCCAAGGTGGACCCCCTGAGCATCGCGACTTAGAGGCTCTTACCGGACCTCAGGCCGCTCACCTCCTGGCCTTGACCACGGCATCACGACCTGGCATACCAGCGACGACTGAAGCCGCCTTGGGACTGGGACTTGTCGGCGCAGAGCATCAAGCCCTCACGAGGTCCGAAAGGAAGAGACTGCGCTAAAACGGAATGAGCATCCCGCATTGCCTCGCGATAAGGATCATATTGACAAACGGAGCTACAAATATCTTAAAAGCCCCCGCGGGGTACATTCTTGGCTCCTCGCAGGAACAAAATACACGAATCCTAAGGAGTCCTATCTACAGGGATCACCACGGCAGACGCCATCATCAACAGTGGGCCACCCGGTCTGGAGCCAACCCCATCCAGATCAGGGGCGACGACGATCTGACGAGCTCGCCCTGCTCCGGGAGCGGCGCAGGCTCGGGGGCTCGTAGCTGTCGTTGCTCGTCTCCGGCGTCGCGAAGAGCTCGGCGGAGTCGCTGGATCCTCCGGCGCCTTAAATGCCCGAGAAGCTGCCAAGGGAGTGGTCGGTCGGCCTCCGTCTCACCGCAGCAAGACCCGACCACCTCTCCGGGCAGCACTCGATCGGCGACCCTCCAGCGTCCAAGAGCTTGAAGGACATCACCGAAGCACCGTCGTACTCCAGGTGGATCGTGAGGGCGCCCCTCGTCCTGCAGACCCGGGCGACCTCGTCCCAGCCTCGAGTCATGAAGACCTCGCCCGGGGCAACTACCGCAACCTCTGCCCCGGTCGCGAGGGTGCCACAGCCGGCGTGCTGCAACCAGAGTCCCATGGGTTCCCCCTGCCGGATGACGGAGGCGAAGAAAGAAGGAAGAAGAATCCAAGACTTGGGAGGCGCGGCGACGCGAAGCACGAACTCCCGGCAGGAGCCCTCGGCGTGGACTCCAGGGGGGAAGACGCACACCTTCGTGACCCGCCGGCGTCGTCGACGGCGCCGCTCGTGTCGCCCGGCGTCACCTCCTTCAGGGCCACCAATCCGCGCATACAAGGGAAGAGGAAACCCTGGTGGCGGCTGCACGCACAGGCAACGCGGGACGCCTCCTGGCGCTCCTGCCTCGACAAAGAGAGCAAGCCGCTTCTTTGGGGGGAGCGGGTCAGGGTCCTCTTGAGGAGCCTTTCCCTTCTCCTCCCTGGAGAACCGGAGGGTCGGAGCCATGGCAACCAGACGAGACGAGGAAGAGGAGAAGCAGAAGGATAAACTCGAAGGGCTCACGCCGTTCCGTGCCTGCTTGGCGGCGGAGGCCAACCGTCGGCCTCCACGATCACCGGTCATCATGACCAACTCTGCATGCAAGGACTTGTCGAATCCGGGCGGTTACCAAGACGTCGTGGGGGAGCAGTGCCGCCCACGTCCAATCAACCGCCACGCGGCGCCCAAGGCCCTTGAGCTGTTAGGGCCTGACGCCGCGCACTTGCCCTTTCGCCTCTCTGCCCGGTCAAGTTCGGGCGCGCCGTGGGCCCGGGGGCTACTGTCGGCGTTCTGGGAATGGGGGTCCCCAGACTTGCCTGCCTGCGGCCTGCGGCGTGGCTCAAAGGAGGCCCAGGACAGCCCATCTTCATCAACACAAGCTCAAGACCCTCGCGAGGGGCCAAGCCTCGCGGGGCGGACGACCAAGAGCTTCCTCAGGCACGGCCTCGTCTGGCTGGCTCACGAGGAGGCGGAGAGTTCAAGGCAGGGTACCTCGCGAGGTGCCCATGACGCAAGCCATGACGACCAAAGGGCGCGATCGGGCTCCAGCCAGCAGCGTCCTCCTTTCCTCTTTGGTGCAAAGGGAGCAAGCGCAGGCGAGAGCATCAAGCGAAGGCATCTGTTTTGGTGCAACAAGACCAAGACCAGCCCCAACGGCTGGAATGCAGTCATCGTGGAGCCCAAGCAGGCGTCATCACCAGAGCCTTTGGCAGGCGAGGACCAACTTTAGTCAGGATAAGTGTACCCGCTGTTCCCCTTCAAAACGGCCAATTGTTGGCGCCCTTCCCGCTCAATATTTGGAAAGAGGCCCAGGGCCTTCGTCTATATAAGTAGAGCTAGCCACCATAGGAAGAGGAGAGGATCCGCCATTCGGAATCCAGAGGGAGAGAGATAGAGACCCGGTCCTCAAGCCAGAGCGGCGGCATACCACTTAGAAGTTCATCACACCCACCAAGAACAGACCCTCGCGAGGCTGTTCTTCCCTGTATTGTTCCTCATCGGCCCAAGAGGCAATCCACACACCACACACTGGAGTAGGGTATTACACCACCATGGTGGCCTGAACCAGTATAAATCTTGCGTCTCTTGTGCTGTTCTTCTTAGTAGTTTAGGTTCTTGCGATTCGGCGAGGGACGAGATGGTGGAGGGTTGGATCTCCGCGCGCACCCCAGAGTTCGAACCTTAAGGGTCTGCCGGAACCCGAAATCCGACAGTATCCCATGTCCTGGACCTCTCGTTCACTTGAGCTTCACCATAAACAAAATTAACCCTTGTTTTGACATCGACCATTTCATCAGTTACTACATCAATATGATACTTCAAGTACCCAATAATTTCGAGCTTTATTTCATCATTCCAAAAGATACCAAGACCACCACTTCTTCCCGAGCTACTAACTGCAAAACTTTTATTAAAGCCCAAAAAACCCATCATATTCTCGACTCTCGATCCCTCTATTTGTGTCTCAAGAATGCAAAGTACAGAGGATATTAACTGTACATCAATATGAAGTATTTTTTTGTTTGAGTTGTGCAGATTAAAGAAGTTGTTTGGTCGGATATTAACTGGGCTGGATTGTCAGCTGGATGAGGCACAACGCACTCTTGCCCGGGTAATCCCGCATTAGTGAGCAGGTTTAGCCCATCGTAACATTGCCCATCCTTGCTATCGGACACGCAGCAAGCCCGGGCAAGTGCCCAGGGTCGCCGGGCGCTGTCTCCGCCACTGGTTTCGTTGTTGATATTTTCTACCTGTCTTGGGTGGTCCGTGTGATTCGGAGCGGTGGCATTTGAGAGTTTGTACACCCTCCGAATCCATATTCATTGTCACTGATTGATTTAGTACAATTAATATGGTTTGGATAGAGTGTAAATTTTATGTAAAATGTATTGATATATAAAACCAAGGAAATGAAGACCTAATTGCACCACAAAAAGGAGTGTGGCGACCAAGGTTGTCAGAATCGCGATTTAGAATATGATCGGAGCTTTGGTTGTAGGATCATAAGTCGTTGAATCTTCACTATCAGGATCATAGGAATGCAGATCCTAAGAACTAAAATCGTAAAATCATAGGGGTTAGTTTGGATCGTAAAGTCATAGATCATATAACAGATTCGCAATTCTGACAACCTTGGTGGCGACTATCTGAAAGTGCAACTATCCCTAGGTGGTTTTGGTAATTCGTAACAACATATAGCTCATTGAGCTAATTCTATTCCAAGACAAATATTTCAGGAAAGCTCAATGAATGGCATGGCATGGATGATGAAAGTGGATCCCTCAAAATATCAAGGACAAAGGATTGGCTCAAGCTCAAAAGCTCAAGACTCTACATTTTACACTTTAGTAATCCAAGATCACATTGAGTCTATAGGAAAAGCCAATACTATCAAGGAGGGATGAGGTGTTGCTTAATGAACCTTTTGCTTCATGTGCTTAGTGATATGCTCCAAAACCCTCCACTACTTTCTCACATCCACATATGACCTAAACCTAAAGTCAAACTCGGCCCTACCGATTCTTTCTATCTGGCGCCACCGATTTCAGATGTCATAGCCACGGCCACAAACCCTAGGCAAATCGGTCTCACCGATAGGGATCTCGGTCTCACCGAGATGGGATTGTAATCTCTCTATTTCCCTTTGTAATGTTTCGGTCTAACCGAAGTGAGCGATCGGTCCCACCGAGATTACAATGTAAACTCTCTGTTTCCCTTTCGTAACTTTTCGGTCTCACCGAAAGAGCGAATCGGTCCCATCGAGTTTACCTGACCAACTCTCTGGTTAGCTAATTACCAAATTCGGTCTCACCGAGTTTGTGTAATCGGTCTCACCGAGATTACGTTATGCCCTAACCCTAACCGTATCGGTCCTACCGAGTTGCTTCTCAGTCCCACCGAAAACCCTAACGGTCACTAGGTTTACTAAATCGGTCTGACCGAGTTTGATGATTCGGTCCCACCGAGTTTGGTAAATTGTGTGTAATGGTTAGATTTTGTGTGGGGGCTATATATACCCATCCACCTCCTCTTCATTCGTGGAGAGAGCCATCAGAACAAACCTACACTTCCAACTTACCAGTTCTGAGAGAGAACCACCTACTCATGTGTTGAGGCCAAGATATTCCATTCCAACCATATGAATCTTGATCTCTAGCCTTTCCCAAGTTGCTTTCCACTCAAATCTTCTTTCCACCAAATCCATATCCTGTGAGAGAGAGTTTAGTGTTGGGGAGACTATCATTTGAAGCACAAGAGCAAGGAGTTCATCATCAACAAACCATTTGTTACTTCTTGGAGAGTGGTGTCTCCTAGATTGGCTAGGTGTCACTTGGGAGCCTCCGACAAGATTGTCGAGTTGAACCAAGGAGTTTGTAAGGGCAAGGAGATCGCCTACTTCGTGAAGATATACCGCTAGTGAGGCAAGTCCTTCGTGGGCGACGACCATGGTGGGATAGACAAGGTTGCTTCTTCGTGGACCCTTCGTGGGTGGAGCCCTCCGTGGACTCGCGCAACCGTTACCCTTCATGGGTTGAAGTCTCCATCAACATGGAGGTACGATAGCACCACCTATCGGAACCACGACAAAAACATCCGTGTCTCCAATTGCGTTTGAATCCTCCAAACCCTTCCCTTTACATTCTTGCAAGTTGCATGCTTTATTTTCCGCTGCCTATATACTCTTTGCATGCTTGCTTGAATTGCGTGAAGATTGCTTGACTAGCTTAAAGATAGCTAAAATCTGCCAAAGTCTAAAATTGGGAAAAGGTTAAGTTTTTAATTGGTCAAGTAGTCTAATCACCCCCTCTAGACATACTTCAAGGTCCTACAAGTGGTATCAAAGCTTTGGTCTCCATTTGCTTTGATTTCCAGAGCTTTTGGTGGTCATAGCCTTGGTTTCACAACCTAGGAGAGTATGGCGTCTAGCAAGGGAAATTATCACCGTAGAGGTCCTTACTTTGATGACACTAATTTTGCTAGTTGGAAGCATAAGATGAAAATGCATATTCTCGGACATAACCCCGCCATTTGGGCTATTGTGTGTATTGGCTTGCAAGGTGAATTCTTTGATGGGAGAGAACCGAACCGTGAAGCTAGTGCGGAAGAGTTGAAGATGTTGCAATACAACGCTCAAGCTTGTGATATCCTCTTCAACGGAATGTGCCCCGAAGAATTCAACAAAATTAGTCGTCTTGAGAATGCAATGGAAATTTGGGATACTTTGATTGATATGCATGAAGGTACCGACTCCATCAAGGAATCCAAGTTGGATGTGCTCCAAAGTTAGCTTGACAAGTTCAAAATGAAGGATGGTGAAGGTGTCGCCGAAATGTACTCTAGGCTTTCTCTTATCACAAATGAGATTGCCGGCTTAGGAAGTGAAGAGATGACCGACAAATTTATCATCAAGAAGATCCTAAGAGCATTGGATGGAAAATATGATACCGTGTGCACATTGATCCAAATGATGCCAAATTACAAAGATCTCAAGCCAACGGAAGTCATTGGAAGAATTGTTGCTCATGAGATGTCACTCAAGGATAAGGAGGAACTTCACAACAAGTCAAGTGGTGCTTACAAAGCCAAATGTGAAGCCCCCACATCATCAAGTGAGAAACAAACCTTCAATGAAGAATTGAGCTCAATGGTGAAGAACTTCAAAAAATTCTACAAGAGTAGAAGCAAAGAAAGAAGCTCCAAGTCAAGGTCCTACAATCACAAAAGATCTTCTAGTCGAGAGCGCAATTGCTACAACTGTGGGAGACCCGGAGACTATTCCAATGAGTGTACGGCACCCTACAAAAGAAGAGAAGATTCTCCCAAGAGAAGAAGTAGAAGAGAGGAATCACCACCAAGAGAGAGGAGGAGTAGAGATGATCGTTATGAACGAAGACCCTCACGGAGAAGCAAGGATTCGGAAAGGAAGGACAAGTCATCAAAGAGCTACACAAAACGAAGACATCAAGCTCATGTTGGTGAATGGGTATCCGTCTCCGACTCCGACAATCACTCTGAGAGAAGCTATCACTCCGACTCCGAACACACTCAAGATGAAGGTGTTGCCGGTAGCACTTGCGTCAACCAACTCCTATGACATATTTGTTGGGGAACGTTGCAGAAAATAAAAAAATTCTATGGTTTCACCAAGATCTATCTATGAGTTCATCTAGCAACGAGAGAGAGGAGTGCATCTACATACCCTTGTAGATCATGGCGGAAGCGTTCAAGAGAACGGGGTTGAGGGAGTCGTACTCGTCGTGATCCAAATCACCGATGATCCTAGTGCTGAACCGACAGCACCTCCGCGTTCAACACACGTACGGTTGAGGAAGACGTCTCCTCCTTCTTGATCCAGCAAGGGGGAAGGAGAGCTTGACGGAGATCCAGCAGCACGACGGCGTGGTGGTGGATGCAGTAGTGATCTCGGTAGAGCTTCGCCGAGCTTTTACGAGAGGGAGAGGTGTGGCAAGGGGGAAGGGAGGCGCCTATGGCATGGGTGCGGCTGCCCTCCCTCCCCCCTTTATATAGGCCCCCTAGGGGGGCACCGGCCCTGGGAGATGAGATCTCCTGGGGGGCGGCGGCCAAGGGGGAGGCTTGCCCCCCAAGGCAAGTGGAGGCGCCCCCCACCCTAGGGTTTCCAACCCTAGGCGCAGGGGGGGCAAGGGGGGTGCACCAGCCCACCAGGGGCTTGTTCCCCTCCCCACTTCAGCCCACGGGGCCCTCCGGGATAGGTGGCCCCACCCGGTGGACCCCCGGGACCCTTCCGGTGGTCCCGGTACAAAACCGTTGACCCCCGAAACTTTCCCGATGGCCGAAACTGCACTTCCTATATATAATTCTTCACCTCCGGACCATTCCGGAGCTCCTCGTGACGTCCGGGATCTCATCTGGGACTCCGAACAACTTTCGGGTTACTGCATACTCATATCTCTATAACCCCAGCGTCACCTAACCTTAAGTGTGTAGACCCTACGGGTTCGGGAGACATGCAGACATGACCGAGACGCCTCTCCGGTCAATAACCAACAGCGGGATCTGGATACCCATGTTGGCTCCCACATGCTCCTCGATGATCTCATCGGATGAACCACGATGTCGAGGATTCAAGCAACCCCGTATACAATTCCCTTTGTCAATCGGTAAGTTACTTGCCCGAGACTCGATCGTCGGTATCCCAATACCTCGTTTAATCTCATTACCGACAAGTCACATTACTCGTACTGTAATGCATGATCCCGTGAACACACACTTGGTCACATTGAGCTCATTATGATGATGCATTATCGAGTGGGCCCAGAGATACCTCTCCGTCATACGGAGTGACAAATCCCAGTCTCGATTCGTGCCAACCCAACAGACACTATCGGAGATACCCGTAGTGTAACTTTATAGTCACCCAATTATGTTGTGAAGTTTGGCACACCCAAAGCACTCCTACGGTATCCGGGAGTTGCACAATCTCATGGTCTAAGGAAATGATACTTGACACTTGGAAAAGCTCTAGCTAAACGAACTACACGATCTTTGAGCTATGCTTAGGATTGGGTCTTGTCCATCACATCATTCTCCTAATGATGTGATCCCGTTATCAATGACATCCAATGTCCATAGTCAGGAAACCATGACTATCTGTTGATCAATGAGCTAGTCAACTAGAGGCTTACTAGGGACATGTTGTGGTCTATGTATTCACACGTGTATTACGATTTCGGATAACACAGTTATAGCATGAATAACAGACTATTATCATGAACAAAGAAATATAATAATAACCATTTTATTATTGCCTCTAGGGCATATTTCCAACAGTCTCCCACTTGCACTAGAGTCAGTATTCTAGTTACATTGTGATGAATCGAACACCCATAGTGTTCTGGTGTTGATCATGTTTTGCTCTAGGGAGAGGTTTAGTCAACGGATCTGCTACATTCAGATCCGTATGTACTTTACAAATATCTATGTCTCCATCTTGAACATTTTCACGTATGGAGTTGAAGAGACGCTTGATGTGCCTGGTCTTCTTGTGAAACCTGGGCTCCTTGGCAAGTGCAATAGCTCCAGTGTTGTCACAGAAGAGTGCGGTCGGCCCCGACGCATTGGGGATGACTCCTAGGTCAGTGATGAACTCCTTCACCCATATTGCTTCATGCGCTGCCTCCGAGGTTGCCATGTACTCTACTTCACATGTAGATCCCGCCATGACGCTTTGCTTACAACTGCACCAGCTTACTGCCCCACCATTCAAAATATACACGTATCCGGTCTGTGACTTAGAGTCATCCAGATCTGTGTCGAAGCTAGCGTCGACCTAACCCTTTACGACGAGCTCTTCGTCACCTCCATAAACGAGAAACATATCCTTAGTCCTTTTCAGGTACATTAGGATGTTCTTGACCGCTGTCCAGTGTTCCTTGCCCGGGATTACTTTGGTACCTTCCTACCAAACTTACGGCAAGGTTTACATTAGGTCTGGTACACAACATGGCATACATAATAGACCCTATGGCTGAGGCATAGGGGATGACACTCATCTCTTCTTTATCTTCTGCCATGGTCGGGCATTGAGCCGAGCTCAATCTCACACCTTGCAATCTGTGCAAGAACCCTTTCTTGGACTGATCCATATTGAACTTCTTCAATATCTTATCAAGGTATGTGCTTTGTGAAAGACCTATGAGGCGCCTCGATCTATCCCTATAGATCTTGATGCCTAATATGTAAGCAGCTTCTCCAAGGTCCTTCATTGAAAAACACTTATTCAAGTAGGCCTTAATGCTGTCCAAAAGTTCTATATCATTTCCCATCAAAAGTATGTCATCTACATATAATATGAGAAATGCTACAGAGCTCCCACTCACTTTCTTGTAAACGCAGGCTTCTCCATAAGTCTGCATAAACCCAAACTCTTTGATCATCTCATCAAAGCGAATGTTCCAACTCCGAGATGCTTGCACTAGCCCATAAATGGATCGCTGGAGCTTGCATACAGTTCTTCCTTAAGATGGCCGTTAAGGAATGCCGTTTTGACGTCCATTTTCCATATCTCATAATCATAGTATGCGGCAATTGCTAACACGATTCGGACGGACTTCAGCTTCGCTACGGGAGAGAAAATCTCATCGTAGTCAATCCCTTGAACTTGTCAATAACCATTAGCGACAAGTCGAGCTTTATATATGGTAACATTACCATCCGCGTCCGTCTTCTTCTTAAAAATCCATTTGTTTTCTATTGCTCGCCGACCATCGGGCAAGTCTGTCAAAGTCCATACTTTGTTTTCATACATGGATCCTATCTCGGATTGCATGGCTTCAAGCCATTTGTTGGAATCTGGGCCCGCCATCGCTTCTTCATAGTTCGAAGGTTCACCGTTGTCTAACAACATGATTTCCAAGACAGGGTTGCCATACCACTGGTGCGTAACGTGTCCTTGTGGACCTTGAAGTTCAAGAGAGCTTGATCCAAAGTATCTTGATCATCATCATTAACCTCCTCTCTTGTCGGTGCAGGCACCACAGGAACATCTTCCTGAGTTGCGCTACTTACAGTTTCAAGAGGTAGTACTTCATCAAGCTCTACTTTCCTCCCACTTAATTCTTTTGAGAGAAACTCTTTCTCCAGAAAGGACCCGTTCTTGGCAACAAAGATCTTGCCTTCGGATCTTAAGTAGATGGTATACCCAATGGTTTCCTTAGGATATCCTATGAAGACGCATTTTTCCGACTTGGGTTCGAGCTTTTCAGGTTGGAGTTTCTTGACATAAGAATCGCATCCCCAAACTTTTAGAAACAATAGCTTAGGTTTCTTGTCAAACCATAATTCATACGGTGTCGTCTCAACGGATTTCGACGGTGCCCTATTTAAAGTGAATGTAGTTGTCTCTAGAGCGTATCCCCAAAATGATAGCAGTAGATCGGTAAGAGACATCATAGATCGCACCATATCCAATAAAGTGCGATTACGACGTTCGGACACACCGTTATGCTGAGGTGTTCCAGGCGGCATGAGTTGTGAAACGATTCCACATTTCCTGAAGTGCATACCAAATTCGTGACTTAGATATTCTCCCCCACGATCTGATCGTAACAACTTTATCTTTCGGTCACGTTGATAATCTACCTCATTCTGAAATTCCTTGAACTTTTCAAAGGTCTCAGACTTGTGTTTCATCAAGTAGACATACCCATATCTACTCAAGTCGTCAGTGAGAGTGAGAACATAATGATATCCTCCGCAAGCCTCAACGCTCATTGGACCGCACACATCACTATGTATGATTTCCAATAAGTTGGTTGCTCGCTCCATTGTTCCGGAGAACGGAGTCTTGGTCATTTTGCCCATGAGGCATGGTTCGCATGTGTCAAATGATTCATAATCGAGAGACTCTAAAAGTCCATCAGCATGGAGCTTCTTCATGCACTTGACACCAATGTGACCAAGGCGGCAGTGCCACAAGTATGTGGGACTATCGTTATCAACTTTACATCTTTTGGTATTCACACTATGAATATGTGTAACATTACGTTCGAGATTCATTAAGAATAAACCATTGACCATCGGGGCATGACCATAAAACATATCTCTCATATAAATAGAACAACAATTATTCTCGGATTTAAATGAGTAGCCATCTCGTATTAAACGAGATCCAGATACAATGATCATGCTCAAAGCTGGTATTAAATACCAATTATTAAGGTTTAAAACTAATCCCGCAGGTAAATGTAGAGGTAGCGTGCCGACGGCGATCACATCGACCTTGGAACAATTCCCGACGCGCATCGTTACCTCATCCTTCGCCAGTCTCCGCTTATTCCGCAGCTCCTACTTTGAGTTACAAATATGAGCAACCGCACCGGTATCAAATACCCAGGAGCTACTACGAGCACTGGTAAGGTACACATCAATTACATGTATATCAAATATACCTTTGGTTTTGCCGGCCTTCTTGTCCGCTAAGTACTTGGGGCAGTTCCGCTTCCAGTGACCACTTCCCTTGCAATAAAAGCACTCAGTCTCAGGCTTGGGTCCATTGTTTGACTTCTTCCCGGTAACTGGCTTACCGGGCGCGGCAACTCCCTTGCCGTCCTTCTTGAAGTTCTTCTTACCCTTGCCTTTCTTGAACTTAGTGGTTTTATTCAATACTTGATGTTCCTTTTTGATCTCTACCTCCGCTGATTTCAGCATTGAATATACCTCAAGAATGGTCTTTTCCATCCCCTGCATATTGAAGTTCATCACAAAGCTCTTGTAGCTCGGTGGAAGCGACTGAAGGATTCTGTCAATGACCGCGTCATCCGGGAGATTAACTCCCAGCTGAGTCAAGTGGTTGTGCAACCCAGACATCTTGAGTATGTGCTCACCAACAGAACTATTTTCCTCCATCTTACAATTTGAAGAACTTGTCGGAGACTTCATATCTCTCGACCCGGGCATGAGCTTGGAAAACCATTTTCAGCTCTTCGAACATCTCATATGCTCCATGTTGCTCAAAACGCTTTTGTAGCCCCGGTCCTAAGCTGTAAAGCATGCCGCACTGAACGAGGGAGTAATCATCAGCACGATACTGCCAAGTGTTCATAATGTCTTGGTTCTCTGGGATTGGTGCTTCACCTAGCGGTGCTTCTAGGACATAATCTTTCTTCACAGCTATGAGGATGATCCTCAGGTTCCGGACCCAGTCCGTATAGTTGCCGCCATCATCTTTCAGCTTGGTTTTCTCTAGGAACGCGTTGAAGTTGAGGGTAACGTCGGCCATTTGATCTACAAGACATATTGTAAAGATTTTAGACTAAGTTCATGATAATTAAGTTCATCTAATCAAATTATTTAATGAACTCCCACTCAGATTAGACATCCCTCTAGTCATCTAAGTGAAACATGATCCGAGTCAACTAGGCCGTGTCCGATCATCACGTGAGACGGACTAGTCGACGTCGGTGAACATCTCCATGTTGATCGTATCTTATATATGACTCATGCTCGACCTTTCGGTCTTCCGTGTTCCGAGGCCATGTCTGTGCATGCTAGGCTCGTCAAGTCGACCTAAGTGTATTGCGTGTGTAAATCTGGCTTACACCCGTTGTATTCGAACGTTAGGATCTATCACACCCGATCATCACGTGGTGGTTCGAAACAACGAATCTTCGCAATGGTGCACAGTTAGGGGGAACACTTTCTTGAAATTATTATGAGGGATCATCTTATTTACTACCGTCGTTCTAAGTAAACAAGATGCAAAAACATGATAAACATCACATGCAATCAAATAATAGTGACATGATATGGCCAATATCATATAGCTCCTTTGATCTCCATCTTCGGGGCTCCATGATCATCTTTGTCACCGGCATGAAACCATGATCTCCATCATCATGATCTCCATCATCGTGTCTCCATGAAGTTGCTCGCCAACTATTACTTCTAATAATATAGCTAACGGTTTAGCCATAAAGTAAAGTAATTACATGGCGTTGAAGCAATGACACGCAGGTCATACAATAATTAAGAGAACTCCTATGGCTCCTGCCGGTTGTCGTACTGATTGACATGCAAGTCGTGATTCCTATTACAAGAACATGATCTCATACATCAATATATCATTCATCATTCATCACAACTTTTGGCCATATCACATCACAATCACATGCTGCAAAAACAAGTTAGACGTCCTCTAATTGTTGTTGCATGTTTTACGTGGCTGCAATAGGGTTCTAGCAAGAACATTTTATTACCTACGTAAAAGCCACAACGTGATTTGTCAACTTCTATTTACCCTTCATAAGGACCCTTTTCATCGAATCCGCTCCAACTAACGTGGGAGAGACAGACACCCGCTAGCCCCCTTATGCAACTAGTGCATGTCAGTCGGTGGAACCTGTCCCACGTAAGCGTACGTGTAAGGTCAGTCCGGGCCGCTTCATCGCACAATACCGCTGAAGCAAAATAAGACTAGTAGTGGCAAGATAGTTGACAAAATCTACGCCCACAACAAATTGTGTTCTACTCGTGCAAAGAGAACTACGCATAAACCTGGCTCATGATGCCACTGTTGGGGAACGTTGCAGAAAATAAAAAATTTCTATGGTTTCACCAAGATCTATCTATGAGTTCATCTAGCAACGAGAGAGAGGACTGCATCTACATACCCTTGTAGATCGCGAGCGGAAGCGTTCAAGAGAACGGGGTTGAGGGAGTCGTACTCGACGTGATCCAAATCACCGATGATCCTAGTGTTGAACGGACAGCACCTCCGCGTTCAACACACGTACGGTTGAGGAAGACGTCTCCTCCTTCTTGATCCAGCAAGGGGGAAGGAGAGGTTGACGGAGATCCAGAAGCACGACGGCGTGGTGGTGGATGCAGTAGTGATCTCGACAGAGCTTCGCCGAGATTCTACGAGAGGGAGAGGTGTAGCAAGGGGGAAGGGAGGCGCCTATGGCATGGGTGCGGCTGCCCTCCCTTCCCCCCTTTATATAGGCCCCCTAGGAGGGGCGCCGGCCCTGGGAGATGAGATCTCCTCGGGGGCAAGGGGGAGGCTTGCCCCCCAAGGCAAGTGGAGGCGCCCCCCACCCTAGGGTTTCCAACCCTAGGCGCAGGGGGGCGCACCAGCCCACCAGGGGCTGGTTCCCTCCCCACTTCAGCCCACGGGGCCCTCCGGGATAGGTGGCCCCACCCGGTGGACCCCCGGGACCCTTCCGGTGGTCCCGGTACAATACCGGTGACCCCCAAAACTTTCCCGATGGCCGAAACTGCACTTCCAATATATAATTCTTCACCTCCGGACTATTCCGGAACTCCTCATGACGTCCGGGATATCATCCGGGACTCCGAACAACTTTCGGGTTACTGCATACTCATATCTCTACAACCCCAGTGTCACCTAACCTTAAGTGTGTAGACCCTACGGGTTCGGGAGACATGCAGAGATGACCGAGACGCCTCTCCGGTCAATAACCAACAGCGGGATCTGGATACCCATGTTGGCTCCCACATGCTCCTTGATGATCTCATCGGATGAACCATGATGTCGAGGATTCAAGCAACCCCGTATACAATTTCCTTTGTCAATCGGTACGTTACTTGCCCGAGACTCGATCGTCGGTATCCCAATACCTCGTTTAATCTCGTTACCGGCAAGTCACTTTACTTGTACCGTAATGCATGATCCCGTGGCCAGACACTTGGTCACATTGAGCTCATTATGATGATGCATTACCGAGTGGGCCCAGAGATACCTCTCCTGTTGGGGAACGTAGTAATTTCAAAAAATTTCCTACGCACACGCAAGACCATGGTGATGGCATAGCAACGAGAGAGGAGAGTGTCTGTCCACGCATCGTGAGACCGTGAAGCGGAAGCGTTATAACAACGCTGTTGATGTAGTCGTACGTCATCACGATCCGACCGATCCAAGTACCGAACGTACGGCACATACGTGTTCAGCACACGATCAGCTCGATGATGTTCCCCGGGCTCCGATCCAGCAAAGCGACGGGGATGAGTTCCACAAGACGACGGCATGGTGACGTTGATGATGCTCCACCGACGAGGGCTTCGCCTAAGCTCCACGACGATATGACTTTATCGGCGCAGGCTTCGCCTAAGCTCATGACGATATGACCGAAGTGGAATATGGTGGAGGGGGGCACCGCACACGGCTAAGGAACGATCCGTAGATCAACTTCTGTCTCCATGGGGTGCCCCCCTGCCCCCGTATATAAAGGAGCAAGGAGGAGGTGGCCGGCCTAGGGAGGAGGCGCGCAAGGGGAGTCCTACTCCCACCGGGAGTAGGACTCCTCCTTTCCTAGTAGGAGTAGGAGAGAAGGAAGGGAAGGGAGGAAGGTGCGGCCCCTCCCTAGTCCAATTCGGACTAGGCCTTGGGGGCGGCCTGCCCTAGGCAGCCCTCTCTCTTTCCGCAGGGCCCAATAAGGCCCAATATTTCTCCCCGGCGAATTCCCGTAACTCTCCGGTACTCCGAAAAATACCCGAATCATTCGGAACCTTTCCGAACTCGAATATAGTCGTCCAATATATCGATCTTTACGTCTCGACCATTTCGAGACTCCTCGTCATGTCCCCGATCTCATACGGGACTCCGAACTCCTTCGGTAAACATCAAAACTCATAAACTCATAATAAAACTGTCATCGCAACCTTAAGCGTGCGGACCCTACGGGTTCGAGAACTATGTAGACATGACCTAGAACTATTCTTGGTCAATAACCAATAGCGGAACCTGTATGCCCATATTGGCTCCTACATATTCTACGAAGATCTTTATCGGTCAAACCGCATAACAACATACGTTGTTCCCTTTGTCATCGGTATGTTACTTGCCCGAGATTTGATCGTCGGTATCCAATACCTAGTTCAATCTCGTTACTGGCAAGTCTCTTTACTCGTTATGTAATGCATCATTCCATAATTAACTCATTAGCTACATTGCTTGCAAGGCTTATAGTGATGTGCATTACCGAGAGGGCCCAGAGATACCTCTCCGACAATCGGAGTGACAAAACCTAATCTCGAAATACGCCAACCCAACATGTACCTTTGGAGACACCTGTAGTACTCCTTTATAATCACCCGATTCGTTGTGACGCTTTGGTAGCACCAAAGTGTTCCTCCGTAAACGGGAGTTGCATAATCTCATAGTTACGGGAACATGTATAAGTCATGAAGAAAGCAATAGCAGCATACTAAGCGATCAAGTGCTAGGCTAACGGAATGGGTCATGTCAATCACATCATTCTCCTAATGATGTGATCCCGTTAATCAAATGACAACTCATGTCTATGGCTAGGAAACTTAACCATCTTTGATTCAACGAGCTAGTCAAGTAGAGGCATACTAGTGACACTATGTTTGTCTATGTATTCACACATGTATTATGTTTCCAGTTAATACAATTCTAGCATGAATAATAAACATTTATCATGAAATAAGGAAATAAATAATAACTTTATTATTGCCTCTAGGGAATATTTCCTTTCAGTCTCCCACTTGCACTAGAGTCAATAATCTAGTTCACATCATCATGTGATTCAACACTAATATTCACATCTGTATGTGATTAACACCCATAGTTCACATCGTCATGTGACCAACACCCAAAGGGTTTACTAGAGCCAATAATCTAGTTCACATCGCTATGTGATTAACACCCAAAGAGTACTAAGGGATGATCATGTTTTGCTGGTGAGAGAAGCTTAGTCAACGGGTCTGTCACATTCAGAGCCGTATGTATTTTGCAAATATTTTATGTCTACAATGCTCTACACGGGGCTACTCTAGCTAATTGCTCCCACTTACAATATGTATCCAGATTGAGACTTAGAGTCATCTGGATCAGTGTAAAAAAACTTGCATCGATGTAACTTATTACGACGGGCTCTTTTATCACCTCCATAATCGAGAAATATTTCCTTAGTCCTCACTAAGGATGTTCTTGACCAATGTCCAGTGATCTACTCCTAGATCACTATTGTACTCCCTTGCCAAATTCAGAGCAAGGTATACAATAGGTCTGGAACATAGCATAGCATACTTTATAGAACCTATGGTGAGGCATAGGGAATGACTTTCATTCTCTTTTCTATTTTCTGCTGTGGTCGGGATTTGAGTCTTACTCAATTTCACACCTTTGCAACACAGGCAAGAACTTTTCTTTGACTGTTCCATTTTGAACTTCTTCAAAATCTTGACAAGGTATGTACTTATTGAAAAACTTATCAAGCGTTTTTGATCTATCTTAATAGATCTTGATGCTCAATTTGTACGCAGCTTCACCGAGGTCCTTCTTTGAAAAACTCCTTTCAAATACTCCTTTATGCTTTGCAGAATAATTCTACATTATTTCTGATCAACAATATGTCATTCACATATACTTATCAGAAATGTTGTAGTGCTCCCACTCACTTTCTTGTAAATACAGGCTTCTCCAAAAGTCTGTATAAAACCATATGCTTTGATCACACTATCAAAGCGTTTATTCCAACTCCGAGATGCTTGCACCAGTCCATAGATGGATCGCTGGAGCTTGCACATTTTGTTAGCTCCTTTAGGATTGACAAAACCTTCTGGTTGCATCATATACAACTCTTCTTTAATAAATCCATTAAAGAATGTAGTTTTGACATCCATTTGCCAGATTTCATAAAATGTGGCAATTGCTAACATGATTCGAACAGACTTAAGCATCGCTACAGTTGAGAAAATCTCATTGTAGTCAACACCTTGAACTTGTCGAAAACCTTTCTGCGACAAGTCGAGCTTTGTAGATAGTAATACTACTATCAGCATTTGTCTTCCTCTTGAAGATCCATTTATATAATATGGCTTGTCGATCATCGGGCAACTCCATCAAAGTCCACACTTTGTTCTCATACATGGATCCCATCTCAGATTTCATGGTCTCAAACCATTTCGTGGAATCTGGGCTCATCATCGCTTCCTCATAGTTCGTAGGTTCATCATGGTCTAGTAACATGACTTCCGAATAGGATTACCGTACCACTCACAGTGCGGACTGTACTTTGGCAGACCTACGAGGTTTTGTAGTAACTTGATCTGAAGTTTCATGATCATCATCATTAGCTTCCTCACTAATTGGTGTAGGAATCACTTGGAACTGATTTACGTGATGAACTACTTTCCAATTCGGGAGAAGGTACAAATTACCTTATCAAGCTCTTACTTTCCTCCCACTCACTTCTTTCGAGAGAAACTTCTTCTCTAGAAAGGATCCACCTTAGCAACGAATAACTTGCCTTCGGATCTGTGATAGAAGGTGTACCCAATAGTTGCCTCTGGGTATTCTATGAAGACGCACTTCTCCGATTTGGGTTCGAACTTATCAGGTGAAACCTTTTTCACATAAGCATTACAACTCCAAACTTTAAGAAACGACAGCTTAGGTTTACTGTTTAAACCATAGTTCATACGGTGTCGCCTCAACGGATTTAGATGGTGCCCTATTAAACGTGAATGCAGCTGTCTCTAATGCATAACCCCAAAACGATAGTGGTAAATCGGTAAGATACATCATAGATCGCACCATATCCAATAAAGTGCGGTTACGACGTTCAGACACACCATTATGTTGTGGTGTTCCATGTGGCGTGAGCTGTGAAACTATTCCACTTTGTTTTAATTGAAGACCAAACTCGTAACTCAAATATTCATCTCCACGATCAGATCGCAGAAACTTTATTTTCTTGTTACGATGACTTCACTCTGAAATTCTTTGAACCTTTCAACTATTTCAGACTTATGTTTCATCAAGTAGATATACCCATATCTGCTCAAATCATCTTGTGAAGGTCAGAAAATAACGATACTTGCCACGAGCATCAACACTCATTGGATCTCATACATCGGTATGTATTATTTCCAATAAGTCAGTACCTTGTTCCATTGTTCCGGAGAACGGAGTTTTAGTCATCTTGCCCAAACGGCACGGTTTGCAAGCATCAAATTATTCATAATCAAGTGATCCCAAAAGTCCATCAACATGGAGTTTCTTTTTTCTTTTACACCAATATGACCTAAACGGCAGTGCCACAAATAAGTTGCACTATCATTATTAACTTTGCATCTTTTGGCATCAATATTATGAATATGTGTATCACTACGATCGAGATCCAACAAACCATTTTCATTGGGTGTTTAACCATCGAAGGTTTTATTCATGTAAACAGAATAACAATTATTCTTTAACTTTAAATGAATAACCGTTTTGCAATAAACATGATCAAATCATATTCATGCTCAACGCAAACGCCAAATAACATTTATTTAGGTTCAACACTAATCCCGATAGTATAGGGATCGTGCGATGATGATCATATCAATCTTGGAACTACTTCCAACACTCATCGTCACTTCCCTTCAACTAGTTTACATTTATTCTGTAACTCCTGTTTCGAGTTACCAATCTTAGCAACCGAACAAGTATCAAATACTCAGGGGCTACTATAAACATTAATCCCGATAGTATAGGGAGTGTGCGATGATGATCATATCAATCTTGGAACTACTTCCAACACTCATCGTCACTTCCCCTTCAACTAGTTTCTGTTTATTCTGTAACTCCTGTTTCGAGTTACCAATCTTAGCAACCGAACAAGTATCAAATACTCAGGGGCTACTATAAACACTAGTAAAGCACACATCAATAACCTATATATCAAATATACCCTTGTTCACTTTGCCATCCTTATTATCTACCAAATATTCAGGGCATTTCCGCTTCCAGTGACCATTTCCTTTGCAGTAGAAGCACTTAGTTTCAGGCTTTGGTCCAGCTTTGGGCTTCTTCGCGGGAGCGACAACTTGCTTGTCATTCTACTTGAAGTTCCCTTTCTTTCCCTTTGCCCTTTTCTTGAAACTAGTGGTCTTGTCAATCATCAACACTTGATGCTCTTTTCTTGATTTCTACCTTCGTCGATTTCAGCATCACGAAGAGCTTGGGAATTACTTTTGTCATCCCTTGCATATTATAGTTCATCACGAATTTCTACTAACTTGGTGATGGTGACTAGAATATTCTGTCAATCACTATCTTATCTGGAAGATTTACTCCCACTTGATTCAAGCGATTGAAGTAACCAGTCAATCTGAGCACATGCTCACTAGTTGAGCGATTCTCCTCCATCTTTTAGCTATAGAACTTGTTGGAGACTTTATATCTCTCAACTCGGGTATTTGCTTGAAATATTAGCTTCAACTCCTGGAACATCTCATATGGTCCATGACGTTCAAAAACGTCTTTGAAGTCCCGATTCTAAGCCGTTAAGCATGGTGCACTAAACTATCAAGTAGTCATAATATTGAGCTAGCCAAACGTTCATAACGTCTGCATCTGCTCCTGCAATAGGTCTGTCACCTAGCGGTGCATCAAGGACATAATTCTTCTGCGCAGCAATGAGGATAAACCTCAGATCATGGATCCAATCCGCATCATTGCTACTAACATCTTTCAATACAATTTTCTCTAGGAACACATATAAAAACATAGGGAAGCAACAACGCGAGCTATTGATCTACAACATAATTTGCAAAATACTACCAGGACTAAGTTCATGATAAATTAAAGTTCAATTAATCATATTACTTAAGAACTCCCACTTAGATAGACATCCCTCTAATCTTCTAAGTGATTACGTGATCCATATCAACTACACCATGTCCGATCATCACGTGAGATGGAGTAAGTTTCAATGGTGAACATCACTATGTTGATCATATCTACTATATGATTCACGTTCGACCTTTCGGTCTCCGCGTTCCGAGGCCATATCTGTTATATGCTAGGCTCGACAAGTTTAACAAGATTATTCTGCGTGTGCAACTGTATTGCACCCGTTGTATTTGAACGTAGAGCCTATCACACCCGATCATCACGTGGTGTCTCAGCACGAAGAACTTTCGCAACGGTGCATACTCAGGGAGAACACTTCTTGATAATTTTAGTGAGAGATCATCTTATAATGCTACCATCAATCAAAGCAAGATAAGATGCATAAAGGATAAACATCACATGCAATCAATATAAGTGATATGATATGGTCATCATCATCTTGTGCTTGTGATCTCCATCGCCAAGCACCGTCATGATCACCATCGTCACCGGCGCGACACCTTGATCTCCATCGTAGCATCGTTGTCGTCCTCGCCAACTATTGCTTCTACGACTATCGCTACTGCTTAGTGATAAAGTAAAGCAATTACATGGCGTTGCATTTCATACAATAAAGCGACAACCATATGGCTCCTGCCATTGTCGATAACTTCGGTTACAAAACATGATCATCTCATACAATAAAATATAGCATCACGTCTTGACCACATCACATCACAACATGCCCTGCAAAAACAAGTTAGACGTCCTCTACTTTGTTGTTGCAAGTTTTACGTGGCTGCTACGGGCTGAGCAAGAACCGTTCTTACCTACGCATCAAAACCACAACGATAGTTTGTCAAGTTGGTGCTGTTTTAACCTTCGCAAAGGACCGGGCGTAGCCACTTTTCAGTTCAACTAAAGTGAGAGAGACAGACACCCGCCGTCACCTTTAAGCAACGAGTGCTCAAGCGGTGAAACCAGTCTCGCGTAAGCGTCTGGCGTAATGTCGGTCCGGGCCGCTTCATCTCACAATACCGCTGAACCAAAGTATGACATGCTGGTAAGCATTATGACTTATATCGCCCACAACTCACTTGTGTTCTACTCGTGCATATGACATCAACGCATAAAACCTGGCTCGGATGCCACTGTTGGTGAACGTAGTAATTTCAAAAAAATTCCTACGCACACGCAAGACCATGGTGATGGCATAGCAACGAGAGGGGAGAGTGTCCACGCCCACCCTCGTGAGACCGTGGCGGAAGCGTTATAACAACGCGGTTGATGTAGTCGTGCGTCTTCACGATCCGACCGATCCAAGTACCGAACGTACGGCACCTCCGTGTTCAGCACACGTTCAGCTCGATGACGATCCCCGGGCTCCGATCCAGCAAAGCGTCGGGGATGAGTTCTGTCAGCACGACGGCGTGGTGACGATGATGATGCTCCACCGACGCAGGGCTTCGCCTAAGCTCCGCGACGATATGACTTTACCGGCGCGTGGCTTCGCCTAAGCTCCGCGACGATATGACCGAAGTGGAATATGGTGGAAGGGGGCACCGCACACGGCTAAGGAACGATCCGTAGATCAACTTTTGTCTCCATGGGGTGCCCCCCTGCCCCCGTATATAAAGGAGCAAGGAGGAGGTGGCCGGCCTAGGGAGGAGGCGCACCAAGGGGGGAGTCCTACTCCCACCGGGAGTAGGACTCCTCCTTTCCTAGTAGGAGTAGGAGAGAAGGAGGGGGAGGGGGGAAGGGTGCGGCCCCTCCCCTAGTCCAATTCGGACTAGGCCTTGGGGCGCGGCCTGCCCTAGGCAGCCCTCTCTCTTTCCCGCAGGGCCCAATAAGGCCCAATATTTCTCCCCGGCGAATTCCGTAACTCTCCGGTACTCAAAAATACCCGAATCATTCGAACCTTTCCGAACTCCGAATATAGTCGTCCAATATATCGATCTTTACGTCTCGACCATTTCGAGACTCCTCGTCATGTCCCCGATCTCATCCGGGACTCCGAACTCCTTCGGTACATCAAAACTCATAAACTCATAATAAAACTGTCATCGCAACCTTAAGCGTGCGGGACCCTACGGGTTCGAGAACTATGTAGACATGACCTAGAACTATTCTTGGTCAATAACCAATAGCGGAACCTGGATGCCCATATTGGCTCCTACATATTCTATGAAGATCTTTATCGGTCAAACCGCATAACAACATCGTTGTTCCCTTTGTCATCGGTATGTTACTTGCCCGAGATTTGATCGTCGGTATCCAATACCTAGTTCAATCTCGTTCTTGGCAAGTCTCTTTACTCGTTACGTAATGCATCATTCCATAACTAACTCATTAGCTACATTGCTTGCAAGGCTTATAGTGATGTGCATTACTTGAGAGGGCTCAGAGATACCTCTCCGACAATCGGAGTGACAAAACCTAATCTCGAAATACGCCAACCCAACATGTACCTTTGGAGACACCTGTAGTACTCCTTTATAATCACCCAGTTACGTTGTGACGTTTGGTAGCACCAAAGTGTTCCTCCGTAAACGGGAGTTGCATAATCTCATAGTTACAGGAACATGTATAAGTCATGAAGAAAGCAATAGCAGCATACTAAGCGATCAAGTGCTAGGCTAACGGAATGGGTCATGTCAATCACATCATTCTCCTAATGATGTGATCCCGTTAATCAAATGACAACTCATGTCTATGGCTAGGAAACTTAACCATCTTTGATTCAACGAGCTAGTCAAGTAGAGGCATACTAGTGACACTATGTTTGTCTATGTATTCACACATGTATTATGTTTCCGGTTAATACAATTCTAGCATGAATAATAAACATTTATCATGAAATAAGGAAATAAATAATAACTTTATTATTGCCTCTAGGGCATATTTCCTTCATCTCCGTCATACGGAGTGATAAATCCCAGTCTCGATTCGTGCCAACCCAACAGACACTTTCGGAGGTACCCGTAGTGTACCTTTATAGTCAGCTAGTTACGTTGTGACGTTTGGCACACCCAAAGCACTCCTACGGTATCCAGGAGTTGCACAATCTCATGGTCTAAGTAAATGATACTTGACACTTGGAAAAGCTCTAGCTAAACGAACTACACGATCTTTGAGCTATGCTTAGGATTGGGTCTTGTCCATCACATCATTCTCCTAATGATGTGATCCCGTTATCAATGACATCCAATGTCCATAGTCAGGAAACCATGACTATCTGTTGATCAACGAGCTAGTAAACTAGAGGCTTACTAGGGACATGTTGTGGTCTATGTATTCACACGTGTATTATGATTTCCGGATAACACGGTTATAGCACGAATAACAGACTATTATCATGAACAAAGAAATATAATAATAACCATTTTATTATTGCCTCTAGGGCATATTTCCAACAATATTTGAATCACCAAATGAAGGAATTGGAAGATGCTTCATGTCCAAAGGTCCTAAGGTAACACACCCCGAGTATGTTGATTTTAATAGTGATGAAGATGACTTGCTAGGTGATGATGATTTACTTGTTGACAACTCTAGTGATGAATACTATGATGAAACGTCAATTAATCATGCTAATCAAGATGAAACGAATGACAATGATAAGGATAAAATTGAGCGTCTAACTAAAGAACTAAACACTCTTAAGTTAGCTCATGAAACTATCTTCAAAGTTCATCGAGAACTTTTAAGGGCTCATGGGAAGTTACGCTTTGAAAAGCTCAGTCTTGAGCAAGAGCATGAGTTCCTAAAAGCGATCAATGATGATCTTCGTAAGAAAAGTTCCTCTTACATTGCCAAGCGTTTACTCTTATCTACTTACATGCCTCAAGTCAAGTCTAGTAACAAGAACAAGAAAGATTCTTCTTCTAGTAGTAACAATAGCAATGCTAAACCCAATATTGTTGCTTCTAGTAGTTCTCTTGATTCCACTAATGATTCTCTTAGCCAAGTTACTCTTGAGCAAGAAAACAGCTTATTGAAGGGAATTATAGAGAAAGGTGTATACAAGAGCCTTGCCGGGAGTAAGCAATTTGAGGAAATTGTACGCAAGCAAGGAAGGCACCGGAAGAATCAAGGTGTTGGTTTTGAACGAAAGTTCAATGCCAATGGAGTTGAGTGGGAAGAAGATCAATACCCCAAGATGAAGTTTGTTCCTCAACAAGAGAAGTATGATCCTACTTCCTTCAAGGGAACACAAGCACAAGATGATCTTCCACCACAAGACCACAAGAACAAAGGCAAGGACAAGCTTCAAGAAGAGATTGATGCATTTGAAGAAGCACCTAAGGCCTTGGTCAAGTGGGTTCCCAAGACTTCGTCAAGTTCTACTTCATCAAGCACAACTACTACACCAAGGATTCCCATCAAGATGATGTGGATCCCGAAGAAGAAGAACTAGAGAGTTCTTGAGGGTGACTCCGCCAACATTTTTCACTCATATCATTATGGCAAGGACAAGTGCAATCAACTTCCATATCTTGCACTAGTTCAAGGAGTCACAAACCCTCATGTTGGTAAGGCAAGGGACAAGGTAACCTAATGTTTTCATGGACATCATTTTGTGTGTGCATCACTCTATGTCTATGGATATTCTTGTTTGTTCCTTGTGGGACTAACCCGTAGGTATTGAAAGTGCAACTCACTCCAAAGGATTGCTCCAAAAGATCTACATAAACATTGAGCATCCACATCTTCAACACCTACATGAAGTCATCAACGACAACCCAAGGTTAGTTTATCCCTCTAAGGGGGGATCTCACATCTAGGGGGAGCTTAACTCTAAGAATTGAGTCAAAGCAACTCTAATGATGTGAACACATAAATGCTTTATGTAAAAGTGGTAACCCCACTTGACCTTAAACGATGAGTATGGCCTATGATCAAATGTTCTCATTTGACTCCTAAGTCAATATACTCATATATAGATGACCTAGTCATCGCCAATTGTTTGATAGATGCTAGAATTGGTTGTGCATGCTTTGTCACATATTTCATTTGTCATTTTATTGTGTGAGCATGTTGGTTGCATACTTTACTCATTCGAGGACATCCACTTGTTGTTTTGATTGGTTGGTTTCTTTTTCTTTGGCCAAGTGGATGGACAAGAATGCCTAAGAACCTTGTCTAGCTATCTATGCTTTTCTCGTCTCAAACTCTATTCATGCTACATCAAAAAATTAGATCAAGTCAGATTCGAACCACTCTGTGTGAGGAGCACTCGGAGTCCCCGATTCGTCATAGACTTAAACTTCCAAAACTTCTTTGTGATTTTCGGTCTGACCGATTCCTCCATTTCGGTCATACCGAGATTACTAAGTCGATCTAGGTTTTCAATCTCGGTGCAACCGATTTTAACTTTTCGGTCACACCGAGTTGCCACCGAGTTGTTCAACTCGGTCACACCGACAGTGTCGGGCTATATATACACACGGGCAAATTTTTGGAAAACTTTCTCCGAAACTTCTCGCCCGCGCATAGCTCGCTCTGCCTACCAGGTCTACGGATCGTCGACTTCGTCGCCAGCCGCCTCCTATCGCTGGTCTCCGCCGCCGTCAACGGAATTCTCCTCCGCCGTTGCCGCCGTAGCGAGTTCACCGCCGAAATAGGGTATGAACTCGATCACTGTGCTATCCTCGTCCGATTCTCAGCACATTGTGTTCGTAATGCATCTTGCCACGATTGAAACACTTCTATCCAGTAAAAACAATCCTTAGAATAGGTATGATTCGAAAATTTAGGGTTAGGTTTCCGCTGAAACCATCTCAGACCCACCGAGTTGAAAAACTTGGTCCCACCGATTCGGCTAACGCCATTGCACTAGTAAGTCTCGGTCTGACCGAGAATTACAAATCGGTGTGACCGATTTTAGAACTTTGTGAAACCCTAGCAGTCTCGGTGCCACCGAACTGTGACTCGGTCTGACCGAGTTCACTAGTTTAGGTTCCAAAACTGCTTCGGTGTCACCGAGTTTAAAAATCGGTAGATCCGAAATGCTTTCTGTCGAAAACTAAAACTAAGATTTTTGAATCATTCTTTTGCAAAAATATCTGCATTTTGTGATGCTCATCAACTCTACCTCATCTATAACTATTCACAGGGTCAGCAGTCAGTGTGAGCAGCATGTCACACCAAAGTGACAAATGTAACAGGTGTCAAGAGCAGATTCACATGAGTGAGGGCACTAGTCCCTCCAGCAGCTCAGATGAAGGAAGCAGAAGCACTCCCAGCAATTTGCCCAAGGCTGCCACAAGGACAAGGAAGAAGAAGACCACAGAGTCTGAGGATGAGGATTATGTGGCAGCTGAGGATGAGGCCAGTTCCAAGAAGAAAGTGCTCAAGAAGGAGTACAGCTCAACAGCAGTTAAGCCTGGAATGAAGATCAAAAGGCCAGCAGGTAGACAACCAATGTCCAAAGCCAGAGTCTCCACTCAAGCTTCTTTGGAATCCCAACCCAAAGAACGTGCTGCTGCTGAAGGAAATAAAAGGAAGGAAAGGGTCAAGAAGACCATGGCCAGAGTGATTGGGAAACCTTCTATGATGGAGGAAGAGGAAGAAGAAGAGGTTGCTGAGCCTGCACCCAAGGCACAAAAGCTGATGGGTGATGCCATAAAGTCAGGGGCTGCAACATCAAAGCCCAAAGCTGCCCCCAAGCCCAAGAGTGCACCAAAGAGGAATACCAGGAGTATACCAGCAACTGAGAAGAACAAGGCCCCAATGCCTGAGGTTGATGCTGAGGATGAAGAAGGGCAGGTCCTAAGGAAGCTCAAACCCAAGATTCCAGACCACAATGATGCTCATCCTGTGGCTGAGAACATGAAGATCGGGAGAGATCAAGGGTTGAGGCTATGGAGAGAGTCAGATCCATATGCCACCAGGAGAAGGACTGCTGTAGATTACAGGTTCCACACCAAGGAGCAGCAGGACTTCTATGAGACCATCTTATTGGATAAGAAGCCCATAGTTTGTGATATGAGGTGGGTCGACTGGACCTACATTCAGGAGAATGAAGAACACTATCCTGGAGTGTATGACAGCTTCAGTGCTTGTGGAGTTGCATATTTTGTTGGGCAGAAGCTCACAAATTGGAATGACGAGCTAATAATGCAATTCTACTCCACAGCACAGTTCTATCCAGATGGCAGGATAGTTTGGATGTCAGAAGGAACGAGATACCAGTCAACCATAGAGGAATGGGCAAGTCTGATTAATGCCCCAAAGGAAAATGAAGATGACTTGGACATTTATGCCAAGAAGAAGATGGGACACAACTCAATGTCATAGATGTACAAGGAGATACCTGATGATGCACTTGAGTCCTTCAAGTTAGGATCAGTTCATTTTCTTTTGTCAGGGCTGCCTACGATCAACTGGATCCTGAGGCACACTCTTTTGCCCAAATCAGGTGACCACTACATGATCAAAGGGCATGCAATTAATTTGCTTCACATTTTTTATGTGCCTCAGAAATTCAAAGTCATGAGCCTCATAGTTGAAACTATCAAGAGGACAGCAGCGGACCAGAAGAGGAGCTGTGGATATGCCCCACAGATTCAGGAGTTGATTAACTCAAAGATGGGCACAGGAAAGTATCTGTTGGATAAGGAACACATGGTTCTCTATCCTGACTTTGAGGACAATCAAGTTGTCATGACTGAGAATGAACCATCATCAGTACAAGCGCAAGAGAAGAAGGAGAAAGCAAGAAAAGAGAAGGCTGCCAAGATGAAAACTCAAGCAGAGGCATCTGAATACTTTCTGAAGAACAAGCAGGAGCAGCTTGGTTACTTGATAGCATCAACTCTGCAGATTGAGAAGGGGTTGGCCACCCTAACTGAAAACCAACACCGGAAGTTCTTTTATTGGGAGCACGAATTTTTAACTCAAAAAATGTGTATCACTCTATGAATGAGAAAATGGCTACGTATTTACGGTTAGTAACTCTCGATTTTGTCTCTGAAATTCTGACTATTGATTTCAGAGGAAAAAAGGGCTGCTAGGTGATGGAGTTGGGTTGAGCTTAGATTTAAATCACTTATCCTACCTGGTACATTTACATTTGCAGAATGCTTTTCTGGCTTGACACATTTAGACCTGGTACATTTGCATTATGTATCCATGATCCTAGACGTATCCGTGGATACATGGCGTGTATGAGGAGCTGAATGTGCTGATATTAACATAATGCAAAGCCTGCTCTTTTTTGCTGCATAGGGAAACAAAGTTCAGTACCTTCATCACACACCTAAAGGCTGATGATATTCTAAATCATTCACTAAAAGTAAAACTGAATCATTCACTTAAACTACTCATGCAACACTTTGCCCCACATTTCAGTTTGATTAAGTTTGATGTACTGCAATTTGATCTACTAAAATTCAGTTTAATTCAGTTTGCTATACTCTGCTCAGGTACTAACCTCTGTTCAACATCATGGATATACCAGTATATTGATCTATTACAGTAATTTCCTCCATTGCTTCTTGTCCAGTTTGATTTAGTCCAGACATCTCAATTTTGAACATGTAACTTGCATAGAACTGTACTCCAATTTTTTTATCTTATCTTATCTTAATGTTCTGTCATCAATCTTGCATAGAAGATGCATAGAACGGAGCAAACATGTGGCGTTCGAGGTGAGGGACAAGCCGGCTACGCTCAAGGCCGACGATTGGGCGCGCGTGGTGGCCGTGTTTGTGCTCAGAAAGGAGTGGCAGTTTAAGGACATCTTCAAAAAAGGTGAAAGGAGTGGCAGTTCAAGGACATCTTCAACAGTGCTCTGAACTCGTTAGTTTTTGCTCAACAACAGTAGAAATAACAGATCATCACACCTGCCTGTTTTTGTTGCAATCATTTTTAAAATACTCCTTCTGTTAATGGATCGATAATACTCCTGCAAACATTTCAAAATACTCCCGTTGTTTGTGTTGCAATCATTACACTAAGGAGTAGTTTTTCATTTTAAATGGTCATTTAGTTTCAGTTCAGTTAACACTTTCTTACCTCAGTTAACCTGCCGTTAATGGATTGATAATACTGATGCTGGTCCATCTAGAGCACTACTCCCATTTTTGCTCCCAATGATTCAGATAAGAACTACTCCTAGTAACAAAATGAGAAAAGGTCAGAATTAACAAGCAAGTAGGAAGGGCAAACTGTAGATGAATTAAGAAATACCAAAATGCCGTAAATTCAACAACTAACCGAGGAAACTTTACACCTAGTGTTCCTATTCTAATGAAAATTTATGTTGTAAGCACATCCAAGCAAAGATTTATTTTTGACTAAAGTTGGAATTCAAGATGGCTTGTGAATACAATTAGACTAGTAAACTTCGTAAATCAAACTCTTACCATGATTGCAGCTTCACATTGGCGTTTTCCCGTCGAATCTGGAGATCCTAAATTCTATTTGGTGCTGGCATGATCCGGCCTGGAGGGGAGTACTTGTGGTGCCATTTGTTAATTCAGAAATGTGCAGTGCTTAGTTAACTTGGCAAATCATTAATGTCAAAATATGTAGTGTCAAAACATGGACTTTAGGAATTCAACTTTTTTTAATGTCAAAATTCATTAAAGAAACAATGTTTAAAGAATTCTATAACGCAAGAACATTAAAGTTCATGATACAGCAACACACCTGAAAACCATGGATACAGTAAGTTAGTCCATGATTTAGTGTAAATTAAAACACAATCAGCCTAAGTTTCAAATTTCTAAGCTTGACTTCAACTAATGTTCAATATTTCAGGCGCACGTTGAGGTTGTGCCTGCATGCAAATTCAGTATGGGATACTCCAAATTAATCAACATGATACTGAATGTTTCAACTTCAGTGTGGCATATGAAGATGCAAATCCTGAACTAAGAAGTAAGGAACTGACTGCTCGGGTTCAGGCGCATGTTCAGTATGCGGCTTGGTGACGATGAGGACAACGTCGGGAGGAGCGCGGCTTGGCAACGGCGAGGACGATGGACGCCGATGGGGCTTCAACTATCGATGCTGCCGTTGGAGGAGAACGTGAGTCTGCCGCAGGCGGAGCTAGCGGTAGAGCAGCAGCAGGAGCACGGGCGGCAGGGAAGAATGTCGGGCGCTCCTCGTACGCCGATCAAGACACAGGCGCGTGTACTAGATCACACTCCGATTCCAGGTATCTTCCCTGTTATCGGTTTCAATTGCTTCTTGTCTTGTATCGGTGTACTGTCCATCTTGATATTGCTGCTTGCGAGCAGAATGCTTGCAACTGATACCAAAAGTGATAAAGTGCCAGGCATCACCACAGACGAACAATGAAGAATCTCGAAATCATAGCTTGGCATCGGAAATATTCTGTTTGACTATGTGTGTATGTCTTGCACAATAGCTAGCAATACTGGAACCATCACCTACTTTTTTCGCCCAGTTGTACAAAACAAAAAAGGCAAAATCATAATACATATATGTAGAGTATGGGGAACCATATGGTAAATATAGTACATGTGAAAACTGAACTCAATATATTAAATGCAGATACAGATGTTGCAGTTGAATCAAATTGAATCAGGCAAAACATCACATGATGTCTACCTTTTCTCAACACTAGTTGCTTCATGTGGAATTTCCTTTGTGGCGTTGGTCCTTCTTTTTATAGAGTGACCAGATTGCATAGCCTGCAACACAGACCAGCACAGGAATGACCAGACAGATGACATTCCTGGACGTCTCCCACTCCCTTGTGCTTCCTGCTGCGTAGGCACCCAGGAGGCCGAGCATGTTCAGCAAAATGGCCGTGTGCATTGGCCAGAGTAGCAACTTGTGGCCATGCAGCGTCTTTGGAAGAAGCAAGACCACGACCACAATAGAAGCTATAAATGAAGTGGAGTTGCTATAGAAGAAAGCTTGGTACCGGCTTCTGTTGATGTCGTGGAGAATTGAGCTGCCTGCGGAGTGCCCATTGTTGTTGTCTTGCCAGAGGCCACCTGGAGGTTTTAGGCCACTTTGATATGTCACACTTGCGGCCAAGACTCCTACCAGCATCAAGTACTCCCGAAGGTCCTTGTTTCTTTTCTCGTCAGGGCTGTCCTCTTCATCTTGGGGTTCCTTCTCATTTTTTTCATTGGGGCGGTGATCCTCCTCTCTTGATCTAGTGGATTCAACATCTGCGCCAGGGTCTCTTCTTTCAGAAGGGTGAATACTGCGGTTGCCGACTTGTGTGGAGGTCTTTTTATTCCGGGTTTGATTCCAGAAGTAAATGACCAGCAAACTTACAAATGCAAACACTGCAGCAACCAATGTTAATACATAGATGGAAGCTCGTAGGTGGCGAGAGCTTCCAGCAGCATAGGCGCCCATGAGCCCAAACATACCTGCCACCATGCAAACATAGAGTGCATAGCACCGTATGCCTGGCCTGTATAGATTCGGGTTCACAAGGAGGACAATTAGAGCTACGGATGCCATGAAGCTCATCGCGTTGCAGTAGAAGAATGCCCTGTAACGGCGAGGAAAGTTATCTAGGAGGACTGGGAATCCTGCATGGTGCCCCAAGTTGTCATCCGCTGACCAGAAGCCGCCAGGTGGGGTCAACCCAGCTTGGTAAGTGAGTGTAGCGACCAAGATTGCCAAGAGCAGCAACACCTCACGCCTATTATCCAACACAGTCTCTTCTTCCGGCTTGACCCCGTGGTCTAATGTGAAGAAAACAATATGAATCACCACATAGACAAGGACAGCTCCAGCCAAGGCGACAACATATATGGAGGAGCTTACATCCCTGCAACTCCCTGCGGCATATGCACCTATGAGGCCGAACAGATCCAGTAACATGGCTGCCTCCAGTGTATGGCGCCTAAGAAGGGAACTACTTTGGACCATTGTGATGACAATTAATGATGCCACAAAAGCTGCTGAGTTGCTATAGAAAAACACCTTGTACCGTGTAGGGTGTGTTGTGAGCAATACCGGGTCACCACCCTTATGACCCTCCCGGTCATCTGGCCAGAGGCCGCCTGGTGGATCTAGCCCAGCTTGGTAAGTGATGCTCGCAACGAGAGTAGCAAGCAATATAACAAGGTTGCGTGCTTTTTCCAGAGCTTGGTTGGCCTGGGATTTTTCCGGTTCTTCAGCCTTGGCTTTTCCCAGTGCCTCATTGGATTTTTTTTTATGCTTCATTGGTCTTGGCTCTTTCCAGTGCTTTGTTGTCCTCGGCTTTTCCTGTTGCTTCATTATCCCTGGTAATTTGACAATACTCAGTTAAGCATAGTTAAGTTGCAGGATACAAAGGGGGATAACTAGTGCTTTACATACCTGCTGCTTTCTGGCTCGACGAATAATTTCTTTATTCTTTGCAGCCAGTCTCGATTATTTTCAGTAATGGCTTTGGTTATAACGACTTGAAGGGAGATATAGGCAAGAACCGCGCCAATAAGGCAAACAACATAGGTAGTTGTTTCAGGCTCCCAGCAGCTCCCAGCAGCATAGGCACCAACAAGGCCAAAAAGCGCGATGACAATGAATCCATACAATGCTACAAACCGTGCAGACGATTTGTTTAGGTTCAGTGAAGGTAAGGAGAGTATCAGCTTCTTGTCAAGGAGAAGAATGATAATAAGAAGGGATGAAACAAATGCTGTGGTGTTGCAGACAAAGAATGCCTGATAGCGGCTGGAGTTGTGTTCCTGCATAATTGGGCTGCTGACAAGGTGGCCATCCTTGGAGTTGCTCCAGAAGCCACCTGGTGGGTTCAGCCCAGCCACATATGTGATAGTAACAACAAAGGTCGCGAGTAGCATCAAGACCTCATACTGATCTTCACGCTTGTGATTTTTAGGATCCTCGGCTTGCTTCTCCGGATTCCCCGAGAAGACATAGACGAAGAAAGCAATCATGATGTATAGGAGGATGGCTGACATAATCACTGAAGAGTATATGGTTGTGAATGCATCACGGCAGCTTCCAGCAGCATAGGCTCCCATGAGGCCAAGTAAATCAAGAACCATGAGCACCCGCAATGCAGCTGCCCAGGGTTTGGACTCGCTGTCCAGAATGAGGAGGAGGAGGCATACCACAACTGACGCGGCGAATGCAGTCGCATTGCAGTAGTAGAACGCGAGGTAGCGGTGGTAGTGGGTATCGTGGAGGATCAGGTCGCCCGCAAGGTGTCCCTCCTTTGCGTCTGGCCAGACCCCCCCAGGCAGGTTGAGCCCCGCAGCATATGTCACCGTCGCAACCAGAGTGGCCAGAAGAAGAAGGTACTTCTTCAGCTGGTACTCTGTTGAAGGCTTATTGCTGTCTGACCCCATTGAATTAGGGGATACTACTTGGTCGCTGAGTGGCATTGCAAAAAATGGTGGAGTGGAGGACGAATAAGGTGCCTTCGGGCGATGTGAAGACCTTCTCAGTTGAGCTCTTGGTTTTATAGCTGCGCAGGTGCACATAGCGTCACCACACCTTAGCCACCATGTTTCCCTGGCAGCTGCATGTTTGCTAATTATCACAGGCTTGTACAGCAACTGAACAAACATTTGCCAGCTGAGGACTTGAAGTAGTCTGCGTTCACACTACGGGTTTCAGTTGACCATGCTGCAATTTATTTTTAATCTAGGTAACTTCTTTTTCCTGCATATAAAGTAGCGATACTCGTTTTATTCCGAGAGAGTTTATTTGATAATTGTAAAAATGTCGTAAATATTGTTTTGCATCATTATTTTCCTAAGCCCATAACTGATGGGAAATAGTCAAATACTCATTAGTCTCGTCATCCCAAACATGGAGCGTGATTGTGTGGACATGACAATACTTAGTTTATGTGACCAGACAAGACTTGCCTATTATATATCCTTTGCTAGTACTAGGTAGCATCGTTGAGTTCTGGGAGATGCTTATGCCATGAAGCTTCCTTGCATTAGCTGTATGCCAGAATATAAAAATCACCGACACTCAAGTTGAGTTAGGAATATGTAGGCACGTTAATCGTCTTCGCTCTGACTAACGAGGTTCAATCATTCAGATCAACTGCCGTATGTTATTCTGTAATCACATAAGGAGACTAAGCTAATTCTTTGTATAGTGATTTAGTTGCATTGCCAGAGGACAGTGTAACATGTCATGATGCTGACGAATGCATCATGACATAAGGCTTCTTATTAGCTGTCATCCGAGTTGGAATGCATCTGGGGAATGACTTGGTTCATGTTCAACGAACTTCCCTGGATGGACAGCATAGTTCGTTTCCGGTGAGATGCCTACTGGATGGACTCATCACTCATGTGCAAGATCAATCATTCTGGGACTCCAGATCGTAATCCCATGGCAAAGGACAAGACTGGAGCACAAAATAATGCAATTTGGATGTGGTGGAAATTTCCATCGTCGTAGCGAAGGATGAGCTGGTCTTTGACCCATTGGAACTTCCAGTTATGTTGTGCTGTTGTGCTACAATGAAACTTGGATTCATCAGGATACATAAATGAACTCTC